>JBAMHX010000023.1:15447858-15484942 GCA_037177515.1 Pseudomugil tenellus | reverse complement strand
TGAAGGGGGGTGTGTGGTTCGAAAACCAATCAAAATTCAAAACTTTGATAATGTTGGTGTTGGGGGGGGGGGGAGGCGGAGTGATACAGACTCTGGGATTCATCGGGAAGGAAAACTTTTTCAAAAGTTTCGGAGGTGAGAGGAGAATCAGAGCAGCCGTGGACGCGCTGCACAGGATAATAAGGGACTGGGACTAAACTCTGCGCTTACCGGCTGACTTTATAAAAGAAAAAAGAAGAAATCATCGAATTTGGAGCCTTAATTTTTTTTGGTGAATTTAACAAAGGATGTATTTCTACTAAAAGCCCTGCTCGAAACGCTGGAAACTTTTCCACAGAAATGGAAGGAAATATTCCATGGATTATCTTGTCATTTTTATTGTTTATGCATATGGCTGAAGGTGAGCTGAAACTGGTAATGTAACATTTGTAGCATGCAATGCAGGTTTTAAATCCACAGGTTGACCGGACATGTCCGGACATCAGAACCCCCACCCCCTCCCCCGCCATTGCAGTCTAATTAAGATTTTGATTGAATATAAGAGTATCAGTAAAATATTAATTTTGTACAAACGTTTTCTTTTTGTAGCTATTTTTCCTTTTATTTCCTTTGGATAAATAACCAATTTATTATTAATAGGAGGAAATTTCTCAAAGCCCTTTGTAGAATCTAACTGGAGCGCCTGAGATAATAGCCAAGCAAACAGAATCCGATTCGCACATCTCTTGTTGAACAATTTCATTTACATGGATGTTTTCAGCAGTAGTGAGAAATGAAATACACTTTGACCTTCGGTTCTGGGGAAAAGTAAAGTATTATTATCTTTGCTCAGCTATCGTTATAACAAAGCCATAAATGCAGAAGTGAGGACGTATAAAGTCAGTGTTTAGAGGGCTCTTTAAATGGTTGAGGAATGTTTGTTAGATATGACGAATGCTTGTCTCTAAAACAAACTCTTGTGTAAGCAAAAGCGATCGTTTAATGCCAGTTTACCTCCCCATCGACAAGACACAAAAGTTTATCTGCCTTCTATAAAGTAAACACTAAACATGCGGGAGTGTCTGCAAAATGCCACAAGTGCTATCTAGACATCGGGTAAACTGAGTTTGCAGAGCTGATGGAGATCTAAGCTGCACGGCTCGCTGTGTCCCACTATTTTCAGTTAACCTGTAAACATTTATTTTAATACATTTCATCAGTTGTGTGGCTCTAACACATTTCTTCAACATTCACAGGGTTCCGTTGTATGGATAAAAACAGACCCTGTGAAAATGGAGGAACATGCATAGATTCATCCTCTCGATGCATGTAAGTGCAACATACAGCTGTTGGGGGTATGCGTGTAAACTTGGCTTCTGAAAAAGGTTTGAACCAGATGTTTAGACTATTGGTATCATTTATGTCAGCCTACACACACTCTCATTTGTCAGTTGGTTATGAAATGTTTAATAGAGCAGAATTTAGTCATAAGAAATAATTCAATAGTCATATAATTGCTGTACCTGTTTGCCTTCCAGCATAGACATGTTGGCTAAGTGGTGAAAGATATGACTAATTGATTAGGTCTACATTAATGAGCATCATCAAGCCTCAACATGTTTGGCTGCCATCTCTTGCACCTGTTTCTTTCTTTCTTTCTTTCTTTCTTTCTTTCTTTCTTTCTTTCTTTCTTTCTTTCTTTCTTTTATTCAAATAAAAATCATCCAGTTTTAGTTGGTTAGTTATTAGTTTTTATCCTGTGCTGTTTTCAGGCCGTGAATGTGTTTGTGTTGTATAATTCTTGCTGCTGTTTTGATTCTATTTATATTTTTTCTTACTTCTTGATCAATTGTCATTGTTTCATGCTTGTGCCTGAATGAGCTCTTGGATCTTCTAACAATGATTAGGGTTTTGTTTTTCAAGTCATAGAGAGAGGGGGTGGGGTGTGTGGGAGCCTATTACAATAGATAAGTTAAATAGCCTACAGTGTCTTGCTTGGGGGGGGGGTCATTTTTCCTCTTTTATTACCCCTTTGGCTTAGGAAACACACTTGAGTGTTTCAGATGAAGGAGATACAATGATAAAACAGAAGACCGTTGGTTTCCAGCTGCCACCTTCCAAGACAGTAAATTTATTATTTTATTGGTGAGGGCTTTCAGTTTACTATACTAGGGGGGTCAAAGTTGAGCCAACACTATGAATGGGCTTGTCACAGGCAAGTAGCTGTGTGTTGATGTGCATTTGCCAAGAGTTCTATGAAGTTCTTATACTGCCAAGTGTAGTCTTTACGCACTAGCCAATGAGTAACTTGGCTGCATGTGAAGCAAGTTACCACTTACCCACATTTTTTCAATCATTAGCTGTAGGCAGGAGGATTGTGGTTCATTTAGTAAATGTATAATTTTATCCACAGATCGTTCTGCACCATATCTTACACCAGCTTCAGAAGCATATCCGTAGCGATAAGCACTCCCCTACAAGTCAAAATTAGCACTCACAGTTTTTAGCCATGAGTCTATAATAATTACCATAATTTATGTGTTTTTCCCTGTGTTTATTTTTGTTCTTGTTACCCTTTGTGCTGTGGACATATTTATGTACAAATGTTAAAGGGGAGGGATCACAGCTTTTTTTTTTTTTTGAAAGAATAAGGAGAGAAAGTGTTAAGAGTTCAAAAGCACAGCATTTCTGATGGAAAGGGACATAAATTGTCAAATTGTAGAAAGAGTCCCAAAGCACTCCAGAGCAGTGGAGCAGAGCATGGACACATGAGAGTGATCAGACCAGTCCTATGAGTAGTGGAGCCACCCCACCCCTTCCCATGGGAACCCAGAGAAACGGGAGATCCAAAACAGCAGAAAAGATCCTTTCTTCACCCAGATACCTGCCTGTAACCTGGCACCACAAAACAGTGCAGGGAGGAAGAGAAGAAAGGCCACAGCAAAGACAAGGCAATATGGAGGGAAGAGAAAATCAAATGTTGATACATATACTTTGTTTCATATAGAAGGAATTTGGAAAAACGGATAGAAAACAAGCTAGAAAGCACATCTCTTCCAAAGAATGGCACGCATTGCTTTATGAGAAAATTTAAATGTTTCTGAGTGTTGTAAAGCTACTGCGTTATTAAATGTCTGTTAAAGAAAACAGCTTCTCAAATGACAGAAATACTGTTTGTGTACCAGGTTCCATTGTTAAATACCGATATAGCTTACCTTGTTGGGAAGAAAACTACTACAGCTTGAAGGGACAATAAATCCAGTCAGTTTCTTCTTTGATATAGCTTCCTCCTAAAGTAACTTATTTTTTTCCGTTTGGTTTCAAAGAGGATTAAACATAATGTTCTATGAGTGGTTGCATTCCCTTCTCCTTAACAGATTTGAAAAAAAATAATCAACATGTATCAGCTTGAAAGCAGTGTGCAAACACTGCAGTGACCACTTAGCATAATGTGCCCATTGCTCACCAGCAAGTGGAATTGTACCAGCACCAGCTTTGTAAACGTTTTATCTTATTGCTGTGATGATTAGCGTTCAACAAGTTCTAATATGCACGAATGTAACAAGATGTAGATTCTAAGTTTTTTCCTATATTATATGAGATGTTATTTCCATTTCCTCGTACTTTTATCCTTATCCATATCTTTTCAGTGTTCCATTATTGATCTGGGAGTTGTTTGGACATTTGAACTTGACACTGAATAGCTGTTAATGCTACAGATAGCGCAGCTTCTAGGTGAGCAGTCAGGAAGTCCAGTTGAAGAGCCTTGGCCCTGGGAGCAAAACGGGCTGCGTGGAGAGGGCCGCAACGTTTAGCTGGAGGAGAGATAATTAGGCAGATTGAGAGGGTGTCATTCAGAGAAGATCCAGCTGGAGGGATTGAACTGGGGGTAGGGAATGGGTAAAGAGAGGCTGGGTAAGGGAGGGGGTAAAGGAGAGTAGGCGGGGGCTGGGGGGTGCATATAGGACAGCTGGTGGATGTTGTGATGGTAATCCAGTGAAGTCAGATCTTGACAAAGAGAAAGCATAGGGCCAGGTGCTGCCATTGAGCAGTCAGTCGCTCCCATACTGTGAGAGACGAGCTTGTGGAGGAATGAAGCCGGTAGCCCCTCTAGCACATGTTGCATCTCTCACAGTTCAGCAGCAACCGAGTCGCTTATTCTCTCGCCGCATGCTGTCCTACCTCTTCCGACTCATCTTCTGTCGTTCAGCGCAGCGGCACATCACAGATTACAACCACCACTTTCAGATCCTCTTAGCTGCATGGAAATGTATGTGGGCTCTCTCTGTGTGCCGTGAATGGGATACAGCGGTCCACTCGATGTTATAAATGCTTTTCCCTTGTCCTCGGTAGCAGTGTCAGCATATAAATTGTGGATGTTTTGTCATGACCTTGAAGCAACTCCCAGTCTCTTAAAACATGATAAAATAGGACTTTTTTTTTACTTGGATAGGGACCAGGATGGCCTGACAATGTGGACAAAGTCTGCAACAGCTTACTTTGTTTAACTGTTGAAAAATGCCAAGCAATAAAGCAGTGCACAAAGTTTTGATGAAAGCGCAACATCTTTTTTTTTCATTACAGGGTATTTTAATTTGCCACGATAGGACACAAGTTCTTCAAATGGGAACTTAAAACTATTTACAGATTTGCTGTTCTCTCATCTAAAAGTTAGAAATATACATTTCCCTAATAAGTAGAAATATACAAACATGCCAAGGCTCATAATTTGCTGGCAGACCATTGCAAAGAGACAGATTATATTGTTAATTTAGTTCACTGCACCTCAGGGCTAATGTTTCTTTTGGCATTTTTATGGTGTAGAAAGGAATGCTTAGTGAGGAAGATTCCTCCTCTCCCTCTGGTGCTCTCAGGTTATTGTCTCTACCTCCATCCATTCACCCAGTTTGCCCCTTCTGGAATGTCTTGAACAATACCATTACCCTATTGAGAATTTGACTTTTGGAAAGACTTGTTTGATTTGCAATTAGTTACTCTGCAGTTTTAGGAGGTAACATATAGCCCCCATCACTCATGCTGTCCTGTCAGGCAGATGGAGCCATTGTCATGTCATTACCCAAAAAGTATGATGCACTGCAGACCGACTAGATTCACATGACAGTGTTCATATCCGTCAGCAGATGAGTACTATCTAAGTGATTTAAGATTTGGGCTTGCTATCCTTGCTCGTCTCTGGGTCATATTTGGAGACTGGGAGCTGTGGTTCCCAGGCCCTGTCAAAGGAAGCGGTGCCTTCTGACCTCCATGCTACACACATCCTGTCTTATCTTAGAAGCCTAAGCATCTTATTGAGTGTACTGAGGCCTCAGTGCTGTTCGGTTTTCTCATCTTTTGTTTCATTTTGCTTTATTCTTTCATTTCATCACATGATCATATTGTGAAAATCATTTGTTTTTGTCCAAATCTAAAACTGTTGGGGTTTTGTGTCCTTTTCCTTCACATATAAAATTTTTAGAGGAGAAGAATGTCTGCTTTTTCATTTAGTGAGCTGGTGTTGGTATTTGTGCATTAGTCTTTTTTAGGGTCTATGTGTGTCTGAACCACATGCTTATGTAGGGATAAGGCTGCCTTTGAAGTCTCATCCCCTGGCTGCTTGTTCTTATCCAAGAGACAATGACTTCTGAAGACATTCAGGCAGGTCTGATTGGAATACCTGAGGTGATCTAACAGAATTTTCCCCGTTCTCTCCCTCTCTTTGGGGATTGGCTCATCATTAAATCATTCAGGAAAAGGGATTTGCCTTTCCAGTGAGCAGACATTCCACAAACAACTCTAATCTCAGATAGGCAGCATTTTGCTAATGTTTACCTTTTACAAATGTGAGATTTTTCTATTTTTTAGAGGTTTGGGAATTTGAATGTTTGAATAGAATATTATTTTAAATTGCTTCAGTTTTATATACCATCTCATGTATCACACACCTTTTCTTTAACATCGCTAGTACTTCTTTGGGTAACAGCACTTGAGATAATAAACATTCTCTGGCTGTTTTGCTTAGCTTATCACAAAGAGCCTTTGCCAGTGCCCCATAAACAAAGCTCATTCTTCATGACTATAAGCATGTGGAGTCTGTGCTGGTCTCAGTCAATCTGTGTGACAGTTTCTGTCAACAGCTTTAAGTGTGAAGCATAGTTTATCAGATGTTGTTCAGTTCTATTTATTCTTTTCTTGCCTTCAGGCAGGGGGAAGGGTAATGTAAATTATCTTTAAAAAATGTTCATGTTAGTTTGGGGATAGGGTCTGCTCAGTTTTTAAGTTCAAAGTTTTACAAAAATCTGGTTCGATTTAGGTGGTTGGGTGGGGTTTTGCGGCATACAGTTCAGTTGGGAATGCCTTTAAAGACCTCAACTCTTGGATTCATACAATGTGGTTATGGGCAAATGTACCGCTATTTGAAAAATGCAGGGGGTGTATTCTTCCAGATTGAAATCGGATTAAAATTTGTTGAAGATCCTGTGTGAAATACAAGTAAAGTAATAAAATTGCAAGCATGTGTCTGGTCCATTTCACAGCAGTCACTAAATGTTTGTTCTCTTGGTGCAATAGATCTGTATAGTCCAAGAAAATGTCTGGCATTTCATAACCTTTCTGATTTATAATTTTATAGACGCAGGTCTGAATTCTGAGAGATACATTAAGAGATATTTTCTTATATTTTCTTGATAAAATAACAAAAAAACTTAAAAGTCTTAATAGTAACATATCTAATATTCCTTGTTCTGGAGGCCACTTAAAGGTTCTCTTAATGTTTACCAAAAACATCTATTGAAACAAGCCTTTTCCTTCACACTGGGAAATAAATAAATACAAATACTTCTGGAGAATATTATAGTTCATTATCAGACTTAAGTGGTCCAGCAGCAGTGTTCAGAACTACCTGCATATAGTGGAGACCAATCCTCAAGAGTACATCGACTGTCCTTATGAAACCCTGCCTCTCATCACCCCCTTTTTTCTCACTCTTGCTCTGTCTCACCATGGGTTACTGTTGCCAGGATACAGCCCAGGCCTTGAAAGACTAGCTGTTTGGGTCACTGCTCCCCCTCCCAACCACCACCTCCCAACACTTTTATACAAAAGAGTTCTGACTACTTTAGTTCTTTTATTTGGGCCACAAAACATTCCCCAACCCCCAATCTGGCTCTTTTGCTGGAGAAGGGAGAGCCAAGCTGAGAAGAAGACCTGAGCAGAAGAGACTGCTGGAGGGTGGGGAGGGAGGAGTGGGAGGAATGGGCTCCTGCTTGCAGTTTGGTGGACTCTGGAGAGGAGCTGGTTCCTGCTTGCTTGGGGAAATAACTTCTTACAACGGACACTTTTGTCTGCCAATATCAAGTAGAAAACAGATTTTATTAAACTTTCATATAATGCTCTCATGCAATAAAAACCTTGAAATGTTGCTCCAAGTCAAAACTCAGCAGCTCTGCTTCCTCCTCATTTGACTTTTGGAAATACCTCTGAGATAGAAAAAGGTCTTTAAACTTGCGCTTTGTGGGGCATGACTGTGTGTATGAACCGTGTCAGAGATTACAGCCTCTTTGTTCACAGGGGAACCACCTTCTGACCTCTGGCAGAGTAGCTACTATTGTGTAGAAGAGGATGAGCTCGGGTTTCTCTGCTGAAGTGAACCAAAAAGCAAGAAAATTAGGATTGTATTACTGACTTATATGTGACAGAACTCTCTCATATAAATCAACATTTCAGCCAAAGGATACTTGATACAGAACAACTGAGACATCACTAAACACAGATTAAATGCCATATTTCACATAACAAAAATGTGGAATAATTGTTGCCTTTTCTTCGTCTTCCTCTTCTTTTCCTTTTCTTCTTTTTTTTCCTGTAACTTCATCAGTGGATCTTTTATACATTCATGGATTTGCAATTCCTCAGAAGCTGAGACTGGTTGTAAGTTTCTCCTCTTTATGTTTGGGTGTGTAGTGGTTGTTGCATGTGTTTGCTTTCTTGCAGTGGTGGCTTTGTGTAACTGTTTTGAAAATGTTTGTCAAGACAGAGAACTTGCTAATGCATGTGCTTGTGAAGAATGACCACATCGCCTTAGTGATGTGAAATAGCTTGTGTGTGAGTTTGTGTATCGGTTAATGTGCTAGTCCCTTGGGCAAAACAGCACAGTTGTTTTGGCTTAGCATCTGGCAGGAGAGGTAAATGCCAGATGCCCAGTGGTGCGTTGACAGATGTGGACAGATGTCAGGATTGCAGCTGGCAAAACCTCTCATATGTGTTGACACAGAGAGATTAGCCACTCTGGCTGTCTGCACTCAAAGACCTCCTCATCATCTGCTGTACTCTCTTCCTCAAAGGTCATATGTCGGCAGTCAAAACGTATGACTCAGGGGCCCATTGCACAATAGAAGCCTGCACCTGCCGCTCACATCCGGCACAAATATACTAGAACACAGGCAAAAACCCCACATCTTGCCCTGCTGTTCCCATAGGCAATGGAGTCCACAAGGTTATAGAGAGCCTGATAAGCCAACTTTTCATGGTTTGCTTTCATACTTTTCATGACAGTATGAAAAGTAAACTAGGACAAAGTCTCTCGCAGACTGTGCAGTGATAACCTTCTGATTTGTGTGTTATGGGAGTAGCACGTTGGCAGCAAGTCAGGTCTAGACAAAAATATGTGTTTTGGCTGTTTTGTAAGGGAGGACAAATAATTTATCAGGCATTACTACAATCTTCCTTTTTACAGACCCACTCACACACACTTGTGTAAATAATGTAGACACAAATAAACGCTAATGCACTGAATTATCTTGTCAGAACACATCTTTATTTCAAGCGCCAAACATTTTGGAATCTGAATCAGTGTGTATTGTTATTCAAAGTATATACTGGTGTGAGTTGTTGAGTTACTTTCTGTTCACAGAGAGTCATGATAAGTTTTGGAGAACAACAGCTTGTTAAAATTCTAACCGCTTGATATTCATCAGCATTCATGTGCCGACAGTACTAACAGCTTCTGGGGGGACTGTGACAGTTGTATGTGTGTGTGTGTGTGGGTGTTTTTTCTTAGCTCTTTAAGCAACTATATTCATTGGTGTTTTCAAAGACCTCTTTGTGCCACATTTGTGTTTAATTTTTGGTGACACCCTAGATTCCAGACATAGTTAATTTGCCTCTAAATAAACCCAGCCAAGCCATGACAAATAGCCATGGGGACCAAGGCTGGGGGAGGAGGGTGATTGGTTGGGTGTCAGCCTTGCTTGTTCGTCTGTGAGGTTGCTAAGGCAACAGGAATTGTGCACCAGGAGTGAGCTCTGTGTTTTTAGAGCAAAGGACCAGGGATTACAGGAAATATGACATGACATTCCTGCTGAACTAGACCACTCTCTTCTCTTTTTAGTCTTCCTCACCACCAGTTGCACCTTCTAAAAGACATTTTCCCCTGCAGAGCAGCACCCCCCCCCCCACCCCCCACCCCCCCCACACACACACACACACTCTGCAGTCTGAGTGACATTATCATCACAATCAGACAGGGGACCTCTGACATTTGACCTTTTAGCGCGTGAGAGGAAAGAGTTGTTCAGGGGATGGCCAAGCTGGCCTTCAGGGGAGATTTCGGACATGTAAGAAAGACTGTAGTAGCTCTCCAGATTCTCTCACAGCATGAGTACTTGAGTGCAGCTTCACTTCAACTTCATAACAAAGTCCACAAGTCTTGCAGCTGATCATTTAAAGCTTGCACTGAAAAAAAACTAAATTCTGTGACATCTAGTTCTTACACAATATACTTTTAATGTACCAGGAAATAAATTCTTTGGAAAATTTGTCCTTTTCAGTGTAAATGCACATGCTTATGGCTACTGTGACAAACAGTCATGCTTATCTAGTCCTTTACATTGAAAATTTGGTTTTGGATGAGCTCATCTAAGAAATGTGTGTCTCCTAGTGAGAGGCAGGAATATCTGAGTACTTGTTTTATTTTATTTAATTTACAAGGGAAGGGCACTTTACAAAGTAAATTAAATGAATGAAATGAAAAATATGTTATTAACACCAGAGAGAAATTCAAATTCTGTAGTCATTTAGTTAGGTTGGTTGTGGTTTTTTGGGGACCAGAACAAGGCTGGAGGTTTTCCACATCATTGGAATTATTTTCTGACTCAGACTGGTGTTGAACAGGTGCTGGAGAATCAGACATAAGAGTTAAATGTTTGTTAAATGCTTAACAAACAACAGTGTTGTGACGATTTATACAAATGAGACAGATAAAAATCCAATGTTGATCCTGCCGAAGAGTTCCTCTCCAAAGATAGAGCCAAGGAGGGGGCAGAACCCAGCTGTCACTGGCCTACCACCAGCATCAAACAGTCTGTTTGAAGAGAGTCTTTCCCCAGCCAAAGGCTCCACTGCGGGTATAGAGTTACTCGCACCACAAACTTTCTCTGAACTCTGCTAGGAGCTCTGTAGAGATGCATAGGAAACCCCCTTTACGAATGTTTATCTCAGTTTCTTAATGCAGTGGGTTTTATTTAAGAGTTGTATACAGTTACCATGTCAAAAGTGTCAAATTGGCTGAACAGGTGCAGTTTCAGCCCTGTCCCTGTTTATCCACACAGTGTCCTTAGGTATTAATCACTCAAGGCTTTCTGTAGTTGCTTGTGTAAAATGGAGTTAAAAGTATACTCAAAAAAGCATATAAACATACTGCTAGGTATCCTGATAACACAACTATGTTGATTAAAATATGAGTATATTTGTTCAGTTAGACTCACACCAGACACACCTTGTGCATGGAAAAGTGATGCACAGTTAAATCAACCTACACTCTGAGAGGAGAATATGTTTTACTTACATATCAGCAGCTTCTCCCATTCCATCCACGGCTGCTGTGTAGTCTTTGCCTTTCCTCATTTTAAGATTTGTTGGTGGTTGTTAAGTTTCCAGACTGCTGGGTTTGGGTGTATTCTTTTTCATGTATGGGAACAGAAAGAATGATTGAACATCGTAACGGTGGAAAAATGTTAGCTTACATGGAAAAAAGTGAGGTTTCCCATCTGGAAGTAACAGCATGGGGTTGCTGGAGCCAATAAGACAAAACTCCCTCCATCTTTATATGTTTGATGTCTTTTTGTGGGTGTATGCAGTCATTCCCTGTCATAATGTCCTGCATGAAATGTATGAGGTAAACTATCCTAATACAAAGTAATTAAAGGGCCTGACGGCATTGCTGAGCCAGGCATCAGGTCTTGCCTAAGTTTCACAGGAACCTAATTGCCAAACCCACACAGCGATGGAAACTTGGGCTACATGTCTTTGTTATATAGCAAACCAGTTTTAAATGCCTTAGCTTGTCATATTTTGACTTGTGTTTGACCTGCGGCCCACATCCTTGCACAGATGTCGTTCCGGATTCATTGGTCCTCTCTGTAAGCAACTGGATCCTTGTCATCGGTCGCCATGTCTGAATGGGGCAGCTTGCAAGAGCCAAGTGGTCAGTGGTATTCCACAGTATGCATGTGTGTGCCAGAGAGGATTCACAGGTAAGTGCTTTTATTATAGAGCTCAAGTCTTAGAAGATACATTAGATGTTTGTTTTTAACTGAATGCATTTAATTAAATCCCAAGGCCAAGATTGCTCCCTCATAGATGCCTGTGCCACAAGTCCCTGTGCCAATGGGGCCCGCTGTGTCAATTGGCATAACCATTACAACTGCTCCTGTCCACCTGGCTTCCAGGGAAAGAACTGTCGCAATGACATTGATGAGTGTCGCAAGCCGAGTGCGTGCCTCAATGGTGGCACTTGCATTAACACCCATGGGTCATTCAGCTGCAATTGCAAACCAGGATACAGTGGTCGCACATGTGAAATATCCACTCTACCCTGTGCCCCATCTCAGTGCCTTAATGGTGGCACCTGTCGACAGACCAATGAACATTCTTATGAGTGTGCTTGCTTACCAGGTAAACCTTCTCTCTTTCAGAACAATCAACACGTACACATTTTGACACATTCAGAGGTAGCATGTATGCCTCATGGTTTTCCCAGGCCCTGAGCAGGGTGCTATGACATCCAAATAGTTTTTCCCAGTGTGATGACATAGCTGGTAGTGGGGTTGTTGGGATTTTTTTCCTGTGTCTCAGGTCAGCTTCCTGTCTACTATTAATAGCTTCTTATGGGAGATGAGATGGTGGGAGAGTTGAAGGGAGAGCCCGCCTGCACTCTTCCCCACTCAGCTCTCCTCTCTACAGAAGGAATTTACTTTATGAGCCTTCTGGTTTCCCACTGGGGAGCTGACAGGAAATGTCTCCTGCCAGAGAGGAAGTCATTGAAACTGTGAGAGATTATAAAACAAGCAAATAGTGAGAGGAGTGCAGAGCTCTGAAACAGGCAGGAATCATGACTGTTGCTGGCATCATGTGGGAAAAGTCAAATTAAGATGTAAACAATCAGACACCTTCTGAACCTTTTTACGGCCCACATTGCCCCACATTTTCTTTAGTGTGGGAAATATAATTTGATGTTATGGTTTACAATGTTTAGTGTCAAAAGAAAGGGTCACAGAATGTTTATTAAACTCCTTGTTGATGTTTGTTGTTTTCTCTTAGTATCCTTCATTTTTTTCTTTGAACTTATCCCAGGGTTTGAGGGACACAACTGTGAGAATAATGTGGATGACTGTCCCGGCCACAAGTGCATGAATGGAGGAATTTGTGTGGATGGCGTTAATACCTATAACTGCCAGTGTCCACCTGAATGGACAGGTACAACTCTGAATTTTTAAAAATTGATTTAATGTATGTATGATAGTGTATGAGTATGAAACAATATGTCTCAAAACCACTGCAGGACAATACTGTGCCGAGGATGTCAATGAGTGTCTCATGCAACCCAATGCCTGCCATAATGGGGGTACTTGCTTCAACACAATCGGTGGCCATACCTGTGTATGTGTTAATGGATGGACTGGAGACGACTGCAGTGAGAACATTGATGACTGTGCAACAGCAGTTTGCTTCAATGGTGCCACGTGCCATGACCGTGTAGCATCCTTCTTTTGTGAATGTCCAGTTGGAAAGACAGGTGTGTTGGTTTCCCAGATGTCTTCTGTATCCCTTCTTTATAATGGCAGCTGAATCAATGTCATATATGCTCGTGTGATTTTTGAACAGGCTTGCTGTGCCATCTTGATGATGCATGTGTTAGCAACCCCTGCAACGAGGGTGCTGTGTGTGATACCAATCCTCTTAATGGCCGTGCGATTTGTACCTGCCCTGCTGGTTTCGTGGGAGGTGCCTGTAACCAGGACATGGACGAATGTTCAATTGGTAGGTGCTAATGTTTTTACACATTTATGATGGTATATAGTAATTGTATGCTGTTTACTTATCTTTATTTTGAGTTTTTCCTCTGTTTTCTATCATCAGGTGCAAACCCATGTGAGCATTTTGGAAAATGTGTGAATACGGAGGGTTCTTTCCAGTGTCAGTGTGGTCGGGGATATGCTGGACCACGTTGTGAAATTGATATCAATGAATGCCTCTCCATGCCCTGCCAGAATGATGCCACCTGCTTAGACCGCATCGGAGAGTTCACATGCATCTGCATGCCAGGTATTTACACTTGTTGAAGAGCTCTTTGTTAAGATGGATGTTCTTGAGAAACATTTCTGCCACTTAATTTTACAATTGCTTCTAAATGAATACTAAAGACTTCAGGTCAGTATGGTGTAATTTAAATGGGTTAGTCTAAAGTCAAAGTGGAAAAGATGATCATTTTAACTCGTAAAAGAAGCATCATTTATATTCTCCCACAATGACTCCCAAGTGTAGACTGTTATGTAACACATTCTCATTGACATTAGGGGTACAGAGGCACATCTCTGCACTGTACAGCTGATGGGGTATTAGATTGGACTGAGCACTCAGTGACCAAAAGAGTCAAACTCTCACGCACAGTCCTACATGCATCCTGGGGTTTTGGGAGCTATACAAATTAGAGTTGGGAGTTGGGTCTATAGGACTGGATCTGAGAGAGGGCGAGCAGTTAGGGGGAGGAGTGTGCTGTGAATACTAATGATGGGTAGAGTGGTGGGAATGGAGCCGAACAATAGGGCCCCTCTGTGCTCCACTTTGCACCCCTCATAGACACAGAGAGGGAAAGAGGCTTTTTCCCAGAGCCCCCTCCCAACCCCCACCCCTTCCTCTTCATTTTCAGAGACAGGACCTTCCTCATCTCCCTCCTCATCCTCAGTCAGCCTGGCAAAGCGCATGTGGAGCTGCTGATTATTTTTGATTCCACGCTAGCCTCTCCCCCGGGGAAACACTCTCATTCACATTCTGTTTCACCTCAATGCAGGAGCCCTCCATAGTGTGCTAACACAGAATGTATAACATGCATTTGGTGAATGGGACACTGACCCAGGGAGGGGCAATGCTCCATGGACAGTAGGGTGCAGTGATTCCAGGTCAGTGGAGTGGGAACACTGGGAATGCTCGAGGGATCTTTTATTCCATCTTATGGCTCAGCAAAGACCTGTGTCAAAAATTCACATGAGCAAAAGGTTTCTCACGGGTTCCCTTCCCAGCATGCCCTGTCTGCTGGTTGAGCTGACGTATTGGTCCATAATGTAAACATAGTGAATCAGCAACAAGTGTATAAATGTGTGTGATTCCAATTTGAACTTCTGTTTTCCAGGTTACATGGGCACTTACTGTGAGATTGACGTAGATGACTGTGAGAGCAACCCCTGTGTGAACGATGGCATCTGTCGGGACATGGTGAATGGCTTCTCATGTACCTGCCAGCCAGGTAGGCACCACTGAATTAGCCCCACTTCAGCTCTCTGTGGTTGCATTAATGTTGCCTGTTTAGAGCTTAAGTTCGATGAAGGCTGCTGCAAAAAAGAAGGCCAAAGTTTAAATGTCCCCAGAACCAGAGGAGGGAGGGTCAGCCTCCCTACTTCAGTCTGCTGGTGGTTAGAGCCATAACTTGAAAAAAGAGGCAGGCCCAAAAGGCTGCCTATCCTCCTGCCTGAACAAAGGCACTTTTGTGACCCCCGCTTCCCTCTTCTATGGAATGTGTAAGGGACAGCAGTCTCCCTCATCCTGACATGGTTGTGCTGCTGGTGGTGGGGGGGGACAGCAGTCCTAATGAGATTCTTTTCCAGGTCCGCAATTTACATCTGGGACAGACAACCCTCCCCCCCACACACCCTTATCTGGCTATTGAGCCCGTGGAGCTGAGGCAGGCAGTAGAGGAGGAGGAGTGGGGTCCTCAAAAGAAAAAAACAATCCCACTGTCTCCTCTCAACAACCACCCACCCACCCGACTGCTTTAGCAGCCCAAGTCCCAACACACACATACCATCCTTCCTGACACTGTTAATCAACTGAGCAGTGTGCTACCAATGCACCAATTCACCCCTTTCTGGGCACTCTGCCCAGCTTCTCTCTAAATATTTGGGAAATTTTCTCTCTACTTTGTGGTGGCCAGCACAGCACTGGCCCTAATGCACAGATGACATGTCCTTAACCAGTTGAAATGTTTCCAAACCATACCTTAGCCAGACATCACTAACCTAAGCAAAGGCCTATGCCCCTCTAAGTAGAGCAGCGTTGCCCTCTGACCTTGGTGCGGACCCTTTCACTGGACCGTCTGTCTGACCCTTAACCTCTATGTTTGTATGTCCCAGGCTTTACTGGCCCCATGTGTCAATTTGACATAGATGAGTGTGCAAGCACACCCTGCCAGAATGGAGCAAAATGCTACGACCGACCCAATGGATTTGAGTGTCGCTGCGCTGAAGGTAAGAGCCTGTGAACCGAATAATAAGTTGTCAATGGACAGTTGTTAGACATTACACAACTTAAGATGTCTCCCTAAGCAGAGGAGCAGATGATGCTTAACCACTTGATGGTCTTTGCTAAGCATTCAGTGTTTTTGGGTGTGATGTATTTCTTTGGATGTCGGCTGGCCAAGCAGACCGATTTGAGGCCCCTAATCCCTTTTTTCCCTCATTGGGTCTAAGGATCATGGGGTCACTGAGGAACAGCAGTTGCTAAGAAAGGAGACTTGGTCATCACCCCGACATCTGTTCATCTGTTGAACCCCTATACAACACCTTATGCTGCATCTTAGCTTTCATTCCGTCACATGCCGTCAGGTCCATGTTTGAAAACACATCCAGATACATTGACATGCATAATTAGCACAAAGGCAGTGTGTACATGCTGTATACGTGGATATTTAACATGTATGTTTGCATCACGCCTACGGAGAAGCAGGCTGCATTGTTTCAGTGGCCAGCTGCTTGGTTTTCGCTGTGTTTGTGGGCCCCTTCTGTTGAATGAAGTGAGCCTGTTTGACGTGGTGCTGCCTTTTGTTCCCTCCACCACTGAGAACAAAAGCAAGACTGGGAGGCCTGTGTAGAGCCCTTTTTTACTGCTTAGACCAACTTAGCATTGCACCACAGACATACCACACTAACAGTTACTAGCCTTTTACACAGACACCATTGACATGGAAACTCCAGTGTTCAGAGACCAAAAGAGGAAGTCTACAAAGATAATGTTAGAATGATTTAATTTCCGCATAATAACAGATTACTTTGGGGGGTAAAGAGGTCAATGAGATGTTTAAGGAAATATTAATAAGCGAGGACTAGCATAATGAAAGTAAAAATGATTTCATAGAGTTGGGTGAAAGACAGGAACTGACTGTAGACACTTAAAGTCCCTTATCATTTATCAGTATGCATGTGTTTGTCCTTCTTTAGGTTATGAAGGGACACTCTGCGAGAGCAACATCAACAACTGTCAACCAGATCCATGCCACCATGGTACTTGCATAGATGGCATTGCTAGTTACACATGTAACTGTGACCCTGGATACACAGGCTATCGCTGTGAGAATCAGCTCAATGAGTGCCACAGCAACCCTTGCCAGAATGGGGGCAAGTGTATGGACCAGGTCAATAAATATATCTGCCAGTGTCAGCATGGAACTTCAGGTGGGAGGAAACTACGCACACAACACACTTTAAAAATCAAAATGAGAGATTTGATATTATAAAACTACTGTTGCTCCTAATGATACTGTCTTGTAATGCACTGAAACAAATATCTATCATTTAAGTGTTGAGTAGTTACACAAACTTACATTAGTTTTTTTTGTCATCTTAGGTACAAACTGTGAGATAAATTTTGATGACTGTGCCAGTAATCCATGTGATTATGGCATCTGCAAAGATGGCATAAACCGCTATGACTGCGTTTGCAAACCTGGATTTACTGGTAAGGCCCTCTGAAAATAAAGTACCAGATTTTATTTGGAAAAATCAGAAGGATCGGGAATGCTAAAATAAGACATAATGTCTAACATCTTGCCTGGCAGGTCCCAAATGTAATGTGGAAATAGATGAATGTGCATCCAGCCCCTGTAGAAATGGAGGAACATGTGTTGATGAAGAGAATGGATTTCACTGCCAGTGTCCTGAGGGCTTCAAGCCTCCTTACTGTTACTCCCAAGTGGATGAGTGTGGAAGCAGCCCATGTGTCCATGGCTCCTGCAGGGATGACATCAATGGGTATGAACAGTTTTAACTTGAGTCACTCTTAATTGACATCGGGTGGAAGTATTTGGTGGATCGCAATTTTGCAATTTATGAATTAGGTTAGAATGCGCTCACAGGCATATTTTTGTTTCATTGATCCAGTTACCGCTGTGACTGTGAGCCTGGATGGGTTGGGAAGAACTGCGACTTGGATAGAAACGACTGTTTGCCAAGCCCTTGCCACAATGCTGGCACATGCATAGATCAGCTCAACGGTTTTTCCTGCAAGTGCCGTCAAGGCTTCAGAGGTGAGAGGCGAATATGGTAGCAAAACACAGTAAAAATGAAGTTCAAGGAGCACAATACAAGCACTCTGATGAAATGTAAAGATACCCTGTGAGGTTTTCAATACGTGTTTCTATAATTTTCCTTCTGAATATCAATAATTTGCTTCCTTCTTGTGTTTTTTTTAAATATGTAAATACATTTACTAATTTGCCACATTAAATTCCATTCTAAGTATGACAGTTTAATCTGTGTTCTTTACAGGTAATCTCTGCCAAGTGAATATCAATGAATGTGCATCCAGCCCTTGTTTGAATAAGGGTACATGTGTAGATGGTGTAGCAAGCTTCACGTGTCTGTGTGAGCTTCCGTACAGTGGACCCACTTGTGCTGAGGTTCTCACCCCTTGCTCACCTAATCCCTGTGCCAATCATGCAGTTTGCACCCATACATCAGACTATTTGGGGTATAAATGCAACTGCCAACTAGGATGGCAAGGTAAGAAAAGCGTGTGCTTATGTTATTGCAATCTGCTTGGAACTGCACAAGTTATATCTCACTGTACCCATCTTTTGCCATGTTCAGGTCAGTTGTGTAATGTAGATGTGAATGAATGCAACTCAAACCCCTGCAAAAACCGTGGGACCTGCACGAACACGCTGGGAGGCTTTGTGTGTTCTTGCAGAGCAGGATATACTGGGCTGACCTGTGAAACAGATATCAATGACTGCGTACCAAGTGAGTGCCCAAATATCAAACCTGTCTGTGACTGTCAATCACAATACCTCTACATTTACAGTATTTGACCTAAGTAATTTTTTCTATTTGTGCTATCAGATCCCTGCTTAGGTGGAGGTACATGCACTGATGGTGTGAACTCCTACCACTGTAGCTGCCTGCCAGGCTTCACAGGACCCCAGTGTGCTCAAGAGATCAATGAATGCCAGAGTTCTCCTTGTAAAAATGGGGGCACCTGCACAGACTATGTTAACTCCTACACTTGTACGTGTCGCCCTGGATTCACCGGCATCCACTGTGAAACCAACATTCCAGATTGCACTGAAAGGTGCGCATGAATGGTACATCTGCAAATAAATACAGAATTAAATATGAAAAATTAACTCCTTATTTTCACTCATGTCCACAGCTCTTGCTTCAATGGCGGGACATGCACAGATAAAATCAATGGTTTTTCCTGTACCTGCCTGTCAGGCTTCACTGGCTCTCACTGCCAATATGAAGTTAATGAGTGCGATTCCCAGCCCTGTCTTAATGGAGGTATCTGCCAAGATGCATTGGAGTCTTTCCGCTGCTCCTGCCCAAGAGGTTATGCCGGTAACCGCTGCCAGGTACAAACAATCTGAAATACCATTCAAATGTCATACTTAAATCTTGAGTTCTGAAACATTTATGCTTATCTGCCTCTTATGTTCCCAGACACCAGTCGACTGGTGCAGACGCTTGTCTCCATGTCAAAATGGAGGACGCTGTCACCAAAAAGATTCTTCTTTTATCTGTGAATGCACTAACAGTTGGTCTGGTCGTTACTGTGATATTTCCCGTGTCTCTTGTGAGACAGCTGCTCGCCTCCGTGGTAATACAATTTGCTGCTCATCATATGTCTGTTTTAGTTTGTTCTCCAAATCTGTGACTAAAGCCAAACTTTTTTTCATTTTTTTTCTATTTAGGGATCCAAACAGATGAATTATGCCACCATGGTGGTCACTGTGTCAACAGTGGGAGTACCCACTATTGTAAATGTCCTGCAGATTATTCAGGAAGCTATTGTGAAAACCAAGTGGATCACTGTGAAGACAACCCTTGTCGCAATGGCGCCACCTGCAGGGGATATGTTGGTGGATATCAGTGTGATGTGAGTTTAAGCTGTTCTGTTTCTTTGCTTTAATAGGATGTAATAGGTGGATTTCAACAAATTTAGAACTCACTTATTACTTTTTGCATTTGTGAAATTATGTGCATGACATGTTTATGTCTTTTCAGTGTATGCCTGGCTATACTGGACAAAACTGTGAAATAGAAATAAACGAATGCCAATCCCATCCATGCCAAAATGGAGGCACTTGCATTGATCTAGTTGGACATTATATCTGCTCCTGTCCCCCTGGTACACTGGGTATGTAAGCACAAACACAACAAAAAGATTATACCAGATTTGTCTTTGAGACATGTTTAATGTGTAGTAGTTTGTAATAATCCTCTCCTTTAAAGGTGTTCTGTGCGAAATCAACGAGGATGATTGTGCTCCGCCCCCGAGACTTCGCAGTGCTCCTCCAAAGTGCCTGAACAATGGCACCTGCGTGGATAGAGTGGGTGGTTACCGCTGCAACTGCCCCCCTGGTTTCACGGGAGAAAGATGCGAGGGAGACATAAACGAGTGTCTCTCGAACCCTTGCAGTCTCTCCAACAGCATTGACTGCATCCAACTGCCTAATGATTACCTGTGTGTCTGCAAGCCTGGCTTCACAGGTTGCACATTTTTCCTTATCCTTTTATGCCCCTCATTTTGCATCCTGTTTGTGTAGAACCGTGAAAAAATAAAATATTTGTGTTGATTTTAGGTCGACGGTGTCAGAACAGGTTCAGTGTGTGTGAGTCTCAGCCTTGTAAGAATGGAGGAGTCTGTTCTGTAACCAGCGGCTCTTCCTTGGGATACACCTGCACATGCCAATTTGTAAGTTTGCATTTATTTTATTATTTTATATATATTATTTTATATAATCCCCTAATTTGAGTTTTTATTGGTAAATAATAGCATTCAAAGATTTTTTTCTCCACAAATGAAAAAAATTGAACACATTGTATGTCTTTAGGGTTACACTGGCCCAAGCTGTGAGCGGAGCATGTCTTGTCGGGAGCTGTCCTGCTACAATGGAGGGAGCTGTATACATACCCCAAAGGGGGTGCGATGCAACTGCCTCCCAGGTTTTAGCGGACCACAATGTCAGCATCGCAGTAATGAAGGGTGTTCCTCTGAACCATGCAGAAATGGAGGCTTTTGCACTGAAGAGACCACCTTTCCATATTTCCATTGCCAGTGTCCCAGTGGCTGGTCAGGGCAGTGGTGTGAGCAGAGCAGCAAGCCTTCATGTCCCCTGGCAGAATGTCATAGCAAAGCCAATGACAGTTTTTGTGACAAGGAATGTAACACATATCTTTGTCTCTGGGATGGTGGTGACTGCTCCCTTGCAATGAACCCCTGGGCTCGTTGCACAAACCCTCTCTGCTGGCGTGATTTTAATAACAACAAGTGTGACGAGTCCTGTGACAATTCAGATTGTATGTTTGACAACTTCGAGTGCAGAAACAAAAAGAAAGTTTGCAAGTGAGTTTACTATTACTTATAGAAAAAGATTCCTTAGTTTTATATTGATATGAGAATAAAGTAATTAATCCTTCTGTCTGTATTGTCTCCAGTCCAATATACGAGGCCTACTGTATCGACCACTATGCTGATGGACAGTGTGATCCGGGCTGTAACTCAGAAGAGTGTGGGTGGGATGGCTTGGACTGTGAACCGAAGGAACCAGAAAACCTTGCTGAAGATGTCTTAGTATTGGTAGTTCTTCTGCCTCCAAAGGAGCTTGTTCGTACAGGTCCAGCGTTTTTGCATAAATTGAGTGCCATCTTACGCACTTCAGTACGCTTCAGGCGGGACACTAATGGAGAAGCAATGATCCTTCCCTACACCCGTAGAGCTACACGCCTCAAGCGGGAACTAGAGCCTCAACAGGAGGTTATCGGGTTAGTGAGGCATATAACAGATGCAAACTCTGACAAGTTTTTAACAGAGTACACATTTTACTAAACATGCTTTTATTTCCTTTTAGGTCCATAGTCTATATTGAGATAGACAATCGTCTGTGCCTTCAGGATAACTGCTTCCAGACAGCTGACAACGCTGCAGAATATCTTGGCGCTCTGTCGGCAGTGGATATGCTTAACTTCCCTTATCCCCTTAAACAAGTTCGTGGTGAGTGTGAGTATATGAGTAGTAAGCATGAGTACCAGTTGCACTAATCTGTGATCAGTGTGTAATTATTATTTTTCTTCTCACATCAGGGGAAAAAATCTCTGTTACTGATCCCATTCCACAGTGGGCCAAGTTGATGCTAGCGGGGATGGCTTCTCTTTTTATCATGATCATCCTTGTGATAGGCATGTTGATTACTCGTAGAAAGCGAGAACACAGCACTCTTTGGTTCCCTGAGGGTTTCTTCCTCAAGAAGGAACCAAACAGCAACAAGAATCGCAGAGAACCTGTGGGGCAGGACGCTCTAGGAATGAAGTACGTTGCTTGACAATCTGAACACGATTACATTGTTAGGATGGTATTCTTTTTGAGTATTTGTTTTGAAGCGTTGAACAAATCTGGGTTTTAAACATGCTTCTTTAGACTTGCCATTTTAACTTATTTACATTACATTTAACTTATTTACATTAAACAGACACATGCCAAAAACTGTGGAGGAGTCTCTCCTTGGAGATCATAGCGACCAGTGGATGGACTCAGACTGCCCAGAACCGAAAAGGCTTAAGGTCAGTTAATCCTTGTCTTTAGCAGAAAATATTTGACTTGATGATTACACATTTGACATATAGACCAGCACAAGAATTAAAATGATTGGCTCTTTCTGTGAATTTAGGTTGAAGAGCCAAGTATGCTGTCAGACAGTGAAGATGCAGTGGACTGCAGACAGTGGACACAGCATCACCTTGCAGCTGCAGACATACGTGTACCACCCACCATGGCCCTCACACCACCTCAAGGAGAATTTGAAAGCGACTGCATGGATGTTAATGTCCGAGGCCCAGGTGCGTAGCAAAGTTTCAATGTTATAAGAACCAATCTGTGATTAAAAATATAAATATTTAGTGTTTGTTGACTAATGATTGTCTTTATTTTCCAGATGGTTTTACACCTCTCATGCTGGCATCATTTTGTGGAGGCGGGTTAGAGCCTGAGGTTGCAGAAGAGGAAGAGAATGAGGAGTGTTCTGCCAACATCATCTCTGACTTAATATACCAGGGTGCATCCCTCGCTGCCCAGACAGACCGCACTGGTGAGACAGCGCTCCATCTGGCTGCTCGCTACGCCCGTGCTGATGCTGCCAAGAGGCTGCTGGATGCTGGGGCAGATGCAAATGCTCAAGACAACACAGGTCGCACCCCACTACATGCTGCAGTAGCTGCAGATGCACAGGGTGTTTTCCAGGTAACCAGAAATAAGTAACATTCTGTTTACTGGTGACATTGGTTGTAGAAACAGATGGTTGATCTGTCTAAATCTTCATGTTGAATCTCTTCTATTCTGTGTATCTAGATTTTGATTAGGAACCGTGCGACAGACCTAGACTCGCGTATGTATGACGGCTCCACTGCGCTGATCTTGGCTGCACGGCTGGCAGTAGAGGGCATGGTTGAGGAGCTGATTACTTGCCATGCTGATGTCAATGCAGTTGATGAATTGGGTAAATCTAACTTTTTACCTGAGATATAGAGGTCGTGACTCTATGTTAATGCAAATCCTGATGTACATTCTGACACTGTCGATGTTGTCTCTTTCAGGTAAATCTGCCTTGCACTGGGCTGCTGCGGTCAACAATGTCGATGCCACTGTTGCCCTGCTGAAGAATGGAGCAAATAAAGATATGCAAGATCTTAAGGTATGTTATTTATTCATACTGTTTGTATGTCTTTAGTAAATGTGCATGTGTGTTTGTATCTTACACAATTTATTCATTTTGTCACACTTTTATTTGTTTTTTAAATTTCAGGAGGAGACCCCTCTCTTCCTTGCAGCTCGTGAGGGCAGCTGTGAGGCTGTGAAGGTTCTACTTGCTCACTTTGCAAACAGAGAAATCACCGACCACATGGATAGGTTGCCAAGAGACATTGCTCAGGAGCGTATGCACCATGACATCGTACAACTTCTTGATGAATACAACACAGTAAGGAGTCCCCAGGGCCATGGAGGGCCTGGACACCACCTCACTGGGGGACACACTCTGTCCCCACTCATGTGCCCACCCAGTGCCTTCCTTCCTAGTCTGAAAAACACCTCACAGGGGAAGAAGAACCGTCGGCCTGGGGCCAAAGGTTCCAGTCTGGGAGCCCAGCATGCTACCAGCCTGAAGGAGTCAGTAAAGGCACGCAACAAGAAGCTGACACTGGACATGCAGAGTGCCTTACTGGACAGCTCAGTGACTCTGTCCCCAGTTGACTCACTGGACTCTCCCCACGGGGGAGCTAGCAATGCTGGTTATATCACTAACCCTACTTCCCCTGTGGCCATGCAGTCACCAGGGCTTTTCCATTCATCTTTATCAGTGCCTAATACCCCAATGGTCCATAGCAGCATGTTGGAGGGAGGGGGGCCCTTTGCTGTGTCTCTTGCCCAAATCAATGACCTTGGAGCTGGAGGGATGTCCTTGCAGGGTCGTGTCTCTATGCCTTCAGATGTCAACCATGGCTATGTGCTGAGTTCAGGCCACATGGGGCTCAACATGGGTATGGTCAGTCCTGTCAGTGTGCCCTTTGACTGGCACAACCGCATGCCCCCCTCCTCCCAGTGTGGTCAGCAGGTTGTTAATATTGTGCAGAATAGCCAAACAGGCATGCATCCCCAGAGCCCAGCCATGCAGCAGCAAAACATGCTGATGCATCAACAGCAGCTCTATCGCAGCCCCATGCTGCAGCCCACGCCAGTTACCTCCACACCTACCATCAGCCCAGTAAAGTTACCTTCCATTGCTGAGCAGCCACAGCAGCTCATTAATCACAGCACCACCAACCAGCAAAGCATTGCCCGCATGAGCACCTCCACTCCACCAACACCCCAGACCTCACAGCCAGCACCATCCTTCTACCAGCAGCAGCAGCTGTCTCAGCAACCCTCTCAGCAGCAGCCGCCAGCTCAGCCCACCCAAGGAGCCACACCAACAGCTCAGCCCACTCAAGCTCTTCCCTCCCAGCCAGGTGGGAGCACCGCAGGGAAGGAGGATTATCCAACCCCTCCCTCCCAGCACAGCTACTCATCCACACTAGATGCCACGCCTAAGCATTATCACAATTTGCCCAGCGAGCACCCCTATCTGACCCCATCTCCTGAATCTCCTGAGCACTGGTCCAGTCCTTCTCCTCACTGTGTCTCTGATTGGTCAGATTCAACCCCCAGTCCAGCAATTGCTGTACCCAACCAAACCCAAATTACCCAAATTCCAGAGGCTAATGGCAAGATGCAGGTATTTGCATGAAGATGCTATTGCCTCTACCTGAAAAGGGACCTGATTTAAAAGAATCTGTGGACTGGCTCTTGGGCCTGTCTGTGCTTTTATGTGTCAGCCTGTTTCCAAGATTTTCATTGGATTTGGATTGACGGTGTCTATCGAAAGGACCATCTGCTGAGATGGACCATCTGAGAAAAATAAGTAAAGGGAAATGCGTGTTGTCTGAAAAACAGCAGACAATTTAATGAAGTAATTCTGTCACAGATGGACTTGTTTTTTATTATTAAAAAAGTATATGAAGAAAACCAAGTCTTTAATTTCAAAGACTTAGGGATACTGTCCTAACAACTAACAAACATTTTAAAAGTAGATAAAGAGAAAAAGAGAATTGTTGAAGGGAATTCATTTATTTTTATTTATTGTTTTTATCTATCTGAACAACTTTTAGTTTTCTGTCTTAGCAAATACATTTCAAGAGTTGCTCTGCAGTAGTAATACTTAATCGAGCTGTGCTAAATAATTACTTTCTATATGAGTATTATGATCAAGAATGTAGATGAGTGTCTCTGAAGCACTTCAAGTGACCAGCCTCATGGGGCAAGTCTAGGTCAAATACAACATTTGACTACAATGGATATTTATAATATATGGGGGGCATTTATTCCATGTTAATTTTACTTGTGACCTTAAAGAAAAAATGATTCAGCAAAAAGATGTTCTGGGTGTGATGCTTGCATTTTATAGCTTCTTGTTGACCTTAAGGGGCTTTCACTGCCAGGATATACTGCCAACCTTCAGTTTTTAAGCATTATCTACTCTATTTATATTTCATACTTAAAAAAAGCCTTTCACTGCCCTTTTTTGTTTTATAATCTGTATATTTGTTGAAAACAATGAACAAATGTTTTTTTTTTTTTTCAAACATCACTTCAGATGTATTAAGCTATGCTTATAATGGCTGCTGTTTTGTATCGCTCTTCACGGCAAACATTCCTCCAGTGTTGCTTACATGCTGAGACCTGAACCAGACAACAGACTGGTTGAGTTTTTTTAAACCCATATTCTGTCTTTGAACAGACTCTGACTGTCTGGATCAGCTGGACTCATGGTTGCACTCTCACCTTGTCTCTGTGTTTGTGGTGGTGGGACATTGGTTGATGTGAGGGTGTGGCTGCTGGGCTGTGACTGCTTATGCCCCGTCACTCCTCAGGGAGGTGTTTTACGGCATGTAGGGGACGGTTCCCTGCATCAACAGTAGCTTCCAGTCCAGAAGCCATAGAGATCCATCTTAAGGAGATTGTTAAAAGAGACTGAGGAAGAAAACACTACTATGTAGTGCTGTATTTCTTTTACTTTTTGCAAAATTCTGAGATGAAGCTCCCTGTGGTTAAGTTAACAGCCTGTATAATGTCTGACCAACTCTGTATTTCCATGTGACCTAAGCATGTAGGAGAGGTAATCCTCTCTTTAACATTTTGTGCACATTTCAGCAAAGTCTTCTGATCATTGTAGAATTTTGAGAAAGTAACCTCTCATTATGAGCAAGATGAGTAGGCCACCACCCCTAGCTACTTTGGTGGTGATTTAAACACTGCCCCTAGTTGTATCATAGACCAAGTTTATCCTTAACTCTGTTTTGTGTTCATTATAGTTACTGTTCTGTCAGAAGTGGCAAGCATGATGTCCTCGGTTCAGTTCCTGTTTTACTTACAAGTAAAAGTTCTTTTCTTTGTTTGCTTGTTTTAATTTTATATATAACTGGTCGTACTATTTCCCTGCCAGGTCGCACTAAGTGTTTTGTACATTCAGCCTCAGTTTCTGTTTGTAAATATGTTTGTTTGGAGTAGATTGTTGTTTAAGAAGTCTTATGTTTCTAAAATAATTATGTACTAAAAAGGACAAAAATAAAGCGTACTTCATTTAGCATTATTTGAAACCAAGGCTGTGACTGATATTTAATTTGTCCCGTTATTAGAGCAGTTATAGATTTTCTATCAATATTAATTTCTACACATGTTTAAAAGTAGTTAAATCTCTACAGTTTGTCTTTCTACAGTCAAAAATTGTAAAATAAGTCACTTATAAATAATAAAAACTGTAGGGAACTACAATTTTGTGTCCTTGTGTTCAGTAAGTGTTCAGTGATACTTTTACTATAGAGCAAAACCTTCAACAAAGAAGGTTAAGGAAAGTATTTTTCCTAGTCTAATCGAGCGCACAACAGTCTTTTTGGAAAAACCACAAATTGATTTTAAATCATTTTGGAAATTTAAGCTACCCAGGAGAAAAATCACTGACTCCATCAAATATGGTACCAAAACATAAAGCGAAAACTCTTTAAATAAAATATACCACATCACAGCTGGATTCCACTGATCCAGTTTAAAGCTTCTCTTTGCGCTTCTTGTGTAACTTGTAGAAAACCTCAACAACTATCTGAAAAACTCCGGGACAGAACTGGGATTTGAATCTGAGGTAAGGTTGGGTAAGCACAAAGTTGGGTCCTAGTGTTACTTAACCTGTACTGTGTGTAATCACAATAATCCTTCGTCTGAGCAGCTGTTACCCCCCCCCCCCCCCACACACACACACACACACCCTCCTCCTCTCTACAGTCAAGCAGATAATGCTGCAAGAGGATACATAATGCCAAAGAATGTTCTATAGTTTAATGTGACCATCTGCTTTCTGTTATTGGAAATTCAATTCTGTTCAAAATGTACATGAGAAGGTTGTTGTGCAAAATAACAACTGTCTTTGCATAAAGGAAAGTGGTTAGAGTGGATGGATCTGAAGAAAAATCATATTTCCATGTCATCTAAGAGAAAAACAACCAGATAACAACAGTGATTTTGAACTTTTATTAATATTTTAATCAAGTTGAAAGTAGAGAGTTTACATTTTATACAGGTAATGATTGATTCATCCAGCTCTTACATATACACCATCTTACAAATATTCTAACATTCTTTAATATATTTTAGAATAAAATTAGATAAAATACACTATTGGTAAAATAAACTTTTTTACTGCTTGTTTTCCAACAAACAAGTTGACTTGTTACAGTCCATTTAAGATCAAATCTAAAATTAATAAACAGGAAGTAATAAAGTCATCAGAGAAAATTCATTAAAGATATGTCAAAGTTTATAAAATAACTACCTTCACTGCCTCTCTGCTAATACAAAGAATCTTAGTTATGTTTAATTAAACCTTTTCAGGGTTTACAATAGTCAAACGATTATTTCTTCCCTCCTGTCCTCTGCATCATGCGCAGAATCCCAAGAGTTGCATTGAACACACGATCATGTTTAAAAATCATCTTATAGAAAGTGTCCAGAGGCAGCCTGCCAGTCGGGTCTGCATGCTTCAGTGCAGTCATGGGCATGTACAAGCGGTTTGTCTGGTGGCGCAGGGGAGGATCCTTGGCGATGATAACTTTATATGTTTGCTAAATAGTGAGAGGAGTGAAGGACAGAGGGAAGGCAGATCAATTTCTCATCATCATGTGGTGTTGGTATTTTTTTAATTATTATTATTTTTAAAATACTAACAACATCAACATTTCTTAGTGAGCTTGTTAAAATTAAAATGGAAATAAAACTGCCGTCACTTACCTCAGCCACTTCCTCCGTTGTCTGGCCCAATGAGTTAAACACTTTTTTAGAGTACGGCAGGTAAATATCACGGAAAATCCTGGCAGTCTCCTCATCCGTCTCAGACAGATCCATCTTCTCGGCATCTTCATACACTTTTCTTTCAAACTCTGTGACCACAGGACCAGGTTCCACCAGAGTTGTTCTTATCACAGACAGGACAAGCATACATTTAGGACTGGTGTTCCTTTGTAGCAGTTAAACTATAAAAAATCTGACTGATGTGGGCTTACTGATAACTTTTCAATTTTAATTTTATTTATTTTTCAGGACATGTAATCACTTGATGTTAAACTTCATTGTTTGCACTGCCAAGCTTTCACAGAACCCTTCCACAGCAAACTTGGAGGCAGAATAGACATCATTGAACAGAAGTCCTGAATGGAGACATTAGGAAATGTATTAGAAACGTTCAACACTCACTGAATTGTAAGTTTCTGTTCAAATATCATTCACACAATTAAATCAACCTTGTATTCCCATGACACTACTCATCACCACAATATGGCCACTCTGCCGGTGCTTCATATCAGGGAGCACCTCCTTCACCAGTCGCACCAGGCCAAAGAAATTGGTGTCGAAGAGTTCCTTCATGGCAGTGATACTTTGACACTCCAGAGGTCCGATCATGCCAACACCAGCATTACTCACTACAATGACACATTGCTTTAAGTAATAACTACCAAACAACACATATCTAAATTCATTTAAACTATGTTTATGAGACAGAAAAGAGACAGACCCAGAACATCTACTTGTCTGTTGGGCAAGCTGCTGACACACTCTTTGATCGAGGCTTCAGAGCAGGCGTCCAACTCCTTGATTTCCAGGGTTTTGTTCAATGAGTCACCTGCTGCTTTCTCCAAGGGGTCTCGTTTCCCAAGATCTCTCATCGTAGCAACCACTGCCTCAGAAAAACAAAGACTTGTGTTGTCAGTAGTTATAATAACCTATTGTAGGCCTTTCTTTTATTGCAGTTAAGTGAAGTTTAAATGGCTAACCTTTAAACCTTCTAAGCTCATCTTTAGCCAGCCGTAAAGCTACAGCCAAGCCGATGCCAGAAGAGCACCCAGTCACCAGTACCCTCCTGGTTCCCATTCTGGCTGACCTATGATCTCACCGCTCAGGTAAACCCTGGGGATAATTAATATTCAGTCATAGTTAAGTCTTATGCACAGATTGGATCAACTATATAAAAAAGTATGTGATACATATTTTTCTAAATTGTTTATTTTTAATTTCTTTCCTTTAAGAAATTCTTTCGAAATCCTAACAATAATGATGATTAATAATTAGTAAAATTCCAAATCTACCTGCAAGCAAGGTTTTTCACATCAAAATGTATCCTAGTGTCATTGTAGAGACAGTATAAGTGAGGATATGAGACAAGAGAGAGTTACTTTCTTTGACACAGAAAAATTGTTCTAAAGCAACAGGAACAGATTTAAACAGCTCTTGTAAACCTGTCAGTAGGTCAATGCCAAACTGCATACTTACAAGTAAAGAAACATACCGAGGCCTATGAATGTTTTGTTTGTTGTGCTTCAGTTTACCAACCTGAAGAGCGAGCAGCACCTTCTTCACACACACGGTATGGAACAAGACAGCTGGGATAAAGGGGCCGATACTCCACAAACTGAAGTAACCCAACCAGGCCCGGTCTCGGGACGTCCGGTGTTGTGTCAGCTACATAAGCTCAGGGATTACTTAAATGGGTCACTCTGAGCAACTCATGCTGGGAATTGTAGTTGTCTTTCAGATGAAAACGACTTCGGTTAAAACACAAGCCACCCTAATTCTTTGCTTGGTGCTTATTTTTTTTTTTACTTTTTTTTTTTTTTTTTTTTTTTTACATTGGTGGCGTTGGCACCCCCACACGCTGGAGAGATCATATTTCTCTGCTGACCTGGGAACGCCTGGGGATTGTACCCCCCTGATGAGCTCGCAGATATAGCGGGGGAGAGTATAGACTGCTGCCCCCGCGACCCGACCCTTGATAAGCGGCAGCAGTTGGATGGATGGATGGATGGATGGATGGATGGATGGATGGATGGATGGATGGATGGATGGATGGATAGATGGATGGATGGATGGATGGGTGGGTGGGTGGATGGATGGATGGATGGGTGGATGGCGTTGACGCATAGGTTTTTCACAAATCGCATTAATAGTCTACTTTTGAGTCGACTGATGAAAACTTAAAAGAAGAAATTTGAATATTAATGTTCAGTTTATTGTGAATTGTTCTTATTTATTGAAACGGAGTTTTTATTGAATATTCATTTTAAAAAAAGATTAGTTTTATCTATGTGATCACTGAGCCACGGGCAAATTGGACTTAATGTTGTAGTTACACGTAATGACCACTAGAGGGAAGAATGGTGTTTCTAAAATGTTTGGTTTGGATCGGTTCTTCAAACACACCATCTACAGAAACACTCGAATGGTTCAAGCACCAACAAGTTAAACGTTCATTTGGTTTTATTCAATAAAAACAAAATCGGCTTAATAAAATATGAAATGTTGCTTTATGGAGGGGCTTAGAATCAGTCAGGGCTCATGACTGAAAAGAAAATCACATAAATAAGAAAGCTCAAAAACAATTAAGAGATGTATAAATGACTAAAAGAAGCTTAAAATCAATCCTGAAACACATAGAGCCCAATAAACATGACCTTCCTTAGATGGAACACAACATCACCTGTGTGACATATCCTAAGTTATAACTTATACTTGCACATCTTAGTAGTGATTAAGATTATATCTAAACAAATATGTGTCAAATAAAGTTTTTAGTCAGCAGGAAGAAAAGGTTCCCATAACAGTGTTTTGTAACAAGGAGTCTTGATTGTTCAGTGTGCTTTGTTTTGGATGACAAAAGGAAACTTTTATCTGTTCAGAGGCTTTTGTAAACTTATTTTGTCACAAAATCTTTTGATATTTACATAATTTTTGGCAAATTATAACATTTTTCCAACCAAGACTATCTGTCATTTGCAGTTGTTAAACCTTTTGAAATACTAGGCCTGCCAACACTCCAGGAACGATCTTATTTAATTGTTTAAATAGTTTTAAATGGTTTATTTATTTATTTATTTATTTATTTATGTAGTAAAACTATTTCCAAGATTCCATGTCCAATTGAAATTACAATTTGTTTCACCTCCTTAAACAAAATCAGCAGGCACTCATTTAAAAACAACAAGCTTTAGAATAAATTAAATTAATTATAGACATTGTAAATTATTGCTCTTATCCATTGTCTGCATGGGTGTGTGAGGACATTTTATCTCATGGTTGAATGAATTTTCTTAGGTTGGGAACAAAAAGCAAAGATCTGGTGTTTCTGCAGTTACAAAGCAGGTATCGTGCAAAAGATGCAATCATTGTCAGCAATACCCTTGAGACATTTCGGTCTTAGCAGCATTTTTTTATACAAACCAAAGATAAGGCGGTCATTATGGTATTTGCTGTACAATGTAGTGTTACATTATATTGCATGGGAACTTTTTTACTAAAGCTATTTTTTCACGTGTTGTTCTGTCCGACCTGAGAAACAAAAGATCCTATTGGAAGGCGTGTTTACTCATTTGTCTGAAAAATGTAGGAATACATTCAAGAAAATTAGACTTGTTGGTGGCAATGAAAAACAAAGTAAACTTTTAGCCAACTTCACTGTTGATTCACATTTATTGAAAAAATCCCTTAAAACAATAGATATTTATGGCAGCAGGTACTGGGCTTTACTAAGCAACAGATGATATAAAAGCTAATCAGTGAAAAATATGCTTGATTCTTTTTTTCATGTGAAAACTACTGCCACCTTCTGGATCATCTATCTACACATGGAACAGCTGTTGTTACAACATGACATGGGTCACTATAAGTAAGTATACTGTCAATAAAATTACATTAAAATGGAAGATAAGTGAAAAATTAAGCTCAGTGGAAAATAATCTTTTTTGTTATTGTTTTTCTTTGTTGACAGTCAAGAATGAAAGCTGTTAACAGGAGTGACCTTTTGTACCTTCTGCATTGCAGTGGATGTGTAAAAGTACTTCACTACACACACTTTGTTGTTTCTTCTCTTTGGTGTTCAGAGGGTTCAGAGAATAGTGCGTCATCTCAAACAGCTTTTGCAGCATTTTTCTCTGTACAATCAGCTCCACATGTTTCCAACACAGTCAGCCTACTGAGAGATATCAAATGTGCCAACAGTTTCTTGGCTTCTTAAATGCCGTTATTTAACCTCACATGTACAGAAACACCTTTAATCGAACCATCTTTCAGCCTGGCTTAAATATCTAGATTGCAGTTATATAAAGTTACAAAAAATAAAAAATGATATGGCAATTCTATCCCGTGTTTCTTGTTCCTGCATTTCTCATTGGTCTCTGCGCTGCATTGTCTGGTTTGTGTTAAGAGTTGAGGGAGTGGCCAGTGCTCCTTTCATAAGAGAGGGGGATATAAATACTTGTCTTCAACTAGGCTGCAAAGATCCCATTTGTGAATGCAGAGAGACAACACTGTACCAAAATGTAAGTAGTTTTATTTGATAAATTATCTTTAGTAAAGATAGTTGAATAAAAAAATATTGCTACGTATAATGTGCTTACAACGTTACAACGTTATTTTGTCAGTAAATAGAAAAACGGTGCAGTAAAAACACAATATGTGCCTCAGGATTTGTCTCACAGGGCTTGTTGGTTTTCTGCTGGTTCTGACAGCTGAGGCCAGAGTTGGGTAAGACATGTGTAGTTCCTTTCATTTCATTGTCTGCCTGGTAGAAAATTGATTGGTATATATTTTCATAACCCATAATTATCTGCATCGGTGAATTTAAAGTAATTTTCATCTCAAATTTCACAGAAACTCCTCTGAGATAGACTTCTGTACCGAAACAGATGAATGCCTGATGTTTGATCTGATTTGTGAAACTGCGAAATATCAAGTGAGTAGCTGTCCTAGAAGCCAAATGTTCATGTTGTAATACACAAAAAGCCCACTGCATGTGTTTGTTCATGTCCGTTAGGTGCGTCACTACGACTCTGTGAAATGGGTTTCAACTAATGTAACAATGTATGCAATGGAATTTGCAGCACCTGTTGCTTTTGGTCGACTCTTTAAATACATCTCAGGTGAAAATGAGGATGGTAAGTATGGATGTTTCTACTTATCCTTTGTTTTAATTGAACCCTTTAATAAAACTTATCATGACCTAATATGTCATTTCATTTTTAAGGGGGGAGTTGTACAGTGTGCATAAATGTAAACTATAAACTAGTGCTGTCAAATTTAACTTGTTAATTTTGGAAACTAATATAAAACATTCAACGCAGTAAAACTAAATAATGAAATGAATGCAGTTGTGTTTACTTCCTGTGGTTGCTGAGGCACCATGCACCTAAAAGTTGCTTGCAACATGCCATTAAAAAAAGAGAAGGTGGTACCCGTGTAGCCAACTAGATATACTAGTTGTTGACTTTCTTGCTAAATGTTGCAACTTTTTTCAAAGTGACTAGCGACTTTTTCTAGTATTATTTAGTTGTAGTAGCTGTCTCTATCGTGGTGCAATAGTGACAGAATCAGCAGGCATACTGGGTAAGATGGCCTTAATGGCCAACTTACTGCAATATAGTCTGGAACTTGGAATAAACTCTATATATTTTACCGTCAATTGTTTAACAGTTTATTAAGCCAATGTACTCTGAAGTACCTTTTTAGATAAAGGAACTGCTCACTAGATCTCTGCTGTGGTTGGTGTGTTGATTTGATGATCAACTTTAGCTAAAATTTATGCCATCAAGATGTCTACATTGAAAACCTGTGTGGGAGTGGTTGTGCTTCTGTGTGTATTTGTGTCTGTGTGTGTGTTTGTGTGCATCTCAGCTTATTTCAAGAGGTGGGGTCATTTACTATATATTTTAAACATTTAGATTTAACATTAAGCATTTAGATGTAAGATTTAGTGTTTAGATTTAACATATAACTTTTAGATATAACATTTAGGACATAAGTATAAGATTTAGCATTCAGATATAATATTTAGCATTTAGATGTAACTTTTAGCATTTAGATATAATATTTACTATTTAGATATAATGTTTAAAATTTAGAGATAACATTTACACGTACATTCAGCATTTAGATATCATATTTAGCATTTAGAGATAACATTAACATTTATATTTAACATTTAGAAATAATTTTAGCACTTAGATATAATATTTTGGATTTAAATATAAGATATAGCATTTAAATAAAATATTTGACATTTAGATATAATAATTAAGATTTTGTTATAATAATTAAAATTTAGATATATTTAGCATTTAGATCTAACATTTAAGATTTAGATATAAGACAAAACATTTAGATTTAGACTTAATAGTTAGATTAAATGTTATATTTAACATCTTTAAATGTGTATGTGAAAGTGTATATATTAAAAATGTTAAAAGAAAAGTACTTAATATGAGAAAAGTGAGATAAATAAGGAAAACATTTCAGCAATGACTTTAATGCTGAATTTTTATACTTGGCAAACTATACTTGAGTACAGTACTCGAGGTCACATTACAAAACCTGTGAGTGAAAAAAAAAATAATGCGTGGAAGAATACTATAAGTGAGGGTTGATGAATGATTATTATGTCACAGATGTGAAACTGCTCACGCATACAGAGAGCTAAAAAAACAGATTTAATTCAATTGCACATTGTTTGTGTTTATTTTTTACTAGCATTTATTTTTGTTTTCATAAATGGTAAATGGCATTCACTTATATATAGCACTTTTACTTTCATCTCTTGATGACCAAAGCACTTTACAGATCCTGCAATCCACACACATCAGCGCAAGCCTGGCCACTACGAGCAACTGGGGGTTCAGTGTCTTACTCAAGAACCCATGACTAACCGATCAGAAGACAGCCACACTACAAATACAAATCCAATACAAATCTGTTTTTAATAAAAAATTATAAAAATTAATCAGGCTTAATCACAATTAATTACAGAAAAATGTGAGTTAATTTTCCTTAATCTGTTGACAGCCCTACTATAAACACAAATAATTAAATCAGACAAACTATTCATTTACTATTTTAAACATTGTCCTAATTTTTCTATGTGATGTTTTTTCCAGGAAAGAAAATCAAGATGACATCTCCTGTTCTTATTAAAATTCCTGAAAAAAGTTTTTGGGAAAGAGGTGTCCTCACAATGAGTTTCTTGCTACCAGCTGAACATCAGATGAATCCCCCAAAACCTACAAATGAGGATGTAAGCTTACTGTTTGTGTGGCTACATAATGCAATATCACACACACACAGATATACAATCGTCCTCAGATGTATTTGTACCTTTCCATTAGCAAAACGGCTATATTTACAATAGTCAGGAGTAACAGGAGACTAAAAACAGTAACAAAAAAAAAGCTAAATTATAACATAGGCATATGAGATGTTTTTTTTATTTGAAAAAAAAATTAGTCCTAGACAAATAATAGCACTTTTTAATGAACTGTGGGACAAAATACATGTCAGCAGCTACAGAAGTATGACAGAGAATTATGGAAAACACATGAGTGCAATGGAAGCATCAGATGATTGATCAACAAAATTATGAGTGTTCCAACATAAATGAATAATTGTTTGATTGTTATTTAAAAATATTTCTATTAAACCAGATTAAAAAACATTGTCATTATTTTTATAACTCTTTTATGTATAAATACATTTGAGTTAGTGAAAGAATGAGTGAGAGGATGAGAGAGAAAATGTGAGATAATGAGAGGGAATGAGAGATAGAATGAGTCAGAAGAGAGACAATAAGAGAGAGAGAGATTACAAGAGATAGAGAGAACGAGAGAGAGAACAAGAGACAGAGAGAAAGACAAAGAATATTTCTTGCAGGTAATTAAAACTGCTGATTTACAGGTTTACATCCATGAGATGTCAGAAAAGACTGTGTATGTGCTGAGCTTTGGAGGATGGATCTCGACCATGTCTAACAAGAAGAAGTCAGATGAACTCTCATCTGCCCTGGACTCTGTTAAAGCCAAATACCAAAAAAAAGGATTCTACAATGTTGCTGGATACAACAGGTACTAATCATTATTACTTCTATAGTATTTTGAATATAGATTTTTATCATTTTTGTTTTCTGATATAAATATTTGTGTGCTTGTATTTTTATTTTTGCAGTCCTATGACCATGTTTAAGAGACACAACGAGGTGTGGTACACTGTTGAAGGAGACCCTGTGTGTTCCAGAAGCTAGATACTTGGCCTAACTTCCCATACATTAAGTGCTGTGAGACCTGTGCAATAACAGTGTACAGCACATGGTGTGTGTGTATATATATATATATATATA
>JBAMHX010000023.1:15418838-15434592 GCA_037177515.1 Pseudomugil tenellus | reverse complement strand
CAGCTCTTAGACTTAATAAATTTGCAAAAAACATGTGAAAAGATTAAATATAAAAAACAAACAAAAAAAAAAACATCCAGATGTCTACAGCTGCAGGAGCCTTAGAGTGGAGTGCACAAACTGTGGGGCACAGGCAGTTTCTAAGTGTTTAAGTCCATTAGCAACCACAGTATCCACCACCAGTGCAACCCACTGAAGGATCACCAACTATGGTATTTTATGGGCTTGACCAAGTAGTGCGAACAGCCCTGAAAGAACACAGTTGCTAATGTGTGCCCTACATTCATATGAGAACTGTTTTACCTGCCATTAAACTTCAACTGAGATCTCCAATGGGAACTAAGGGCTGAGCCACTTGTCTCAGTGGCATGGACAGAAAATGAGCCCTGGATGAAGAAAAGGCAGCAAAAGGAAAAGCAAGCAAAACTGAGAGGGAAGGAAACTACTTGTGCCCAAAATACTGTTGTTCAGGCAAAGGCAGTGTAGTTTTCCCCTCTTTTTCTTACCTAAGAGTCGCAAAAATGACTCAGGCATGGCAGGGTAAGGCAAGGCATGAGGAGGCAAGGAAAATTATTCTTCATCTTAATGGAATCAGTCACATTACTTGTTACAATCTGAGCAAATCATGCAGAGCCTGTTGGAAGCTCTGAAGATATGACTACCTTAAATACATTGGCTGATTGAATGAAAAATTGGCCTGGTCTCTTGGCATGTTTAGTCATCTGAATTATTCTTCGGGTACAGATCGGTAACTAGGCAAAAACCAGATGAGCTGCACTGTCCATCACTAGTCTGACATAACAATCGAAAAGTGTCACACTGGTCAAACTAGAAAGAGGAAAAAAAGTCAAAATGGGAGTGAATTCCCTGAATCTTTACATCCTTATCCACATCTTTATTTGGGGGTGCTGAGCTTTTTGGGAGTTCCTGGGCGCTTTTGCCAAAAGTGGCCAGGGATGGTGAAGGCGTCAACGCTCATGGACATGGTTTTGGACGGGATGATGGTGAACTGCTTGCGGTCAGAGCTGTATTTGTAAATGGACTCTACCATCTCAGGTGCAATGACTCGGGGGCCAATGCCAGTGAGCCGTACCATCTCCTCAGTTTCAGGGTTCATGGTGTAAACAGCTCTGAACTGACAGCTGGAATCTCTGAAGAGAATGAGGAAATGATTGGCTGTGCTCTTCTCCATTTCCTAAAAAAAGGGAATATACAGAGACGGCGAGTCAAGGGTGCTATTTATAGTCATGTTAACATAATCACCTCAGTTGGACTGTGATACAATAGGATGATTTACCTCTACAATCTTGTTTTTCTGTGGTTCATTGACCTTTCCAGCCAGGCAGCAGCGAGTAATGGCATTATGGATGATGAACTTATTGGACTTAAAGCTAGGCTCCTTGTACAGCTTTGGTCCTGCAAGTTGGAGCATTCTCAAATGTCAGATAAGCAATAAAAAACAATACTTAAATAGTATAATTTTTACAATATTATTTAGTATAGAACTTATCAGTGACCTGTGTACTCTGGGATTGAGGCAGGGGAGGATATGGTAGAGCCATTCTCCCAGTCCTTCTCCCCATTTTGAGCACTCCTTCGTCCTGGTGACATAAGCCGTGATCGGGAGGGAGAATGTGAACGACTAGAAATAGTAAAAGTAAAGAACCAAGGTTAGTTCTGCATGGGACAATCCTGCACAGTTACAACAGCATGTTCACTGACCAACGCATACTGAACCATAAATTTCAGAAGAGTATCTAAAAGGCATCTTTCCTATGGAGCAGATTGGTTTAAACTACATTTTCTCTGTTTTGACAGTTCAGGCTCTCATTACTGTGCAAGCTACCTTGGTGACTTTCTGACGGTCATTCCACCAGAATCATTAGCCATAGAAGACAGGTTCATTGTTGAGTGGGAGTACACTCTGTTTAGTTTAGTATCTGCATAGAAGATAAAAGTATGGAAAAATATTTAGAAACAAACACATGCAAATGCAGAAAGAAGAATGAAATAAAATGATGAATTTTGGTAATAAAGAAAGAGATATTTACTCATGAAACCCTTGACAGGGCTGTTAGACAGGACAGAATCATCTCTGAACACAGTCTTGGGTCTTTGCTTCTTGACACCACGCACTGTGGTGGGTTTCTGCTTCAGCACCTTGTCTAAGTCTTCCATAAGCTTCAGCTGTTGTCGTCTCTCATACTCCTGCCGAGTGAAGTCTCCTCTACGCTGTGGAGTTCCCTCTGCTGATGGGGTGTGAGGTCCTGGAGATGTTCCTGGAGTTAGGGGTTTGTCTTCACCCTTATTCCCCCAGCCTTCGATAACCATCCACTGTGGCTTGCTTAAATTACAGGTAGATAATAGGTAGAGGATAAAGTATGACACTGAAATTCAGATCCAAATTCAAGATGATCAGTAAATAAGTAATGCTACCAGTTTGAAAACCATTAAGGTGTAGTGGAATTTCATGTATTAACTTAATTACCTTGCTCTTAATTAATGTCTAGGTGAAAGGACCGACCATAAGGCTCCTAAACTGATGTCATTCTGACCGTTAGTAAACCATCTGCTAAGAGCTTGGTTATTGTAGTCAAAGCAAGGCCAGCATCTTTCTAACAGGGAAATGTTTAGAAACAGATTGTGACGCATGTGACCAAAGTCTTTAAACAAAGCTCCCCTATCTGACTAGAGCAGAATAGCTCCAAACATCTGTGGGACCCACAGGTCTTTGGGGAATATTCTCCCCGGGTTATGACCTCGCATCATGTCTGTATGTCTTAATGTTTTGTCCCTTCATGTTTCAATGTTAATTGTATGTTGAACTTCTTTTTTCTTCTTTATTAAATTTATATTCTTCTCAATCTAAAGAAACCAGTGTCCTCTTCCTTGACAGGAAAAACGGTCTCCTACAAAGGCCGCAAATGATACCTAATAAATATCAGTTATATCATGAACTCAAAACAGTAATGTAAATGTCTTTATTAGGGTTATGAATCCAGGTACTAATCCAGGTCTTACTTTGATTCTCTCTCTTTTTCCTGCTCAAGTTTGCGCTTCTTCATCTCTTCTGCTCGCTTCTTCTGTTTCTCCAACAGTGCTGCTCTTCGTTGGGCCATTTCATCTTCTGATCGATCTTTATCATCCTACACAAAATGTCAGAAACAACAAACACCATAAATGTAAACACAAAAAGAAACAAGTAGTTCAAAACTACAATAAATTAAATGTAATATCAGTTGCAAACCTTGAAAAAGAAACCAACTCCAACTTGCTCGGTTCGGTCACTCATCGAATCTGAGAAAGCATCAGGCACTTGGTCATCTTCCTCCCCATCTCCCCTCAAAGCAGAGAGTGAGATCTCTATCAAACTGCTGGGTTTTCCATTTAACATCCCTGCAGGGGCATCACTGTCAAATGAGCACTCTGATGGGGCTCCAGAGCTGCACCCCCTACTTGCAAGCCCTTCCTTCCTAAGCAAGGGACTATGTGAAGGTCCTGCATCAAGGTCCATGCTAAACACACTCTGTCCATCATTGGAACCAACATCTGACAGAGCATCATCAGCTGCAAGATGGGGAGTTGGAGTGGGTATGGGAGTTAGTGGGGGTGTGGGGAGTGGAGTTGGTCCAGATGAACGCAGCTCATCTAGGCTTTCAGAGTCACCTATAGAAAAGGAAGATGAAGTTTGGACCTGGGACTGCCAGGGATTTGCTCGACGAAGATGGGGAATGCGGTCAACATTTTGAGGTGGAGTGAGGACCCTTGATAGGGATGGGACCTTAACATCCATTTGACGACTCTGTTTGGGACTCTTTGGGGGTACGGACTGGGCCCTTCGATGAACATGAGGAGATTTTGGAGTAGCGGTATGGCTTGTGACTTTGCGAGATGGAGACGGAGAGGAGGAAGTTGAGTTTAAACTTCGAGTTGATTCTCGTGAAAGGCGTGCAGGAGGAGGAGCTGGTGTGGAGGTTTTAGAACTGGCTGGGATAACCCAGGACTTATTACTGGAAGTTGGAGCTTTCTTTTTGATAAGCTGACTTTGCTGCTCGGAAAGTCGCTGCATGTCACTTTGCAGGGAGGAAAGAGCTGCACTTAACTTGGACACAGCATTGTTATAGTCGCCTAAAGGAGCAACCGTTTTCTCTCCAGGTGTCTCAGCACTCTTCCCTCCCGGTGCATGTGCTTTTTCTTTGCTCTGGTTGACCTCTTTTTTGAATACAGGGCCTCTTTTAGCACTACTTTCTTCCTCCACAGAGGGATGCTGTTCATCCTGTTCCTTCTGCTCCTCTTCCTCCATTTGAGCGAGCCTTTCCTCCAGCGTTAGACGCGAGAGGTCTTCTTCTGTAGATGACGTGCTGACCTGGCCATCCCCTCCAACATCTCCACCATTATCGTGCCGCTCCTTTTTTAACTGTAGAAAGGCACTCTTCCCGAGTCTTTGCCGGTGTTTTTCAAAAATTGCCTCAATACGTTTTTTCTGGGCTTCAATAGCTTTGCGCTTTTCTTCAAGCCGAGCCCCCAGCTCTGACATTTCATTATTAAGCTGTGGGTTTTTGCTCGGGCTTTCTTCAGATTTCTGCGACCATGAAGTCATCTGAGGAGAAGAAGGGTCACTGGCTTTTGGAGAATCTAAATTCAGTTTCTTTTTACGTTCTGCAAAGCTGGTCATCTTCACACCACTGTCAGGCACCTCTTTACTATTGCCTTTAGCAGAGTTTGCAAAGGCAGCTGGTGTGGTGGGAGTAGAATGAGCCTTTGGCAGGTCTTCTGAGGCATCTGAGTCCACACTACCATCTCTCAAGACCGAGTCATCATCTCTTGAACATTCAGATCCATTTCTAATTGGATCTGGGACTCTGGATTCCCCTGTAGTCTTGTACATCATTCCTGAGCGTGTTGGGGCAGAGCAGCTGATGGGTCCCAAGTTGCTATTATATCTAGAACTAACAGGATCATCAGGAGAGTGGAGATAGAAACCATCAGGAGCACCATCAGGGTGTAGACGGGGCTCCATCTTGCTTTCATTATGAATAATTTGGAGAGCCTCTTCTATTGTTGGGAGCTCTCCAGTTTCACTTGTTTCATGGCCATTCTCCTCTGCCAGTTTTGGTATACTGGGAGTCCGGGTGGCCCATGATGCTCTCTGTGGACCGTTGGGTCCAGTTGATTTGCTGAGCAAATGGCTGAGGTCTTCAGGAGGAGTATAGGGCACACGGGTCTTGTTTTGGTCCACAGGGTTGAGCTGATCAGAACTAACGGAGCGGGTCATTACAGGGTTTCCCATCACAATATCCACGTCACTGTCCAGGCCAAAAGGAATGCTGAAGGATACTGCTGACAAGGGCCGGCTAAAGGAAAGAAAGAAAAAAACCTCATAAGTTTTATATGCCATTAAAATTAAATGAAAATCATTAAAAAAGGATCACACCTTAGAGGCTTCTTGGTCCATGTCTTTCCAACTCCTTCTATATGAGACATTGAGGTAGACTGAGTCAAAGATCCTGAGTACAATGGGACACACAGACATGTAAAAGCATGCAAACCACACAGGGATGCACAAATCAAGCCAACACAATACAAATGGAAGCAAAGACATTTAATGAAAAGTTTAAAAAGGTCCATAAAAATAAGAAAACAGTACAACCCAAAAAAGAAAATAAGAGGTGAAGAAAACAGGTGAATTAAACTACAGAAAAATCTGTCATTTGATTTAATCAGATGACAGAAGTGACCTCAATCTTACCTGATGCAGAGGAAGAAATGGGAAGGAAAGGCTTCTTAAAAATGGAAGGGGATGTACTGGAAAGTAGTAAAATAAACTTTGTTAGTTCAATCAAGTTTGATCAAAAAATGTGACAGACTACATAAAGCCAAATCCTTTTGTAGATTTTGTACCTGTTACTTGGTGTTACTGATGTGGATCCATCTAACCACCCCCCCCCCCCCCCAAAAAAAAAAGAATATAATAATAGTTAGAATATTTTGATTAGATATTAAATGTCATCTTAATGATAATATTGCACAACAGTTAGAAGGGATTGCAAACAGGTGAGACCTACCTAATGTATCTATTGGTTGAACAAAGTCTGGCTTCTGTACCTCAAACCAGTGAAGTAGTTCTGACAGGAAGCTCAGGAAGTTGAGCTAAACAAATTACACAGAAAAAATGAGCTATTTAATGTAGTGTTTTTGTCAATTATTGACTAGAATAGTGGAAATACCTCAAGCTCCTGTGGTGTGTAGAACATGTCCTCCAGTGCTAGGTGACAGCAGCCCTTCAGACAACTGTCACAGAATTCACGAATGAACTGCAGGTTGTACAAGCTGTCTCCTTCCGACATGAACTCTTTCATACACACATCTTGCAGAGGGAGACATTAACACTGTTAAACTGACAAACAACTGAGAAGACTGTAAATATAGTACATGGTAAAGATGTTTGTTAGTACCTTCAAGTCTCAGTAGGCCAGGGCAATAGTAATGTATGACTGCAGCAACAGCACAACCACTGGACAAATCGTTAACTTCATTTACTACTGGAAAGACTGGCTTTAGTTTGGCCTGAATTTTATCCTTCCTGTAGCGCAGCTATAAAACAACCACAGACGAGACAATTAAATTCTGCACTCTGACCATAATTGTGCCTTTATATATATGATGTATTAAATAATGTTATCAGCCATCAAAGTCAAGCTTTTAATGACACGAGTGAGTAGTCTTCTGTTATCCACACAGTGGTTCACAATATAAGACGTAAAGGATTCATGCTAAGGACATGAAAAGAGAAATGAGTACTTAAGAGCCAGTGGCAGATTCAAAATGAATGACTAAAACAGAGAAGGAAGAGAGCTTTACTCTGAAAAAATTGGGTCAAGTGAGAGTCTCGAGAGGCAGAGAGAAGAAAGAGAGACGCAGTCTTAGAGAGAAGATGTTTCAGGTATATCCACAACACACAAACAGATAAATGTCAGCAGGGAACAGCTGACTAAAAGCTTATATTTTAACAGCTATGCAAACACACAGCTCTGTCGCTTCAGAGCAGTCAGCTGTACACGACAGTTTCACGGTCCAGCATGAATGCAACTGTGATTCATGCACTATTCATGTTAACACAAACATGTCCTGCAACACAATGCTGATACTCAAGTGCAATTTAATTGAGATGTGCAGACCAAGATGTGTGAACAACACAGTCACACACGAGCATATGGGGAACTAATAAAAACAAAACACAAAAAGAAAAACAGACCTGGTCACCAGAAATTTGCTGATAATTTAGATGAAGACACTGGAGGGATGGAGGGATAGGGGAGGAGAGGCAGAGGAAAGCAGGGAACTTACAGGAACAAGTTTCCAGTACCAACGAGTAGGACACTGTCAGAGCAGAGGAGGAAATAACACAACATGAAGGAGAGAAGAGGGAATGGAAAACAGAAGTACAAGGAGAGCTATTAAGCCTGCAGTGGAAGAACTAGACAAACAGGAGAGACGCTTGTGATGTCAAGTTTTTGACAGAAAAAAAAACAACAACCTTGTTAATACAGCGGTGACATGGCCCTGTGTTCTTAGGTGTCAACTTCAACTCATTAAGACTGATGACTAAGAGGCCTGCAAAGGTCCTAGGACCTGACAAACTTGCAATTCTGAATACGACTTACCCAGCAGCAGACTGTGCCAACCAATTAAAAAAAGGGCTACAGTCAATACTGGGAAGTGAAGGGAAAGCATAAGGAACACAAAGACACAAAACAACAGCAACTGGTTGTCAATGATATAATAAAAACCAAGTGCCATTATTTTTATAGGGAAAAAATAAATTATTATATCTTTATTTGTAAACTTTACCTTAAAGCTGTTTTTCCACATGCTCTGGGTCCTAAAATGTAGTAGATTTGTTCTGGAGAAGTAGCATGTGCAGAAATAACCCTGAACCCTGTCCTTTAGTAACATTCCAACATAATTAATGAAGGAGGAGACGTAGCGAAACTTTCAGGGATTTTACTGCCCGTGTGTGCTTCTGTTCTGGTAAGTGCTATTTATTTATTCCTGTTTCTGCTGACTTACACGTTCCTCCGTACTACTTATTGCAGATATTATTAGTATGTTTATATGATTATATAAACACAACAAGGAGCATCATCTGCTAATCTCAAAATGCTGTGGGATGAAAACAGCAAATGTGAAAACAACTTTCTCTTCCTCTTGTGTGCCTTTACCGTAATTCCTATGCACAGGAGAGTTCTTTTACCAGCAAAAAGACTGCTGTGGCAAAACATGTCAACAATAATTGCGGAAAAAAGTTTTTCACAAGTTCTGAAGACTACTGCCTGAAAATCTTTGCCATTTGTGTGTGTAAACAGCCTAAAACATAAATACACTTTTCAGATGAGCAACTGTTCAATTGAAATAGTACGTCAACCTTTTCTACTTGGAGAAGTTATTATTATGGTTATTACATAAGTTCATCATAATTTCCCCTGAAGAGACAGCATTCCTCCCACTATTACCCCCCCCCCCCCCATACAGTCCCCCTCAAATGTTACACTTAAATGCAAAATGGGAATGATGCTAAATCAATAATAAGTTAATAATGTTTAATAATTAAGTCTGTTTGGATACAATGATTGCATAATAAATTGAAAATGCAATGAATGAATGCAACACTTACAGATGTCTCAACAGGTTGAGTCTCTGTAATGGCCTGAGTTGAGTCATTCTGGGCTCCTTCAGTAAGTTCTCTCAACTTCTGGTTTAACTGAGTAAATAAAAAGTAGCAAAAAAAACAAAAAACAGTTCACATTCTCTGATTAAGTATTAATACTGTGTGTTCACATATAGAAACGTATATGAGAATTTATGGACTACAGTCTCAGTTTGTGAAGCAAAATAGACTCCAAATGTTCAACAGAAGAGAAATCTGAACAATAGCTGACAAAATGCAGTAAAGATGTTTGCTTGGAAAAGGCTTTGCTTTCCTCTGAGCTGCTGCTTACCCTGTTAACCCAATAAAGCAGAGCATCCTCCCAGCTGGCAGCTCCACCCAGCAGCTCCACGGACCCACATGTCTTCACCGCAGTCACCGTTTCCATGGCTCCGACAGCCATCAAGGCATCCAGCACAGCCAGGTGAGCATTCTGAACCAATCACAATGGAGAAAGAAGAAAAAACTGAGCTACAAAGAACCATAACAACATTAATAAGTCATGTTTAACCCAATCAGTAGCCAGTTTATTTCTACTGACTGACCAGGCCATCATTTCCTGCAGAACAGATGTCACTGTCTGCAGCAGCTCCTGCTACTGTTTACCAGCCGCATCCTCTAGAGGTCACCAGAGGCCAGTTACAAGTCTCCAGAAACTGACAGGAATTCTCAGTGAGCAAATGCACGCGTCAGTAGACGTGGGTGAACTTTGGACCCATGTTTATACACTCATTAAATCATTAAGTAGGCAGTGGACCTGTAATATAATAAAACACATGCACTGGGACTTTCATTCCTCAGCTGCTTTCCCTTTATTTGCTTTCCTTCATTAACTCCTTCGTTTTCCAGAGTCCAATATTTCCGTAGGACTAGATTACCAGAATAGACAGCAAAAAACAACATCATAAGAAAACAAATGTTTGCTATTGAACGCCTCTCTATTAGACAGAGCAATGACCTACTTCAGACAGTTTGCAGTACTGCATTTAAATGTAACAAATACAAACTTCTTCAACATTACTTAGCATTTTTATCCTAAAGGCATTTCCACATACCAAGTAGATCATTACAGGGCCCATTAAAATGCTCCACCAACATTATCAGCTCAGTCAAAATGAGCACCTTAATACTTTAAACCTGTTAGCTTACAAGGAGTTGTGCTGTTTGTGTCGGAGACGACAACCAACAGTGCTTCTTATGTCTCACCTCTGTCTACCCAAATAGTGATTATCTCACCAATTTTTGATGCAATTTTCATCTGACAAAGTGAATATTTAGACACAAAAAATGGCAGATAAATATCCTCTAGTTTAAAAATATCTTGAACCATCTATAAAATAACATTACATTGTTAATATTACTTGTTCCATCTTAAGTTGTCATCTATTGAATTATAGCTTTTTATTTAACCAATAAAGCAGTTTAATAAAACTAAGTTACAATGAAAAACTGAAAGTGAAAATGATTTGCCTACGATGTCATTTTGTAAACAATTTATCTTTTTTAGCCAATGTCTTCATGTGTGATGATTATATCTTTGATTTAGTTTTTATCTGCATCTCTTTAAGTTGACAGATAACAGCAATCGGGCCAAATTATTTACGCTACAGGATAACTGTGCTAAGCCCTTGATCATGATAGTGCTGTCTAACAAGGAAAAAGAAAAGTTAGGTCACAAACAACATATTTCCTGCCAAGCGACATATCGTTTAATCTTAGAGATTGAGCTTAATCTGTGCACATAAATGCCTGGTCCCTGTAACTTCTTATAAATTCCAACTTAGGAGGCCAGACATTCTTACTTCAACATTTTATGCAGCCACATATGGGGGCTGGTGGCAATCCAACTTCCCACATGAGCCCCGGCTGCATGTCTGTCTACTCAACCCTGATATAAAGTGCTGACCCGAGCAGAGCCATTGCTTGGTCGAGCAGTGCAGGCCATGCCAGCAAAGGCTTGTCAAATAGTATTGGGACAAGCTTTTTGGATGTACAGAAGTCAGTTACTATGAGCACTATGGCTCCAACTGGTTCGGCGTCTTAACGCTGTTGCCAAAATAAGAATTGCTACTTGTTTGCCTGTAAAACATGGCTTGACTTTTTAGTGAACTTGCAAATACCCTGGAATGATGGACTAACAAGTAAATTTTAAAGAAATATTCTAGATATAAGCTGAGTAAAAGACTATTACTTGATGAACAATACTGAAACATGGCAAGGTCTAACAATTATTTGTGGTTATAAAAAGAAGTGTAAAAAGTTTTATTGATTCACAAAATTATGTAGTGCAAAATAATGATCCTTTACAGATTTAGTGTTTTAAATGTATGAAAAGTTCTGACTAACAAAAACAGACAAACACTACCTTACTTTTCAATAATATTTGTTAATGTCTGTCAAAGCAACACATAGTAGCTTACATTACTATACATATAAACATACAAGGACAGATAGACACTACACTAATCTAACATTTTTTCCTGAAAATTAAGTCATTAATTTAGCTATATAAAAAATGTTTAATCACAGGTTGGACCAACGGCAGCCGTATGACTTGAGACTGAAGAATGTGTTACCAAGTTTGGACAGTTCAGTTGTCATGCAATTATTCAGAGAGAGGCTAAAACAAAAAGTGCAGAATGAAAGGGGAAAGGAGGGGGGGCGATGGTTGTAGATTTCCAGTTGCCGACCCAGGAGAGCTTGCTAAGCTAAATCACAAGGATCCCTAATGAGAGTACTGAGAGGAGCAACTCGAACACAGAGCTCTGAGCCTGCCAGATCACCATAACAACCAACCAGCTGACCCACAATGCATCTCAGTGCAAGCCTGACTGCAGCACTGATCTGTGCTCCTGGCTTAGCCCTGGCTCTCAGCTTGGAAACATCCAGCACCTCTAAAACCAACATGACAGCAAGAAGAAAAATTAATACTCCATCACTTAACCCTTTCAACAGGAAATGTTTATGGCCTTGTTACCCACATCTACTCGCACAATTGCATAAACAACTTGTATGCAAAGACATCTTGTTAATCATTATGTGAGATTATGATGAAGAGAAAATCTGATTAAGTCTGAAATATGACTTAACCCCATCCCCCTACCCTGCCTGCTGTCTGCTGATGGGGAGACAAGCAGGGGGATCAAGCAGGCCAGGGGCCCAGCAAGGGATTTTGGAAAGGATGTTACATGAACATACAGTTTATGTATATTGCATGTATACAGTAAGTGCACGCTTTAGCAAAAAGAAAAAAGTAGAATAAAATTACAGCAAATTAGTTGGAGACCAATGACAACTGCTCATTATTTTTTCAATCAGCAAAACACAAGATGATTGTCAGTTTTTCTGATAGTCTGCCATTTTTGCTGTTAGCTAAGCCCCTGACTGATGTTCATTTAACCAGAAACCTGCCAACACAGCAGGATGATTTAAGATGTGTCACTGCCAATCCAAAACCAAAAGGGCACTCGGAAGAGAGTTAGCTACATTATGACTACCTGACTTGCTTCCTTACTGTGGGAACCCTTTTTTTTTACTCCATCTCCGGTGTACTGAGTCGCTCCTTTTACACAGCCTAATAAAGGGGGGACTGATACGTCTTCACTGCACCCACCCATGAATGGAGTTAATCTGACCCTATGGATGAGAGGGAGAGCTGGCACAAATGCTGTCATGTATGAAGTCTCTGTTTCCACAATGTTTACATGTTATTTTAAAGTATATACTAGGGTCAAACTATGCCAGCCCTACTTGGTTTATTTACAAGGGGGTGTTTTTTGTTTGTTATGAGTATATGAGTGAAAAGTGCTAGAGTCAAATATGAGGCATGTTCATGGTGAGTCATTGGTCACTTCTGGCATGTCAACCAATCATAGATGGTGACGTTCTGTCTGTATGGTAGATTATCTCTAATCTTCAAAGATCTTTATCCTCAATCTGAGGAGTGATGGGGGTTGGGCCCCCACTAAAACAGACACCAGATGAACAACACATCCTCTATACATACCAAACAAATTAACAACAACAAAATAATAAACATAAACAATGATGACAACAAACCGATCTTCTCGAAGCATATTTTTTCATAAGTATTTCACAACTCAGATGAAATAGTTTTGGGACTCGCGGCCCATCCATTTTATTTTTCCTTTAATATATTTTCATTTTTCTAACAGAAAGTAAGGACAAACAACACATGTTGTCCTTGGGCTCATTGCAGAAAGTTAACCTTGAGTAGGAGAAAACTGGGTTTTTTAATCTAGAAAATAAGGCAAGTCTTACTTGACTGTTACCATGGTAATTGCCTACGTAAAGTGAACCTCCTCAGTGGCAGGTTCACCTAAAACACCCTACCTGTCTCATCCCATTTGAGCAGCTGTCAGGTATGGGTTGACTGTATGAACATAATTTTAGAAGCTGAGTTAATACACAATTATTTAGGTAGGCAGAGGATTTTCAGAGTAATATCAATATCTGATCAATATCAAATCAAACGCTAATGTTTCGCAGTCCTTCAAATTTTCTGACTGTACATATATCCAACATGATGCATCATGGACATGAAATGAAATTACAGCAAGAATTGTACTTTATGTTGAGATATATTTTCAAAAATAATTTTTTAAAATAAAACCTCTCTTTATAAACACTGACAACGCACATTTTAGACAGATGTGGTATATTGAGTCATCAGGAAAGATACTGCAATATAAAATTCTAAGGCATTAAGAAGGTGTATTAAAAATGAGTTAAAATAGCATTTGTTGAAGCGGGGAAAATTTATTTTGTATACCAAGGAGTGTGAAATACACATTAAAAGAATAATGGAATCATGAACTCTAGTCCAATGAGTTTCCTCTGAAATAAAATGTCTTGACTTCTGGTTGACTACATGTCCCGCCTCCCGAATTGGATTGAAAACTAAGTAATTCAATTTTGTTTTATCCTACAATTTTATCAACATTCCATGATTTTAATAAAAGATTAGCATCCAGTGGACTGAAACGTTTATAGTGATTACGGTGACAGTTTTCTTTCATGCTGGTTTGTTTCCTTTTTTATTTAGTACTTCTCTGTACTCCTCAGTAGAAACCTCTCACCCCAATCAGATACAATAAGCAGCTTTCTGTCAGTGGACACTGCTGACAAAAAAAACTCCATGATCCATTGATGACAGATTTTGATTTAGGTTCCCAAATGTATGTAAAGATACTCAGAGTTGATAGAATCAACTCAAAACAGCCGTTCTGAGACCAAACACTCTGCAAAATTTAAGTTAACCCAGAGTTTCTGTTTAAACTCATTTGAACCTCCTTTCAGGAACAAGGCCATTCTCTACCAGCAGAGTGCAGTTATGTTATCTGCATTTGAGTGAGATTTTGTTAAACAAATATGAACAGGACAAGAACTGACATTTTTTTCATCTCAAACTATGTTTATTTGATCCTAAAAGCTTGTTAGACCGAGATTACTTTCACACTACATTCTGATATGCAAGATCTTAGACCTGAAGAGTTTTTTTTTCTTTTTGTACACGATGAATTAATATAGCTTAAAAAAAATCCTCCTTAAGCTCATTTTTGTTTATAGCAGCAAGTGTGTAGTTCAACAGGCAACAGGTCATTGATGCCCCACACCTAATGTAATGCACCAAACAGATGTCAGCAACAACATTTCTATGGATTTTGATAAACCTGTTTCCCTGGATTAGTCCATTAACTAAATTTCAAAATTGACACACATGGCACGCAGGGCAAACACCTTGGCACCTGTATTCACTCATCAGTAACAAACAAAACTTTGATATATGTACATCAGTGCATCCAAAATCAATATAGGCTAGAAAAAAAATAGTTTTAACAAAAACAGCAGCCATGCAGCAGATTGCCAGTGTTGCAAAGCTGTTTTTACCAGCCAAGACCCACATTGATGCTCCATCCTTGTAATACTGCAGCATGACCCACTTTCACCACTTGCCATGTTGTAGCTGCGGTGCCAATGTCGGACAAGCTCCAAGAGGAGCCAAATAGTGGATGGAAGGCTTATACACCAAAGCAATGAGCAGCAAATGCAGCACAGACAGTAACAGCCAAATAAGAGTATAATCATTTGGAGTCAGAGCTGAGATGGGTCATGTACTGACCTGGAAACCTCAACCAGAGCTAGGACACAGCATGGATGCAGACAAATTCATTCACAGAGGGATTACTGAGACATTATGCATGACAGATACGTGTGTCATTAGGCCATTAATGCTAGTGCAGTAGTAAACATGGTGCCAAAACTGAAGCTATCACTGTGCCAACAGTTTCTAATCTTTCAACCTACTTTTCATTTGACATGTTTATGCGTTTTTTCTGTAAATATGCATTGGTACCATATTTTACATACCGAAGTGCCACATTACTTTCATATAGCTCTGTAAAACACATTATTTCTGTGGAAAGAATGTTTTATTGTCTTTTTTCAGTTTATTAAAAATATTTCTGACACATTAAAAAAAAAAACTAAAACATCTCTTGTATGCATCTGTCATTCAGCCTCTAGCCCTTGTACATACATATAGTTTATCTCTTTTAGAGACACTGAGATATCAACATTTCCCCAAGGTGGTCATTTGTGTGTTTCTATGGTAGAGTGGAGGAAAGGAGCATATTCTGTAAAAATCACACAAAGACTATGTGTATTTCAAACAATAAAACATTGTAAGACTGTTTTTAGAACCTTGCTTAAGTTAAGATTTGAATCATTTATCTCAGTTGACTTCCTTATAGTGCAAGAAAGGGTTATATTTACAAAGCTTTGGCCGTTCATTAATATTCTGGCACTAAAGCTAAGCATAGACACGTTGATTGTGGTTGTTTTCATTTGGTTAATCCCGGTCGTGCTCACTAGTTGTTGGCAGAAGACACGCCGTAACCGGCATTACTCGATGGAACCCGCAAAGAGGCAAAAATCAAGTTGCTTAAAAGCAAAAGAGAAACATCTTGACCATTTATCGGACAGGGATCGTGAAAGATACGAACGAAGTTATATGTGCGTGGTGTT
>JBAMHX010000023.1:15406855-15418738 GCA_037177515.1 Pseudomugil tenellus | reverse complement strand
TATATATATCTATCAGTCTATCATCCGTCTTGCCACTTTAATGTTATACAGGGTGGCCGTTACAAGAGCGCTGCGCTAAAACACTGAGTTTAGTTTTCAATTAACTGACAGATAGCAGTAAAAAATAACATCAGATCTGTAAAATCATTAAACGATCTCATCCTACATCCTGAAAGCGCATACAGAGAGGCACATTGGACACGCAGCAAATTAACTCGTTTCCCTGCAGGATTACATCTGGCAAAAGTCAGATGTGTCCACTGGTTGTACTCACGATAATAAACATATTTAGCATAAAGACGACACGTTCATAATGTTCTGTTTGTGCAACCTATTGCGCTACACGAACTCGCATAATCTTTGTTTACAAACTGTAAAAACAGATGACGTTACGTTCTTCTATGGCAGCGGCGGATGTGTAGCTACTTCTGCCGCCAGCCCGAAACTAGGTCAATGAAAACGTAATCGTGACATATCTCGTCAACGTGCCAATACCAAAGGCAGAAAATAATAAGAAAACAAGGCCTATGCTGTTGCTTCCAATGGCTAGGGGTATATCCCTGAACACCCCAATCCTCCTATTTCCCAATCCTCAAATAGACACAATTCAATAATATAAAGCGGTCGGGGCGAAACCATTATATCGCAACATTCTGCAATCGGGGATATAACTATTATGTAATGAATATAAAATAAAATCACCAAAAAAGCAGGGTGCTGATTGTACCAGCCAGTTTTCTAAACAGCAGGGTTGATTATAACCAGTGCTCACAAGCTCATCATTACAACACCGTTATCAATAGTACAGTAGGAGCTGCAGTGCCTAGCAGACAGCTGCAGTGAAGCAAACAGAATTCACCTAACAACACTGTCCTCAACAAATCCCTGCGGAAACCCAACTCAGCTTCCAAAAACATCCTGCACGCGTGTGGATCAAGCTGGCTGGAAAAACTGCAGTTTTATGCCACTGAGGGAAAAAATTATAGAAATTCTTCAATGCAGAGTTCTTTTCCACTTCTCAGATGATAATAATTATTCTTTATCTACAAATCAATATTATGAATGTGTAGATGTCAGGACTATCTTATGTTATAGGAAACAGGCACAGTAAACTTTTACTAAGGGCTTAGAAGACAAACCTGTTTCTCTTGATTTAACTCACTCAGCCAGCTCAGTGTATTCCTTCAGCCCAGCGTATAAAGTTTCACCTGAACTGTTTAGCTATTGTTCTGATCTGGCCCATCTTTTGTATATATACACCCTCTCACGCCCCGAAAGTAATGTAGTCATCCCCTTGTCATCGCAGCTGGAACCACTCAGTTCAGCTGGGGAAGCTTTAGGAGCTGGGGGAAGGGCTGTTTGAGTGGGGGTCTTTTGATGTCCTTTAATCCCTAGAATCAAAGCATAAGCATGCTTCGATATCAGTAACTGATTTAACTGGTTCATTCCCAACGGGTCGCCGGTGACCTAGTAGTACAATTTATCATCATCATCCAGTGGTAGTAGGAAGGTTAAAATGACCTGCTCTGCTTCTCTACAGAACGCGAGACAGCAAAGTATCCATGTCAAGAGAAGGCATTCACTATTTATGGATGAAGGATAAATTTAAAGAAAAAGAAATGATCAATTAATACTTCAAGTGGAGACTACCAACAAACCACCTCACTGGTCTGCAGTGGAATCATCACCTTTGTGTTTACTGTCTCCCAATGTCAAAAAGCTGTCAGCCCTGACAACAGCATGATACATTACCATTTTGATGGGTTTATGTCGAAGGTCTGCATCAGTCACCATCACCTCCTGGTCTTTGGCGGTGACGCCTCTTTGAGTGAGGAGTTGCAGCAGGGTGACGTTGTCTTTGGGGTGAGCTTCGGCTCCAGTACCCCCCAGTAATAGGCTGTAGGTACGACAGTAGAGCTCTGAAGACTGCAGGAGCCGTATAAGAGGAGGTTTAAGATGCTCTTGTTCATACTGGTCACAGTAGAAAGGGTCACGCAGCTCTGCAGGAACATTTTCTACCAAGAGGGAGGGAAAACAAAAAAAGACAAACTATGATTAGCTGTGGCTTGCTTTAGGTTAGTTAGAAAAGGCCAAATGAAAAATTAGAAGCTAAATAATCAACAACGGAGACCAGAAAGCATCTGATTAACACACAGAAAATGAAAATAGTCAACAAAGAAAACAGCTGTGCTACGAGAGAACTGCTTATTCTTAAAAGAATAACCACATTGGTCCTATACACCAATGTGACTATATATAGGAAAAGATGTAAGAGGATAACTTCTACTAACTGAATAATCCATTTTATACCTCAAAATTTACTAAGAGTATGCTCTCATCATTCCCCTGACTAATAAATCAAAATATCAATTAATTAACAGACTTTTTAAAAAAAATGCAGTGCAAGGTAGCAAATCTTCCACAGCAGATAATAGCTTGAAAAATAGCTAGAAAATAGCTAGAAAAAAAACATTAAATAAATGTCACTTCTCTCTTTAGCTTAATAAACCAGTCAATATGCAGTGAAATGAACAAAACACTCTCCATACTATCTGGCAAGGACTCCTGCCCTCTACCCAGTTCTGCAATATTACAAGTGAGACAGAAAGGCACACATCAAGGTCAGTGATGCAAAATAAGATCAGAAGTATGTATTTACAGATAGCAAGATACTCAAACTCTTTTTATTAGGCTTTTTATAGCATTTTGCTTAGTTTTAAGCCAACGGTCTTTAAGATCCAGATATAATGTACATCTTTGTATCAGTCTGCAACATGAAGCCAAATGAAACTTTAATTCTGATGCAACTTAAAGAAACTGTACTTGCAGAACATGCACCAGTATTAATGGCTAGATAAAGATGGTGTGTAATCCCTGGATAGGAGGTTTCTTTACACAACATTATCCACATTTTACACACCCATTTTAAAACTGGTTTTTCAGCATCCTGACAAAGCCAGAAGCAAGCCGCGTGCAGCCCTACACAAATTAGTGTTTAGGTGTTGAACACAATTAAACAGTATTTTTTGATCTTTAGAGTAATGTGTGTTCATGAGAGCATGAGACTATATCTTGCAAAGAAACAAAGAGGTTATCAAAAGGGTGGTGTCACTACACAGTTATATCATTATGCAGTCTTGTAGTAGCTCAAATGACATCACTTGCAAATAACAGCCACTGGTGGACAATGTCCTGATCTCTTTCTCTCACCCCACAGTGACTGTAGGTGTCAGTCAATATGTTCACTCTCCAAGTGATGCCATATCCTTCTTTTTGCTTGCAGAAACTGCAATGCTGACGTCAGTTTAGTCAGAAAATTCTGCAGTTTTAGTATAGTTTTTGTAGTTGTAATGAAAATATTTCACAATTATATACTTGAAAAAATATTTTTAAAAAAATGTTTCCCCAAAAGGCAAAGCAGAATGCAAATCCCACAACTGAGTAGGATGAAGGCACTTGATATGAGCATGATTTCCCTATGAGACTGTCTTGCTATAAAAGATGACTGTTAATTTCACACATTAGAAACAATGTGGGTACAAATGTGAGGGAATGAATCCATAGACAGGAGTCTAAACGATTGCAAAGGACGACAGACTGGAGACAACATTATGTTGAAACAAACACACCTCAAGGGAACTATCTGGATTCAAAATATGTCCTTGTATGTTTGTGTGAACTGGAACAAAGACCTCTCTCTCACTTTCACAGGTCATGGAGTCAGTGTTTATCTCCTGGTTTGAGTAAGGAGGCAAAAGTCAAATGTGTGCAAAGTTTATTGACATGCATTATCATGGTGGGTGAACTGCTATTTCAGTAAATGTACGAGCAGTGTACAACCTACAGATTAAATTTTGACCACATTGCTGCACAAGCTCTTGGTATAGCCTTCTCCGACTAATCACTTTCTTAAACTTGGTAGAGAAATAGCCTGAGCAGATATACAAAAACATAAATCAAATTAAAATATGCTTTACTTTAAGTGTTGTGGAGCTGATACAGCATACCTGTGATCAGCTGGGCTGTATTGGTTGCTATCTATAGATGAATGCACTAACAGAACTCATGTGTCCCATTTCATTGACTGATTGAACTAACGTGGTGGTCACACTGTGGAGATCACACAGGCCGACACAAGCTGAAATAAAGAGATTGTTGAAATCAGTTGGCACCTAAACAAAGCCAGGACTTTTTGACTGATTAAGGCCCACCACCCATACATTTTCACTTTACATTTATAGTGAAAAATCACCATAAGAAATTGAGTTTTCCTTAGTGACAATATTTTCTGAGCAACTCCCTCTGATGCCATGCTACCCAGTGAAAACTTTCAGGAACTCTGGTGCATGTTAAATCATTCATTAGAGCACCGATATCCAGAAGTGTGCAGGATAAGCATCAAAGCAGGAAGCTCGAATGACAAGTCTCGCTCCCACGTGTCATGTTTAGGCATCAGTGGTTGCATGTCCATCACAAAAAACACCAAATGACAGTTTTCCTTCACAAAAACCAGACATGTTTTGATAATGCTACAAACTCTATTTCTAATTTTATAATTGCTTTGCAACATCCTTGTCATGTGGTTGAAAGGATCAAAGACATGACTATCCACACACATTTTTAGAACAAAGCAGGTACTGTTTGGTTGCCCCAAAACCTAGCCATACTGAGAGGGGTAGTGGTAGCATTCAACTCTCCACGTGACCACAAGTAAAATATAAATGCTAACAAAACTAATAGTCATCTCTGATAAACAACAAAGAACAAGGGTCTGACATTGCTTATTAGCATCTACTTTCCTGTGCTCTATTCATCTCTTTCATGGGGTCAATAATGCACACTTCAATACTGCAAACATTCCAGTAGATACGTGTTCATGTTAAGATTTTACCATTTATCAAAGTATTACAATAAAATTAAAAAAATCAGGTAATGAGACTTCATTCATGTGGCAAGTTGCTGAAGTAGTATTCATAGTGCATATAATTATACATTATATATTTATATGTCTCACTGGACCAGGATTTGATGTTATCTTTTTAGAATTAACAGCCCTACTTGAAGCACTACACATTAGAGTCTCCCATCTCCCATGACCTCACCACTCACCATTACATGCAATCCCTGACATATGCATCCTGTAGCATTGACACAAGCGCTGTAGCACAGTAGCTTTAAATTGTATTAAAGGGTCGGTACACACAGAAAAATATCCTATAATCAACATGTGATTACATTTTAAGTGCTTGAGACAAAAAGGAAAACACTGAAGGGAGCGCAGTATGTATCCTTAAATTAGAAACTTCAAAATCAGATCTGTGTGCACTACTCCAAAGAATACTTAGATGGTTGACATGTTGTGAGGTGTGGCAACAGTCTTTTTTTGCAACCAAATGTAAATTACATTTAAGCATACTTTCCAACTGAGTAATGTGTGACAAGGTTTTCCTCAAAGTACACCAATAGGTATTTGAACTTCTTGTGTCAACATTAACGACACGGAAACATCCTCTTCAGGACTTTGTCCCTTCTTAAGACTAGAAATACAACAAACGGAAAATAGTGAGTAGTTGTGCTAACAGCATTTCCCTATAATGCCACAGCAACTCTAATAAAGTTAAAAGGTAAAAGTTGTGTACCTGTTGTAAAGGTACAGGTGTTTTGGTTTAGTTGTTAAATTTTTAATAGCTGGGCAACAGAAAGAGACAGTTTAAATTAGTAGTGATCGTTTAGGTGGAAAGATGTGAGTACACATCATCCTCTTAGGCTTGTCAGTTTTTAAAAGCCAGCCTCTCCCCACAGTAAACTGGTAAATCTACAGTTTAATTCCATTGTAATGGCACACTAGCTTGAATCACCTTCAAAAGATCTGTCAAGTCATTTGTTAGCAACTTCAAAAGGTTGATTATGAATTACATATTGTGCTCAACCACTTTCCTCTTTGTCTTGTGTTTAAACATATACAACAAATGTACATGGATCATGCTGCATAGCATTATTCGCTTTTTATTCAAGAAGAATGGCATTTCTCTACCTTAAGGTTAAAGAAAGAATCGCTATAGTTCATCACAACCTTTGCACAAAAGTACAAGCCTGATGTATTATATCCAAATTCCTTTGCTCAAACATGTACTATAGATTTATTGTCAGTGGTTGTGGTGAAGACTAACTTAATTCAGATCAATTCTTCTCTATGCCTCTAAAAATGCTTTATTCTTCATGTTAACATGTACTGAAAAGCAAACCCATTAGATTAGCAGATAAGCAACTCTAAAATAAATCCATTTCTTATTAAACTGGAGTGTGTTTTTAAAGAATTTGAGTACTTCTTGACATCTATTGTTTTGTTAAAAGCCCTCAACATTTCTCTAAAGTGTGGTTACTTAATTCAGTTGTGTAAGGGCTGCAGCTCTTTTTGAGTGCATCTCGGATCCAACATCGCTCACTCAAATTAATGAGTCATTGTGCAAAACTTCATAGACTGTTAGGTCCATTAATTTTGGGTCAGATGTGTCAGAGCAGGGGCAAGTTACAAAATCTCCATGAGTGAGGCACCTGCAGGACTGAATCGAGAAGACCTACTTTAAGTCAGTTGAGGTCTGCAGTTGTGCGCAATCTGATCTATATGAAAGTATACTCTGAACTGTAAAAATATATACAACATTTATTGTTATTGGTCGGATTGAGCTTAAAGAAGTGAGTGCTAGAGGACCCAGTCAGACTTGTACTAGGCTATACCTTGTACAGATGAGTTTCTGAGAAGGGACACGATGATGTCATCCGAATTTGCATGAAACTATCAGCAAGGCCAGTGAGTTGATTAAGACTAACTGATGGCAGTGTTGTCATCATAATAAACTGCAGCTTGGCATCGAGTGACTTTGACCATAGGGTGTGGCTAAGGTGCAACACTCAATACAAACAGGTTGGTGGAACATGCAGGATTGTGTAATATACATAAAGTCAACGTAAAATAGAGCTTGTTTTAAACCCTTCACAAACAAAATTGAGTAATGTTTGCTTTCATGAATGTCTATTGTTACAGGAAGCATGTCCAAATACATTTGAAGAGTTACCCATCATCACACTGCTTAAAAGTTAACTTGAGTAGAAACAGTATGTTGACATGGCTGTCTCCTACGGGACTATTTTGGTGTCTCTAATCTTTTACCAGTTGGTGTTCCAAAACAAAGGAACATGTTATCACCCCGGAGTCAAAGCTGGTGGAGTTAAAGAAACCCAGACCAACACAAAGTCTTATTATACCTATGCTGTGTGCAGAAATATTATCTATTCTAGTTTGGTTGCGTTTTGCATTCACGAAACTGAATTTCTCTTGAATTTTGCTGACGAAGGACATTGGATGAAAATGACTGGTTAGGATTGAGGCTCATCCAAATCAAACGCAATGGATGTACTGTATGCATCATAACAAAAGAAAGAAGGAAAAAGCAGCGTTCCAGTTAGGCTAGTGGGAGTTGTGATCCTCACAGAGGGAGAAGCCCGTTTTCACAACATAAACGTCATATGTGTCTGTTAGGAAACCATGCAGCCTGTCATTTCGGACATTGCGATGGGATATGAGACAAAAACTGGTTTGCGTGATAAGGGAGGCCTACGACAGGAGGCCCATTTCTCTGACACACATACCCCCAGAATGAGAACAAATGACATGTGTCACAGTAAAAAAAAGAAAAAGCATGCCTCCTCTTTTCACACGCGGCTCTTTGTGCTAAATAAATATCGCTAAACGCAAACAGTGCCGTTCGTAACATACATGTCCTCATAACAAACACCCTGTGGACATAAAAAGGATTTTGTACTCACATAAACCTCTAAATATTCATTTAACTCACCGGGCTTACACTTAAAACCTACCTGCACTACCGTAGGACTTCGCTAACAACCATCCGACACTTGCGCATATTTTTGATTTAGTGCAGTCATACAGATCCAATGGCTTTAAGTCTGGGACCACAAAAGTCTTCTTCATAGTAGAGGAGTCCACCATAGCGAGTTTGTAAAAAAAAATGGAAGTGTTGGTGGAAATGTATATGTATTTTAGAAGACGGCAACAAAAAAAATGTCAGGCAATCATTCTTTTTGTAGACTATTCCACACGACCGCCGGGGTTGGGAATACGGATGTGGTTTTCCTCGGGAAATTTCCGCCCCGTGTTTGCTTCCAAGCCAGTAAATGTCTCCTTCTACGTTGGTTTGGAAACAGAATATCCTTTTAACGATACCTTCCAATCACATGAAGCCCTGACCCGCCGGGCTGCTACAAAAAAACCGACTATTCCCCTCGTTTTTGCACTGCCTCGTCCGCATTGCTGTGTTGTCAGTTTACTGTACGCTTTAGTGACTGACTACCAGGTGCTCCACACTGGCATCGCGCTCTCATCCCAACATCCAATAGGAATAAACTTTGACCAATGGAGGCGGGACTTCTGCATGCGCGCACACACACAGAGACAGCAAGTAGAGGTGTGGTATGACTTTTGCTACAGGTGGATCAGTCGCACAGGTGAATGCCTAAGGGGCCACCTTTTCACAAGTTCAGTCAAATAGTTGGAAGCTAAGACGAACTATCGAAGCTTCATGTATAACCCTAAATTACAACTTTATGCTTTGACTGTATAGTTGCTCATTTTAGTGTCTTAATGACTCTCTCTGAGACTGGATAGAAATATACAGATTTAAACACTTTACTTTTCTGCAACAAGCTTAACATGCAAGAATTCATACGTAACATACTGCCCATAATTTCTTTCAGCGATATTGATTTTATACAAGCACATGATGTTTAGGACTTTATTTTTAGTCTACATACAGAATTTTTTTACATGCATATTTTAAGTCGAGCCCCAATATCCAAATAACAAAATAATATCAGCCAAGGAGGAAATTAAGATACAGTTTTCTTTTCGTATTACACAGTAACTTTGAAAGATGATTAGCTCTCAGTCATTTTAATCTAATTATAAAAGATGCCATATTCTTAGTCAATAGGTAGGTTGCTTCTTCAAAATGTACTCATAAACAACTGGGATATTCAACCACTACAAGCTGGTTGTACTTGTACCATATGACTGCAACTTGAATTCATTATATGGTAACTGGTGTTTGTCTGGATGTCAGATAATGCTTGAAACTCTAGTCTATTCAAGCCAACCACCTATTTGTGAAACTAAAACCAAAAATGTAAGACTTGAATGGTCAACTCCACTTTGAAACGAATGCTCCCGGCTGAAAAAACTGAGCTCCACCCTTGTTTTGTAGGGCAGAGAAAGACCTCAACATTTCAAGTGTCTACAAGCATTTTTACACGTAATTGCTTTATAGGAAGTTGTTTCAACAGATATTTGTAACAATATCACACTAAAGTGATCTTTTACAGTAGTATTTCAGACTTAAAACAAAAATGTTTGATGAAAAAGATACCTTGTGCTGCTAACTTGAGAAAGACTGACACCATGTGGCCAAAACACGTATGTACTTTTTTACTGAGCTACAAAAAAAAAAATCAGCATTTTTCTTTTTTGGCTGTTTATAATATTCTAAAAATGAGGATGGAATAAAACATTTATTCAAATATGTATCTACTGAAAGTTGAAAAGAGAAATTAAAAGCCTGAATTCATCAGACAGAGTAATGTTTCAATCATCTTTAAGACCTCCGAAGACAGCTGTCGGGACACTTTTCTGTTCAAGCTGAACCTCTGTGAAGATCAAGAAAAGATCAAATTACTGGCTTCATTCAAGTGAAACATGTTTGCCCAAATATTTAAGTAAATTATTTATCCCTATCCCACTATGTTTGATACTCACCCTCAGGTCCTTGGTCCTCATCATCATCTTCTTCCTCATCGTCTATGTTTATCTCATCTGGATTGGCTTGTTTTGAAAGCTCAGCCAACTGACTGCGAGATGTGTCACTCCTGCAGATCAAGAAGGCCAAAATGTTCATATTTATAAAAGCCATCACTTTTCTTATACATTGTTTTGTTTAATTAAATAAATAAGATGATTAACAAACCTGACAAAAAGAATTTTCTCCTTTAGTTTGGGTTTATCCTGCTCAGCCTCTGCAGCAAGCTGCTGTGCTTTCTGCTCCAACATCTTCATGTCATCGAGCCCCATCTGACCTGGAGCAAGATCTGAAACTGATATTGGATTACAAGATAGTTAGATGCTTATTATATTAATTTATTTCATCATTTGCCTTTGTGAAACAGGCTATCATGTGTCAAACTGAAAAAAAAAGGAGCACACATGGCCATGCCATTCACTTAATATCCTTTACTGCAACACGTAAGTTTTCACCTGGCATGCTTTTGACCATCATGGCAAAGGTGCAGGTAAAGGAGAACATTAAAAACATTGCTGAGGCAAATATAGCTACAATTCAACCATTCACACCAAAACAATCTGGATGTGTACAAGACAAAAACATGTCTTTGCGATTTTAAAAGGAACATGCCATATAAGTTCCCTCACCTGTCCCTGTGGAGCTTGTCGTGGCCTTCAGCATCTGAGAAGACATGAAATTGACCTGGGTGTTGTAGGTAGCCTGGACACTGCGCTTGATCCTCAGCATCTCTCTAATAGTGTCCTCGTTTCCATGGCGGATCTCAAATTCTTTCCAGGTCTGCCAGAAATTAGCTGTCACCTAAAAGATAAAGTAAATAAATAAAAATGCAAAACTGAAAGCGTTTACATAGTTCACAGGAAGGTAACAGTTTGTGAAAAAAGAAATTAAAGAAGTAGCATCTTACCCTTGGATCACAGATCTGAGAACAGTAGGAGTAGATAGCTCTGGCTCGATCAATCTCGCCCAGTTTACTCTCCATGTCGGCAAAACGCAGACACATGTCCCTTGCATGCTCATCAGGAAGGACCTGCATAAATGGTGATGCAATGTCTTAGTAACTTTGCAATTTAGTAAAGACTTTTTTTTTAAAGGAAAAGCCTCCATACCTCAATGGCTTTCTGATAAATGGCTCTGGTATATGTCACTCCATAAATTTCAGCTGCTCTTTTGATGTAGATATTGAACATATGATGTCTCTCTTCTGTTTCCACCGCCTGTGTTGCTCTTTCATAGACAGCCATGGCATGCCGTGCCAAGCCATACTCTTCCTCCAGCTTGGCATACAATAGGTAAATGGCTAAAAAGAAAGTGTTTCAATGCATTTTGCAGCTTCAGACAAAAACCAACACAATGAAATATAAGCTATTTACTCTTTGCAAACTTGGCAGGGCAACCATCCAGGGCTTGTTCAAATAAATCTCTGGCTCTCTCCAGCTTTTTACCCCCATAACGATCAATGAACTTGGTGAGGTACGTGTTCCAGATGTCATAAACATTTGGCCACCTAAAAAGAGCGATACCTCTCTCGTATGCCTGAAAAGATATTAGCAGACATTACAAAATAACCCATTGAACATAGCGTCAAATTAAGCATTGCAGAATCGAGTTAACTGTAACTGTGTATAACCGCCTGAAGCATTGATTCAGTGATCAACAGTGCACCAGCACCAACCCAAATATAAAATATAAATCAAACACTCATAGATTAATCATCAAAAGACATCTTAAGAAAGAACATAAAGAAACTTAAAATTTGCTGTGTCCAAATGCTGTTTTAATCATTTTTAATATTTTCCCTCTCATTGTTTTGGTTTAATTTAAAGTCATATTTGTGTTTTAATGTTTCTGTAAAGCACTTTCAATCACCCTGTGTAAAATTGTGCTATACAAATAAATTGGTCTTGACTTCTAATAACCAGAATTTCTTGGAATTTTGGGGACATACTGATACTTTATGATGTGTTATGACAATAACTTCAGACGGTACTAAACTTTGTTTCATATATATATA
>JBAMHX010000023.1:15321581-15347263 GCA_037177515.1 Pseudomugil tenellus | reverse complement strand
TATATACATGATAAAGATTTAATGAAGAACATTTCATAACCCTATAATCCAACAAGCAGCAGTAATATTTCAAGTCTAAAGAATGTCAGCTGGAAAAAACAGACCTTTAATGAATTGGAGCGATAACGTTGAGAGGGAACCTGCAACTGATTGACTGGTACCAGCAGATGCTTCTTCTCTGTATCTGGAGTACTGCTCATCAGGGAGATCTGAGGAGTCGAGCTCTGATAGTCATTACTATGGAGTTTCTGAAAAAGAAAGGCACATTTAAAGGCATATTACACTTCATTGAACTTACTGTGTGCATAGATGTGACAAAAGTGTTTATTAGTTCCACAGAGTGAAGACTTGCTCCTGCTCTGAGGATTCCTTCTGACTGGAATAAAAGGAGGATAAATATTTTTATGCTTGTGCAAATTATTGTTCTGCTTCAATCAGTTTATATAAGTATTTGTAACTGTAAAATGCAAATATGGATATGCTATATATTTTTAAACTAACCTAAAGGCTCAACATTGCATCAACAATTTTATATAATAAGTCCAGGGGCCCTCTTTTCTTTCCACTCTACTGTTATTCAGCAGAGATCTGAGAGTGAAAATACAATCAATAAATCAAACAGGAGGGGGCATCATAGTTAAATGTCTGCTGAATCCAGTTGGACACAGGTGCTGTCGTGTATTGCTAGGAGCAGTGCAAAATTTTTCCTTTTTTTGTTGGTTTGTCTTGTTTTTGTTCCCTTCCCCGCATACAAATATCACTGTTTTTAATTACAAGAATTTGATTTAATCATGTCACCTTCTGCGTAAATGCACACGCCTGATTTAGTGCCAGATTTGTGCAAAGAGCTGAAGAAATCTCTCCAACTCATTCTGACAAGTAGAAGAGTTACGCTAAGCGCGGAAATGCTCCTTGAGTAGCTGCGTATTGAACTTGCTCTTAAACGCAGAAAGACTGTAGATCAGACATGGTTAAGTAAATGGTTTAAGAACACCAGAGGAAAACTATTTATCTACTGGTTACGCGCCACCTTGTGATGGGAACGCTGGTTGTCTCTCATTGATCCAGAGAGAGTGTAGCTTTGGGCCAATGACTGAAGGAAAACAGGAGCTGTTTGGGTCAATTTAAAGCAAGAAGCAGCGCTTTGAATTCGGTGTGCGCTCCAACTAGAAGCCAGTGAAGCGCGATCAGCGGCGGAGTGACACGATCTCTTTGGGGCTGGTTGAAGACCAGACGTGCTGCTGCATTTAAATCATCTGCAGAAGTTTAACTGGGCATGCAGGTAGGACTGCCAGTAGGTTGTCAAATGTGTGAAATGAACGGAGCCTGAACCAAGAGCTGTGTAGTCTGAACCATCGGGTAGGGTGTGAGCCTTCTAATATTATGGCAAAGACTGCCAAGTGGAGCAACGTGGACTTTAATGGTCAGCTGGTTGTCTAACATGAGAAAGTCTTCCTGGCAAGAGACGTAGGCACAAGTGTGAAAGCTCTCTTATCTAATATCAGATGACTTGAAGTGATATTTAGACTAAATATCTACAATAAATCGAAGTACAAACTCAACTGTTACAGCCCAATTCTAAAAGCATCAATAAAGGGAAAAACAACACTAACTTTACATTAAAATAACTAAAAATGCCTGCAAAACATCTTACCTGTACATTAGCAGCTTTTAACTTTGAGTCCATTCCAGCCGATGCCATCATGAAAAACAGTATTTAAAAAGCAAGTTTCCAAACTGAAGAATGTATAATATGATGCTATTCCCTGTAATTAAAAGACAATCTATTACACTTGTAAATTGGCAAAAATGGAAGACTTTTTCCAATAGAAAAGACTCTTCCTGATGCTTTGCCAAATGACTGCTGTATGTGGGAAAGGGGTGTTTTAAATAGTTTGCAGTCCTGAGTTTTAACCTATCGCTATCAAGACCCAAGCATGTGCCCCATTCTTAATATGACATCTGTAATCCCAGATGAAAACATAATCCTTAGAGAGATCATCCCTCTCCATGCTAACTGGTAGGTTCTTCCTCTTGACCAAACACTGAAAAAGTTCATGTTTATTCATTCTGAAGTCACTATATCATTACTATGGTGCCAGTGTCTGATGTTAAAGCTGCTACTGATAGGATGACATAGCTGTAAGTTTTTAGCAAATGTTTATTTTTCAATTCATAAAGTGGCTGCCCTCCATAAACATTTTTATTTCAGGAAAAAGGCATCAAAGATTTAAAGACAACTGACCTATTCATCTTAATATCAATGATTGTAAATCATGTTGAGAATCAATTCAAATGAAGTAAATGAAATAGGATACGTAGTATAATGTCAAAGGTCTGATATTGTGAAACATTTGAAAGTCCACTAGATCAAAGCAAAACCACACAACACAATTTGAAAGTTTCTTTTGAAATATTTATTCATAACTATAACTATCAGGAAACAAAGAACCCAGCATATAAGCTCCTACTAATTAATATATTAAGTTCAAGTTAATGTGCAGTATTTAGTATTTCAAATAATAACATACCATTACAGCAGTTGAGACTCTTTAAGAATAAACATTCTCAGATGTGGGAAACAAATACACCTAAAGAAACAAGAAAATACATCTAAACACTTATTTACTATTGTATACACTGACTTGTATTGGCAACCACATACATGACATTTTCCTAGCACACCGATATGAGACAACCTTGTTCTTCAGAGTGCATAATGTATATCTGATTTGCACAACTAACAAAAATATTTTCCTTAGAATAGTGTAACAATCAAAAGACTGCAATTACTTAAATATTTTCCATACAGTTTCAAATCAGTAGAATTCAGAACCCAATTCAGAACAATAAAATAGACATTCCAAAACAAAATAAATGTTTACTTCCATGGCTACATCTAAAATGTCTCTTCATAATTTACTAGAGATGTCAGACATGCAGTCCAAGCTACCAGACAAATTAAAGACTGCATCTCAATCCCCATGTACTACACAAACTAACATTCAGGACTGGGACTTTTGTCCAGACTCTTTAGGTCATCGAGGAAGCTTGTTGGAGTCAGTATGTGTGATGAGCCTGTTAAAAAATATATTTGAATATTTAAAAAAAAAAAAAAAAAAAAAAAGAGAGAAAGGAAAATGAAAACATTTGCCAGAAATTATTTCAAGATCTTATAACTTTCCAGACAGCAGTTTCTTACCAATGAGCACTTCCCATTTCCCTTCAGTGGCCCGAGTGACTTCATAAGCGGAACGCATCTCAGAGTGTGACACCCCTCCAATCACAAAAATAATAAGGCGGGGGCCAGAACGATATTCTGTTGGAGATTTATTCTTGTGCCAGTGTCCAAAACGTGCACTGCTGTAAAACAATGCAGAAATAACTGAGCAGCAAGTAAGTATTACCAAACTAAAGGCCCAACTACAAACAATCATACTAGCATTTAATATTAATCCAATATGTACATAAACAATCAGCTTTTCAGTCTCATTTTTCCACTCTGACAACAAATAGTATGATTTATAACAAATATTAGTGTATTGTGCTAATCTGTCTTACAATTGTCTATCAGTCAAATTACAAAAGCAGTTGTCCAGTCACATCTGGTTTTATGCAACAATCCTGTCATGGATTTACTATCATTAACTACTCATATTTACTCTGCACTTTGCATAAGGAGAAACAGAAAAACATTGTGCATTATGAAGATTACAATATTAACTCTCTGGACGGTAAGCTCCATTATCACAAGGGAACTGTAGAGCTTTCTAAGGAAAGCTGACTAAATATCACCTATTCAACTAGAAATTACACTGCCAAAAAGCACCCCCCCCCCCCAACATAGTTATAGGGATAAAAGCTGTAGCCTTTTTCCAAAGGAAAAAAACCAATACAACAAAGGTTTAATTAAAAAATGAATAAATAAAAAATAGGATAATCATTACAAATATTTCTATCAGCCATTTAAAATGAATGAACATAAACACTACAAATGAAAGCTCACTTCAGAACTTCATAAAACCCACCTGACTGTAGTCTGAGTTGTGTTGACAGCTGCAGGAGTATTTATGAATGGCCACTGCTTCCTGTCAAGCTTGTCTTCGATGATATTCTGCAAAAGAAACAAATGGTTTAAATAGCTGAATACGAATTTGATAACATGAATCAACAATACCTGGTACCCAACGTCAGCATTAATACCTCCATGATGTCCTTAATGGTGGGTGTCCATCTGGAGAGTTGATAAGTACTCTCTGTTCGCTCCTTACGCTCCGGCAGTGTTTTCCCAGCATTGCGACCCTAACAAAAACATCATCCATATAATAAACAGAGAATTTTTTTTAATAGGTAATAAGACATATAGTATGACAACTTTAAAGATTATAACTGTATTCAAGAAATTATACCCCAGCTATAACGTTACAGCCCAAGTTCTGCAGATTGGTGATAATGGTGCTGTCACTGCCTATGTTAGCATGCTGGATGAGCTTGGTAAGGTTCTCCTCTGCGATACCTGTATGGGTTGTAAGGAGTTCATATGTGGCCACTCATTAAATTAAAAAAAAAGACACAGATGAGTGCTACTGAACACACACACAACAATTAAAATAAGTAAATACAACACTAAAACATTTCTCTCACAAGGCCATACCTTTTTTCTTGTGGAAAATATACAGCAGTATGATACGGATTTTGTCATAGGTACTGATTTCATTGTTCAGGAGAACAGGAACGATACTTTTCATGGCATCTTTTAGAGGCTCCCCTTCTGCATTTGCTCCCATTGCCAAGTCCTGTGGAAGACATATCTGTTGAGCTAATGACTACAACTAAAAGATCAATAATCAACCCAAGTCAGCTGACAGTCACCATAGAGCAACTGACACAAGGTGACACCCTTGTTTATTACATTCATTTGTCCACAATGTTGTCACACCATGATCATGAAACACAACTATACAGAAGTACATCAATAACTGGGTTCTTCCTGACAATCCTTAAAGGTTAACGTGGGTTTAACTTTCAGTGTAACTTTTTTACATAATAATATAAGGATGTTTACAGTTTTTTTTTTTTTTTTCGGAAGCCGTTTTATAAAACAATCTGCTTCACAGTCTAGTTTGTATTCTATGAAAGTAATGTAAATATATTATAGCTGAATAACCACACTTGGGCATTTCTCTTTGGTGGAATACTAAGTCCTAAATGACCTATCAAAACTATAGCTCATCTTGATGTACAATTTGGACTAAGCCACATTAATGCCAATCAACAATACTACTTTGTGAGCAACTGGGAAATGACTTTGTCAACAACATTGCATACCTATATTCCCTGAACTAAGTACAACACTTTAACAAATGGCAGCTGAAAGAATTCTTGCTGTTTGGATCACACTGTCCATCTTAGAGCCAAAACATCCCGCTGGATTAAAGAGGCAGCTTTCAGACATGCTGACAATCCATTAGTGAAGTTGAGTGATCTACTCATACAAAAAGGTTCCATTAACACTTGGACCCCATAATGCTTCCAGCATGCATGGCTCATCTTGTGTGCTTGTGACTTAACTGACACAGCACTAAGCATGCCAGAATACATCACCTCTAAGAGCATGTCTGGCACACACAACAACATAACAGGGCTTGGTTTGTATCTTTATCTCAGTTCTGTATAAATCCTTTCACCGGGAAGAGACTAAGTGGTACATCTGTACTACACATAGTAATGACATAACTTCTTAGCATTTATTTGTACGTATGGATGTTGTTATCTGACCCCAACTTGCTTATGTAATATTATGGCTATTATTTTAAGTACCACCACAGTAACGGAAGTATTTGAGTATACACTAACAACAGAGGTAAAAATAAAAACAATGTCAGGTTAAGGTCAAACAGAACAGAATAAAAAAAAATGTTGAGAGAGACACTTTGTCAAACTATAACACAGAGGAAAAAAAAAACAGCAACATCCAAGCTACAGACACACTATTTCTAATATCCATCTATTTATATCTGGAACCTCAGATTTACATGCCATTAATAACCAACAGTACATGAATACTTACTATGACTATATCATAATTTAGCTAAGCTATTAGATACATCTTTGCATGATTACAACGTCTCATCATAAAAGCTGCAGATTAGTGTTTTAAAACAGAACTCTCAAAAAACTCTGAACTTCTACTGAATATTTCATACTGACCTGCTCCACTTCACAAAGTTTATCAAGAGAGGCCTTGAATTTGTTCATACAAGCCTCTGCAAGATGCAAATGAGTAGAGTACTGTGAAAGAAGTGACACAAATTCATTTATTGATATAAAGTTACAACATGATCATGATTGTTATACAAACCTGTAATAAATGCATTTACATGCATAATTCAAAATCTTTGCTTAAGAGGGGTCATAGTTTAGAGCTGTTCTGCTTAGGTGTATATAAACATTAAGTAAAATTATTTTTATTTCTGGGTTAACATTTCTGGTATACAACATTCTGCTATGATGCCCAATTGTAGAAAGTGTACTATTACTAGTGTATGGCAATCGCATTATACCTCAGAAATTATTCAGAATAATTATGTTTCTAATCTCATTTTAAAAAAATCTAAAGCATACCCTGCAAAACTCTAGCAGCAATCAGAAGAATTCATTTATAGACCTGAATAACCATTATGAGAAACAAGTTGGGTTAATTTCTCTTTTATCCTCACTCACCATGCTCAGCTCCTTCTGATACTGCGGCATCTTCTTTAACATCTGAGAGAGATCTTTTATGTTGGCCTGAAATACAACACATTTTGGAGACCTTCAACAGTAAAAACAATCCTTATGTATAATGGAAATCTGCATTTACTGAAGAAAAATTAGGTGAGTGACATAACACTTACATTATCAGTGCACATTCTCTTGCTCTCACAAAAGTTGCGAAGCAGCTCTGTCACTTTCCTGGAACGAGTTCAGAAAAAAAAAGTAGTAACGTAACACTTAAAACTTTAATTCCAGTTTATCAGATGACAAGGTAAAAGGATGAGGTTGTATATTTGTGAATAACTTACTTTGTTACATCTGCAATGTGCATATGGCGGAGCTGAACCCAGAGCTCATCATCTTCATCCAGTAACACTTCTTTTTCTTTGGCGTTGCTAATGCCTGTTGTCTGGTAACTTAACATTAACAGTCATAAAATCAATATGTATATTGTAATATAGCATACAAAGAACAACATACAAATATGATAAAGTAAAACAGCAACAACTCAGAAGCAAGCTTTTCACTTACGTATAGATGTCCTGTTTGATATCTAGCAAGTCATAAGCCATTGCTTGAAAGGTCAGCTCATGCAGAAGAGGGGAGATTGGATCAAACCCACGATCAACAATCAGTAGCTGAGACCGAGCCTTATCTGGACCCTAAAACAAAACAGGATATCATCTACAAATAATGAACCCGATTCGCAAAATGTATATTATACATGATCTGCATGGGAATCAATCATTGAGGAAAAGCTTTTTATAAAAGTTCAGCATCACTGTTTGAAGCAACATGATGCAGATAAAAATGCCTTTTGTTCACCTGAGTTCACCAAAAATCAAAAAAGACATTAGATGGCTTAACATGCTAATGCACATGAGATATGGAGGCGCAAAAATGAAAGTAATACATGCCTGTTAAGACCCATCTCAGAAGCAAGGAAATGTCAGCTAAAAAAGGCAGAGAAGAAGGAAAAGGTGGAAAGGTCCAGCAAAGCATGAGAAAAATTATCAAGAACAAAACCCAGAAACCACAGAAATGTTTATAACCTGTACAGTTCAATAGTTTGTTTTCTCTCAGATAGAAAAGTTGGTTTAGCAGAAAAACGCAGTGTGAAAAGATTCATTTCATGATTTTTGTGACACAACTGAACAAATGGAGGCGAGTTTATATGGCTTTGTGTGGACTGGGTTGGCAATAGTCACCTCTCCCATGCTTGGGTTGTCAGCTTTGTGAGCAATAAGGCGCTGGTGGACTTCATTAGCCAGTTTTGCATTTTCTTCTGGTCCGCTTAGAAATCAAGTGGTACACAACTTTGAGTAATTTTGGTCAGAAACATATTTTAAACAACTTTCAAGTAAGGCTTCCTTACTTGCGGTATCGAACTGCGGGATACTCCTTAAGTGTGTCACACAGTGTTGCAATTTGCTCTGCCAGATTTTCCATCATTTTATCTCTGCCTTCAATTTGTTTGGAACTGTAGAATGAGTACAGGGAATTTGGGTCATCCAGGGAGAATACCTGCAAAAAAATAAATAAATACATAACAGCTTTCTGTTTGCACAACCAATTGGGTGTCGTTTAGAAATTTGCAAAAACAAAAAAGAAAAAGCAGCAGTATGGTAGCATTAAAATGAAGAGTAATAAAATCTGCCCAACCAAAAGAAAATGTATTCAAATGAAATAGAGAAGAAAAGTTGTCCACCTGAGACTCATACGGCAGGAATGCAACATTGATCTCTTTTAAAGTCTTGACAATCTTGGCCACTCTGGATTTCCCAATCTCAGCAAAGAGGCTATCAGGACAAGCTATGGAAAAACAGGAGCTGTTTACCATAACTCATTTCTAATTTTCTATGTTTTTTTACACTAACTGTTAAGTCACAATGTAGTTATTCCCATCTTACTATCAGTGAAGAAGACATGCGCTGCTTTGTAAGTAAAGGCTGCATCTTTGAAGTCATTAATGAGACCACGAACTGACTGGAATTAAAAATATTTGGTATATGAGAAAAATCATGCAGAACAGACATATTCACATATAAAAGACAGAACTCTAAGGATAAAAAGCAACAGCTAACCTTCTCCACTGGTGTAATCAAATAAATTGCCTCCAAACTAGAGATGGGCTCCCTGCATTTATTGATGTCCTCCACAACTACAAAGAAGAAAAGAATAACGCTTCAAACATTATGGACATGGGAGGGTCGACGTAACCATGAAACAAGATCAATATTATGTAACCAAGATATCCAATGAATTCTGCTATAAAAATTAGAACTGAGTGAAAAAAACAAACAGGCAATATTTAAAAAATATTCTGAATCGACTTGTATTTATTAATGAGCTGGTACATTTATCCAGATGGGAAGAAGACTGATGAACATTTTGTGTAGGACATTTTAAAAAAATACTAAAATCTTGCTCTAAAAATATACTGCAATTTTTTTTATTTCATGTTCCTAACAAACAAGACCATCTAAAAACTTACTGGTGACCCCCTCTGCCAAAATGTCAGACATCTTGCAACAAGAGGATAGAATCCGCATGCTCATGTGATCCACAATTAAAACCTAAAAACAAAATATACAGTGGGTTGAATCTGCTGTTTTTTGTTTAAAATAAGCATCTAATTTCTGAATACTTATTATAAAAGTGATACCTTCCATTCTCCATCTTTCTTTACTGTTTTGATGACCCCATTAAGAATTTCTGTAAACAAGAAGTGAAAGACAGACATGTTTAATTTTTTTATTTAACCTTTATTTTACCAGGAAAGTCCCATTTAAATTAAAAGCCTCTTATTCAAGGGAGTCCTGGCCAAGTGGTTGCAAAATTCACAACATTACAAACAAATAGATACATACATAGACATTAAAATAACACATGTTAAGAAAAGCAGTTGCACATTATTGAGGCAGTCTCTAACCCTTTCAATTTGAATTTAAAGACATTTAAGGACAAGAACTCAGTTTCCATTCTTTCTGCAACATATTCCAAGCAAAAGGAGCCGAGTGGGAAAAGGCTTTCTTTCCCAGCTCTGTGTGGGTTAGAAGTGTTTAAATATGGATGAAATATATCAGCTCCAGAAATAAAAGATACTGGTAGAAGTTTAAAGCCAACTCTAACATGAAGATAAACTGGGCACTTCATCAGGACAATCTACAGAAAACAGGAAATCATCTCTGTAGTAATTAAGCTTTAAAATGTAATTACAGTGTAAACTGTAAAGAGATACAGGGGTAAGAGAAATATCAAACTAAACATTGTGACACTCTGGTTAGAAACAAGATAAAAAGTTTCAAGAAAGTTGTATCTTTAATGTTTGAAATAAACAGGAACAAACACATATGTTTCATATGTGTTTGTTTCAAGGAAAAAGTCATCCTAGTACCGGATTGGTGCTGAACCCATTTTCTACTGCTTTCAAGCATACGAGCAGAACAAATGTTGAGTTGACTCATGATTTTGAACATTTTCACAAATTGACAAATTTTGAATTTAAAATAGAATTAGTAGTACTCATCACATTTTTATAACATTTTAACAATCTCATATCTCAACCTCTGGTACACGGAAAAGATTAAATCTGTATGTTGAGTTGAAGTTAGTTTTTTTTGGAACGGTTTTCAGGAGGAAAAAAACTACAAGTAATTTTAGATCAGATCAAAGTCATAAGGTCAAAGTATTGATATTGTTTAATAAATTATCTTTTTATTTTAACCGATTGCATTGGACATCAGACTATAACTGGATGGTAGATACTTGCTTGTATAAACCAAATTTTGTGTGCCAATTTTACTTCCGGGAAAACTTCCAAAATATTTAGTTGTTACCGGTGTCATGGTTATTTGATATAGGTTGCAAGGCAGTCGACTTAAACACAATGTAACAAAGGTTGTTGCATTCCTAAAGATTACATTATTACAATGACGTTTCAATAGATTATGTCCACCTTTCGCAAAGTTGCTGGACTTCCTTCTGAATAGCTGCCGGGCGTTAGCCTACAACAACTTGGGCTGTCAAGGTTTCACTGAGTGACGTCGTAGTTTATTATTTTCGTCTCTCCAAAATGCATTAAAATAAAACATAATGTGCTTTCACGAAATACTGGTAGGGAGACACGCAACCAAACGAAAATACTTTTATTCTGTTTATTAAGCAAAAACATTATTTTTCTACCGTTTTGTTATGCGTTTTTAATGACTGAAGCAGGAAGAAACGCTTGGTCCGCAAACGCTGTTTGTAAGACTTTATTTAGTTGTACATCAGTTTGTGAAATTACTATAAGATTGGTTCAAACAAACTACTTATATTTAAACTGTGATAAACGTTTAACCATGTTCACTTAAAATAGAGGGGAAAAACTTGTTACTTACTTTCTCCGACTACCGCTTTGAGCCCAGTCGGTGCCATCTTGACAGAAGTCTGCTGGAAAGTCAGTCACTTCCTCATGCTTCAAGAACACAGTTTTGCAGGTACAATATCTCCACCTAACGCCACTTTTCAGTATTGCAAGAACTGAAAATAATGGTTAGCACTATGAAAACTACTCGTACTTCAGTTTCAGGAAATATTTAAATTTGTTCATGTAAATGACTAATTAATGTTTGTTTGTTTTTTCAACATTACAATTTTTTTTCATGACTCAATCCAAGTTTATGCAACGGGAATTGTTAATGCAATGGGAATTATGGGTGTGGACACAAAGACATGGCATGTATCACTCAAAAGTTTTATATAATTTTTATCATATGATAAACTAAAAATAATACAGTTCATATCGAAGTTTCAAAATGAATGGCAGGTATTTAACAAAGGTAGCTGCAATAACAGCCTTGCTTCAGGTGACAAACTTTCAGACATCTAACTGGCTACTGCTGATTGCTAAATAAATTTGAGGATATCATCTGATGAGCACTGGGAAACACAATTTAGCACTTGATTGTGTTGAAATGTTGAGAGGTGTATTTGTTGTTGTGAAACATCCAAGTTGTAAGAGCAAGGAAGGTAAACAGTTCTCTTGGGTATAGTCATACCCAGTCATCATCATGTTCTATCTGATATGAAAATTATTTTGAACTCTTATAAAAAAAATTGACAGTAAATGTTACATCTTGAAACAAGTCATTACCAGGGGACATACAATATATCATTCATCCAGTGAGTAATGGTCCATTGGTGTCACTTGCCATGTAAAATAAATATAATGACATTAGTTATTCATTTAGTGTGGTTTTGTTGTAAGAACTTTTGTACAAGATCCGCTTGCGCCAGACAAAAAGTAACATAATTAACATGAGATCTGAGTAAATGTCATGTAAGTAAAAAAACAGCCATGCCTACAATGTCCCATCCTAAAATTCTGCTTTACCCCACAATTTATAAAGTCATACTTACCTTTTTTTCCGTTATTGTCCCGTCAAACAGTTATTTGGTACAATCTACATATGTAGGCCTTTTATGTGATCTGTGGTACTGATACAAAAATATTCTGTCATTTGTCATCTTAAAACAAGTTATTAAGCAAGAAATTGTAATCAAATACGGTTTGTTTCCATCCAAAAAGTGTTTTTCAAATATACATGGCTCTCTTACAGGTCCAAAATAGAAATAAATTATTAGCACACTTCATAAACTAATATGCTACTCTTAATATATAAAATATATGTAGTGCTGCATACCAAACATTTTACATATTTTGAAAAAGTAGGGATAGGGTCATTTTTACCACTATTAAGCATCCCTAATTCTTTGATCAGTCCTGAAGAATCTGAGAATTATAGAAGACCAACAAGACCCTTTGGTATGTCTCATTTTTGTCTATTACAAGATTTTAGCTGCTGAATGGTCATCAGCATTCTTTGTTGCATCTGGGCTCTTTCTATGAGGTCATGTTGCTATAATATATGAAATATTTAGCAAAGATGTATACATATATCACTCATATTCTGATTTAGCAAGGTCTTACTGAAGTGTGCAAGGTTTTCCCTGAAAAAAATCTGAGTTGGAGCATGTGTTGCTCTAAACCCTGTGTATACATTCCAACTTTTTTTGAGATATGTTGTTACCATCCATCAAATTCACAATGAGCTGATATTTTATTAAAATTACAAAATGTCTTAACTTGTACATGAAATGTTTTCTAATGTAGTACTGTTTAGATTTTTCACACATCTTCTGACTGTTGGAGACATCAGAGTTGTATCCTGGTATCTGTAGGTGTTTCAGGTGTGATTGTTGGAAACATCAGTGTTGTAAGACCTGAAACACCTATAGATTCCAATCTATAGGTGTTTCAGGTCTTACAACATACCAGGTGATCTGAACAAGGTTGATCAAGCCTTGACCGTGGTCCAAGTGGCATACTGGTACTGGTTCCCATTTCATAACCACAGCTATGTAGATCCTCTCTGCAGCCTCAAGACTGTTGTTAATGGCCCTTCTTCTTCCACCTGTAATGACCAGGATTATACATCCTTTGCTAAAAGTGTGGCTGACAAACCCCCTGCAGCCCACCATGACTGGCATACATATGGACTTCCAGTCATTCCTGTTACAGCCTCCTCCAGCTCCTGGTACTTTGCTCTCTTCCTCTGTTGTGTCTCATCTACTTGCTCTTCCCAAGGCAATGTTATTTCCCGTAGAACAAGTTGTCTTGAAGCCTCAGAGAACAAGATGATATCTGGTTTCAGCTATGTCTGAGAGATGCAAGATGGAAATTTCAACTTCCTCTCTAGGTCATCTGCCATCACACAGTCACAAGCTACGAACAGCAGCTTGACTGTATATAAAAAACGAACCCTGATGAACTCAATTTTCCTGACAGACTTTGGTGCACCTACTGCTGTCGATTCCCTTTTTGATTGACTAAGCAAAGTATTTGAGGACCTGGTTGTCTACAGTGATGACACTGTTTATCTACTGCTTTGGAGATACTTCTCATGTGCTCAACCTGGCTTTGAACACTGGAGGCATACGGTGTTGACATTAACAGGTTGGACAGGTTTGGGAATTCATCATAGACCCTTTGGATTTTCACAATATAATGCTTCAAGAAATTCACAAATCATTGTTTTGTTTTAAATTGGGCTGTAATCACTGAAGTCTGACACAGGTGCAACTAAATTCATTTGGCTATCTGTATGCAATAGACATAACTTTAGACAAAACATAACTCTAGGTGCAAATTACAAAAGAAGGTAACGTATTGTAACTCAGCAACATAATTAAATCTGCCCTTGCAAAGAAGCCACAACTTACAGAGATTTGAAAATGTCAGCTGTTTGCTGACATTTAGGAGACTAAAGAAAAAGAGCAACATCTGACCTAAGCGACCAATCAGACATTGCCAGATAAATTGCATTCCTTATAGACAGCATAATGCCTTAGAGATCTAAACCTGCAGCAGGATTAGGAAGTCTTGCTTTAGAAAAGGTTACAATAAAGGCACCAAAATAGTGATAAATCCTAGAAGTTCTGCAACAATGTGAAAGTGGATTGAGTGGATATTAATTAATTGTTCAATAAACAATTCAAACATGATGCTTAAACTACTTCAACATCGACACTCAAGACAGTTAATGCTGTCTGAAGAACCACTTTTAAATATATTCTCTGACAGTGATTGCAGTATAGAATAGATTGTTTAATTAAATCAGTGTATATATATTTTGTGCTAAAAAAATTATTTTTATAAATCAGTACAATGTTTTTCATTATCTTTATGTCCAGATATTTTGCGAAATACAAATAAGGCAAAAAAAAATCTAATCACAACAAAACATTTTATAGGCACTGTACCATAGAAAATAAATCTGTTATATTTGAGAACAGCCCACACATCTGGGTTAAGACCATGACACAGCAACTAAAAAAAAAAAAGATAATTACACCAACTTAACAGTCTTATAAATACATAAGAAATAAAGCATGGTGGGCTCTGTAAATATCAGGAATTTCAACACATTGCAGATATTTCCAGCACAATGTGGTGTAGTTCCTGACTATGTTTTTTTATCAATGGTGCTGAGATGTTATGTCTTTAAAGTATTATGTTCAATTCTCAGAGTCCACAGAAAAGTGTTTCAATATTCGCTGCTCCTTTCGAACACGCATCCGCTCTTTGAAGTCTTCCAACTCTTTTCTCTGAAAAACACAAATGTTCCACAGACATTATATTTATATATTGTGCTATCCATCATGAAACACCTTTCCAAAAAGAGGTTTTGAAATTTGTGTTTTCAACACACTCCCCTGACTAAACCCAAAGTCACTTCTGCCAAGGAGGTTATGTTTTTCCTGTGTTTATTTGTTCTGTTTGCTAGCAACTCAATGCAAAAACTACCAAGTGGATTTTGGTGTGTTTTTTTTTTTTCTGAGGATGGTCTTGATCAAACAAATTCCATTAAATTTTGGCAGTAATCTGGGAGGAACTGTGGACACACATTTTTTTTAAAAAGGAATCTTTACCACTGTGAGATAGAGAAATAGTGTTAGATTATTCTTGCTTTAATAATTTTCATTAGTAAAAATTGCAATAAATTATTATTACTTTTACTTCTGTACCTTCTACCATCAGTGATTCTTTTGTTTGATGTAAAGCACTTTAAAATGTCTTGTACATGAAATGTGATATGCAAATAAACCTATTATTATGCAATGCACGGTCATTGTACTCACCTATCGAATGATATGAATAATATAAGAGACGTTGGTTATGCTTATCATACAGAATATAATAATATGGCGAATCTAGTTTTATGTTGAGAAACAGACATATAGGGGTATACTATAACTTATAGTATACATGAAAATATGGTTAACTTGATCTGCTAGTTATATTTTAAATTTATTCAGACTAGATAAGAGTGTGAACACAGACATAGGCATACCTCATAATTTCAAATTATTCTCATTGTTTCTCTTATTTCAAGTCTGTATATATAATGTTAGTTTATATGAAGCCCTTGAATTTACTTACCAGTAAATCCCTTTCTGATTCTCATATTAAGTGTATCATGAATACCTGTTTTATGTTCCAGTAAAATATACATGATCGGATATGTGATTTTCTTGCTTTAAGAAAAAATAAACTACTTGTGGCTTTGTGAAAACAGTATGTGTAACAAAACCGCATATCATATTGTATTACTCTATCTGATTATGTATTTGATTAACTGAGGAGTTTTAGAAACATGAGCTCTGCAACACACACTTACCTGCGTTCCTTCATCGGGAGGGAAGATTTCCCTCTGGATGCCATAAACGACCACACCAGAGAAAAAGAGAGATTTATTAACCCAACTGTCATAGCCTCGTGTGTAACCATAACTAAAAATCTTTAAAAGCTTTTCTAACCTTTCTCTTTACTATGTACTCCTCAAAGTACTCTGCTTGGTTTGAAATCCAAAACATGGTTACGGGGAAAGACAGATACAGCATCATCTGTTCATTATAAAGCCAAAAAGATGGTCCAGATAGTTAAATATAACACACAATGACGTGTGCGTAAACAGTGTGGTAATGGCTAGCTAGTTTGAAACAAAAAATAGCTGATTTTGCTCTATTAAAAGGATACATATATACATAAAAAAACTATCACTTACTCTGAAGACCTCAATTTTAACTCCCATTTTCGCACTAAATAATATTCTTCTCTTGTGAAGTGTTATCTAAGCCCCCATAACCGAAGACCTTCAAACAACTTCCGGGTTTCTCGAAGGTCCAATCATACGAATCCCAGCACGCATGCGTGAATACAAGAGAGTAAACTTAAAATGATCTTAAAATGTACATAGAAGACTATTTCTTTCTTTCTTAAAAACTCCATCAGTAACTATTTAAAATAAAATGACGAAAAAGTTAAAAAAAAAAAAAAAAAAACAGAAACGTCTGTGTATCATCCCACATAAACACAGATCTCATAGATCATGAGATATTTGGTATATATTTGCCACAAGTATATTCTAACTTGAAAAAGGAAAACTGTCCGTTTTTTTGGATAAATGCAGTATTTTCTGGAAATACTCCATTTTCTTTTTTTTCTTCAGTAATATTATTACATTTTTCTGGTTGACAAATAAAACTTATTTAATATCAGACAGTTTGACTTTTGCAAAAACACCTTTAATACTGTTAAGCTAAATAAACGTTTCCATTTTTGTGGGTTCAATAAATGCTGTCTTCAGTAATGGTGTAACTAACCAACTAGCTAACTAACTAACTAAAATAAATACATAAATTAAATCGTTTTTTTCGCTTGCTATCCATAACTTTTTTAATTAAGTTTTTTTAAGAAACATGTGTACAACACATAGCGTATAAAACAGTTAACATCTTTATAACATACTAAGGTTGTAAAAATAAAATATTTTTTAATGGAAACATACAAATTGTTCTGAGACCCTTTGGTTACATAAGTCTAATACTGACTGTATATATTGTTCTATGTTATTTTAATACTGTAAAAAAAGTTATTTTCTGGTCAATGTACATATATGTACGAAATATTTCAGTTGCTGATTGCAGCTCGTGACAGCGTCTTTACGTCCTAAAGAGAGAACCTACGCGTGACGTCATCGACAACGAGAGGTGTTCAGGATCCTCGGAGAGAAAGATCCCGCGCGCCCTGGCAACCTGATAAATCCAGGTAAACGGCATCGTTTCCAACATTAATCAGCCAGTCATGTTGCCTTAGTAAAGAGAACGACTTGAAAGCGAAAGATGCGCTATCAGGGATGTCAAGGCTCGACAGTAGCATCGATGCCCGGCGCCCACTGAGACCGTTCTCTTGCAGACGGCCTGTTCTGGGTAGCTACCTTGCTAGCCAAAGCTAGTTTGCAGTTGTCTATCAAAAGACACAATAACCGCACTTACAGTGGAATTTGGATGACATCCATTACCCGCCTCGTGCATAGATGATCACAGATACACTACAAATTGCCTAACAAATGATCGTATGACCACCATGTTGAGCACCTATTGCTTGTTTGCTCGTCGACTGTCTTGTGTTGTGGGAGACGGTGACGCCGTCACGGTGATGATGGCGCACACTCAGACAGAGCCCTTGAGCTAAGAATCCAGTCAGTTGTGCAGTTATGAAAAAAAGCCCAATGTGTCATCAGTAGCTTAGTTCCATGATGACAGACACAACGAGCTATCGTTGTCTTTCTGTTTCCTTATGCATTGCATTCATATCTATTAGGAAATCCAGGCAGTAGTCTGTACACTGTGGCCTAACGTTGGGATCATAGCTTCCCGACAACGGTTGCTCGCCAGCAGTTATTACCTTGCAATTTGTCGTTTTATTCACCACAACTATTATTAGCTTCAGACAAATATGGTTCGGGTTGTAATGCTTATATCATTAACAGTAGGCATCACTGACTTAAAACGGTGGCACTTTAAAGACGGAAAATACCCTTGCTGAGGCCCGTTTCTGTCTCCTGTTTTCCTCTCATGAGAGATCCTAGCTTGACTAAGTCGCAGGTTTTTTTGTTTGTTTTCTAAAGATGTATCCTTTAAGTATTTGAAAGTCCATTGTATAGAATTATACACTGTCTTGGTTACACTAGCTCACTTAGTCACAGGCTAATTTTTGCTGACTTGTTCCCTTAGAAATGAAAATACAATTGGTTTACTCACAATTTGCAATATATTAAAGACATTTGTAAAGTTTTATGTGTGTTCTCTTGTTAAGCGAGCAAAAAAAAAAAAAAAAAGATTTATTTGGGATGGAGTATTTAAATTACCAGTCAATCTCCTGAGCATATAAACTCAGACCATGTTCTGTGATGACAGAATCAGGATCTCTGCTGGGTACACAACATTAGCAACATTATTCCTCATTTATTTTCAGAGGTGAAATTAAGCAAATGGATTGTAAGTTTGTAAAGTTTCAATTTGGTTCAAGTTATTGAACAAGCAAAGTAGGCAGTATGTCAACCACATTTCTATCTCATATTTCTATCTGTCCTTTTTAAATTTCTTTCTAGAGCTTCCATCTCTGGTTTAGTTTCTATGGTAACAACATCCTTGGCCTAGTTGTGAATGACCCCTGTATAAAAAGGAAAATATGCTCTGAGCACAAATGAGTTAACAAACAAAATACAACAGTGAATGTTTTTGCGTTACCATACATATACTAATTGTGAAAAGTGTAGTTAAGCTTAATTTACAAAATTTGGCAGTTTACTAAAGTTTTCTTTTTTGTTTTTTGTTGTTATTTTAAGAATATTAAGTTAGTTTCTGTCACAAAACAATTGTTGAGCAACAAATTTTTGTTGTCATTTTGTGTTAACTAATATTTGCTTTTATTCGTTCCGTTTATACATATTTTAATTTCTTGGATAACACTATGGTGAGTTTCTTTTTTACAAGATGTGCACAAACCCGGAAACCAAAACCTTGATTGCTAGTCATGGGATGATAATAATAAACTTTCTTAATAAATATTTGTAAATTGTTGTTGAGTAAATATTTAAATAATGATATACTAAATAAATGTTTATTTCAGAATTAGAAAAACACTTGAAGAGTGCAGATCGCCAAACAGCTTTTTTCCACCCATATTATGACTTTCACCTTCTTGTTGTCCTACGTCCATTTTATACACACTTTTAGGTTAATTGATTATCAAAATAAACCTTTAACATTTGCAACAGCAGCAACATTAATAGTCAAATATTTATTAAAAGTATAGCAACTTTGTTACAGGTTTTTTATACAGACAACCAGACATACAGATAAACTAGAGCAAAATCAGAACCTTATTGGCAGAGGGAATAATCTTACCCGCTCTTTCAGATATTGGTTGAGTTTCGCTCTCTTTATTTGACAATATCAAGCAGTTTTTGAGAATTAATGATAGTTTCACTAGCTTCAATATGTAATAATATTAATGAAAACATATACTTTGTAACCTGTCTCATATTATCTATTATACTGTATATTTGATCCGTGATTCCTTTATTGCTATTGAACAAGGTATAGTCAAACTTTGACCAGGTCATAGTGATGTAGTTATTGATTTAAACAGGTCTAATAGTGTAATTATTTTCTGCCACACTCCTAGACTATCATAATTGTACATTTGTAATTGCATGACCGGATATACATAAATGAGTTAGTGTTAATGAGTCTTTTTTTCTTCCTATAACGGAAAATCTGCCTGCCTGCGTATGCTTTCTCTGTGTAATTTTAAGAGATAAACATTACGGCGAAGGATTGGAGTTTTGCGTTTTGAGACATATGAAGTGAGCACTGCAGACATGGTTTGCTGGGTATCAGTTTACTATTTTTTCTTGGACTGCATTCATAAACATTCTGCTGTTTGTAAAGATTTGTAATTTCCTTAGACATTTCTGTCATTGTAAATAAGTTACACTGTCATCTCTTGTGGAGCTTGGCTTTGCCAAACGAACTAGGGTGAGCACTACTTTTTGCCCCATTTCTGCAATGACATTGCATATGAACCTTTCTATACTATTATTTTTCAATCATGGAAGAATCAGTGAATTCATGATAACGCAACTTTTTGTAATAAAATGACTATGTAATCCTTGAAGTAAATGAAACTGAAATATTTAAACACAAGCCCCATGGTTATTTTGTCATTTGTTGATCGCTTGTGGCTTCAGGGAAATGCTGAACTTTGCAATTATTAACTTGCTGGTGGAGATGAAGAGTTCCTAAGCTTTGCTGTGTAACAATCATTGTGGTTAAATTCTGTGACTTTGGATCATGACAAACAATTTTTGTAGTGCATTCTTGAATTTCCTTTTGTGGTAATGGGAGAAAAAACAGTAATTTACAGACTGAAAAGGAGGTAGACAATCATGGTCTACAAAATTAAAATTCATTCTGAAAAACATTGTCCATTTTGCTTTAACATTTCAGCATCAAGCATTACTGATGGTAAGAGTTCTCCCATCATCTCATCGGAGTCATACCGATGTCAAGAGCGAACATGGTCTGCTGATCAGTGTATGATAAACCCAAGACCACACGGCTAAAATAGTTCCAGAGTTTCTGTTGCTGCAGCCTACTGCAAGTAACATTTTCCAGTTTTCTTGTTTTTATTCTCTCCATTCTCCTGCGATCAAATATCTGATAGAATTAGGCTGGTTAGATGGATTGCCGTACGTCCCTGCTGATTTAACTGTTATGCTGGCTTTCGTCCTTTCCTTTTTAAAACGCTGCACTTGCCGTGACATTTCATCACTTAAAATCACAAACTTCCAAATAACACTTATGTTAAAAGGTGCTTCATTTCACCTCTGAGTCACTGTTTCCTAGTTTCATGGATTAATTAATTTGTTGAATTTTTGCTAAATTTCCTGAACCTTGTTAAGCTTGGACATGACTGTTATATATACAAGTTGTGTCAATTTTTCCCATGACACATTAACCTTGTTCTCATAGAAATTACGAAGTAAATTTGACCACGAAATTTAATAATTTGGCATTGTAAGATTATCCTTTTAAAATGAACATGCTATCCTCTTTTAACCTCTTGAGTCTACAGACATGTTCATTTGCAAACAGACTTACTATTTGCAACTTGGTTTTTACCTTTTACCATTATTTATGAAGTGGTAGCACAACATGCCACCTCTAATTCAAAGCAAGAAAACCATGTGATGTAGTAGTAAGTTTTCAACTGTTTGTAATTGTCAAGGCTTGAAAGTAATGAATTACTATCAATGTGTTATATCTTATTGTAAACTGCAGTGATTGGTTGTCACTGCATCAATACTAATGAATACTGATTAAATGCTTCAAAAGGCCTTTCATTAGTAAAAGCAAATACTGCTGCCAACAATCAGTATCAGTAACTGGTCCTAAGACTCCAGATGCCACAATCCTTTATCAATAAGCATTTAACTAGAGAAGCATTCTTTGTGGGATTGTTTCAAATGAATAAAGGTTTTAGTCTATTACTAGAGCGCATTACTCTAACTTTGGAGCCTCAGGCAGACAAATTGCCTGTTCCTTGTGTTTTTCTCCTCAAGGTCCCAGTAGACTTTGTCTGCTCCTGTCCACTGATGATTAATGGAAGAGCTCTTAGACACTCTTGTGGAGTCTGTGTGTGTTGGTGGTGTTTCTACCTACTGGGGCCAACTTAAGCATTGTCCTACTTTTTCCTCTATCTTTCCTTCTTTTCTTATTTGCTTTGTCTGAATATTATCACCTCCTTCCAGAGACTAACTTCCTCTGAGTTGACCTTTCCTTTGAAGAGCTGTCGCAATTACTATATAATAGTCTGATTAAAATTATTTGAAATGAGTAGCAAGTAGCAGCGTAGGGTCATGAAAGGCTAATGAGCACTCACTATCATGGAAGTAGCATTTAAGTTTTCCTGGAATTTTTGTATGTCGTTTCGTGCTGAGAAGTTAAGATGAGATTAAAATTTTCTTTTCTATCATAGTACAAAGACGACATCATCAAATGGGTCAGAACAATTAGCTTGGTCTATGTCGTATTTGACTTTTGACATTGTGTTTTAAGCAGCAATTCTTTCCAAGCAACTACTATGTGTTGCTTAATTTTCCTGTCATTACCCAGAGTGGTCTTTAGGTTCAAGTCAACGTATCAATTTTTTTAGACAGAGAAAGTCTTCTTATTTATTTAAATAACATTGTATGCATCTAGTTTAATAGATTCTCATAAATGTTTCGATTCAATTTGTTAAATACCTGAATACTTATTCAGGATTTTTTTTTTTTTTTTTTACAAAATCCAGCAAACACAAGCACCACAAATTTTAATGTTGCCAAGATTTACATCCCTCTTTTATGAAGCATAAATATTGATAAATAAAAATTAAACTGAGACTAACAAGCCCCAAAAAGAACAAGTTATGGATGTCATAATTATTTTTTTCGGTGGTACGATTAGTGCCAAGCAAATGATCACAAATATTCTGCATTAATCCATTTTCCAAGTTTTAAAATAACATGGACAATCCTTACAAGTCTTTTAAATTTATTTCTTTATATCTTTTGATTCAACATACCATTACAATATAAATACAGTTAGAAGTCTCACTCTAACTAAATCACCTCTGATTTGTAAAAAAAAAAATAATAATAATAATAATAATAATCTTACATATAATCTCAGAATTTCTCTCAGAAAAAAAATCGGCAACGGCTACAGAACCAATATATACTTGGCACTTTCTTAAAACTATAATATAGAATAGTTTTAAACATATTATTTCAAGATTTCACGAGCGTTTCCAATAATGTACAAAGCTAGAGTCACGATCATCAGCCTTGAGTTTCTTTATTGCAAAAAGTCACATTGATGTGAAAGTTCTGCTTATTTTTGAGAAATGAATGACTGTTATCTTTCTATTATCACTGACACTTGCATTCTTGTATACTCATTCAGACAGAGTCTCACTGACAGTCGTAATGCAAATTATACAGTTATGAGTTCTGACTTCAGTGATGGTGCGTCTGATTTGCATCAAATGCTAACACTAACATAAAGTTTGATGTCATGTGATACCATCATCTACCGACATATCTGTTCAGTCCTCATGTTGTTTTCCTCTCTCCAGTCCTGTTTATAAGTAGGATGTGTCCATAACAAAATATTATGAAATATGCCATTTATTCACTGTCCAAGAATAAATAGCAAAAGTAAGTTGATTAATTACCTGTTTGTTTTTTATTTTTACTTAAGCAGGTTGGGGTTTACTCTCTTTAAATAAGATATATTTAGTTATTGTTTTTTTTATACTTCTCAACAGCTGATATTAAAAAATTGTGATTCTGATTTTAATAAATACCACCACGCTTTGAGAAATGACCTAAACTAGTTTTCCTGTTCATCAACCTGAACTGAAGATGAAGCTGCAGCCGTTTCATGTCTAATCTCCTGTGTCAGATTAGAAAATTCCTCTTCTTCTGTTTCATCTCTCCTCACTTGCACCTCATTGCTTTTGTATCCACAACTCAACTGAGATACCACTGACAACCAACTACGATCAGCTTGATGTGCAAAAATACACACACCAGACTGTCTGGTAGGAAGAAGTGTGTGGCTCATGCATGTAAAGTCCGGAGGAAATATCGATATAATTTACCCTGTTTGCTATGAAGCGGTTGCTCTAAATGACCAGGCCTAATGATGCTTTCGAGTGCATATTGATCAAACCAACCTGTATGTCACAGAGAGATGTCAGCGGGAAGAAGCAGCTCCGAAAGCTGGAGTTTACTCTTCCAGTGCTCTGTGCTGCTACTTGTGCTAACATTACATCACAAGCTTAATTAGATTATATCAATGTGTGTGTGTGAAGTCTGTGAAATTGTGTTAAATACTCACAATTCCATGCAATTTTATTTAGGCTTGTGTCTATTTCAGTTTGACCAACAACTGAAGAGCTGCAAATTAAAGCTTCACTTTACAAGTTTTTGCTACAAAGCAAAAATTTAAAATTCTATTATAGAAATGAAGGATCGGCGTAGAAAAGCCAAAGAAATGAAAAATTGTGTCACTCTCTAAAAAATTACTTTAGGTCTATCTCAGTGTTTGCAGAGGTTGTACTTTGAACTACCTTGTTGTACTACCTTTTCATTTTGTCTTGTGTGGCTTTTAAAATGTTCAAAATTGGTTGTTTGTATAAAAACCTCATTAGTCGAGCCATTTTATAAATTTAAATTGGCTTAATTGCGGAGTAATTATTACAGGTCTACAACCTGTACTACAAGTAATTGCTGCAATTTGTTATTTTTGTCAATGAATACAACATATTTGAAGTGATTACCTTGATAATATTCTTCAGTATCAATGGCGGAATTAAACGCAATTAACAGTTTTAGTTTTAGGTTTGCATAGATAAATGTGCTTTTGTAATGAAGTGACCATAATGTGAGATGTGAGGAGGCAGGAGTGCAGATAAGGCAGTCCTTAGATTGGTGGGGGGAAGACATGTGCAAGATCATTCTTGGGAGGAGAGTGGGTGGGGGTGGGGCATAATGAAACGGACAGAGAAAAAGACAGGAAGGGGGTGGGGTGTTTTAAGGTGTAATACTGAGAGAGAGCAAGAGCAAGAACCTCAAGCTATTGATGGAGAAAGAAGGGAGGGGTGGAATGAGCAAGAGCGTAGGAGAGAGGGAGGGGTGTGTGGGCAGAGACTTGCTGAATGAGGAAGAGGCAGAGCCATTTTTTACTGTTGAGTAACTGCATGCTTGTCTGCCTGTGATAGAGAGAGGGTGAGAGAGCGAGCTAGAGGAATAAAGTCCTCCTTCAGGATCTTATCGGAACCCTCTCTCTCACCTTCCCCTCTCCTTTCGGTACACCTCTTGCTTGCTGCTTGTGTCCACTTAATTTGGGGAGGCCCTGGAGAGGACACACAATGGAGCGAAGAGCCTGTGGCAACTGGGCCGTTGTACTGCTGAGAGGGGGATGGGGTAGAGAGAGGACCGGTTCACACAGCTAACACAGCCTGCTGGCTGTAGGTTTCCAACAGCCTCTCCTCCCTGCCGGGAAACACAGATTCAGGCTGGGGCCTTTTTTCCTGGAACACACACCCTCAAACTCTGCTTGGTCAACACTAAGGATTACTCACTGTGTTTTGTGGGACTTTAGCATACACACGGGAGCTGATGGAATAAATCTCTGTATTTTTGAGAAGAAAAAAGCAAAGATCAACTTCTACACAGTACTTCCAGGCCCTTTTTGAGTTTCCGTTTTGCTTGGAGTTCATAAATGGATTACAAGATGCACGCCAAATCAAATGATTTGCTGGATTTTCAAAAACTGGATGCCCTTCTGGAAAAAATAGCACATTCAGTCTCTGTGAAAAGGTAAACATTAAGTGGTATGGTTGACTTACCTGTCAAGTTTTCAGATGTATGAGACAGCCTGTTCAGTATTGACAATTACATGTTCTTTTATTTATATATATA
>JBAMHX010000023.1:15288421-15315348 GCA_037177515.1 Pseudomugil tenellus | reverse complement strand
TATACTGCACTGTATATACTGTTTCAACACCAAGTCCATAATGAGCTAAATTTGTCATGTGTTCCCCTACTCATGAGAGCAACTCATCCAGACCTTTGTGCAAGTTAAAAAAATATTTTTAAGAGCATTCATTTGCTTGAATTTGACTGGCGGTAAATACAAATATTGAGTTGCTTGCTTGTAAAAGTAAATAAGATGGTATTGCTTTATAGCTGCTTTATATGTTGTGTATTGACTGTTTGGCACCTTAGGAAGACAGTTTTATCATATTGTTGTTTTTTTTAACAAATCATGGCAGCACGTGCATTTATTATTTGTCCTTCATTATAACTCTGGACTGAATAGTTAATACTGTCATATATGAGAAATATGTTTAACTAAGCTGGTGAAAAAGCCTACCTGGTATTCTCAGTGCTTATGAGCTTCCTAACAGCTATTGGCTTACTTTTTTATGGGATATTTGATAGTTTTTTATGCTGACTTCAGAGAAACATAGCCATTTACTTGTTACTTTCAAAATCAGTACTGATTATTTCTTCCTAATTAACTAAGCTAGAATAAGGTGATTACCTGAGACGTGTAAGTAATGACCAGCCAGGGTGGATGGCCGACCATGTTAATTCTTTTTGTAGATGGCCTTAATCCACTGATCCTACTTTTTGATGTCATTGTCCCTATTTTTAAGAAGTTAACAAAAGTTTTCCATTTTACGGTCATTACATTACAGTATCTGTTTTTACCCAAAGGAGGTTTGATTGGAACTAGGAAAGGAAAGTGACATACAATTACTTATCTGTATATTGTGTGTTTGTTGGAAGAGGTTTGTTAACATGTTGGTGTGACAGTGATTTATTGTCAATAGGTATCACTGCTAGTGCGCATGTTGTTGACATTAACAAGTTATTCAGGACTAACTGCATATCTGCTTAAGTGATTTGACTTTGCTCCATTCAGCTCTACAAGCCAGCCAGAGCAGGTTCAGGTTATAGCTATATTTTTTTAACTAATGTGGGCATATTTACCTAAATTCTGTATATACATGTCTGAAAATCTTCCAAAATATTGAAACTTTATCCTGATGTTAACTTAAATTTTACACATCATTACTACTAATATATATCTTTAATATATGTCTTTTTAGCCTTGGTATATTAAGATGGTTCAGGCACGTTGAATTGAATTGGATGCTGTATTTAGATAAAACTCCTTTAATTTATGTTAGTCATAAACTCACTATTTACGCGTCCTAGAAACGCACCCTTTTTTCTGAAAAAGTATATATTATTGTGAACAGCTTGTGTTTAAAATAACAGTAACTGGCAAAAAGAAACCTAAAAATCTGTCAGCAGACCAGACAAGCATTGTGTCAAACCTCTCTACACACAGTAATGCAACATGCTAGTTTAGCCGCAACCAAAACGATTAGCCAATTTCATTTCATAGCAATAAAATTCCCATTTCTATTTCTTGACCTTATTTGTGTTGTTATTTTAACATTTTAAGGATGTGCTGTAATTAAATAAATAAAACAAACACTGGCAGCGGGGATGAAAAAATGTTGTCAAAATACTTAGTTTGTTGCTGTGATTGTGTCTGTGCGCACTTCCCACATTTGACAAGGTCCCAAGAGAAAACAAAAACACCACAGAAAAAAAGATGAAAGCTACAAACACCATCGAATGTTCCAGGGACTCACTGAAATCGTCCCGTGTGGGGGTATTGGGGACTCATAACATTGAAAACCTAGCGACATCACTGATGCAGGTATGTGTTAGATGCTGAATGTTTAAGAACGTTTCACAAAAGCAATTCTGGATCAAAATCGAGTTTGCTTAGACAGTCTGTTTTGTTCAGGGAGGTGTAAATATGCAATCAAACTCTGATGTTCATCAAAAAAGTAAATTTGGTCTTTGCTTTACCGGGTCCCCAGTTGTACCATCTAGTGTAGTTAGTTGGATGTGAAAAGTACCTTAATGTATTTATATTAGCAGACAAAAACAAATTAATATGTATAAAGTGTCAGGATGGCACAGACATCTGTGTCATGTCTAGCACGCTTTATAAAGTGGACAATCAATAGTTAATAAGATACTAAACAGTGACCCCCCCCCCCATCATTATTGCCATCCACCACGCTGGAGTTCTTATTTCATTGCAACTAACAGTTGACGGCTGACATGAAAATACAAAACGTTAGTCCATTAATATTAATTTTACATTTAATGTGTTGTATATCTTGTGTCCTGTCAGTTGGCTCTTGGGGATTGTTCATTTTTCAAATGTTCTCAAAAAGCCATCTATAGGTCTAAAAAATACAACATTACAAGCCTCAATCCACCAAGGTTGGTTTTGGTCTTGGTCTTACTTGCAGTTTATTTTCTTTTGGTTTTGTTTTGGTTTTTTATATTAGTCTCAAGCTCACCACTGCTTCCTTTCATGAGCATTAACATATTGGTCAATTGTCACATTCTGAGTTGCTGAGGACCTTGTGAAGGCAGTGATCTTGTGGTGTACTAACACCATGTGTTTTCTGAGTGACTCAAGAGTGAGATTACTTACACATATGTACAGTGTTTTGTTGTAGAGGTACTAAACTGTACCAGGTAATAGCTAGTTTATTTTTTGGCAAATATTTTAGAATAGTTTAGTCTTGTTCTCAAAAGCTTTAATATTAATGTGAATTAAATACTCTTGACTGTGTGGGAGAGGTCATCAGGACAGACTAAAATCAAAGTGAAACCACTGTCTTTAAAACAGATTATAGTAATCTACCCACTCACATCCTAAAACACTCCAAGGTCCAGAGAAAGAGTAGGAGGACTGGTAGGGTGTTGAAACCTGGTTCTTGTGCTGGGTAATCTCTTCACAAGTGTACTTGCATTCACATCTGGCATTAAAATATGTGACCACATAAGTTTTTGAGTGATCAGATGTTCAGATCAGTGTTACATACTCTGAAGTTTGTAAATAATGACATTTTTTAATTTATTGTTAAACATTTTCTGAACAAAAATAAAAAACAGATGCTCATCATAAAGAGCAGCTTTGCTACTTTAATAAATCATCATTGTAACACTGTGTGTGTGTGTGTGTGTGTGTTATGGGTTCAGTCTCAGGTTTTGAATCACTTCTCTCTTAGTGCATACAGAAAATAAACAAGATGCCTGGAACTAAGATCGTTATGTTTGATTTTGAGTAAACATGCACTTGGGCACAGTGCAAGCATTTTTTACATGTATCAAAAATAATTCAGGTGCAAAACCAAACTTAATAAAATCTAAATTCAATCCTAAAAAAAAATCCTCAAATCTTTGTTTTTTTTATGTAGTTTTTCCTAGTGTGATTTGGTTTTTAATTTGTTTTGGGGAAGGATTCAAATTTGTAGTTATAATATATCTACTGTATATGTATACTGTATCAAAATGACAAAATAGCTTTTAAAGTTTATCAGTGTAGTGTTTTTGTTTACAGTCTACACTGATAGACTAATATGAGTGAAGTCGAATCCGCCAGAAGCAGCTTTGTATAAGTGTGTTTCATTTTCAGTTGGAGTATGGTGCAGAAGTAAACATCTCCTACTGACTTTAGCTGGATGGAAGAATATTGCTACATTTGTCTCTAGTTATTTAAAAAATTGCTTGAAAAGAAAAAAAGTTAAATATATCGACACAGCAGCACGGCAAGAAACTGGCTTTTGCTATTGTTGCACAGGCGCAGCAACAGTCTCATGCATTTGTATAGCTTCATTTAAAAATAGATTGTGTAAATTTTTATGATATTTGGAATGACTTTTTCCAGAGTTCATTACTTAAAATAACTAGTGGTATTTAAAGAAGAATATTTTACTGGAGGGGCTGCCTGCATGGTGGTGCGTGGTTAGCACTGCAGCCTCCCAGTGAGACGGTTGGTGGTGCAAACCTCGGCTCAGGCAGTGACCTTTCTGTGTGGAGTTTGCATGTTCTCCCCATGTTAGTGTGGGTTCTCTCTGGGTACTCCGGCTTCCTCTCATCGTCCAAAAAGATACATGCTAGATTTATTGGTCATTCTAAATTTTCCTTATGTGAGTGTGTGTGTGGGGTTGTTTTTCTGCTTGTTCGTCTCTGTGTTACCCTGTGATGGACTGGCGAACCAGTCCTGTGATGGACTGGCGAACTGTTCAGGGTGTACCCTGCGTCTTGCCTGATCACTGCTGGGATAGGCTCCATCTACCCGCAACCCTGAGTTGGATGAAGCGGTTAAGAAAAAGGATGGATAAATTTCACTGGACACAATTGAAGAAAATAATATTAAAAATAATATTCAGGTGACCCTCAAGTGCTTATAGATTTACTGGAGGATTTAGTAACCATGTTCGTATGTGAAGTTGAAGATGTTTAGTCATATTAAAGACAATACAACATACATATATATGTATATTCTTTTTTTTTTCCTTCCCCAGAGAGTCCAGTGAGGAGTGCAATGGGATCAGCAGTGCTCTGTCAGTGGAGTCTGTGCCGGGGCCAAGACTGAACTGGTGTCCTGCCAACACCACTACCCCTGTTCCAGCTCCAGCCTCCGCTTCCAGGCCTGAGCCCATGCCCCACCCTTTCAGAATGGGTGACGGCCTGGATACAGCGCAGATGTCGGGCAGCAGCAGCCAAGGGCAGGCCCAGTCATCGGGCAATCCCCCACCCCCAGAGTGCATAAACCCCAACAGGCCAAAGCGCCAAACCAATCAGCTGCAGTACCTTCTCAAGGTGGTTGTGAAAAGCCTTTGGAAGCACCAGTTTGCCTGGCCTTTTCATGCACCAGTTGATGCAATTAAACTTAACCTGCCTGTGAGTACTAGTTCTTCTCTATTATGTCATGTCGATTAGATCAAAACATTTTATTGTTACATTAGAGCTCTACTGTGGGCTCCCACAAGGTTCTCAGCATTTACATGTTTATAATGTTTATAATAGTTTTTTTATGCATTTAGCTGATGTGATTTATAGATGACTGCAAACTAATCAAGTTATGCTTCTCATCTATGTTATTAAGCATTTACTTGATGCTCAAAGCTCAATAAATGGGAAAATCCCCCTTTCCACTTCTAAAAAGAGATTCGGTAGCATTTATTCTTGCCCCATAGTTAAGCAACATGGTATGAAGCGTATCTAGCGTATCCATTTACTCACTCAGTTTTATGTTGATATATTTTGGTTCTTGTTTCAGGACTACTACACAATAATCAAAACTCCTATGGACATGGGAACAATCAAGAAAAGGCTTGAGAACAGTTACTACTGGAATGCCCAAGAATGTATCCAAGACTTCAACACAATGTTTACAAACTGCTACATATACAACAAGGTATTTGGTTGTACACAGAACCTGTCTTTGCCATAACTTGTCAAAGATATGCCTGTGGTTTTACTAACAGCATTTGTCTCATTCTGCAGCCTGGAGATGACATAGTCTTAATGGCTGAGGCTTTAGAAAAGATTTTCCTTCAAAAGGTTACTGAAATGCCTCAAGAAGAAATTGAAATTGTTGTCATGACCGGAAAAGGTCGTGGTCGCGGCCGCAGAGAAGGAGGTAGCATCTTGCTTACTTGTCCTTACTGTCCAAATATTTTCAGAAAGCTAGTTGATGCTAGTTTATGGGTCAGGATATTAATCAAAGGGTCTTGCTCTTCTTTCAAGGTCTAAACTTGAAACCAGGGGCCATCATCGACTCTCCATCCACAACTCCTCATACACGGGGTCTCTCCAACCTTACGATGACCCCACCATCTCAAAGACCAGTGCAGAGCCCACCTTCACTACCTCCCCAGCCTTTGATACAGGCCCTGCCGTCCCATGTACCCTCAACGTTACCCACCCTTGCACCACAGCTTGGAGCTCCATACTCACTTGGTCAATCAGACTGCGCCCCTCAACTTCCTATCATGACTTCTGTGCCTCTTCCTGTTCAAACCTCTCTTCCCCCGTCATCCATCCAGAGCACTGCACCCATGCTGCAGACCCCTATAACCATGACCAAAGTGAGTGTGATTAGCACAGGGGAAAAGATTTGGGCAAGTTGGCACATCTCAAACATTGCTTGGCAGTATACTGAATTTGAGTAATTGACTCTAATTTTCTTTGCTTCCCCCCCACGCACCTATTTCTCTGCTTCCTTTTTATTAATGACTACCCAGCAAAGAAAGAGCCAAAAAAGGAAAGCAGACACTACAACGCCCACAGCAAATGACCAGCTGAGCGAGTCTTCACCAGCAGAATCCAAGTCTGGGAAGACACTACCCAGGCGAGAGAGTACTCGTCCCACAAAACTGCAAAAGAAGGAAGCTCCAGACTCTCAACACCACATAGGGATGGGGACAGGACTCAGTGGACCAAGTGGAGGTCTCAGTCCCAAACCGCAGGATCAGATGAGTTACTGCGCTGGGCTAGTTAGAGACATGCTCTCCAAAAAACATGCTGCTTATGCCTGGCCGTTCTACAAACCTGTAGATGTGGATGCACTGGGACTGCACGATTATCATGACATCATCAAACATCCAATGGACCTCAGCACCATCAAGGTGTGTTGAAGAATACTTCTTTATAGTAGTGGAGGTATTGATTATTAAATTATTATTTATTACTAAATTATTGATATCTGTGATTTGCTTGTTAGGTTAAGTTGGAGAACCGGCAATATCGAGATCCCCAAGAATTTGCTGCTGATGTACGGTTAATGTTTTCTAACTGCTACAAATATAATCCACCTGACCATGAAGTGGTAGGCATGGCGAGGAAACTACAGGTACATACAAAAAAATGTTCATCTCTGTGGAGCTTTATTGATATTAAAACATCTATTTTATGGGATGTTTTTCATGTCATTGCCCCAAATCCAGAGTTTTATATGGCCTTTGCTTAGTTTGTCACATTAATTTTTTCTTTATATTTGTTTGTTATATTTTTTAATTTGTTCTTAAAGACATACTTTAATGATGCATTAACTTGCTTATTCCATATCTTTATAGGATGTCTTTGAAATGCGTTTTGCCAAGATGCCAGATGAACCTGAGAGCAAACCTGTAGTTTCCGTCCCAGCACCCACGCTCCACCATTCCGCCCCTGTGAAGCCGCAGCCCCCTTTGGCCCATGTCGCTTCATCTTCTGACAGCTCCAGTGACTCTTCCTCCGAGTCTGAATCTTCCACAGATGACTCAGAAGAGGAGAGAGCTCAGAGGTTGGCCGAGCTCCAGGAACAGGTTGGCAATCAAAAGGAAAATCAACATAATGATAAAGTCGATGTGTAATTAATTTAAAACTTTAAGGGCTGGTGTAATCTCTCCAAACAGCTGAAGGCTGTCCACGAGCAGCTGGCTGCCCTTTCACAGCCACAGGCCAGCAAACCAAAGAGAAAAGAAAAGGAGAAGAAAGAAAAGAAGAAAGATAAACATAAGAAGAAAGGCAGTCTGCCTGGCCTTGTAGACGAGATCCAGGATGCTACACCTGTTTCACAGCTGTCCAAGAAAACCAAGACCATTAACAATAACAACAAAGAGATTGTTACCAAAAAGAAATCCAGGTGAGTATGAACTTTCTAATGATAGTCCTGGAAATTTGAGGTCATTTATCTTGCAGCACTAGAGTGCCTGATAAATAAATGAGTGTCCTACCCAGCTGATTTATATACCTGTCCCTGTTTCTTCTGCTGAAACTCTTAAAGGATCGACCATATACGAATATCTTATATATGGTTTTTGTGTGTTCACATTTCACACAACCCTGTTGAAAGGTTCTGTATGGTCAGGTTTCCTGTAAACGAGCGCTGTTCTACCAGCGTAGCCTGGATGCGAGGTTTATTTTTGAGGACACACAGCACAGATGTCTATACAAAGAAAAAAAAGGGACAGGATGTCCTTATTTTCAGTATTCTCTTACATGAGCTGTCATTGGCTGATGTTGATACACCCTCTCTGCAAATTCTGGAGGCCAAAAACTTTCCAGACAACACAAAAAGAAACAAAACAAAAAGCATTAGATGTGTGTTTTGAGAGCGGGGGTGGGGGGGGCTGTTCGGTGTTACTTAATACATAAGATTTTTGTGTTTTGTCTTTTTTGTGTTTCTGTAGTAAAAAGGAGGGAATGAAAAGTAATCATCCCTCCAACCTGCAGCTGCTTCCCAGCCTGGAGGATGATCTGGGAGCTACTGGGTCATCAGTTACAGGAGAGAAGTGCAAGCCTATGACGTACGAAGAGAAGAGGCAGCTAAGTCTGGACATCAACAAGCTTCCTGGTGACAAGCTCGGTCGTGTAGTTCATATTATCCAGTCCAGAGAGCCCTCGCTCAAAAATTCAAACCCTGATGAGATTGAGATTGACTTTGAGACACTGAAGCCCTCCACTCTGCGTGAGCTGGAGAGATATGTGTCTTCATGTCTCCGTAAGAAGAAGAAGATTCCAGGTAAGCCACTGAGGGAAGTCAGCAGGTGGTGTTGCGTGTTTGTTCAGTTAACAATAAAACTGTGACATGCTATTGGGTTATTAACATATTGTTCTGCTTTTAGCTGAGAAGAATGTAGAGTCCATGGCTGCTTCCAAAAAGGCCGGATCTTCATCGGAAAGCAGTGGCTCTAGTTCAGACAGTGAAGCTGAGGGTACATGAGTTACTGCAAAATGGACTATTTAAAATATTCCCATAATCCAAAACAAAAAGAAAACCGAGAATCCTTTCTTTTTCCACAGGAATGATAAAACAGCAGAAAAAGAAGAGTCAGTCTGTGAAAGAGGGTAAGAAGACACATCCTCATGCTCAGACGGGTCCTACTCAGGCTGGGATTCAGTCCCAAGCTGTTGGTCCTCAGTCCAGCAGTCAGATGAAGCAGCAGCATCAACCATCCTCTGCAGGCTTCATGGCTCCTCCCCCAGTAGCCGCTCTGGAATCCTCCCAGTTACTAGAGACTAGCTTTGAGTCCCTGCCTCCTTTTGGCCAGCCCCTCATGCATATGTCCCACCACACAGGAAACTCTGCATCACCCGCACCTCCGCATCTAAATGCTCATTCTGCCGGGCCAGTCTCTCCTGAGACGCACCCCTTCCTCAACCAGCATCCTGTTCTTCCTTCTCCAGGTAAAGGTGCAATGCATGCGGGTGCTGTTATGTTCAATCCAGTGTGTAGAATCTGCTTTATTTTTCCTTCTGTGGGTGTGACTGCAGTCGCCTCTGCACCTTCATCTCCATTGTTACCTTGCACTTTCCGAAATGAACCCCATGTCTGTGCTGGCATTACCTAAAAATGTATAAACAAACTAGTTTTTATTAGCATTTAACACTTTCTCCTTTTGTTTTGCTTTCTTTCTTGGAACTCCACAACATCAGCCCTACACAGTTCCATGCCTCAGCAGCCTTCCCGGCCCAGTCATAAGGCAGCACCTCTTCATCCCAAACCCCCACAGCCGCAACAAGCCCCACCTCAGCAGCAGCCACCTGTGCAACAGCAGCAGCTCCAACCCCAGTCAGCTCCCCCGCCACAGCACCAGCTCTCCTCGCAGATCCTCCATTCTTCTCAACCCCTGCACCAGCGACCCATGTCACCCCCAACGCTCACACCTCAAGGCTTGCTGTCATCCCAGCCTCCCCAGATGCTCCTGGAGGATGATGAAGAGCCAGGGTCAACAACGCCTATAAATCAAGTGCAGTTATACTTACAACAGTTCCAACAAGCTCGTCAGCCGCAGCAATCCATGCAGTCGCTCCAGGCTCAGGTACGACAGCAGCAGCAATTACAACAGTCACAACAGGGACAGACGTCTCTCCTGCAGGCTGCACAAGGACAATCTCAGCTCTCTGCTCAGACTTCACTGGCTCCTCCCCAGCTCCCCGTTCTGTCCCAAGTTCAATCCACTCAGGCCCTGCCTCCGCAGATACCTCTACACCAAGCCCGTCACATGCAACACACTCAGCAGCAACAACAGCAATCGCAACAGCCGCAGCTGAACTACCAGCAGGGTCCCGGACTTGCTGGCCAGTCACAGGGGTCACAACACAAAATCCCCATGCCTTCCAGTAAAGCACAACAGATCATCCAGCAGCAACAAGAGCAGCCCTCCCCTCGCCCAGCCAAAGCTGATCCTTACAGCACAGGTAGTTGTGGGAAGATGACACTTTTCTTGTTTTTAACTTTGGAAGTAATCGCTTTTGTTCAAATGAATTGCGAAGCCGTGCGTTTTATTCTTCACCTTTCTCTCGACAGGCCACATGAGGGACAATCCATCCCCTCTCATGATGCATTCCCCACAACTTCCCCAGTATCCACCAGTGTCTCACCCATCTCCACCTCACAACATGCAGCCCAAAAAGGTGAGAAAATCTGCGTGAACTGTGCAGAGTATTTAGAAAGGATGGTTGAGTTCAAACCCAGATCAGTGTCTGACTCTGACTGCCATTTGCTTGCCATGTAGCAGAGAGCCCCTGGAAGCCAAGCTGTGATAAAAGAGGAAAAACTTCCTCCATCGCCAGTGATGAGAGAACAGTTTAATCCTGCAATGAGACCAGACCATCACAAACATCCTGAAAACAAGCCCAGTCAAGCAGGCCACAGCCAGCCGAGTGAGAACTCCTTCACTTTGAGTTTTGTCTGGTTCTAAATAATGCCCTGCTGAATGTGCTCACTTTGTTTCTGAGCAGATGTGAAGTCCATGGACAGCTCACGGCCCGTCATCCGCTCTTCTGAGTCCAGTGGACCACCCCCAACCCTGCAGGACAAGGACAAATTCAAGCATGAGTCAAAACCCCCCACCGCTCCCAAAAAAGTTCAGGTAAGAGCAAGAATCAGCTGTTAAGATGATGTTGTCCGTTCAGGTGTTGCATCTTCCGCTTTATCTCTGCGTTTTCTCAGGACGTGAAACTGAAGAATATGGGCTCATGGGCCAGCTTGGCACAAAAGTCTACGTCTACGCCATCGTCGGCTCTGAAGTCATCGAGTGACAGTTTCGAGCAGTTCCGGCGAGCCGCTCGGGAGAAAGAGGAGAGGGAGAAAGCCTTGAAGGCCCAGGCCGAGCAGGCAGAAAAAGACCGGCTACGCAGAGAGCAGGACAAACTACGGTGAGGTCGTCAAGAAGATGAAAACGGACCACATGCAAGGACGGCGTGTTAGAAGTAGTTAGCTGTGTATCAGCCTCACAGAACTACATGATGGGAAATAATGAAGCCGCTTGTGGGTTCAGAGCAACGTACTCCATCTACAGAGCAGGGAGATGCTTTTACAAAGTTTTTAATATGTAAAAACCTGAAAAAGCACCAAACTCGCTTTATTTGTTGATTTCTTTATCATTGTCATCTTGACTACATCAGATTAACACGCACAGTATTTTTATATACTCTCTTTATAAGTTGCTATGAAACAAAGCGCTCCTTAATGTGTGAATGAAGATCGTTTCTAATATAAGACGCTGGATTTAAGGACGTCTCTTCTTCAGCGCGACCTGTGTCACAATGCATAAACTAGCTCTCAATGTTTGCGTGTGAATGCCTTGCAGAGGTCGGGATGAGGAAGACATCATGGAGCCCAGTAGAAGGGTGCACGAGGAGCCTCGACGACGCCTTGTGCAGGAGCACGTCCAAGCTCCTGCACAACCACAGCCGCAGGTGCAACCGGAGCCTCAGCCGGCTGCAATCCAGCAGCCTCCTCAACCGCCTACACCGCCACAGCCTGCCGCACAAAACCCTCTTGATAACCAGAGAGAACTAGCGCGCCGACGGGAGCAGGAGAGGAGGAGGCGGGAAGCGGTGAGACGATTCTCTTAACGTTTCAGCTATGAGATTATTTCTGTTAAATATTTCCAAAAACATTTCCATATGTTTTGTATGAAAAAAAGAGACTAAACTACGTATAAATTGTTCCTTTCTCTCTTCAGATGGCAGCGACTATTGACATGAATTTCCAAAGTGACTTAATGGCTATCTTTGAAGAAAACCTGTTTTGAGAAGGAACATAACTGCAAAATAAAAAAAAAGCAACCAGAAGAAGAAACAGAAAGGAATGGATTTAATGTAAACTTCCTCTTCAGTAACGTTGGGTGAATTCGCACCACCAAGAGTCGCAGACTATGCGGGAACAGGACGAGTCCTGTTGAAACTGAGTACAGACGCTGGACTGGTGGCCATGACTCTCTCGGCCTGATTCGGGGACTGAATGCACTCAGCATGCGGGGAGAGTCTCGTTGTTTTGGATGTCATTTCCTGGGAATTGAGCCGCGCTTGCCTGATGTCTAAAAATGTGAGAAAGAGGACCCTGATGGCACGGTTGCCTTCGTCCAGCCTGATTCTCACACTGTGCGCGGACAACGATGACTGCAGGAGTAAAGATGAAGATGCTCTGAAATACTGACAGACTGTGCAGATGTGTTTTCAAACTGACAGATGTCTGAGATGGTGAAGAAAACTGTCGTCTTTTTCTGTTTTGTTTGTCGTAAGTAGGGAACTTCCATAGTGTAAATCATGTATATTTCTCAGCAGAGAAGGTACAGTTTGCCTTACACCTCTTTCCTAAACAGACGAGTATGTTCTATGGCCTGCACACATGTACAAACCAATAACATTTACAGACAGGACCAGAAGCCGTGCAGAACTTTTTTTCATCATCTAGTATCTACTGTAAAGAAGTATTTTCTTATACTACGATAACTGTTTATTTTGGATCTTTCCAATTTAGCTCTTTGAATCTTCACACCAACACACTCCGCCTCTGACATCTATGCCAAACAACCCGACATCTTTTCTGCTAAATTACTTGTCCTAAAACATCGTAGGTAGGTAACTGAGGGTGGGGGGGTGGGTACATATATGCATTATCATAGCTCAGTTAGTATTTATCAAAGACGGATACCACCGTTCATCCTGCCTTGTGTTTGTCATTTAAGACGACGGTGAGAAGCTGTGAGCAGTAGAGCGAAAGGGCCAATCGTCTGTGCTTTAGTTGGATTTCACTACCAGTGTTGCATCGTTCTTTGTATTATACTTTCAGACTTAATGTTGGGAAGTTCATATCATTGGCTTGTTCACAGCAGCCGCACATAATGGATCAGCCTCTTTGACTGCTCTGTGATCTAAACTGAAGGATCTGATCAGTTTTCGAGGCAGTGGGAATAACACTCTCCACCTTTCTGTAGCTGATACTTGAATCATGTTAGTTTGGAGAAGAAAAAAGTTGATGGAACCAGATGACTCCCAGATATCTTTTGCATTGAACCATCTGATTAACAGGGGAGGGGTTGGGGGGAGGGGCGCGCACTGTTGACAGTACAAAATAAAGATAAATGATCACAAAAGTCTAAATGGAAAATGCTGAAAAAAAGTTTTCATTATTATCTTTGTTCTTGTTTGATTATAGTGGATGTGAGTTCTAATCCTATTCTTAGAGACCTTGTTGCAGCAGCGATGAGCTGAAATTCAACACAGCTCATCCTCCTCACTTGTCTCTGATAGTGGTTTTTCTCCAGTGCCTGTATTGTATTGCTATTCTTGTTGGCTTATATTACACTTTGAAGGGGTTTAGTAAAGATTGTGTGAGGTCTGGGAGGTGTAATATTTGAAAGGGGAGGAAGATTTTTTTAAAGGAGTTGTGTTTAAAGACAAAAAGAAAAAAAAAAGGAAAATGCAGCGTTTTATATTTTGCCCGTTGTCAATAATCGGATTTTAAAGTTTTAGCTGGACTTCTGAGTGTACACACCTGACAACTACTTTCTCATTTTGGTCTATCGGCAGACTTTAGGTAGATATGTTTCGGCCTCGCCACACTAGCGTTTGAATCTGGTCTGTGAGCGTGACTGTATCATGTTGGATGGCTGTGTGTGTCTGTTGTTTCTTTTCTTTTCTTTTTTTTTTTTTACTTCAGCGTATGGTGCAGGGAACCATGTTCCCCGATGTAGATAAGCATTCTGTTTATAAAGAGCCTAAAAAGACAAGCAGTACTTCAGGAGAATTCATTTAGTGCTTAATTCAAAGTTTTATTTTCTGTGAAGTCTGACATCTGAGTTTATCCTTTCATTATCTGACCGGTTTTCAAAGGGTTAAAAAATAACTTTAGTCCTTTTGAAACTCTTTAATTTTCTTTTCAAAACAAGCTGAACGTAACGTGCCATGATTTCTACAGAGAATGTGCTGACCTGCAGCTCAGCCCAGAGTTTGCTTTATTCAGGTATTTTATCTTTGTGTTACATTTGTTCTGTTTTGGGGGGTTTGTTAAAACATTTTCCTCTTTATTTTATTTTATTGTATTATTTTCTTTTGTTTGGTATGTAAATGGTCTCTCGAGGTATCTGATTAAGTCTGATATGACCATTGAATAAACTCATCTCTTTTATAGAAAATAAAAAAGTCAATGAAACTGTGGGTGACCTGTTTTCAATTTTTCTTCCTCTGTTTCTTTAAAAGAATCCTATCAAACAATGGTCAATGTCTCTGTTTATAGTTTAATTAGGATAATATTTAAATTTGGCATAATTTACGTAGTTAAAAAATAAACAACTTACATAGGAATTTTAGTTTTTTCTGCCCTCTAGTGGTCATAATGATCGCTGCACCATCACTGCGGCATCACATTTGTTTGGGAGTTTGTGAAAAGTCCATTTCCGTGTTAACGTTTACTTATTTTTCTGATTGATACTCATTTAAACCTTATAGCCATGTATTATATACTTTTATTTATTCATTAACAGAGATACTCTTTTTTTAAAAAAAAAAAAATCGCACTATGCTTACAAGAACTTGTAACAGTCTAGCAACTAATAATTCAGGCCATGTCCACACAGACACAATCTGAAGTCCAGCTGCTCATTTTCTTAAAAATGTATCTAATATTCGAATGGAGCAGGTGTCTGAATATATTTACTTTCGAAACCTGGTTTCAAAAGTAAATAAAAATTGGGGTAATCAAAATATACATGTTGCTACTCACAAGATAATTGTGGACGTTCAGTGCCCTCTTGTGGTCACAGTAGGGAACTACGACATGCTAATAGCTATATAAAACAAATAATTTAAAACAATATTGCATATCAATTTTATAAAATAATACAAACTGTATCTATGCAATCTTAAATCATGTAGTACAGTATATGACAGTTTGGGAGAAATTTGTCCCCGAAATCCCTTTGGGTAAAAGCTAACCCAATAAATCCAAACACTATGAGGAAGCACATACCCAGGGTGTGTGTTCTTTGTTATCATGGACCTTGACTGACCTCTTGTGGTCACATTAGGAACTACAACATACTAATAGTTATATAAAATAATTAAAAACAATATTGCATATTAAATTAATAAAATAATAAAAAATGTATCTTAGCAATCTTAAATCATGTAGCGTAGTATATGACAGAGTGGGAGAAATTTGTCCCGAATCCCCTTCGGTCTTTCTTTGGATAAAAGCTAACCCCAATACATCCATAGACCATGAGGAAGCGCATACCCAGGGTGTGTTCTTTGTAACCATGGACGCTTACTGCCCTCTTGTGGTCACAACCAGGTACTACAGCATACAAATCAAATTGTAAGTAGACTAAAAATACTTAGCTTAACTGTTGTTAAATAAATGAATAAAAAAGACTAATTACATATCTATACATTTATGCACTCTTACCATTTGTAAAGTGAATACAGACACAAGTTGTGAAGAGGATAAAGTAAATCATTTTAAATAAAATAAATAAAAAGGTATTTTATAACCAAATTTAGAGATTGTCCTATTTATTTGCTTTTCGACTTACCATTTGAAATACATTTACAAATCAAATTATTTAATGAATGTATTTATTGTATTTATTGTCATACAATCTAGTGTCAGACTGTTGTTTCTCAGCTTTCCATATGTCAGGAAGCTTTTAATCAAATTTATTGTAGGTAGACACCAGAAAGTGTCTCACCTGACCATTCAAACAACGGATCGTGGATTAGAAGAGGCTTTTGTTTCTTCCCCACTCTCAGATAGTCACAGTGATCCACTACAATAATAACTGCAAAAATGGTTCAGGTTCAATGCACTAGTAGAAAAGAAAAGAGCACTGGCTGAAGTAGTTTTTACCCTTGTGTATTCTAGACGCTATTAACAACGACGTCATTAAGCCGGGTCAGAGTGAAGGGAAAAAGGTACCAATTCGAAGAACTGGTAATCAATTTCAGTCATTTGTTCGTTTCCGTCATGGCAGGTCCTATTTATTTGAATGTGTATGTGAAACAGAGAATTACAAACTTTAAGTTGTTAGTTATGACCAGGGAGTTTGTATTAGCCACTGCGAGCACTTCTGTCCGGATTTACATTAAACATTCATTTTAAAATGCAGTAAAATCCCGTTTTGTTCAGAAATCCCTAAATTGTTAGCGTCACTCGTTGCAAATATTTACTGCCTTCTAGCGGACAACACGGGAACTGCAACACATTGTTTTAATCAAGCTAGCGTTCATGTAGGGCAAAAAAAAGCATAAGTACTTCCTATTTGGAATTTCAAAATAAAATACGAAAACGAATGAATCCTTAAAACACATATCAACGTATTATATTCCGATTAAGTAAATGTCAATAATATATCAAAGAAAGGAGTGCTAATCAGTTCTTTTTATATTTTTGTTATTTTGATTGTTATTACACCAGTTTTAAGTTGTAACGTGATGTAACATGATTTGAAAGTATTGATGCAGTTCAAAGCTTTGACCGCTGAAGGACACTATTTCTCCCTATGCAGCAAGCTTTGATAAATCTATTTGTAATAGTGAAACTAATAAAGCGCATGTTCCTAACTGAGTCCATAGATTCAGCATACTGTCAAGTGCAATCTAGTGAACAGGTTTTAGAAATGTATTTATTCTACTCAGCTTAGCTGTTATAAACTAAAAAATATAATATGATAAACTAACTTAAATGCACATGTGCATTTAAGTTAGTTTATCAAGAAGTGCACTTCTTGTATTGTACAGGTTATACAAAGCTGACTTGGGACTTTTCACCTTAATTTTAGCAATCTTTCATGTTTTAAGTTGTTTTTTCTTTTCGCAATCTGACCTCCTAGGACACATAAAAATATAATGATACATGGCATAACAGATTACAGTATGAGGATTGTTTACTGAATATTCATGTACTTTGTGTTCTTACCGCCGCTAGGGGGAAACGGTAAACTACTTAATTATTTACTACCAAACTTCGCCAAAGTAGAAGTTGTGTTTTCAGTGGAGGCGTCGGTTTGTCTGTTTCCCTGCTTGTCTATGATTTTTATCATACTGTCAGGAAATCTTCTAAAATGGAATTAGGAACAAGTTATAAGATTTTGTGGATGATACAGACCTCCGGCTGGATCAAATTTGTAAAACATATTTTTACTATGCAGAGGTAGAGATAAGTTTGCTGTTATACCTCCTAACTCACAAAAAACCTAAATTATGTAAAAATACATTTTAAAACAAATAAGTAAATATAAAATGGTTGTTTGAGTTTTTCCAGTTAGACCATCACTGTGTTTTGATTTTACCAGGCAGTACCTGGAGGCATCACCTGTCAGCAGATCCAGCTGATCTGGGTGATAATTATTATTCCGTGCGAGTTTTCCGCCACATTGTCGCTCAGCGTTGGAAGTAAAACGTTGTTTTTCTCAAATGACTGCTCGAATCGCATGTTTCATATACATATAGGACTGGATGGAGGAGACTAAAAAGGTGGGAGGTTAATTATTTTTATCTGAATTTTAAATTTTTCGCGTTTTCAAATTTTCGCGTTGATTTTTTTTTATCGATCCTACAACACAACGGAAGTGGGTGATTTTACATCGATTCATTTTTTGTGTTATGTTACTTATTTTTTTCTTTTACTGTTGAATGTCTAATTGTCTGAACAATTCGGAGAAACAGTTAAAAACTAGTTTGCTGGAGGAAGTTGTAAAATATGTTTCCCCATAGGTTTCTATTTACCCAACAATAGCCTTGAAAACGCCCAACTTGAACTGATGGATGACTTATTTATATGTTCATCTCTGTATTGGCTTTCAGTCATTTCTCTTATTAGTTCTTCAAAAACAAACTTTGTAACATCTGTAGTGGTTAAATGTAAAATCCCAGTGTTTCCAGAGGTTTTTCTGTCCCTTAGTGTTCGTCACTGACTGGTTGACCTCTGTGCCAAAAAAAAGGTTTGATCCAAAACACAGTAAACATTTAGGTAATGTGCAACGAAATGAATCCAAAGGGTACTTTTATCATCAGAAGATAAGTTAGATTACATGAGTAGAATAACAGTTAATCAGGTAATAATCTGCAGATTGAAATTGTATAAATAAAGCAGTGAATTGAAAGTAATACACAATGGACATTGAACATGTTGAGTCCTGTCTGTTGCAGTAAACCAGGGATTTTTAAAAAGTGTTGCCAAGCAGAGTAGTCACATAAGAATTAGGTGTGTGTTGAGCAAATACTAAAGATATATTAGTGAAAGATCTTTTTTACTGTAAGATTATTCATAAGCGCACATATTCAGACCCACAACACTGTTTTGTACAGTGATGAAGTCATGACTGATTCAGTTTTACATCCAACTGAGACAGAAATCCTGTTTTATTTGCAAGGTTGTAAAATATTCAAAGTAAGTGTGTAATGTTCAAGCTTTAGTGCAAAGGCTTTTTGTGGTTATAGTTTGCTCAGTTCATCTTCCTGTTGTGTGTCTGCAGTTATGGCCACTGAGAGCAGCGTGTGTAACTACAGCCACAATGTCATCTTCTTCTACAAACACGTGGGGAAGGAGCTCAGAGAGGAATGGACTGCACGGGATTATGTGATCATCGTATTGGGCTTGACAGTATGTGTTATCGTGGTCCTGGCCAATCTCATGGTGATGCTGGCCATTTTCAAGAACCGCCGTTTCCACTTCCCCATCTACTATCTCCTGGCCAACATGGCTGCAGCAGACCTGTTTGCAGGTATTGCCTACGCGAACCTGATGTTGAATACAGGCCCCTGGACCAGAACACTTACTAAGAACCAGTGGTACATCCGTGGGGCTTTGATTGACATCAGCCTCACTGCCTCTGTAGCCAACCTCCTGGCTGTCGCCGTGGAGCGACACCAGACCATCATCACCATGCAGCTGCACAGCAACATGACAAAGCGGCGTGTAGTGTTGCTTATAGTCTGCATCTGGACTGCGGCTATCATCATGGGTCTGGTACCATCGACCTTGTGGAACTGCGAATGTGATCTTCAGGATTGCTCCACCGTTGCGCCACTCTACAGCCGCCGCTTCCTCATTTTTTGGGCAGCTCTAAACCTGCTCACCTTTTTCATCATGACAGCCATGTACACTCACATCTTTGTTCACGTGAAATGTCAGAATCGGAAAATGTCTCAGCACACTACAGAAGTGCAACACAACCAGACTGTGGTCAGGCTGATGAAAACCATCTCCATGGTTATAGGTGAGACATTTATTACCTTTTATAGCGTGTTAGGGTTGCAATATCACACACAGCATTCTGCAAACCAGTTCTGCAACATTCAGTGCCTGCTTAACAGACTCGTGGTTGCTTGTTGGGACTTTTAGGAAGGAACAAGAGATTTATCTGTATAATTCCTCAATGACTCATTTCCTGAAAGCAAATATATTGTAAGTGGCAGTTAACAGTAATTTCATGCTATTAATGAGCAAACCTGACCTAAAATGTCCTTCATTCTGCTGCTTTGTAGTCCTTAACTTCTGTTCTCAAATCACTGCAGGTGCTTTTGTAATCTGCTGGACGCCTGGCCTCATGATTCTCTTGTTAGATGGACTGTTGGGTAAAGAAAGCAATGCCAACAAGTACGAGAAGTTTTGTTTGGTGATTGCAGAGTGTAACTCTCTGGTTAATCCAATCATTTATTCCCTGCGGGACGACGAAATGCGGAGGACGTTCAAGTGGATCCTTTCCTGTCGCTTTCAGAGAGATGCTGATCAGCAGACCTTGCAGTCGCCTATCGAGATGGACTCTCCTGTGCCAAAGGTACACAGTCGATGTTACTGTTGATGTGGGAAGTTAACCAGGCAGAGCGATGGTAGCTCTGCCATTTATTCCCAAATATTTGGCAGCTGAAACTTCCTCTTAGACAAAGCGGTTTCACTTTTCACATATGAAAGCGCTGTCCTTTTCATTCAACACTTGACTTTTCTTAATGTTCTGCAGCATGCAGAGGGCCAGGCCTTATGGAAACCTCAGGACAGCAGCAGGAACAATGGATGGACAGTGCCATCGGTATGACGGAAATCAGACATACGGACATCTAAAGTTAAAATCTCTTTGCACTGAAGCTTCTTTTTGGACAGCAGCTAATGTCTAACTTTCTCCTTCATATCTTCATCAACATAATTAAAAGACTTTCAGATTTACATGAAAGTTGTGATCCTGAGTCTCCGTGTAGCTAACAGATTGACGGTAAGCATCAGATGGTGCAATCTCTCCTTTTATTACATTTGACTATCACAAGAGCATTTGTGACAAAATATAAAATGAAACACTCCTAAAATTTGAAATCAAATACTGGAAGAAAAAAAAAAATCACACTAAATCATTTTATTATTTTTCTAATAAGAACACTACAATTTTTCATATTCTTCCTTTTGTTTTACTCTTTCTAGAACAATTCTAAAGTTGAGGTATAAAAGGAGTTCATACAGACTCACAAGTCTGAAAACAGTGGGGTTATATACAAGAGAAATGGAAAGACAGAGGTAGAGAGAGGGGTAAATACAAGGAAAAGAGGGGAGATACAAATATACTAATGAAAACAAATCAAAAGGCTTATGAACCCATTTGGTGCTGTGAAAGTTTAGTCACTTGCAGAATCTAAAGTTAAATGTTTGACAATACATATTAAATATTTTAGAATTACAGCTCTGCTGCAAAGCTACGAGTAGACGGTGTACACATGCATTATTATGCCCTGTGTGATTATTGATGGATGGATTTATTTGATGTATTCCTTAGAAATGAATGAATAAAGTGGCAAATAATCACTGAGGAATAGAATAAAAACAAGGATTGTGCAGCGAGTAAATAACTGATTAGTGTTGTAATCAATAGAGGGGTGGTGTCAATAAACCAGTATGTGTACTGTAAAATCTAAACGGATGTAAATATTAGTTCCACAGCACCAAACGTAACATCCATAAGCTCTACATCGCAATCTGGTTATGTAACAAAATACCTAAATAATATTCAAAACTGATACAGAGTTATTGTGGATCCTGTAAGATAGAGGCCAAAAATAAAACTGGCTTCTCAACCAAACAAAGTTTATAAAAGAAAAAAAAATACTGAAACATTACACAAACTGTACAGTGACATCCATTACAACAGGTAGAAAAAGGGGCGAGCATGATAATTTGGTGTGGCGACAAAATAGTTAATAAGGATACAGTCATATCAACTGCAATGAGTAACAAAACAAGAACTTAAATGCGGGATATCGCACAAGACCAGATCGTGTCATCAGATTCAGGTTCTGTAACATATTTCAACAAAGTTTTAAATGACACTTAAATCTTCATAAGGCTTTACCTCACTATCAAAATGTGTTATTCACAGAACAGCTAATGTATAAAATAGCTTCAAAGAACAAAAATCCCCAAAATCTTGCAGGTTTCTTAAACAAGTTAAGAGTTTTACTACACCCAGTGCTGCCTCCTGTTTTTCCTTTTGGTTATAGAGGAGAGAAAAGCCCTTTCCCAATTGGCCAGAGAATTAAAAGCAAACAAAAAAGTAGTTTTTTTTTTTAAAGGAGGGAGTATTAAAAGGAAGAGCATTACTTTTATGCTCACAATCAAATTACAGGTGTGATGACAGTGTTTACTCCACCCACCCACTCATGAAGCCCCATAACAAAACTCCCAAAAATCAAACCAACTTGAGGCCAGACAACACCACAAAGAGAGACACGGATACAAATATAATTCCCTCCTCTCCTCAGACTTAAAAGATGACTGTGCACCAACTTTAGAGAGAGACAAAGTAGCATTATTACATTGCTGAACTTGGTATTTTTGGTTTTGGTACAACAGTAGGTTGTAGTAGTGTGTTGCCTCGGGCGCAAGCTTTAATGTTTCAAGCTGGGGAGGAAATCTCAGTTTAACCCACCTCGTGTGTCACTGGCTGGTGGAAGCACCCAGTCTCTATAATGCTAAAAGTTCACATGGGCACCAGCCAGTTTGACGAAGACATCCCAAGAACACTGTACACACTCCCACACAGAGACACACACATCATAGCAATACATGATGCACTTTTTCCTTTTTGGTCTGACTGTAATAATTATACCCTTTAATTTTTTTTCATTTTTTTAAGAAAAATTAATCTTAAAAACTTGGAAGGTTAAATGAAAATATCACACCTAAAAGTCCTACATGCATGGAAGACAGTCACGTTTCTAAATTCATGTCACGTTTGTCCCATATAACACATTGATGCCCCACAATCATTCCACCCTTCTTTTCTCATCATTGTGATGCTTTATTGAGCTCATATTTGGTGGTGGCTGGTGCATTCTTGGTGAAACAGCATTAGAAAAAAGCCTACAATCAAATAAACTAGTGGACAAAAAGCAACAAGTAAAGTCTACAAGCCATCTACCAACACCCTCTATTGGTTAGCAAAAAAAAAAAAAAGGGTTATCAGTTACATCCACTCAACCAAAAATATTCTCCTCTCTCTGCCCATTTCTCCTCTTCTCATCAGCCCGAGTATCACTTGTCCTGCCTGGTTTAGGAAGTGATCTCCTCCACTAGAAACCCATAACAAGGATGCTAACATTTGTGCTTGACACACCTTCTATGTCAGCTAAGTATGAAGCAGCTGAAGGGTGCTAGGTGTCTGCTATAGGGGGTGTTTGCATGCATCTTTGTGCATATCTCAGATATTCACTTTTAAACCTTAACAGGATGAAACATCAAGCAATAAAGACAAGAAGATGCAATGGTGTTGAGTTGGCAGAGGGTGCTCTTAGAGAAACACTGGGGCAGCACTTTGGTACAAGCAGGGGGAGCAGAGCTCCTCGGTGATACGTATCCACAGTTTTGGCAATCAGATACCAAGGCTTCATGAGATACGGGCAATCACACAGTTTCCCAAAGCAAAGAGTGTAGAAGTCAACAGCACAGGAACAAGCTGTGAGAGTACTGTGTACCGTTAACGTGCATATACACATAATGTACAGACATATTCATTTACACAGCTGGGTCAGTGGTTTTCAGAAAGTCCATGAGGGTTAAGATGTTTTCCCAGTATGTGTGAGCTCCATTCCCCTTTAATGTCGACTTGTGAAGATTTAAACACTTAAGGAGGGACTTTTCATTCTAAGTCCTGTACAGCTGTCCTGCGTTCCAGCACAGCGTGCGTGTATGAAAGAAGTACAGTCTTGTGTGGCTAGTTGACAAAAAGAAGTGAAAACGAGAACAGGAGATGGCTGTCGGAGCAGACTGAAGTGGGAATGAAGTGAAAGCAAGGAGAGCCACTAAATCAGTTGGAAGTGTCAGAGTGGACGCTGCCAGGAGGACCGGGAGGGGAGGTAACTGAAGGGGTGTTGGTGGTGTCCTGCCAGCTGTTAGCCTGAAAACAGACAGGAAAAAGTGAGTTTTCTGTTTGAGCATAAGGACTATTTGTCATAATATCCTAGTTAAATGTAATTATCTGCACCAATTCCAAGGTGCAGCATTGTGGGGGCTCGATTTAGCAGATAAAAACCTTTTAGTCATATCCTCACAATGCTCCATTCAGAGCAGACGGATTGAATGTCTGCACAAACAACAGAAGCACCTGTACATCATCCCAGTGTGGGGGCATAAATCAGATGCAGTGACCATTAATCTAACTATTTGATTCATCTTAATGTGTACTTTTAAACTAAATAATTTAATCTAACCCAACTGATTGCTGAGAATATTCATTATTAGAGCCTCTTGGCTAAAAACATAGAACCATCATCATAGTTAATCACATCTGTTTGGAAATATAAACTACCTTTAAGAATAATCATGGTATGTCATTTCATGCACACATAGCTACTAGAAAAATCACCTCTTTTTAAATAGCTATGATCTGCTGATGCTTTGTGTACTGAAACATAAATTTGAAAGTTTAAAATATACAGAAGTTCACCACAACCACAATTCTTGCTTCCTAATTTTCTAAGTCATAAATGATGACGCGTTAAGCAGCTGCATCTAACAACAATTTAGTTGCAGTCTTCAAAAAATCGATTCAATTTGCAATTGAATATTTGCAGATCTGAGATTTGCATGGATTATGATACTATACAGTCTCTGTTTTTACTTTGCCTTCCTTAAAAGCACGGGTACAGCTTGCAAGTACTTGTTTGGGTCACCTTTTGCCTTCAGAGCCGCTTTACTTGTCGGCTTTTGGTCCTTACTGACACAATAGCATTGCGTGTCCCTATTACACAGATCTGGTGAAGGTGGAGGATACTGGATTACAGTGATCAACAAACCAGTTTGACATGACTGGCTTTGTCACAAGGGCCTTGCTCATGGGAAAAAAATGTATACCATGATCCCCACAACATTGCATCACTAACCTGAGTTGTTGAGACAAGGCAGGACAGAATTAATGTTTTTGTGTCTTTTATACTAAATTAAGATTGTTGTATCAGAATGTTGCAGCCGAAACAGAGAAGCACCAGACCAGGAAACATTTCCCCCAATCTTTTACTGTCTAATTTTGTATGCAAGTTGTTCCTGTTCTCAGCTATAAAGAGCAGCAGTCAGTGTGGTTTTCTGCTGCTGGAGCCCCTCTGCCTCAAGGTTTGACATGTTGCGCATTCACTGATGCCATTCTGCACACCTTGGGTGTGACCTGGGGTTTTTAGAGCTGTTGTTGTCTTTTTTTTTTATCATCTTCAATTAATTATTTCATTCTTTTTTTTATCATTTAGTCCAATTCAGAGTCACAGGGAAGCTTGAGCCTATCCCAGCAGTTAGCCAGTGAGAGACCTGCACAGGTCACCAAGTCATCATGGAGAGAAACTTCTTTTCACTATCACTCGTAGAGACAATTCGGAGAGACCAACCTAACTGGCATGTCTTTGGACAGTGGTACCCAGAAAGACTCAACACATACAGGGGGAGAATATGCAAATTATACACAGAAAGGCCCCTGTTTGGACCTCCACCAGGCCAAGGCTTGAACCAGCAACCTTGCTGTGAAGACACACTGCTAACCACTATTACAATCAGCCAACTCATTTTCTAGACATAAACAATACATTTTCCATGAATACAACATAAGAATCAAGGGGTCCTCATATCCAAGAGGCTCCTCTTGTGATCTCCTGGTGATGCTGGACAGGAGGGGAAACAACTGCAATTATCTGTGCATTTTCTCTTTTGGGATCATTTTCCAGTAGATCATCAGTTTCTGACCAGTTTGTCTGGTTGCTGATGCTCCCTTTGGACATCAAGCCGATGCTTCCATGTGGTTAACATTTCTATTGTGTTAATAAGCTGCTGAACATCTAATAAAAGTGCCATGTGTCTTTATATTCATCAACTTATTAAATCAGTGGTTTAAAAAATCCTGAAAAGTATTTTTATACACAGCTACAACATGAGGAATAAAAATAAGATGCTCACATCCAGGCGATGAGGGGTGAAGAGGCCGCTACCTGACAACTCCTCATAGCCGGCCGTCAGGTGTGTAGCACGGTGCAGGGTATCCACCTATAACAGATCAAGCAATTTAACACAAATGAAGGCACATTTCACTGAACAATACTAAATGCATCCACAAACCTCTTATGAATGCATAAGAACAGGTCTGCAAATTTCAAACTACAAGACTGAGATATTTTCAGATGGTTGTTTACGCTGCACATAAAGATTTTTTTTTACCATATTCTTCTGTTTTCAGATGTAAGTGTAGAGTTTTCAAAGTGCTATCTTGCCTTGCTGCATGTTTATTTTCCTTCACCAGGATCTTGTCATCACACCCTATCGCTCTCATTGGCTGTAGTTTGTCATTCATGTCAGATGTCCAGCTGGAGAACGGGACAACTCTGCAACCCTCTCACATCACATCCTTGAAGCCATCACACTTGGTATTGATGAATGCTGATTAAACTATGATTTGCCTTAGATCTGGATAATTTTTTTGTGATCTCTATGTCTATATGTCTGGGATATAAAAGTCGGGTTATAGATCCTGTAGTATGAACATAACTTCACTTTCAAGTACCTTTCTGCTGTTCTACCATCCTGATTTATACAAGATCTAAACTTTGTGCACAACTTATCAGCTTTATGTTCTGAACGGGATAAAAAAAAAAAAACATCTTATATGCATTTTAAATGAACAGCATTAATGTGTAGATTCCTCCAGAACAACACATATACATCTTTATCATTGATCACATGTAAAAAGAATTTCTTAACAGTCTATGCAGGTAAAGGGGTGGACATGGTAACACAAGATGTTTGGATACATTTGGGAAACATGAAGACAAAGGAAGCTGTGATTTGCCTGGAAGACCAGGGCATCCTAGAGACAAAGAAACTGACCTTTAATCTGAAAGATTACCGGTTTGATCCCCAGTCCTGATCTTAGGGATTTTTATCAGCTGCAAAAGTATTTCCAAATAAAAATTATTTATGAATATCACCAAGTCTGGCCCTGTGCAAGCTGAAAAAGATATGCGGATAGGGAAAAAGATGTGCATCTAAAAGGTAGGGTAGGAGATCCTGGAAAAATGGTCTAAGTAAGCCACATTATGATAATACACTACTCCAAACCCTTTCATCACGCCCGAAGCTTCGCCTCCAAAGCACAGAACCGTGCAATGCTTGTTCCCGAGGGTTCACTGTATTTTGAGGCAGTATGTTACCTAATGTAGCAAGCCAAGCTCTAGCTCTCACTTTGTTGCTTTTACAAGTCCTCCAAGCCTATAAGAGAATGC
>JBAMHX010000023.1:15260070-15278315 GCA_037177515.1 Pseudomugil tenellus | reverse complement strand
ATATATATATAAAAACAAAAATAAAAATAACAAATGTTAAAATACAAAAGAAGAAAGTTCTAACTAAGTAAGTTGTACATTAGCACACAGTTATGATCAGTACATCTACTACAACTAAAATTACGCCAATTAAATATACCTAAATGACTAAAATCAACCTCTTTTTTTTACAGGAATTAAGGGAAGGGGATGCAAATGTAAGGGGTGCTATTATTTTTCATATTATCTATACTCTGCCGTCACTACTGACTATATTGGCATGTTCCTATTTTGTCTAATGTTTCGGAGGAATTTCTATGCCATCGTTTCCCCCCCTTTGACTTTCAATCTCATTGAGATTGCGTGCACCCTCTTAAGACATGAGGTACTAACATTAATGGCTTCATCAATCTGTTGAAGTGACGGCATTCAAGTCATTCACGGATTGGTCACTTTTCCGTTAATGTTCCTCACTCTTCATTCAAACATGCCTGTGAAAGTGACGGAGAGCACCACACAATGTGCACACACAATATTTGCCATTCACACAATATTGCACAGTAAATCAACAGTGGTACGTCACTTAAGTCCTTAAAGAGTCACAGGTTTTTTTGTGATATTTCCATAACAACACGCATTACAATGCATGCACTGTTCCTACAGTATGCGTTGAAGCTAAATGAACAGGTTTATCTGCAAATTTTCCTTCATTTCAAGATCTCATGTCTACAGCAGCATTCCAACTCAAGTCTTAAGAGTTTTTTTCTTAACACAATGTTTTGCCCTTAATAGTCATAAAGTTAACAAGTGTGCAACATTGTGTTAAACTAATTGAAGGTGATTAAAGCATTGTAGGATTTAGTCAAGAGACAAGTAACCTCAGTTAAAGACTAAAATCAACTTTAAAAATTCTTTCCATTTAGCACAAATACTATTAAAAAAAAATAACATTTTGCGACAAATAAATGTAAAAATACATAAATTGTTGGAGGAAAAATTTCCCTAGTAGTTTTATTTACTAAATAATACCATCTTCCTGATGCCTCTGAACAAATCATCAAAACCAAACTTAATTCATTACTGCAGTGCACATCTGTCCTTTGAAATGGACACTGTTGAATGTCAGCATTTTTCACACACAGGATTTCCAAACAGTATTGACACTTCGGCAACCGGCCAAAGTATTATACCACCCAAATACATCCAACAATGTACTCATTTCTTTTTGATTTTCATAATCCAAGAGGGAAAAATGTACAACTGTCGAGTTACGTGCAGAAGTTCAATTCCACACCCTACTCTTTTCTTCTGCACACTACCCATCCTCCCTGGTAGGAATGTTTGTTACTGTTTCCACTGAGGTTCAGCAAGTTTAAGGCCTCTTTTCACGACATTTCAGCACCTGTTCTGCAAAAATGTAACAAAGCTTTTAACAAACCTTTATCACTTTCTGTTCAAGTGTATTTGTCTTTTGACGGGGAGGCATTGTTTTACTGTATTAAAAATAACTTATTACATATTTGGTGGCCAACTACTCAAAATTACTGTATTCAGTGAGAGACAGAATAAAAAAGGGCACACAACAGCTGACAGGGTTCTGTTGATGGAACATAAATAATCAAGAGAAAATACATTCTAATAGTGATAAATAATGCTATTCACGCTTTCGAAAATATATCAGAAATTCTAAGTGAAAAGGGGCACACCAAAGCTTCCTGCTACTCAACGCAAAAAAAGGAGTATTTGCTAAGAATTTGACATCTTTTGAAGTATATCCTTCCTCAAAGATAAGTAGAAGCAGCTGTATGTCTTCTATTTTTGTTACACTGTACACAGCATTCCTACTTCAGGCATACTTCATTACCTTCCCCTGCAGGTGTACTGGGACAAAGATCACAGTAAAAGTAAATGGCCGGGTCCAACTAACAATAGCTGAAAACAACTGTGCATATAACCATGCTGATTTATATGTATTACCAAATCCAATCTTGTAAGATTGCCATCATAAAAAATGTTTTGAGTTGTTGCCATACTGAAGAAAATGAATGCATGTCAGAAAGAACATCTACAACTTAAAATAGTATGTCATAGTGACATTTTTAGCAACGTTTTAATGTCTTTGTGGAGCAATCTCAAATAAAAAGGCAAACAAAAAATATAAAAGCAAAAAAAAAACAATAAACGCAGTCAAATGAATAAAAACAAAGGTGCATCTTGCCCAAAGACACTTCGTCAAATGCGCTAATAACTGAAAATAACATTATATTCCCAGTCCAGTTATGCACATAGTGAGACACGATATAAGAATTTGAAATGTCACAAGAGGATGAGGAGGATGATGAAGAGCACCTAAGCAGGAGGCTTGTTACAGCACTGCAAGGATCTTCCCCCAGTCAACTCTCATCAGGCCAGCTGCCTCCTGTGCTCATTAGCACAGACTCTTAAGGAGCTCCTAAAGACTTTGTGAAAAATGAACGCTCATTTGAGAGGTCGTTAATTTGCACTGTTATGCAAATTAGGTGGCAATTAAGCGATAGATCAGAAGAGCAGCGCCCATTTATAACAAGTGAACAAGCATTATGACATAGTCAGATGGTGCCAGAGTGAACTGAGGCTACGTGGTTAGTCTGAACACATCTGAAAAAATCCAGTTCAGTCACCCATCCAGTGTATGGTTTTAGCCTACATAAGTAGAGAAACCGGATAAAAGTTTACATTGTTGATAAAGAGACCGTCATAATCCATATTTCTAATAATGGGTGGGTACTAGGCACCCTCCCTGATGTTTCTATTTCTTCCTTGTATTTAGGGCATTGTGTGATATAGACACACATATTGTCTGGGACAGCAATGTGTATTACTATGAAGGGGTGGAAGACACACATCAATTGTAATTAATCCTTAATTAGTCAGGATTAGGAGTCAGGTTCAGAGACTCTCCCACCCCACTACCACCAAACTACTGTCATCCAGCTGAGACTTGATTTGCATATCCTTAATTAAGGGGATGCCAACTTCCTTCAAGAACATGGCCTACAAACCGTTCAAGAGGTATAGACAAACAGCGTGGGTCCATTTTGAAGTACTACTTAGATGTTTTTATAGGAGTCAAAGAAAACTATCAACTCAGCATGCTTTATTATGTTGCCATGAATGAGCAAAGCATGGACCTTTGAATGTTATGCAACACTAACTATTAATTTAGCAAGTAATCTTCAATAAAGCAAATAACCTAAAAAGGACACTAGGTTTCAGATTCTGTATAATTAAACTCTTTGTTTATCTAATTTATTTTACCAGCAAACAAAAACATCAATGTACTACAATCCAAATATAAGCTTCAATGTTAACAAGTCTTTAAAGTCTTTATTGAAATGTGTTTTTGTATTAAAATAAATATATGAAAAAGAGGAACACAAAACACAAATGTTTTAACACAATGCAACCGTACGTATGCAGCAATTTTTGTTCAAGTTATCACACAGACAAATCACTGTCCTTTTCAAACTACACAGGCCCAGTTCCTTTAGGAATAATACCACATGGGGAATATCAGTTGGCCCACACACCATTAGCCATACACTAAGGGTTGGGGTGCTTGAGTTCCTCAGTTTAAGTTGGGGTGTTTGTCTGTGTGTGTGGTGGAAGGGGGGTTGTCTGTCAGGGCCAGGGGTCTGTGTGATATTAGCCGTCTGCCAATCTGGCTTGGGGAATGGACACCAAGTAATTACTCCTGCTCTTACTGCCTCATTAATCTCTCTGTATCGCTCCTGCACCCCTCTCAATGCACTTCTCTTTTTTCCATCCTCTGCACAGGGCAAAAAAACAAAAAAAATGAGTGGCAGTACATCACAAAACACAGAATCCAGATAAAACAATGTGATAATCTTTCACTGCTGCATTGTAGCAGATGATGTGAACTCATGTCATATAAAATCCAAATATTTTACAATTTAAATTGATTATTGTGCAAAAGTGTATGATTTCTTTAGGTTATAGACACCAGTGATAGTGGAACTAAAATCCAGGTTTGTTACCTTGGTATTTATACAATTTCATCAAGAAACAATTCATATCTTATCAATGCTTTTGGCTGAAAATTAATTGTATGCTTCTCCATCATAAAATATAATTAAATACTTCCCGCAGGCACTCAACAACTCATAAAATTTTATGGCTCCATTCCAAACTGGGTCCTTTGAAAACTAATAATAATTAAATTGCTTTAATGAGGCAAGTGATTCACAGAACTCCATGTCCTGATCCTAGCCAAAGTCTGTACATACAGTAAGCATCTAGTGGTGAGTTTTTCCCACACAGATAAAGTGTTGCTAAAAGGATAACACTGTTTTTTTCATTTTTCTGTCAAATTTCACAATCTGGTCCTAAAGGACTGGTATACACTTGCTGCTGGCGACGTGTTGACGAAGGGTAGTGTGTCGCGTGGATGAGGCGCAATATTGATTTAAACACTAGAGGTGCTCATCCAAACATAAGTATGAACACGAGATCATAGAAAAAACACAAAGGCAGATAGTTTTAAAAAAACAAGTGTCTGACCTTGTTCGGAGTTACCAGCACTTTTATAATTATTCCTCCTTGTGCACAGTGACAAACACTTGTGCGTAGTTACCAACAGAATGGTAAACTGTTTAACGAAATTTGGCCCAGTTTATAGGCTTCCTACATTGGCTTAGGCTGAGAAATGACTTGACCCAAGGAACCCAATAGTTGTAGCCCATTTCCCAGATGTGTGTGAATGTGGTAGGTTTTGAAGCTGGGACTCCTGCATCATTCCACTCTTTCTTGATTTCTTTCATATCATTGAATCGTCCCTGTTTGATAAACTGCTGAAGCCACCAATCATCTTTTATGCTGGTAAATCTTCTCCTGCCACATTGTGCCCTTCCACTAGTTTCCATTGAGATACCGGTACTTGGACACAGCCAGCCTCCTTAGCTATGAACTTTTGTGGCTTATCCATTCTATGGAGCGTATCAATGATGTTCTTCTGGCCAATTGTCAAGTCTACAGTCTTCCCCATATTGAACCAAACTGAGACAATGAGCCAAATTAAAGCAATTTAATGACTTCTGAAGAAACCTGTGTAAGTACTTTGAGTTTAGTAGATGATTAGTGTGCGACAAAACATTCATGCCCTACACAGTTTCGGCTGATTTCCTCACAGTATTCAAATTTTTTAAATTCTTGTTTCCGTGGGTTTTATGACAAATTGAGGAAAACTAAACAAATAAATAAATAAAATCATTTGAATTGTGGGCTTTGAATCTATAATCTATTAAAGTTGACCAATGTAATGTAATTATAGAAATGATTCCATTTTTCTGTGATATTTTATTTTTTGGAAAGGTCCTGTACATTATAGAGGAATTAATTCACATTTAAAATGTGAAAAAAAACAGCTGCATACTTTGAAAAATAAGTTTTGTTTTTTTTTATCCACAATTTTGTGTTCACATGGTCATTTCTCATCTATTTAAAGCAGATTTTACTTTTATTAAAAGAATTTTATTCCGAATTTAAACTCATGGAAATATGGACAACTTAAATTAGAGCCCATTCACATAGCTATTTTTAATCCTAGTCTGTTTGTTCAGTAACTCCACCATTTGCAGGAGATTGTGAATGAACAAATCATGAATTGAATCTCCCTAGAAATGCAGATCTCAGTCCATTTAAAGCAGACCAAATAGGGAAAGTGGAGTGCAAAGCAAAGTGCATTAGGGGTTCGGTAATGGTTCTGCATGGTTGGTAAACATAATCAAAACATAAATGCAAGCTATTTCTCTGGACTGGACAAAAAGCTCATAGTCAGACATGAAAGAATCTGGTAAAAGTTAGGAAAAGCACTCTGATAAACCCAAGGCCGCAAGAAACCGATGCAGCTATGTAATCAGCCATTATGTACTAGAAACCAAAGTTGTTCTACATTAACCAATAAATAAAAATAGTTTTCTTGTGTGTTGTATGCCTTTGATAATTCTTGGTGCAGCACTGGCTCTGAGGTAGAGTGGCTTAGGGTATTGAAAAGGTCCGATTTGTTTATGTATAACCAGCGAACCGACTGTTAACACATTAAGTAGAAATGCACTCCCATCCCTCCTTTATTTCATTACTTTTCTGTGTTAGTTGTTGTATTTAATTTGATTAATGTTCTTTTGGTTTTGTTTTCATGTACAATTTAAAAATGTAAAAGACAACAACACAGTGAATGAAAATCATTTTAAGTTACACTTGATCTTAAGATTTTTTTTCTACTTGTATTATAAACACCTACTTCCGAGGGGAATTGGTAATTTGGAATTAAACTTAATTCTGACTATAGACAGTAGTCTATTGATCTATATAGCTACACAAAGGCTTTATTCACATGACTGAATGAATGAATGCTGCATAAAACAAGATATCATCCACCACTCCTGCATTCTTCTGTGTTCTCCGATACTGAATCACAGAACCAGGATCAGAAAAATCTCTCACTGGCTGCTCTGGATGCGTAATGGTGAAAACTTTTAACACAAGTGAAATAAAAGAAACCTTGGCCCAAAAAAAGAAATAAATCTAAAGAACTTGCTGAGATATTTGATCCGTCTTTTTTTTACCTGCAAAACTGTGTTTTGGTGGGAGTTTCGCCCAGTAGGAAGCAGTTGTTTAACTGTTGTGTTTTGGACCATTTGAGTTAAGTGCTGTTTGACCACAAAATAAACCAAAAAGATGGTGTGAAATCTTTCAGATATCTATGCCCAACTGGGCAGTTAGCTACCAAATCATAGCTTGTGCATAGAGAGCGACAGCATCAGCCAGTGTATCAAACACATTGGGATATAACATCATCATATGGATGGATGACTGCAGATGTACATATATCCTTCAATCTTTTTACATTGTGACATTAAGGAAAAATAAAGACAACCAATTCAACTTGCAGTAAACACTCTAGCAAGCTTGCCACTGTTATCACAGAGCATTATCCAAGAGTTGTTTATCAGACAGCTTATCGAGATGAGTGTGGTGTTTTGGTGTGAATTTCTCCCAATGAGTTGAAAGAAAGAAAAGCTTGTAATAGCTAATTTAATTGTATGTTTTATATATAATATCACATGGAAAACTATTTTTAGATTGATTTAAAACAATTCCAAAAATAAAAACAACTGGGACTAATCAGGCTTGAACAAAAAAGATTGTGATGGGGATGACAGGAGAAGGAAAGATTCACATGGAAAGCAAAAAGAATCAAAGTAAGGAGAAATATACCCAAACTAAATGAAAAGCTTGTGATAATAGACTGCAGTGGTTGGTGAGAGATTTTGGAATCAGCTGTCCCATTGCACCAAGAGCTATTTTTACAATACTCATGAGAGTATTGAAGATGAGAAAAGCCAAGCCACAGGCTTCTTAACTTTGATCATTTATATGCACTTCTCAAGTTTTTTTAATTTTTTCTTTTTTCCCCAATTGCATCTTCAATAAGTACTGACAAGAATAAATTTCAAAGCGATAGAGGTCATGTTTAATGTGAAAGCTCAGTACAGAACAGGCATCGTTGCAAAATGGGGGTGTTTTTGGGGTGTTGGCAGTGGGGGGGGGGGGGGGGGGGGAAACCTGACCTTGTCCCCAACCTTCCCTTTCCCACAAAAAAAATCCAACCCACCCACACACTCCACGAAACTCACCCTCCCCTCCCCCCCCCCCCCCCTCCCCCTCCCCCCCCCCCCCCCCCCCCCCCCCCCCCCCCCCCCCCCCTACTGGCATTTGTGCTGAACATTTCCTTTACAATGAAAACAATCTAACCAACTGCAGCACTCAAAGGAATTCACCTCCCCTCCCCCACACCCCACCTCCCCTCCTCCACCACCACCATTACATTACCATATCAAAGCCCCGAGTTCAGAGCAAGTCTTCTCTTTCAAGAATGGGAGCGAGGCAGAGGGAGGGAGGGGAGAGGACAAGACCTAAGCAGTAGGAGTACACCCAAGTCTGAGTTTGCTTTTATCTCATTTTGGTGTAAGTGTGTGTGTGAGGGAGTTATATTGCGTATGTGGCTGTGCCATCAGAAGTGCGTGTTTGTTAGTGAGAATATACTGCAGAAAATCTCTGGAGATACTAAAGGACTACTGACTGGGTCTTCCACAAGCTGCATTGAAGAGAAGTCATTTTACATTCCAAAAGCAGACAATGGGGCCTACAGGGGGTCTGACTGGCAGTGAAATACCAAAGCAGGTACACAGTGTAGTTAGGGCACTATGTGGCAGACGGCCAGCAGAGTACAGCGAAAACCATAGGACTCTATAATTCACCTCAAGTATGAATTTACTATTAACCTACGTTTTTCTTTGCTTGCTTTTCGGTTAAGCTTACTGCACAAATAGTCAAAGATCGTCTCTCTAGTTTGCTGGGAGACTAAATGTGAAAATCAAAGTGAATGGCATTAGGGTAAATAAGACCACTGGTTGCCAGGGAAACAGTGTACCCTATCCCACTCACTCAAGCCTAGCCTTTACTTTTCTCCAATCACTGGAGAGCAATAATACATTATTGACAGAGGGGCCACAACAGGCAGCAGTGCAGCATTTTCAAATTGTATTTGAACAAGAGAGGCATACTGTTAAATGATGCACAAGGACATAGAGAGAAAATAACGTACAATTCAGGAAGGCAAAAAAGTTGGCAGAGGGATGGGATTTTTAAAATTAAAAGGTGAAACACTGTGTGTAGTACTACAATTAAAGATCTGCCATCTATCTTTATGCTAATCGCCAAAAATGTGCCTGTTAGTTGGTGTCTGTAGTAGTAAGATGAGAATGAGCATTTTCACTGAATAATGATCTCTGCAGAGGCAATTTATAACAAACTGAGTTAGAGCTGAACGATATGGTCAAAACTTGTATCAAAATATATTTCTTCATTTTGGTTGACACAATGTAATTACGATATCACCAATAATAATAATTAAAACTATTGCAAAACAATGCAATTTACAACGTAAACATAAAAGACAGCATGACTACATGGAAACTGGTGCTGGGCTTGGTCAGACTCCTGACGGTGGTGTACGTCTTCACTCATGTAGCCAATGTATTACGACTCCATCTTGAATCAGCTATCAGACAGATATGTGTATATATATAAGCATTTATTTCTAGCTAAATTTTTTTTGTTTTTGAACGGTGGTTCAATAACAATAAAGGTATCCATCTATCTACCTTTAAAGGGTTCGGCGTGATTTAAGAGTGTCTCAAACAATTTAGGGTATTTTTCTGAAAGAAGCTTATAAACTTGATTGTAAAGCTATAATTTCTGTGGAGTTTGTCATCTCTGTCTGTCTGGACACTTTTTTTTCTTTTTGGATTATTTTGCTGTTTTCTAATGGCCTTCATCTGGATAAAATAGTTTGTAGCCATGTTGCCAAAAAGGCCTTTTATTCATTACCATCATCCAGTATAAGGTGCCAACACTCATTCAAGTGGAGAAACTGGTTGGTGCATTTTGCTAAAATACTATTAATCATTGTATAACTGAACTGACAAAAATGAATGTTTAATCAAGCCAGACATTTCAGATGCCTCAGGTCAAACCGGAAAACAAAACCACAATGACAGTATACAAGGCCAACTCCAATATGTGAGCAAGTTCTGCTGTTGGACTCAAGTTTCAAATAAACTGATCCGCTAAGATTATTTTCAGCTGGTCAGTGCGAAGTCTGGACAGCACCCAAAATAGGTTGAGTGTCTGTAAATATGAGAACAAAATGATAAAGTAGTGCATATTAAGAATGATCTTGAATAAAAGCAGACAGAAACAGCAAATGTACTCAATACTGAATCAAGATTATATCCTAATATCTAAAAGCAGCTAGGTGCTAGGAAACCTGGTACAAATACACTTTACACAAACAATACATTGAAACATCTGCACACTGGAGCATAGTCACATAGCCAGAGTGAAGTAGAAACTTACCCGTCTTCTCTTTGATCTCACAGAGAACGCTGAAGAGGGCTGGCTTCATTCTGTGACAGTTCAGGGCATGCTTCCTGTAAGAAAGAGGAGGGGATAAGAGAGGGAAAGAGCAAGGAGGATTACGATAAACAGACCTCCATCTATTGCTGTGTTTTATTCTTTTTCCCCTTCCCCCAAAAGGGAAAAAAAAACAAGTAGGCCTGTTTTTATTATGCATATAGTACTTCCAGAATGTAGTATGAAATAAAAGGATCCAACCTTGTTGTTTAAAGGATTTTTAGATGGCTGGATACCTTTGACAGTGCAGAACCATCTTTGATTCATCAATCCAAACAAGCAAGAGTAATGTTGTCACTTCAGTGCTTTGCACTGTGGAACAGGTAATGATGCCAAACCTCAAGGTCATCATTACTGAGCACCTGATTTCAGAGTTAATAAACTGTAATCTAATTTCTGCCTCTTAGAGAAATCCTCAATATATAGAAGTAAACGGTGAGTTGACGGAAAACATTTGGATTAGGATGCAATTGTAATTTACACAGACATGCTTTAAACAGGCTGATAGTAATCAAAAAGGAAACAGGCAAAACATTTACACTTCACTTTAGTCAGTTCTAAATATCTAATAAACAAGATTTCCTGCCAAAAATGTTTTCATGCATCGACAGACCACCACACACCTACTTAAAAGTTTGTTGGAGCTGATTTTGTGGCAGAGCCCAGATCTCATTTTAGTCTTTAGTACTGTATAATATACACCAATTACACTATTCACCTTAGTGTGGGGGTGCATAGCTGAGCAATGTAAAACTTCAAGTTTATGCAGTTTTTCCCACATGAATCAATATGTAAAAGGCACACGTAAAATGTTAAACGTGTCTCACACACCCACATCAATTTAACTCAAATGACACTATTGTTTAGTTTCGGAGGCATCACTGACTTTATTTTTCTATTGTTTAGTCCACTTTTTGAATAATATAATAATACATGTACTTTTGTGCTGTGTTTGTATTTTGAAGGACTAATTCTATAAATAGAGAATGTGTTCTCCAAAGAAATTCTGAAAAAAATAATAATATACATCAAGCACATTCTTCAGGGGGGGCAGGGAGATTTAAACAGAAATATGATACATTTAGAAAAATAAAACAAATTTTAAAGGTTAGGCTAAAACTGTTGAGACCATAAGGCCTCTGTCACTCAAATGATTAGTTAAAAAAAAAAGTTAAATAAGGATGAAAAAATAGGATTACTAAGCACAAACACAAATTAACCACAGATGAATATGATTTGGCCAAACATGGCCTAAACACTAATTCCAGCTGTGAATGACCACTGCAGTTTTATTAAGGGGACCAGCAAAAATAGCACTACAGTGCATGGACCAAAACAGCAGCTTTCAATGAAAACATTAAGGCTCATCATACATGAGAATAATATTAAATGTGAATTTCATCCACCCAATTCTGCCTACTGAATTTGACTTGGGGGAGGGCTGCCTTCAGCATGGAGGATATGAACAGGAGGGGGAGAAGGGGGAGCGCATGCGGTCCTATACTGACCTGTGCTGGAAGTTGAGTGGCAGGCCACCCCCTGCCATGCCCCCCCCTGCTCTCCCTCCCTCTGTGGGGTCGTCTGATCCACCCCAATGCGCCGGCGATTCCTCTGGCCAGCATCTGAACATATGGCGACAGGGTGAGAGGATGAGGGTGGATGGTGCGAAGGAAGTGTATTCTGCAACGCCAAGTTCTTGCGCTGCCCTGACCACTCCCCATCCCACTCCCCATCCCAACACACTGCCACCCTGCATGACAGGGGACTTCATTCTACCAAACACAGGCCACCTCACACTTCAATTTGTAGCTTGTTAGGTCTAAAGGAAAGATTGATGCATAGGTATCAAACTTGGTTAGAATTGTGAATGATGATCAAGACTGTTAAGTCATGCCAGCTAATATTCATTAACACACCTATCCGTAACAACAACCTCCATATAGTTCAGAATTTGCTTATGTTTGAGTTTTCTTTGAAGACAGCATTGAAAAATACATTTAAAAAAAAGCAAAACTTCTGCAAACCAACTGCAAATCAGTCTGTGAGCTAATATCATACATTTGGAATATGTGCTTTTTATAAGTCATATGTAGTGATGCATTTATATACATTATATGCCACATCTGAAGTAAGTCAAGTTGGCTGTATTATTTCAATCTTTCATCTAAGGGAAATGTAGCACCCGGGAATAATTTATAGAGGCTTGCATCTTAAAATAAGCATGAAATAAAGTAAGCTGTGTTACTGTCTCCATCTTGTCCTTTTGTTAAAGGCCAACTCTTTGACCTTCTACACTATACCGGGCTTTTTGATTCCAAATAAAGTAATGTACAGTTCACCAAAGTTCAGGTTTTGTACATCGTTAGCAAAAATTACACCTTACAAGAGAAAACATCTTAAAAAGCATAAACAAAAACCTAATATCACTGTTAAGCAGTAATAAGTACACCTTAAAATAAGACTTGTTTTAAGTTCTTAGACTAGTAGTGAAGGAAAGATAACATCCCAATGTTCATAGGCTGCCAGTATAGCATCATCCTTCCCCCTCACCACCATCTCATTAATAGAAACTCGATTTGTGGACAGCTGCACTCGCGTACACATTATAGGAGAATTGATTGCACCCAGCTCACAATGAAAAGGATGAACACCAGGGAGGGAGGGAGTGAAAGAGGAGTGAATTAATTAAGAGAACCAGGTGGTCAAATGTTGGGTGGAAAATCACTAGCTAATGACACATCACACTGTGGCCACAGTCTTGCAGTGGACGTTGTCTATTGTTGAAATACTGACGCTTCATTTGAAACTGACCTTATGCCCTTTTGAGACACATGGCAAATGAGTATTAGTCACTCTATGCAAAGCTTGAGTCCTATAATTTTAATCATAACCCAACTAGATATCAGGAGTCATTTTAAGAAAATTTGCTAACTCCAGATACATGGTTCACAGGTAAGCTCTCCAGGATCCCTAAACTTAAATTTCCACCACTCTTTTCCTCTTTAATGTTTAATGCTGTCTAAAAACTTATGATACATATGGTCATGCTTCAAGGGAAAAAACGTAATGTTCTTAGAAATAAGTCAAGAAGCCTTTTTAAGACCCTGAAGAAAGTTGAGCAATACAGACCTTTTTGAAAACTGATACATCTAGATCATTGCTGGAGTACGACCAATCAAACCTTGTATAAATATTAAATCCTAGGCAGGGATTGTCCAACTTTTTAATAGCACAACGGAGTTAAGGTCATGCAAAATTCCTACTACTGCCACAGATCTAAATGAGAGCTTAACTTTTTAATTTGACACTTCACTGATAAACCAATTAACAGACTTGGCGCCATAACGTTGTTGTAACCATGTGAGTAAGTTTATAGATTAGGTTATGCAAGGGAACGCAATTTGTACAACCAGATATTAAATGCAATTACAAACTTAAACACAGACTGGTGTTCCATCTGTTTTCCAACAAAGGGAAAATTAACGATTTTTAGTTGGCTGAAAATTGCGTTTAAACGCTAATTACCAAAATTATTGCATTTTTTCCACTATAGTCTTAAACAAATGAAAGAGCCTGCATGTTAATCAGCGATCATGTGTGGCAAATGGCTTTTCTTGTGTCTTACCTGGCCTGTGCTTCGTCCAGGCTTTCGTCGGTGATGGCCATTATTTGCTGTAGAATATCCCCAATGTCTTGTTGCGGTTGACCGAGGGATTGCTGTTTCCTAACCGAGTCTGGGTCACCGACATCGGCCTGTGGTAGTCCACCAAGTCCGGTGAGACCCGTCAACATCCTGGTCTGATCATCCATACTTTTAAAGAAAACTTGTCGTTTTCCTCAGTCGAAGAATACACACAAATAGCTAGCCTACTAGCTAGCCAGTAAAGTATTTTTGCGACAAATCATACAACACGTCTTACCTCACCCGACAGCGACAATTAACGATTAGTTTTTAATAGTTTTCCAAAAATTGATCGCACAGATAAGCTTTACATTCGCGGGTGTTTCGTTTGTTTGTTTTTTTTAAAAAAAAAAAACTCAAGTCAGCATACGCGGCCAGGCTAACGCTGGCTAACCACCGAGTGAAAAGCAGCTAGGTTAGCAGCAGTAGCAGAGCAGAAAAGCAGCAGGGACACACATGCACAGACTGTGTGAGCTTGCCAACAGCGCCTCGCACATTTTCAGGGGAAAAAATGCAAAATGAAAAATATGACGACAAAACCAACACGCGCTTCTTGTAATTAAACGTGCTAATCCAGGAATACAAACAACCGTAACTATGCAGTTTTGGACCGTTTAGCTCCGATGAGAAATCTACCAAAACAGAATATGGTTTGCCATTGTTGTTGATGTCGCGCGAGTATGTGTGGGATGTTCTTCTGCGCGAGCGGTGTGCGTCGAGTTGTCCATTAAATTCATAGCACCACAGAGCGCGAGCTAGTGGGTGGGTACAGGCAAACTACTGTAGAAGAGAGCCATTACAACCAATTTCAAGACTAGCTTGAAAAATCTTACTCGTGCTTTGAAATATTACATCTATTGAGTTTTACATGCCATCATGGTATGTTTAACTCCAGGTGAGTGAGTGTGCAAATGGTTGCCCACTTACGTCATCACCATTGCTTTTGTTATCCACATCGGATAAAATGTTCGTTTTTGTCATTGAGATAGTTATTAACTCACTATGTCTTTACACAACTTTATTATGGAATTAGTGGGAAAGTAATGGTTACTACATATGAGCGTTTAATAAGATGTAGAAAAGCTGAAAAATAATATAAGCAATAATCATAAGGACTTGTTTTAACATTTTTAGCAAGCTCAAAGCACATGAAACTGCAAAGGTACACCCGACTACAAACGTGTACATTAGTAAGAAAAAATCGAAAGATATTTTATGTGTGGGTAACAAACACTGCATACAAATTGTACCAAGAAAGTCAAAATATGCATGTATGAGCGAGGTGTGCCAATTTTAGGTGCAACATCCAATCCCAAAGCAAAACAGTGCAGGCTTGGAAAATCATTCAGTCCCAAACCTCTGATGAATGAAACCTCCCCTCAGTCCTCAGTATGAAAACGTTGACAGCAGATTGAAAACAAGTGTCCTTGTTTTTTGCAAACTGTGCAATTTTACTGTTGTTTATCACTCAGATCACAGAGACAGCTTTCCGAGACAAATGATTGACTGAATGGATGTGGAGGAGAGCAGCAGCAAGCCTTGCTAAACTCAGAAGAGATGATGGGTGTGCATGAGGGAGTTGGACCAAACTGGCAGTGCTTTATGCTGACTCTCCAATGATCCATCTACTGCAATCTGCAACTAATCAATCTAAAGTTAGGGACAACAAAAAGGAATACACTAAACACAAACATTAATTGTTCCATGTATGTATTAAAGCACAAAAGTCACAACCCATGGTTGTGGGTTATTCTAAATAAGTAGCACAATTTAAGCTTGTGCAAGTCATTTGTGCCAGATATTTATAACTATGTAACTTAGTACACACTATACATACATAACCCGTGGAGCCAAATAAGACTTAATTACAACCTTTTGCAGACACATATAATAGCCAAGTCTTTATCATGCAACTTTAGACGAGTAATTCCTTAAGTAGTTTACATTATGGCCATGAACTTTCTTTAAATAAAAAACGGCTGTCTGTGGCTTTGTAAACTTTTGGACTTATTGTAAGTGATTCATTTAAGGACCATTTCTGTGAAACCTTCAACTCATTTGGATGCTAAAGCTGCCCTTCTCTCACCCCACAAGCATCAAGCCTCATTTTCATCTAAATAAGAATCGATCTCTCCTGTTGTGCGCCATCCTCCCTTACTCACAACTCTCACGGTCACAACCCTGCTTGTCTTCTCCTTTGCTTGCTATTTTGCTTTCCAGTCACTCCCCCAGAATAAGGCTATAAGGAAAACCCAACACACTTAATGTTAGTAATTATTACCATGTAAAATATAAGCCATAATATTTCTTGGGAAAATTAGATTTTCAGCATTGAAATAATTAAAAGTACTGATAAAGTATAAACTTTAATGAGTGAATGGTTCCAAGACATAGAAGTGATGGCTAACAAACCTTTGACTGACTGGTACAATGTCAGAGCTTCGTTCTGCATCAGTGACCAAGCTAAGCAAGACATGGGGGTGAGTCACTATGGGGGAGGGGCATCCTCCTGAATGGTCAAGGGACACTGATGAAGTGGAATAGATGCAGGGCCCCAAGAGAGTACATGTGACTCAGGATGAACCTCTGAGAAATGTATACAAACCAAAAGCTGCAGGTAAAATGCAAATCCTTTCTAATTAATTATTTTTTGTCTTTGTTGTACAATACATTTCATATAAAAGGAGAAAGGTCTAAACTTCGCTTTGATTGCGGGAGAGAATATTCTTGACAGACATAAAACATCACTTAAAATGTATCATATGATGTAATACATTAATATTAATAAAACTAAATCAGTTGTGGTGTCTGACATGTTACAAATACATGTTGAATTTATTTTGCAATGTTTTTTTTAATAGGTAAAACAAATAACCATGTCTTGTAAGATGGGGGTTAGGTTTCAGGGTCATTTGTCCATTCTTCAACGGCTTGCATTTTAAATGGTTTCAAGATTTACAGGTGAGAATACACTTAATTAAGGCTTAAAGGAAATCCACTCAGCCCATTTCACTGAGCGCATCACCATTTAGTGCAAAGCCTCGCTCTGCCATCTGCTGGTCAAACTGATGCATTACTGTCTAAAATGGTTTTATTTACACTGAAGACTGATTAAGTATCATTCTGTGATTAAAGCACAGAACAAGTAAAATGAAATTCCAACTTTTCAAACAGACATACAACTTTCAGAATTAAGTCCGATGGAAACCTGGTCAGCAGCTGATGCTTTTGTAGTCGTGGTCAATGAACGTGCAGACAATAAATTCTTGAGGACATCTGATGAAAGCTCCTGGAACCCTTCAGCTTCAGCTAGAAAAAACAGAATTAGTGAAGTCAAAACATCACCGAAGGTGTCAAATAATTCTAGAGAAATTAATAAAGCCAATTAAATTTGTTACCTAGTCGACTGCTGGTCTCTTTCATCAATAACTGTGATTGTTCCTTGATGGAAATGAGCTCTCTTATCATCTTATGCTGAGTGTCCATCTACAGACAAAAAAATACACAGAAAGCAATGATTCATCTGTTCAGTACAGATTAGGCTTTCATAGTTAAGCTCATGTTGAATCATCTTTTTCCCCATTATGAAAAACAGCCAAGATTTAGTTTATAAAGCTGACACTGACAAAGACTAAAAGTTGGAAGAGCTACTCTTGCCTCATCAAGGGTGTGTACTGATTTAATCTAAACAGGCTGAAGGTACTGGAAATATCAAAAACAATGTCATAACATTTCCTTTTCATTAATTCTCTTTAACAGCTAAAGAGTACACCCTCCCTTTCCAGTCACTCCCAAATCTAATAGATGTTGTTATGGAAAGAGAGAGATTGACTGCAGGTTTCATTTCAGACTTTGCAGTAATGATATAAAAATCTAATTCTATACATACAATAGTTTCCATAGTTTGGACCATAGGTTGTTGCCGACAGAGAAGACTGTGGTAGTTGGGTTTACTCTGTATGACATGGTACTGTGAGGATTGTGCCATGGCTGAAGAATTTAGAGATATGCCTGTTTGTTGTCCCTTCTTGACCTTCCTACAATAACAAGAAAACACAATACTAAAAAATGCTGGCAAAAATCTCCAGACATTTTTAACAAAATTTTAATTTAACAAATTTAATATGTTTTTTAAACAAATTTTGATGGTATAGGATCAATAAATGATGTTGTGCATATTCACCTTTCCAGTTCTTCTGCTTTACTTCGATGTTTGTTCAGCAGTTCCTCCCAAGATTCACTTTCAGCCTGCATTCTAAAAATCACAATACAAAACAATAGCATTCATTTATTTTGTTTTAATATATCAGTTTTGTTATTATTTCGTGACATGTGACATTCTGATATGTCTCTTTAAGAAAGAAATGTCATAACCTCAGGCTACAAAATTGCAAAAAAAACATGCCTGTTGATGGCTTTCTGGACATTTTCCATTGCTTTTTGCACTGCAGGGTCACTGGAACTGGAAAAAAAAAATAATAAATAAATAAATAAATAAATAAATAAATAAATAAATAAATAAATAAATAAATAAATAAATAAATAAATA
>JBAMHX010000023.1:15237254-15259970 GCA_037177515.1 Pseudomugil tenellus | reverse complement strand
CTATTTGGTGATCCAGCACAAAATCTCGCCGATCGTCTCTCTTTACCTGAGGCCGGAAGCAGGAAATCCCACCGGTGCTGCACAGCAGGACAGCAATGGATGTTCCAGATGTTTTTCCTGTATTATTTTCTATTAATATATGTAAAACAACAACAAATTGGATTTGGAAAAACCACTTTTTAAAAGCTTCAGCTTTAACTTCCACACATCTTCAGATCCTCTGTACTGTCTCTAAAAGGTGCCAGCTTAAACCTTGTTTATCAGAACAATCATTGTACAAACTTAACATCTAGTTTGTCAATAAATTTATCTACTTATATATTTTTTTAACAAATTCACTATTTTTCTTCCTATACACAGATTATATATCAAGCAATAATATCTGTACCAATTATAAGTAATGTTAGCAACATTTATTGTTTGATTATAGTAATTTGATGTTTCCAGTATTCCTTTTCAAGAAAAAAACCCACTCCATAGCGCAAAAACTGCTCAGGTAAACCTGGAGAAAAAGATGAAGGAAATCTCAAGCTTAGAGGTGGTTTAGTTTTCGGTATTTTGAAGATGGCTCACATTTGGTATAGGAGAGACTTCCAGATCTCCCAGTGAACCCTGGAGATGAAGCTGTAATGTGGAAAGATGCATACATATAAAGATGAATCTGGTTCTTGGCCTAGGCTGTGGCTGGTGTTGGGCTGGGGTTTACTGCTGTTCACGGGACCCTGTCACCAGCCTGGGGGCCACTGACACAGTCATCTGGGGCAGTAAAGTGCTAAGAATGGTCTGCATTGTCAACCATTCCCGGCCCCTGAAGGGACTACAGAAACAGAGGGGCTACGCTTCACAAACAGTGGCTCTCCTCAATAAGGAGCCTCTTCTCTTCACGGAAGAGCCCGAGAGAGTGATATTTATACACCGGCTGCATGTCACTGCTGCATTTTTTATGTCGCTAATAAGTAGCTTCAATACTTAACGTTTTTGCTGATTTGATCTACACCATATAATACCAAAGGATGAGTATGACTCTGTCTCTGACCTCCAGGTGTTTTCTTACATCTGGTCTGTTTCTACTTGAAAATATATTTTCCTCACAGTTTAGTCTAATGACATATGATTGGAGTTCTGTGTGGCTATTGATCAATTAAAACGGTTAAACTTTCATGAATCTATTGTTTTCTACAGTTCCTGTTTTGCACAAACCTTTTTTCATCCTCTAACAAGCACCACTGTTCTCTTCCACTGTATCAAATACACAAATTTTTATGAATGTTAATGGCAGATTATTACTTATTTTTCTTCAATGGAAGAAAGATGTGACAGAATAAAGCAACAAAAACAAAAAGAACAAGGAAGAGAACTATTATTTAATGTGACTTCTTCATCAAAGATTCTGACCCTGAAAGAACAACTAAAACGGCTAAAGTCAAATTAGTTTCTTCAACAGGTCTGGAAAAGCCAAAGCTGACATGTATCCACAGCAAAGTTGCAAGAAAAGTACAATTTCTGATATTTTACAGTTGCTGTTTTAAGGAAACTTAAAAAATACTTAAACGTATTCTGCTGGTTTCCTTTTATCCTTGTGACAATTTAAATAATGTTTTTTATATATATATATATATATATAAATAAATAAATAAATAAATAAATAAATAAATAAATAAATATATATATATATATATATATATATCTGAATGTCATAAATGTGGTACAAAATATTAAGCTGTCATCAAAATCTTGGATAAAATAAAACTATGATTCACAATAAAAACAAATTATATAAAATCAGTTAAAATACCTGACTGAACTGGAAGGGAGTTGAGGTGGTTCAATGTGCATGTTTTTGGCAAGACAACCCCACTGTGTCTGGATGTGCTCAACTATAGCAAAGAAAACCCATAATCCAAACACACTTTTAAATGACTATTTCAATGCAATCTGGTTAAAACAAAATAACTCTCTAATTATGAAGAAAGCGGAGCACTAACCTTGTTTTTCAAAAGACTCCAGTGAGACATTTGGCACCGACTGGAGTGAACTTCGAGTTCTTTCTATCGCCAACTACAAAACAGAGGTGATAAGACAAAAACTTGACATATAATTAAAAAAACACAGCTCTCAAAAGATGGGCATATGTAACATTTTGTTTAAATTTACAAAAAAATGTGAAAAAAATTTCTGATTCTGAAACAATTGTGTATAATTCAGCATGTTTTGCAGTAAGTATAACACTGAAAAATTGTTCATGTGCATTCAGAAGTTTACAGAAGATCAAATTAAGATCACCTGTAAAGTTTAAAGGGTACTTGAATTACATTCTGATATACAACTCACATGCATGTGCTTCGAATGAAATGCATGAACCCTGATCCTTTATTCACTACGTTCCACAACTGGTATGACAACTGACATCTTAGGTACTCTTAGATGAAACTACAGCATTTGATGCATGACATATTCTAAATCTAAATTTTACTAAATGTCTTACAATACCATGATTTGACCATGTAGAAACCCAGCAGACATTTACAACTAAACATTTATATTATCCTTTTTCTGTATTGTCAATACCAGACTCATAATTTCTGAAGAAACTTTTCATCATTTCCCCTAATTTCAGAGTTATGAATTATAGATTCATTTGGACTTTGACACAAGCTTTAGGTGAAAATAATCAAACTGCATTTTTATTGACCTGAAATGTAAAACTTTGCTTGTACACAATATACATTTCAGATTTTAACGATTAAACCTATCATTTGATGAGGCACAATGGAATGAAGCGCTATCAGCCACTCTCTTGGGATGGGATGAAGAGTCTCTCTCTTATTAGAAGCAGCTCCCAGTGTGGGTACGGGAGGCAAACACTCTCTACCTTTAAGATCAGGCTCATACATTAGTTGTTCAACCACAAGGACATCCCATGATGCACACTGAGCACTTTGTTTTCATGTCTTTGCTCCTTATCTTCCATGTAAAACTATATGACAGTATTGACATGATTAACACACTTTTCCTCTTTCTGCAGGTCTTCCTGGATACAAGCCACAGTGCACATTGATCTGTCTTTCCTTGACCCTAACCGGTCAAGGCAGACAGCTGCCCTCCATGAACAGAGTTCTGCCGGAGGATTTTCTTTCCTGTTAAAAGGATTTTTTTGTCCACTGTTGCCTCATGCAGCTCAGGCTAGGAGACTGGATCCAAGCACAGTCTGTGGATCCAAGTCAAGATTTGATGCAATCTGCTGGTTCCACTTAGCATGGCTATTTATTATAAACAGGCTGAAATCAATGTCTGTTAAGTGGCTAGAGATGACGTTGTTGTGAAGTGGCCCTATACAAATAAAACTGAATAGAATTCATTTCTTGACAATTACCTTCATTGAAGCCTCCAACAATTTCTCAAGCCTCTCTTGCTGAGACAAGGATGTGCATATGTTTCTGCACAAAGCTAGAACAGATTTCGAAATATAGATTCATCAGCAACAAACAAAACAAAAAACAAGTATTACAATAACAAACTGTGCTGTTTAAAATGGACAAAATAAATCAATGACAATCCTCCATTTCACCTTGATATGGGTTGGAATGGGCAGGTAGAGAGCGTCGAGTTAGGGTGGCTCTCCTCCATGACTTTCTCCGTTCAGCAGGGCTCGCCGGCCTGTCCGTGTTTACTGGCAGCATTTCAGCTTGGTCCTTCTCCAACTGTTCTTCCCCAGAATCTGGAGTCTGCGTTGAAGGTGATACGGCACCGATACGGGGAGATTTATGTGGGGGTTCTGAGATAGGGCTTGCGGGGGGACATCTTTTTGTTATCTGTATAGCTAAACAGACCTTGGCATACAGAGACAACAGAAACCAGCTTCACAATTATTCTTAGACGAAAAGCTGCAAACGAATGCAAGTGTTTTCAGTGTAAAAACGTTAATTGTTCACCTCGTTTGGAGTATCATCTCCGACACGTCCACGACTGCAAAAGTTTTTTAGAAAAAAAATAGTCAACCATCAACGACACAAAATCGCTACTTATTTGTGTAACATAAATATGTTGCCTGTTTCCATAATCAAGAACTGCGAAACCAAAACGACAGCCAACACTACAGCCAGACCTTGGACATTGGCAGTAGTCATTCTAATATATCTTGTTTCAAAGTATAATGCAATATAAAATGATAAATTTAGTGTAAAAATAAGTTTTAAATAAATGTACTTGCCCATCTTCCATCTGCTTTTCCGCCATTTTAATTTCAAATAGATTTCCTCATAGCGCGCCCAACAAACCGAACCCCTCTACGCTGCTAAGCACCATGGGAAATGTAGTGAGGCTCATGGATGACTGGCGTCTTAAAATTGCACAACTCTTATAACTAGCAAACAAAAATACATTCAGTCTGTTATTCACTAAATAATACAAATAAAATACAGTGAAGTAATACAAATATAATTAAAAACAAAAGTGGAATCCTAAATTGGAAATGAACAATTCCCATACAACTTATTCTCACGTTCTGCTCCATGTCTTAATCCAGATCAGTTTTATTCCACTTTTTTTCCAGGTTTTTTCTTTACTTGTAAAAAAATATAGTTCAATATTTAAATACTTGACATCTTTTTCATCTCCACAGTGTCAAAATTATGTGTTCATAACTACATCAAGTTCTATTGTAACAAAGTTCTGTCATCAAGTGAAAACAAATTCACTGCAATATCTAAAAATAAAAATGTTTTAAGAGACATGAAAACAAAAGAATGAGAAACCATTTGAAATATTTTGGATTTCTTAAGACTGTTGGAGGGAAATAAAGAAGTAATTAATCATGAATTATACTTTAACAGGGCAATTTACTAATCAACTGCTCATCTGATTTTTTGTTAATAAGAGTTTACAGCAAGTTTCTGAGAGGAACGTTGACATGACAACTTTCAAGTTGTGTTTTACTGGCGATATATTTCAGCATATGAGCCAAATGGATTTAATGGCGCCTTAAGTTTTCCCTAGTCTGATAAAAGTCTCCATTTACTGTAAAACATATTTTTATCTGAATGTTTTCTTAAAATTATTTTATCTATTTATTCAAAAAAGATTGATACAAAACAAAAAAAAAATGAAAATACATACAAAAGATAAAAGGCAGATATATCTGAGGATCTTTAGTAGTCAAAGCTGCTGAGTGTAAACAACATTTATAACGCTCTCGTGATTTTGCTTAATGGATTGGACTTTTGTTTTGGCAAGTATTGTTTTATGGAGGACCTAAATTACTACATTTGCTACAAACAGCCACTATCCTCATACTTGGATACCTTTATATACAATGCTAGTTCCAGGGAACAAGTTCATTCAAAACATGTAGGACAAACTGCTCTACCATCTGCATTTGATAAAACACTAGGCAGACTTCACATTTGTATTTTTTAGGTCTTTATAAGTTTGTTAAAGATCTTTTTCACTTTTTACAAAATCAGAAAGATGGGGAAGAAGATATCCAAAACACTATTGCAATTCTCTTGGAGAATGCCCCTTTTTTGTGCCTGTAGGTTTCAGTCTGGCTGGCACAATCTCACTCCACTCAATACTGCATGGCATTTTGTAGCAGTGGGGAGGGACATATGGAGAAGAGAAAATGTTTTTTTTCTTTTTTAAAAAAAAGGAGAAACTGAAGCGATAAGTCAATTAAATACAGTCAGAAGGCTTTCAGAGGAGAAGATCATTACAAAGGAAGGGATAAACAGAGTGAACAGTACTACATGCCATGACTGTCTTTGCTGTCTTGTGTAAGTCCCAACAGCTATCATTCTCTTCCCCATTCAAAATCTTCTCTCCCTTTACAATTTGGTTAAGGGCAGCATTTGCTGTTGGCACTGAGTTCAAGAAGGCAGCCTAAGAGTTCCTTTGCCAAGCAGAAACTGTAGGACACGATCCACCAGCAGAGCTGCAACGAAATCCACCACCAGAACCTGGGCAATGATTAATTTGAACTGCAAGAAAAGAAAAAAAATCAGATTAAATTTGGTTTAAAAATAATTGTTTAAAAGTTATTAAATAAAAAATAATGCTATCTTACCTCAGTTGGAATATCTACAAGAGCAAACTGTTCATTGAATTCCGGTGAGGAGCCAGTAAGAAGCCCCACAATCGCTAAACCTGACAGCGCAATACTCCACAGAAGTGGCCGATTCTCACTAAGGGATTCCATGAATGGGTGACCCTATCAGGAGCAATGAGAAAGATTTTAAGTCTTCTATATACAAATGAAAAAAGAGAACAGATTACAATTACTAGTAGCATCTAGAAAAGATACCTTGTAGTTGATGGCGAAGGTGGCCATCTGCATGGCCATTGACATTATGTACACGGTGCTGTTAATAAGGCTGGGTTCAAATTCTTTATAAAGATCTACAAACTGCTCCGCTCTGCAAAAAAATGGACATATGAGACTTATATTCTGTTCATATAATCTTACTGATAAATAATCACAAGCTGTAAGTACAAATGCTGACATTTCTTTATTTCAGTGTATTTGAAAAATTCTGCTTAAAGAATGAAATGTAAATATTTACATGGATATTTACTGGATCTACTCTATGGATCTATTAATTAATATGTCTACATGCTACATGTCCTACGTACCTGGGTGGACTTCTGCTTTGCGCTTCTTTGTAAAGGTACACAAGACTGCAGAAGTGAACAGCAAACTGCAGCAACACAGTCAACACCGTATACAGATTGAAGATGTTTGGTAAGGGACGCTCTCGTGACAATGTTTTCAGTGGCTGCAGAGTCAAGGAGAATGTTGTTGATCAGGTTGTTTTCAAAAATAGCAAAGATGCATTTAAATAACAAAAAAAAAATAGTAAATGATAAATTTCTTGGTAAATGTAGAATCTCCATGTATTACAACAGGAGTGTCCAAGTCCAATCCTTGAGGTCTACTATCCTGCAGTTTTTACATGCAACCCTTCTCCAAGCCACCTGAATAAAATGGTTCATTACTAGGCCTCTGCAAAGCTGAATGATGTGGATGAGGAGACTCAGCCATTTAAATAAGGTGTGTTGGACATGTTTTGCAATAAAGTTGCAGGATTTAAAATCTCAAGGACCAGATTTGGGCTCCCCTGTATTACAACTTCAATTCCCTACCTTTGATCTAGAGATGAATAGGAAGCATCCAGCCAGGAGGAGGCCTTGTAGAGTTGCCTGGAAATCGCTGAACTTGACTCCCTCGAGGTAGAGAACAGACTGACTATAGGCCAGAACTAGGGCATTGAGTGCAAGGATTTTGAACATCTGGAGTGTTGTCACCAGCGTGCAGCGCCCTTGCTTTATTACATGGCATACTGGGAATTTAGAAAAAAGAAGGCATTAGAGGTTGAAGGAAGCAGCTTTGTGTCGTTATCTTTGTAATCTATGAGTCCAGATTAACACAGGTGTTACTCACTGCACTGTATGGAGGAGAGCTTTGAGGTGAAGGGAGCAGCAATGGAAGCATCACCTAGTTTTACTACTTGCACTTGATCCTCTTCAAGTTCTCGTAGAACTTGACTGATTCTCTCCTGCTAAAGAAAACACATCTGGCAATTAGTGCACCATACAGCAGTACATCCATTATTTATATGTGAAGCTATAATGTCACTGTTCCTAACTTTAATTAGATGGAGGACACAACAGGATGTCAGGTCAGTATGCTGCATTCAGTATTTCCATAAAAATAGCATGTTTTAAGAAGAAGGTTCCTGTAATTTCAGCAAAGCTTTGACCTTTTGTGCAGCAAGTTGCTCTTCTCTTTGTGCCATAACACGCTGTCTGGCTGCCCTGGAGCTCAGTTTGGCTCCTGAACTGACAGGTGGCAAAGGTCTTGATTCTGATGTGGATGACTCCTTTTCTCTTGAACGCTTCTTTTTTTCTGGCATGTGTTCAGGAGCATTAGCTAACAGAGCAACACCTGTGGAAAAACGAATCCATCATTATTCAACTGATAGGGATCATTGACAGCAAATGGTTTGTATAGTTTATTGTTACCACTAAATCTTACCTATGTGAGCGTGTTTAAGTGCTCCCACATCATTTGTGCCATCACCACACATCAATGTCACATAGCCCAGCGCCTTTAGACTTGTGATCACAAATTCCTAAATTTAGATAAAACAAATAAATCACTTATTTACAGTAACATCCATGGGCCTTAGTTATTATTAATACTGACGGATTTTATTTCTATTCAAAATGCATCTTAAAAAGTCCAAAAGACTCTATTCCAATCTCCTCTTTATGGCTACATTTACATGGCACTTTTAATTCTGAATAAAAACTAAAATGTCCTGAAATAAAAATGATGAAAAATGACCATATAAACCCAATTCCAAATTAAAATGAAAATTCTGAATTAAACTTAATTTATAAATAAGGGGCTGACTTATTTTCATTTTAAATATGAATGGATTCATTCCTCCATCATGTACGTTATTCTTCTTTAAGTTTATTCCAGTCATCCTGCACATGCTCATTTCTTGTTCTTGTCGCAATGATGCACATATTCCGCACACCTCCTATTTCTTCTTCATCTGCTAAAAAAAGTGGTATGCTCATGTCAAGCTCGTTTTTAAAATTACAATCAAAATCAAAGCAAGAATGGTTCCGATTATACATCTTCCAAGTTGTAGCCGAAATAAAAAAAAGAAGCAGGAAATTAAGTTTGTTTTTGTTTCTGGTAGACGCAATCACATCACATCAGCTTGCTGTTCAATCAGAACCTCTGTCCCTCTCCCCAACATCGAAAGGAAAATTAAGTAGTTGTATAAACGCGTTTTCCATGAAAACCTTGATTCAGAATTACTATTTACATGTCAACTCAAAGAAAAAATTCTTTACTTCTGAATTACTTTGATAACTGATTTCAAATTACAAAGTCATCATGAAATTGTAGCCAATATGTCCATGGAAATGTTTCTATTGGCTGTATTGGAATGGCAAAACAATACAATTGTCGGATTCTAGGACTTTTCTGGACACTCAAATGCTGCTTTATAACCTACCTTCTGTTTTGGACTGACACGAGCAAACACTCGTATATGTGGTAACAGGTTATGGAGAAGTTGGTGGTCACAACTCAATCTGGTGAGCCCTTCCCCTGTTACGCACAAGTCATACTGACGCACGAATGAGGAAACAGCAGGAGGGGGGAGTGATACAGACACACTGCCATCAATAGACTCCCACTGCCACTCGCCTGGAAAATAAAATAACATTAACACAGGATTTTGCTTGTAAGCAGTTTTGGTCAATTGTATAGTGATTTGAGACAGGTTTCTCTTGAAAACAAAACCTCTTCTATCAATGAGATTATCTCCATAAAAAAACGTTAAATAGAAAATATTAAACTCTTTCCCTATGTCCTCTATTTAAACACCCACAGTATTATGTGAGTAATACAAGTCATTCTGAGGAGACGCTTAACTTACCATGATTGGAACTTTGCTGCAATATGAGTGTGTGCTCTTTCTGGATAAAGTGGAGCTCTCTTGCAACATGGCAAGCAGTTAGAGGGTTGTCTCCTGTTATCATAACCACCTGAAAGTAAATGAAGGGGAATTAACCATCATAAAACCTTGTTTCTACGTATCTGGATATTTTTTTAAGATATAGATTATTTACATGATGAGATGCCTCTTGAATCTCTTTGATAACAGCCTTGCTGTCACTTTTTAGTGGACAAGATACAACCATAAACCCAGCAAAATGAAGATCACATTCCAGAGCATCACGACTTATCTCCCGGACCTACAGGAATCAAAAAGATTCATATTGGTTGTAAACAAATTTGTCAAAAACGTGATAAATTATAAAGTTTCTGCATTTTTGTTAGAAATGACATTTAAACCTGTTGATGAGTGAGATGTCCAATTTCTTTATAGCCCAAAGCCAGTACTCTAGCCCCTTCCTGTGACATCTCCCTGTGGACTTCGTCATAACTTGATGGACATTCTGAAAACTACAGCCAGCCATGTCAGAATACAGTCATACTTACACTAGAGAAGGGATAGGCGAGTTTAATCCTCGAGAACCACAGTCCTGCAGGTTTTTTAATGTTTCACTGATCCAACACAATTGATTTAAATTAGAATAATCCAACAGCTTATGAAGTTTGTTTCAGTGACTCATTCGTTTGAATCAGGTGTGTTGAAACAGGGATACATCCAAAACATGCAGGAGTGCCCCTCTCTAAGACCGAACTTGTCTACATCTGGGCTACAGGATGAGAGTATGTAAAAAAAGATGCTGTCAGTATCTACCATTCCTCTGAGAGTCTCTGGAGCACCCTTGACTGTTGAGATGTAGCAGAGTTCAGTTGAGCCCAGTTTCTCATAGGATGCCAACACTGACATTCTCTTCAGAGCACTGGCAAAGTGAAAGCGCTGATGGATTTTGAGTCCCTGGGTTTTGATGCCCCGTGCAAACACCTTTTCATCTGGTTTAAGAGACAGGAGTTACTTTAATACAGTTTAGCTTTGTGACTTAAGAAGCAAATGTACCAAATACCAACAGTTACAGGGAAAGTTTATGTGATCTAAAGACCTGCTTTGCTTTTGTTTGTTTTTCTAATTACATTACCCTGTTCAAAGCACCAGTTTTAGTGCTACTTTGAAATAATGTACTTAAAATCAAATGTACCAAGGGTGAAACTGAGAGGTATGATCTAATGCAGTCAAATATTAACAAGAGCCTATACTGTTGATGATTTCTCATACACTAGGTACTGCCCTTCACTGTCTATTTAGTCAGTACCTTTAGTGAGACTCCAATCGGCAGCAATCAGCATTGCTTTCTCGAGAGGATCTCCTACCAGCTGCCCATCATCCAGAGTAACCAGTGAGTGACAAGTGGCCACTACTCGATGTGTTTCAACCGGTATGTCAGAGACTGGAGTAACCTCCTTTCCTTGTCTGTCATTAACATAAATATCAGCTGATTAACTTATTATTACGAAAATAACTGTATTAACAAACCCAAAAATATAATAATAATGATAATAATGACAGTGTTATAAGTTTGCAGTTCACTGCAAAGCAGTGAGACTCGGAACAGGATTTACCTTAGGCCTGCTACGCCTCGTACGACCAGACTGTCACTGGTCAGGGTTCCGGTTTTGTCAAAACAGCAAACTTCTACTTTTCCTGCAAATGGTATCCTGAAGGGCTCTGTGCAAAACACATCTGTGCAAAGGTAAACAAACAAACAAAAAAAAACACCTGAATGAAATACTCCTGTTACAAGCTTCATCACATATGCAGCTTCTCCACATGTTGTAATAAATATTTTATCATGAAACTGGACAGAAAAACTAAACATGCTTACAGAGTTTAGCCAGGGCAATGAGAGATGTGTTAACTGCTAGAGAAAGCTCTATTGGAAGTTCTGGTGGAACCACTGAAGTAAGGATAAGTGTGCACTCCAGAAACAGCTTATAGCGGTTCCGACTGAGATCCTTGGTCCCTGAAGGGGTGACAAAAAACACCCTTTTAAAAATCCACTTAAATAAGAACCCAATCATACTCAGTTTATTCTGTGCTCCTCACCTTCTACCCACACATATACAGCAGCAGCAATGGCAAACACTAGTAGGAAAAGAATGAAGATGAAGGTCTCTAGGTTGTTTGCCGTCACTCTCTTCACACCAAAGAGAATGGTCCGTAACAGTTTTCCCTAAAAGCAAGTTAGTCAGCATGAATTATTTAATATTTGACTATATATATATCTGCAACAATGTTTCAAACATTGTTCCAAGGTAACAGAATTTAAAAAAGAAAGCACATCAGGTAAGAAAAAAGGATGTCAGTATAGAAATATCAAGCACAGTCTTTACCTGAGAGGTATAAAACCCTGTTCTCAGTACGTAGGCCACACAGCCATTGTCTACAGCTGCACATAATGGAAAGGGTTTAAGAGTGCAGGTCATTTTAAATTCAACTGCATAGATGTACCATTAAATGTATTGATTCAACTGTAAGAACAATAATATTAAAAGATACATGTTTAAAAGAATCAGCTCTTACGCTTGAGTCCAGCACTGGCTTTTAAAGGGGGACTATGCTGGACCACTTTTGTACCACCAGAGATGACGTGAAGACGAGAGTCTGTCTGAAGGTCCAGAATTCGCTCTGGGTCCAAGTCCTCCACTGGCTCCTGCACACAATATATTGTCAGAATTACTTTGATGGAAAAAGATGTATTTATAAACTACCAATTTATAAATTATACAATAAAATTAGCTTCTAACCTTCATCTGTGGCACAGATTCTCCAGTCAGCATTGCTTCATCCACAATGCAACGTCCCCTGAGTAGCAGCACGTCACATGGCACCAAGTTGTCCTGTGGTGAACGTCCTAAAGAATAGAGAAAACATATTTTAAACCAACAAAAAGTCAACTAACGTTCATGGTAAAAGTCATGAAAACTGGGACTGTATATTTACCTATGGAGACAAGATCTCCAGGGACAAGTTCATCACTAGAAATAGGTCTCCATTTCCTGTTGCGATATACCTGTCATGAAGTATAATCATTTAATTTTGTATTTTAACAAATGAAGAATTTAATGACAGTGTTGTGCAGTTACTAGATACAGTTACTCATTACTTCAGTTACTCATTACGACATTAGTTTAAAAAAAATCACTTTGTTAATTGCTAACATTAAAAAGTAATGAGTTACTGTTATTATTAGCTATTTTTTTACTATTTTTAAAGTGATCTCATTAATTTCCTTAAAATTTAAGTAGTGTTGTATGAAATATAATACAAATTCAGACAATTTTTTTTAAAAGAGCATCAGGAAATTTGAACAAATGAAAAAAGTAATCAGTTAAAAAATCTAATCTAGGGGCAATGTTAAACTATACACATACATACATACATACGTTAAACAATAGATAAATAGACAGGTAGTTTTTTTTTTTTTGTTTTTTTTTAAGCGACTGTGAGGTCCCGCAAGGTGGAACCTTCAGTACACTCTTTTTCCTACTATTTATTAGCATAAAATATGCAACTACTGTTGAAAAAACAAGTCCACTGTCCATGACTTTCTTCAACATTGCTATAAAAAGGAAGAAACAAAGCTATTGGCAAATTAATTTCGCTAGTAACAAACAAATGCACCATAAGGTAATAGTAACTGAGTTACTTTACTTAAAGACTGACTTGAATAGCCCTGCTCTAGACCTTGACATGTTGTTATGAGATAGCGTTATACTCATGACATCTGATATTTTAAGGAAGAAAAAAAGTAAAATGATAACTTTGAAGTTGATCAATCTTACTTGGATCATGTATGGTTTGTTTCCCATCCGGCGGATCTCTGACATATTCCTCATCTGCTGTTGAACCAAGGAGGCCTCGAATGCCACCAGCATAAAAAGTGTGAAAACACTGTAGTACCAGTACTCATCCAGACACCACAGTCCAACACAGAAAACCTTATGAAAGGCAGAGAGTGTGCAATGTAACAGAAATACAAAGATTATAAACATTTCTCCACAAAACCAGTCAAATTCTAAGCACCATTACACATGCATACCTGGAAGACAAAAAAAGGAGCTGTGGCCCTCTCTTTGAAAAGCTCTAGAAAATCTGGAACCACCATCTCGGCACGATTGGTGCCATATTGCTTTTCTGCAGCTCTGAGTTCGGTCTCCTCCTGGTACCCACGCCAAGACTGAAAGTAACCCATTGGGTTGCCAATGGGAAATGCAATTGGAAGGAAACATTTTTTTTCTTTGTAGTCAAAGATGTACCGGATCTTTTGAAACTCAAAAGATAAAATCCATTCTCCGTTTTCGTCCTGATGGTCAAAACAAAGAAAAAAAGAAAAAATGTCCATTAAAGTAAAGAAAATATAATATAAAAAAAAAAACTAGTTGTAAAACTCAAATCAGAAGGAACTTCTCGTAACCGTATTGCTGAGTAAGAAGCATTTCAAAACTTTGTTTAAACTATAAGAGCTTTCACACAACTTAAATACAGTGATGTGTCTGACATATCAAAACCTTAAACTTCATTGGTACAAAATATAAAATCAATGATATCTTTCTAGAGAAAAGCACATGGGATAACCATACAAACTAACCTGGTCCCTCTGTAAAGCAACAAGCTCAGCAGAACCGTTGTTGGGTGTTGGAATGACTTTTGCCAGCGTAGCCTTGTTTGGATCTGGCTCCTGTAAAATGCAAATAAACAAATTTAGAATTTTTTTACAATAATTTGGCAGAAGAAGACATGTTCTTTATCTGGTTATATGTGTTTTGCCAAAAGTTGTCATGAATATAAATGTTTTCCCATCCTATGTGTAAAATCATATTTTAGTAAAGAGCTATTCAGATCTGTGAGATCTAAAGAAAATCGCAGCACTTTTTTCAAGTGTGGGACAAAGCATAACATTTTTTACACAGTAAAACAGCTTGGGTAATGTAATGGGTCACAGAGTTGTGACAGTTGTGGATCTTTACGAGTCCCTACTTGTAACCTACATGCAGAAGGGTACAACAATGTATAAGAGAAAATAGTTCTATAGACTGTGATGTCCATACATAGACCATAACAATAAAATTATCATGTTTACCTTGGAACAAGTAAGCCAACAATGCGCATGCACAGACCAATAACCGGAGAGTGCTGTAAGGACGTGCGCGATCCCGATTGCAGCTAACGCAAGGAGGCCTGCCTCCGGATATTCGGAGGCACCGTAGACTCCCAACCAAACATAAAGCCACCCCGGGTACAGAACAGTCAGGAATGGGAGGATTGTGCCATGTAGCAGTCGGGGTCTTCGCTTGTAAAGCGACACAGAGCTCACCAGCTCGTCGCCGGTCCTGCTGTCATGCTGGTTGTGGTTCACAGAGGGGGCCATTTGCAGCTTACCCGGTCCTAGTATTCCATCTGCACCCCCATTCCCGTCTATCTTGGCGTCGTTCATTGTACTCTCTTCGCTCCTTTGGCCCCCTCTATCATCCACCACCAACCCGTCGTGCTTCAGTTGGTAGAAATACGATTTGACACAGAGAGCGGTGTGCTATCTAGCTTTCAGAATCCGTTTACTGAATTCGCAATTCTACGATCCTGACTTCCGCATACGTAACCGCGCAAGGACACGTAATGACAAACGCCAGCTCGTTGAAAGCGGGACTGGTAGCGTGTTTCCGAGAAAAAAAGAACATTTTCTTTCCCCCTGTTTAGCTTATTGCCTAATATTAAAACTAAATTTCTTGTTATATGCAAATAATTTGCTTCTTTTTGGCCAAAACATTAAAAAGACATTAGTACTGGTAAAACAAGGAACTATCCCTTTCAGAGACGGATCGTTGCCGCAAAAGATGTGATTGATGCTACCCTGAACCAATAAGATTAAAGAAATCCATTACAATGGTGTTTCCTATCCAATAACGTACGAGTGTGAATTTTGCAACCGCTTCACACACAAACATGGCTCCACATGCTGCAGTAGTGTAGCGATAACCTCTGTGACTCATTTCTTTGTTTAATACCGCATCACCCAGCAAGATGTAAGGATTGCAGTTGAGGATAGTAAAATAACTAATTACTGTTTGTTCTGTGAAAGAGCTTTGTATGTTTTCAAAATATGTTTTTGGACTTAATATATTCGTTACTGCTCTGCAAACAGCACTTCAGATGAATGAGAGATGGTTGGATTATTGGACTCGTGTTTTATTTATAATTTGTATGTATCACTTTCAGGCAAGCTGCTATGGAAATATCGGCTAGGTACTGCCACAAAGAGCTGGAATCATACGGATCATGCGTGTCCTCCAACCCGTCGACATGGCAACAAAAGTGTCACGATCTAAAGATGAAGGTTTCACATTGTACATCCTCACAGTGAGTCAACTTGTCTGTTCACTCTTTCTAAGCAATGTGATTATGGAATACATATTTGTAACTTACATGTTCTCATAATTGTATGAAGCCCGGTGATCCAGAAAATCAGACAGGATTGTTCCAAAGAATTTGTGAAATTTGAGCAATGCCTGAGAGAAAATCAAGACAGTCCTACCTCCTGCAAAGCACACGTCGCCCACTTTCTGGGATGCGCAGAAACAGTGGATCTGAGTGGACTGGGTAAGTCCAGAAAGACTTGTGCATTGTAGCACTGGATAAATTAGGTATCTGATGCTAACACTTTATGTTAGCTACTTTTATAGCTAACATAAACATTACTTTCTCTTTCCAGCCACGAATAAGGTACCTCATTGATTGTTGGATTCAACAAGTTGAGATCACACCGGTGTGTTCAGCAGCACAGAGGGACTGGTTTGAGACACGTCTAAGACTTGTAAGAATGCCTGTGCTCTTCACTGTGACACCATGTAGCAACATTGCTGCACCATAATTTACAGGAATTCAATAGAAAAGTTATCATAATTTGCATTTCTAATAAATATCTTCTTTCAACTATTAACATTCTTTGTTTACTTTGCTGCCACTGGCACTGACTTTTTTCTGCTGTAGGGTTTAATAAAGGTATCTGATCTTATTTAGAATGTATATTTCTTGTATGCAAGTCTTAGTTTGTACAGATTTTTTCAATGAATCATTTTTTCTAAATGATTTTTTTTATTTGTCTTTTTTTGTGAATTGTGTCTGCCCCTCCAACTATTGCTTTCTCCAGTTCTGAGTCAGTGTCAAATATTAAACTGGAATGTGTGCTCCCCCACAGACTCTGACTATACAATGACTTGAAAATAGGGAGTCTGGGAAAAAGGAGAAGGAGGCAACTGTTCACCTCTAATCAGGAGAACTACTGAGAGAAACAGAGGGAGGTTGTTTGAGTTATGAACACTGTGACCACTGAGCAGAACAGACTTTTTCTGGTTCAGTTATTAAAGCTTTGTGGGACATAAATAAGGTGAAACAGTTTCCTTTCCATTTCAAAGTGATTTAGTAATTGATGTGAGCAGTCAGAATATCATCACTTATTGTAATTGGGGAAAATAAGACAATAGTCATTTTAAAGATAAAGCCGCAGATTGTATTGAAGATACAGCGACATTACATTCAATACACATCACCTTGCAGTCACTGAACAAAAAAGAGTTAAAAGAACTCATCTAATACTGCACAAATAAATTACATTCACAATAAGCACGGTAAAACACCATGATTCAGTAATCAGAGTCACAATGTCATAAAAGAATATCACAGGTTTTAGCCAATCACTACTATCTAAATAGAACAAGTACCATCCTAATCCTATTTCATATTGCATCAAGAGTCTACTCTGATGCTTTCAGAAACATTTACAGTCCAGCTTAGATTTAGAGGCTTTTTCCATAGACCTACTTTGTTGTATAATAATATCATGCTACAGTTTAAATATTTGCTGATTATCACAGAAGGTACAAAATATCTACCCACAGTATCTAATATGATTTTTCTCAGAAGAAAATTACAGAAAGTTATTATAACAAGTATTTGTAGCACAGTCATACTAACATTTACATTTGGAGTACATCATTCTGTACCTCATTTCCTAAATCTGGGGCATTATAGATCTTTTGGTTGTAATTTGCTGCACTGTTTGTCACCGATTACATCATGAAAGGAAAAATGAAAGCTAAAGAAATTATTTATACAACCCTGTTTCCACTTAAGGCTCTTAAAACAACCCTGTGCTGTCATCTTCTAAATGCTTAAAACAAAAACAATTTTTTGGTTGATATTATAAGTCATGCATTATCAAAAACTAATGATGGATTTTTGAAATAAGTGTAGATGGTTAGTTTCCTCTGCTTTGCAAACTACTTTCTTGAAGTCAAAGATAAAGTTAAACTCATTCTACCCAATATAATATTCTGAGTTGAGACTCAGGATACATAAACACACATACTAACCTGAGAGAAAAATGGTTGTCCCTATGCAGTATTTTTTATACTGCAGTCATTCATACACAATAAGTCAAACTAGTTCTGGCAAAACAGAGGAAGTTATGCATTATACTATTTAGAGCTTCACCTGAACAAAAAAAAAACTTGCCAAGCCTCCTAAATGCATGTAAGTTGATTGATGAATTATATTTCTTATTACTTATTTTTAATTCAAGATATAAATATTGATAGGTATATGTGTCATCATTTTTTTTCTTCAGATGGAAAGTGCCTTGAAGCATACAAAGAGTTCAGGGGCAAAAAAACGATAAATGCCATTTCCGTCAAAACTGAGCTGAGAGTATCAAAAGAAAGTTCACACCATTCTCTACGAGATGATAAAAAAAAATTTCTGCAAAAAATGACCCCTCTCACAGTAGTCACAGCTCAATATTCTCTTTTGCCTCAGAAGTGGACAAATGCCATGCCACCTCACGAACCAGACAAATCCATCTAGCCAATTAAAGATATTATTAATATCATTATATTGTTGATTGTTGTTGATTGTTTATTCTAGATACTGGTTACTTTTGACAGATTCTTGCTACGTTAAACTTCTGTTACTGAATTACTGTTAACTGAATTTATCTGTTTTTGCATCTGAACTCTTCTCAACAGCAATATAACATAAATACATTAGGAGAAATTGAGGTCCATCATCTTGGACATCTATACTTCCAGCATATGTTTCTCTTCAGAGAAAGGAAAAGAGAATATTGTGTTAATTGTGACTATGTGTGACTTATAATGATAGTCTGTTATAATAGCTCAGAAGTGTTTGGGTCTAGCCTGTTTAACAGAAGACGGTCCCACAGGCATGTTGATGGACAGATTCCATTAGCTGCATCTTTGAGGTCAAAGGTGAAACGGGAGGGGAAAGGGTGACAGTTTATAAAGATCAGGAGGTGAAGTAGGAGTTTTGCATGGAGTAGAGACGGTCAATAGGGTTCCCCACTCGTCCTGTGAGAAGGCCTTCCCCTGTTGCTAAGAGACAATCACCAAGGTGACCAAGGCTCCCATCACTGTCCAAATCATGGAAGACGGCCTCTGAATCTGCAATTGAAATTTAAAAAAGGCACTTTTCATTGTAATGATGGTGGGATGATCTTTTGAAAAAGTTTTGATTTCTGAGATAGACAACTTCATTTGAACTCATTGTTCAACCTTATGCCTTACCATAAGAGTGGAGCTGCTCACTGTTCAGCTGCGGTGGGGTAAGCCCATGACGAAATGGCTCGCCACCATAAATGTTTGGGTCCAAGGCAAGTAATTGTTGACGTGGCAGAGATGGATATCCCAGCATCCCATCCATGCCATGGGTACTAGATCCATCTGTGAAGGTATAAACCCATAATAACCACAATAATTTAAAGTACTTTTCTTTCCCTTTTCCTCATTTCCCCTTTGTTCATTTCTTTTTTTCTTTTTTTACCTTCACTGTCATCATTACTTTGGCGGCCCCCTCTGCTCGGTCCTCTCCTCGTCCCTCCTAGTTGCTCCTGTTCTTGCTGCTGTTGCTGCTGTTGCTGCTGACGACGAGCTATCTTTTTCATCTATCTCACAAATATAAAACACTGTCTGAATTTTTTCTGTTCGCTCATACTCATGAGGTAACTTGTTTTTTTAAAGAATATTTAAAAGTCTAACCTTGGCTCTCTGATTTTGAAACCACACCTGCACAACACGCACTGTCAGTCCAGTCTCAGCAGCCAGTGTCTCCCTCACCTACAAGTTAAAAGTATTTACATTGTTTTTAAAATGCAAAATTTTATTTACTGTCTTACAAACTGAAAACAGACCCCTAAACAACAAAGTTTTAAAGTATTTTGTGGGATGTATTCTCACTGATAAGAAGCTGATCCACCCACCTTCCTGCATGGTTTAGCTGACACTTCAAAGGAGGCCTTGAAAGCTCGCCGCTGTTGCGTGGTTAAGATGGTACGTGGTCGTTTTGAACGCTTGTGTTCCTTGCTTTCATCACCACCTTTTCCACCACTTGAGCCTCCTCCACCATCTTCATCCTCACTTTTGACTGAGTAAGAAAAACAGACACGTTTATCAGACCAGCCGTCTGTATGCATGTAGCGCTAGTGGTCAACAACTGGAAAAAAAAAAAACAAAACTGTGTCCAAGGTGTTTAGTTCCACACTGTTGCACCTCACTGGAGGTGCAGATTTAACTTCACATACTGTAAATGATTAACTGGTTCTGATGTTAAAGGTGCTGACCTCCTTTGAAGAAATCTCTGGAAATCTTCTACATACATGCTACCTGAACGTCAAGATTGAATTAGTAAATATAATTTAAACGTTGATGTTATTTTTTTAAGATTGTTACATATTCACCGTTTGTATAAATATTTACAAGCCTAAGATTTAAATTGTCTGTGTTCCTAAGGTGATGCTTAGGGATCTATCATAAAGTGACTGAGATTGACTGTGCTGGGAAAAGAGATTAATGTTTGAATGTGAAAGAAAAATGCATATTGTTCACATTAAGCCCTTTTGCATTAAATGCACTGTACCTGATTCAGTTGGTGTGGGACTGATAGCAGCTAGCATTTCCCTCTCCTTTTCATAGTCCATGCGGCAGAGCAGCTGGCCTTCTTTCAACACAAACTCATCACCTCTCTGCAGCCGCCGTTCACACTCACAGCAGCTGAAGCAGCCCAGGTGGTACACCTGGCCTAGCACGCGCATTATGAGCTCAGAACGTCCAATGACCTGCAGGCAAGCGCTACACTTTCTTACAAAAAGCCTGGAAATACACAGAAACAAAAACATGCATGTTTATATTTATTATTTTTTTATTATAATAATGTGCAAGATGAAAACTGTCTGGGAAAACTGAATAAATAGGCGAAGTAATTAAAGGTGGCTGCATAAGCAAAGTACTCTGACACATGTACCCTCAGCTCCAATTATTCTGGAGATTAGCACAGTCTTTTAATTAAAGGCTGCACAAACATTACTCAATTCACAGCGCAACAAGGTGAACATCTGTTAAGATGAGTTACAGTCATCACAATATCTTGTTGTTTTCTTTTCTTTAATATGACAGTAGATGGCAGTAGTTAGCTTACAATACTAGAGTCGTCTGTGTATCACTAATATATTTTTAAATATTGAAAACACCCACAAGCTTAAAGCACTTTCTGAACTCCATAAATAAGGCTTAAAAGAGTCTTTCTAAGGTCCATTGCTCCTTCCTATCACTATTTTCCTCCTTTGTCCCACTATCTCTCATACTGTGTGACGTTATAACCCTTCCATTTCTCTACTGACTCACAATCTCTTCACATCCCTTTTTCCATTCAAAGGGCCTAAGTCTCTGCCTTTAAATTCCTCTCAAATCCTTGTTCTTGCACTTGGTTTCCTCCCCCTCTCTTAGCTTTTTTTCCTTTTTTTTTACTGCCAGCATTCCCAGTTTCCCTCACGCCCTCCCAGCCTGCCTCCCCAGTTCACTGAAACTAATAAAGACAGGATTAATTAGATTGTTGTTTAAACAGTGAGATGGCCAGACAGACGCTGTAAACTCATAACCAGGGATTGGGGATAGCATGGGGTTAATCTCTATCCTCTCACTTATGCACACACAAACATTGGTACTCACACACATACATGCACAAAGATCCACAGACTTTTCCACATAAGCCCATTACAGAGTTTGATACATACTATAACTTATATACATCGTACCATTATCAGTCATCACATTGAATTTGTAAAACACCTGATAAAAGAAAATTATTTTGATACACTGAATCATAGACAGATTAATTCATAGAGTTGCTAGACAGCAAAGGAATAGTTATAGAATAGAAAATGGTACATGGATACAGAAATAGCAACACAACAACATGCAAACCTTGGCAAAAAAAAAGAATAAAGGGAGGGAAAATGAAAGGGGAGGTTACAAGAGGGAGGATGGAATGAAAGCCGAAGTGTTGATGCTCCCTGACTGAGTGATAGTAAGGTGTTGCTGCCCAAATCTGGAGTGTAAAGAAGGAGCCAGGTCTGCACATTAGAGCTACTAATCTGTGATTCTGTCCCAAACGCAGCTGCTACAGCTAATCTTTCTCAATCCATCTGCCAAACGCTTTCTAAATTCCCCAAATGACAGTGTCGCTAACTTAATATCAGAAAGCAAACACAAGTACTTCTATAAGCAACACTACACAGATCTATTGCAACAGGGCAGTGTTAAAATACGTGTTTCTCAACCTCCTTTCTTACAGAGACATCATAATTCCTTCAAGACAAGTCCAGGCTGCAAAGGAACCAACACATCAGTCACAATATGTGTAAACCACAAAAGAGAACAATCAATCACTCTGGTCTGAGCTGCTTTACTCCCCATCTGAATACACACTTCAGCATCTTAAACACCTGCTTTCACTGTGAAAATTACTTAACAGAACAGAATCGTCAGGACTGCTTGACATAAGACTGATAATGTTGGTGGTTAAGTCCCACACTCCCTAATCAGGGTGTACACAGCACGGTAGGAATTTACTCAACATGGCAAATGAAGGCAACTTGGGGCAACTGCCACAGAGGGGGGTCTGTAAGTAGATCAGTCTAATCCCCCTAATAGAAGTATCATTCACACATGGTCCTGACCAGGGTGCAGCGTCCAAAATGGACCATGAACATGATGGATAGAGGGTAACGTGGCATTTCAGATGGCCTAAGTTTAGTTTTAAAAACTAATACTAGGTAAATATGCCCTCACACTTAATTTTCATTCATTTACAAAGTACATTTCATGTACAAGTTAACTCAAAGTGT
>JBAMHX010000023.1:15215594-15228726 GCA_037177515.1 Pseudomugil tenellus | reverse complement strand
TCTATATATATATAAATACATGGGCCTTGGAAAAATCCGTGATGAATTCGTTAAAAGACATAACTGGATGAGATAAAACATTTAGGAAATACAGCCGGTGATTTTTTTATTCCTTAAAAATATTTTTGAAAATGACTCAATAAATAACCCTAGATTTATCTTATTGTTCTTGATAATCATTTAACTGATCAATTTAGTTTTTAGTTCAATTGGACCATGTTTTGTTCACACACATTTATGTATATGTATATAATTTCAATCTAAGAGCTTATATTTCAGTGATAGTGTTATTGTATTGCTATTAGATTACTGAATTGTTGTTGCAATCAAAGTTGCTCGATGAATTTTTCTTCATTTAGTTTTAGGCACCAACATAATGACCATGAAACAAAGCGAGTTAAATAGAATATTATAATCAGTCTGAACGAATTAAACGAATTATGTAAATAGAGGTGATCTGATTTGGCATCGTTCCTAAGTGGATTGAATAAATGAACATATTTATGTCTTGAACAAATCATTTCTACACTAATAACCTGCTGTCATGATAACGATTTTTACAAAACAGTCAGGTAGCTTTTAATTATATTATTAATTTGTAACTTTAAAATGTCATCAGTTTGAATTTGTTATTAACATGCACATTACCTGTATTTCACAATTGAGTTTGTTATAATGAAAATGAATAAAACGTTTTCATTTTGAAGGCAGTTTTGTTTTAAAAACCAGAAGAAAGTTTGATGATTTTAAACTAAGTTAATGTGCATTGGCTTTGTTTTGCTGATATGCAAAAACGCATACAACTATTAACTGACAAAATAATTTATGACAGAATTAACCACAACAACCATCATGCACTTTGCAAAGTATCATTTCTAAAAATGCATAAAAATATTTTTAAAAAGAAAAAAGTTTTTCTTCAACATTATATTCCATTCATTAAAAAGCCCTGATATTGGTTTTCAGAAAGAACGATAATCATAAAAGGATTAATTTAACCGGATGCCTTCCATAAACCCAGCTATTGACTTTACAGCTGATCTGGAGCTGAAAATAAGACACATCAGTTCAAACAAGACGTCCATCAGCATGTCAAGCGGCTGCCTGCGCCTTCAACCTGTTCCTTAGTTGCCGAGTCCTACCTTGAGGTGAAACACACTCCTCCTGAAATCTCGGTTGGCAACATTAAGAACTGGGGAAACTTTCAGCTTCTGTTAATGAACACAGGCGATAAAAAAGACTATCCAGCTGCACCTTACTGTTCGGTGTGCATGATGCTTATGGTAAAAATCCAAATACCATGATGACCCAAAGTACGGTCTATTGTCTTCTCTTTTCTCCGGCAGCCGTGTGTGCGCTCTGACTTGTTTTGTGCGCAGAAAGGGGCAGAGGGAGGAGATGGACAGACAAGGAAGGAGGGAGGGAGAAGGTGTAGAAGATGCTGAGGGAAGATGAGTGATATTACAGCCTATTGATAACTCAGATGGGGAGGATCTCTTAAATTTATGTTCAAGGTTAGACGGTGATTTATAGGAGCGCAGCTGAAAGGTGAAATGACTTGCGCTGATATAGCTACTGGTAAGCCCTCACACAAGAAATAAATCCATTATAGCCTTAATAGTGTCATATTTTAAAACTTCTTGAATATAGGCATTATATATCAAAATTAAGGCAACTGCAGATTCTTAGCGCATGAATACAGCGATAACACTATCTAGATGGGGGATCTTGCTTTACTTTACATCTCCTTCTAAACGTATAAATATCCATTAACAATAAGTGTTGTGGCTGTAGGAAAAGTTTTATATTAAAACATAGCACTGAATTTAGAAATAAACAGTTTATTTTCCTTTGACTATTGTTTCGGACATGTTTTTCTCTCATGTTGAAATATCGCCCCCTTGTGTCAAAATTGTAAATCTGCATTTATTTTAAGAGCCATTAACATCTTTGTATAAAAATATTCCTCTCCAGACTACAATAACCAAAAGCACAGAACATGGAAAACAACAATTACCAAAAAAATAAATAGCCTACATTTTTTCTTACAGAACAAAATGTTGTTATATGCTAGTTTGCATCACTTAACTCCAACAACAAACCAAGTGGTTGATTAATGAAAAATAAAGTTGCTTCATGCAAGCAGGTCTCTTCAGTATTACACTGTTGGATGGTCTGCAGATCAAAGAATATGATTAAGTGCTGTTAAGATTATGGCATTCAAGTATAAAGATTGAACTTTTCAATGAGCTTTAAATTTAAGTTTGAAGCATTTTACTCTTATTTTTACATTTATGTTTTTCATTGTTTAAAATGTGCATAACAGAACATATATTTGTGCCTTAAATACTGGAGATTAAAAAAAAAAAAACAACATAGTAACTGTTGTTTCACATGAAAGCAGTGTTATTGTTTAGCAGTCCTCAAGTGATCATAAATGCAATTAAAAAAAAACTTTATTCAGACAAAAAGCTGCTCATCCTTCCCTGAGTGACTGCGTCTCAGCTTCAGACCAGACAGGATCTTCTGGGCTGGAGAACTCAGGTTTTGGTCCACTGGAATTGTCTTAGTTGATGGACAGTGATGATAACTTTGTCCAGGGCTTTGTCTGTTATTTTCTATTTGGACATTCTGATCAGCTTGCCACCTTGTTGCCCCCTCATGTGCAGATTTCTGTGCTGCACCAGATGATGCTCCAGCTACAAATGTTGAGTCTAGTCCCAGCATGTACTGCACAACCTCACGAGGGCTCAGTGGGACATCCACTCTACTCTCTATGTTGGGAGTGACCTGGTGTGGCGGCTGAATGTTCTCACAGTGGGCATCAAAGTTGTGGGAAAGTTTTTGTGTCAGCAGCTCCGGAGAGGAGCTGCGGCTGCTGTCTGCGCTCCCTTGATGAACATTTGTTGAAGCTGATGGCTGTTTTGTTAAACAAGGGTTAGAAAGTCGGGTTCCTGCATTATGATGCCGGTGATATTTCACAGGTTGTCTCGTGAAGCGATAGCATGGTTGGATCCCTAAGTCAGAGGAAGATTCCACCACTGACTTACCCCGAGGGTCAGTAGATGCTACTCTCATAGCCAGGACTAGGGCAGAAAAGGGGAAGAAAGTATGTGATTCACAAAGGAAAGCAGTGCAAATACAGGTCACTGATAATATTCCTACTAAACATGGCTTGTTTTGTATACTGTTTTTTAGAAACATTTAGCAAAAACAAATTCATCAGGATCTGGCATGAAGATCTATGTGCAAATGTTCAATGTCCTTCTGGATGGTGACACAATATCCTGCACTGACTTAAAAATACAAAGATGCTAAATGCAAAGGTTTTGCTTTTGCTCTTGCTGAAGCCACAGAGAAGAGTAAAAGCAAGAGAAAAGCAAGCAACAAATAGCAAGAGCTTCTTGTAGAGGAAGAAAAATGTTTTGCCCAAAATTTTAAAATAACTCAAAAGGTTTTCCAGCCGAAAATGATCACATCATGTGTTTAAATCCCCCGTTTAATCTAAACAGAATTACATGCATTAACAAGGAAGTATAAGTTTAAAAAATACCTGGTGGAAACGCATATAGTGCTGAATAAAAATGGCAACAGACTTTGTGGCACTCTACACCCAAAGGTGCTTAGAATGATACTGAGTAACTCTAATCAAGAACCAACAACCTGTTAGAAATTAAGTAAACTACTTGGGAGCAGTGTGTGTAATACCTTCTGGAGGCCTGATAGGATTAGCTTAATTTAAAACATGTTCACAAGCAGGATAAGTAAAAGATGATGTAACAAGCTATGACTCCTCACTGTGGCAAACTGAAACTTCTCTAAATCAGTAGTATACGAGACATTATTGCTATATTTTCTGTGAGGAATAACTGCTCTATCGCCACATCAGCCTACCTGCTTTCTCATTGGTCTCATGGCTGAGCTGGTCCACTGCTTCATTGGATGAAGACTTGTCAGATATATAACCCTCGCTTGAGTCTCTCTTGATATTTCGGCTCTGTTGAAATGACACAAGTTGAGGGGTGGATTTCTGTAAGTGTTTACAGACCACATCTAATACTACAGCACTATGGTCTGAGTGAGGGATATTTACGGGCCAAGTGACTCCATCACAACTTGAACTAAGTCATGTTCATCACCCCTAGTGTTACAGCCTCCGAGCCTTGTCATACAGTTTCTGCAAATGTTTATAATTTGGATATATCATTCTACTGTTTAGAAGGACTGCAGTGCTCACAAAGCAGAGCTTGAAAGGAGGTCAAGCAGGGCAGAGTTCAGAGGGAAGTAGAAATACAGCAGCTGTCCAGTTTCTTAATCCTCATGGAATAAGGTGGTTAAGGTGCTAAAGCCTTTAAAACAACGTGCAAGTGCAGCCTCTCTCTAACGGGAGGGAATTCCAAGCAAGTGTTACTTATCCTTTTTAAACTGAGGTACTTACTTCTACTGAGCGTGACTGCTCCCTGGACGAAGTCTCTGGGTTTAAATGAGCATCAGATGCTCCATCCAGTGGACAAGGAGCCCTGGGAGGGGTATCTGGAAGAGGTGCTGTTGGGACTGGTGGAGGGGGGGTATTGGGTCTCTGCTCTTCGCCAAAAATCTTGCTGTGGTGTGTAATAAGGAACTCAACAAGTACAGCCTGATAGCTTGTCTCCAAAATGGCCACCATTGACATGTCCACTGACACTAGAGGGCGCAACAAAGTTGGCCCAAACACAATACCCAGATTACTAGGGGACATCTTGTTCTCGTAGTTTTCTGAAACTCTGTTGAGACAAACAATGAGGATACTCAGGCAAAGTAAACGTTAGTGGCTAAAAGGAAAATTATGTTGCAACAAAGAAAATGTAGCCCAGGAAAAGGACTCTTAATGAAGATTTGCAAACCAGTTGCATACTCACTTATGCAAATGAGAAATAATATGCAGCAAAGTGTTAAAGCAGTACAAAGGAAGTTTCCGCAAGAGCTTTTGCAGATTGTGAATGATGTCCATTATCTCATGAGGGTCTGATGAGGTTTCCTTTTCACTCATGTGCTGAATATTCTTTCCCACAGCGATGAAATCATGGTACAGATCAAAAGTTAGTAACGGCTCTGGAAGCTGAAAGGAATATTATTTTAATCATTCAGTGAAATTAGACACAAAATGCATTAACCTGAGTTTAAGATGCTGTTTGATGCTTAAAGTCATGCATGCTCTATTTGCCTTTAAAAACTTTGAATAATAACCTGTATTTGCTATTTTCTCATAAAAAATTCAAATTAATTAAAATTTTTTAATGACTTTCGTACCTCCTTGAAATAGTGCTTAAGAACAGAAGTGATATCATGCGGTGAGAGATCAGACAGGTCCACTTGCTCCTTTTGCATCTCAAAGGCCTGACAGAGTTTTTGAATGCGAGGTTTGGATCCACTCACACGATACACACCCTCAGAAAACAAAAGCAGGTCATAAGGCCGACAGTTCAAACTTGGCAGGTAAGATGGTGTATGCTTCGGCTACTTTGATGGTCAATAATACCTGGACAGAGAGAGCTCGACTCTCAATCTCAGATGTGCAGCGCATCACCACAAATGGTATCCCATCTGGTCTGTCTCGTGACAACTCGGAGAGCTCCACTCCAAACACTGTGCCCTTCTTGTGCTCACACTCGAGCTGACACACCTCCATGCACTTCCTGTGTAAAGCTAGGCCACACTAAATATGTGCGAGAAAGAAAAACATACATGCGATAGTGTGAATATCCTCAAATAGTTATTGTTTTACTTCATATAGTCTCAGCTGCAGTTCCTCTTCATATATATAAATCAAATGTGGCCTCATACCTCCTCACATTCAATGCCACTGACAACAATGTAGTTATCACACTGCTTGCATTTAACCATCTTGCTCTTCATTTTCCTGAGTCTGTGTGTCAGCGCAGCTCGAGAAATTATTCGATCTTTTACAGTCTGGCTATCAATGCATTCTGCACGAAGAAGGAGAGAACAGGTTTAGGGTGTTTAATGTCAATTCTGTACAGGAAAATAGTGTTTGATGTGATTTGTATTAAGAAAATAAAAGCAGGGAACATACCTGATTCTGACCCTACATCTCGGTCATCTGGATCATCTGACGACACCGTCAGAGTAGACGCTGTCTTGGGCAGCCTCCTGTGACCTTTAATGATCCATTCCCACAGAACAGTAATCACAGAATAGTAGGAATTGTTATTCTCTGAAAAGCTTTGACTGGTATGTAGGATGAAAGGAAAAAAATGCATCCTTACCTGGACTAGATAAGGATTCCAAGCTGCCTCCAATACTCTCACTATCACTGTGCCCCATTCTTTCTATAATGTACCAAAACAAAAATTGAATTATGAAGAAGAAATTCTCTGTAAAAAAAAAAAAGAAAGTCTGGTATAATCTTTTGGGGTTCTTACTGCCATCACTGTGTCGTCTACAAGAAATATCATCTGTTATGAGTAGATGGTCTTGCAGAGAGCTGAGGGTATTGCTGGTCTTTCGTTTGCTTTAAAAAAAAACAGTAGTTTGACAATTTTCCATAACTGAGCTTTTTTTTTTTTTTTTTTTAGAAATAGCACATGTAAAAAGGAATATACAACAGTTATACTACTGATATACCTGAATTCCATTATTACTATTATTATAAGTTAGCTATGTACATATTTTTATTAACAGAGACAACAAATGTGTCTTTTTATATTAAAAAAAACCTGTAAAAATTAAATCTAAAATGGTAGAGATAACCTTTTGTCAGTTTCTCATACCCTTTTCCTTGAGGAATATACTCTTGGAAAAGAAAGGTTTGGAGAGTCTGCTCAGGGCGGTGCCTGCTGAGAATGTAAAGCAGATAGGGCTCCCCCGGCTCCAGGGATCTGCATGTTAACTCCAGGTTGTGGTAGCCAAGGGGAACAGGTTCTGTGTGCTGTCGCTGGAAGTAGAACATGTTGACTGTGGCCTGAAGCAAAGAGGAAGTGAGATGTAAAGCCAAAGCAATGTTTTTGCCCACAAATAAATAGCCTCTCAGATGTCCTTTTCACCATCTTCATCATGCTTGCAGTGTTAATTTCACACTTAAATTAATTATAAAAACTAAATAATAAAAATGCATTACTTCATGATGAGGGATATATTACACACAATGCTGATCAAAGCATTGTAACTATAGTCCTGATAAAGAAAATTTGATAATTTATTATACACAATTTTAACGAGGTGTATGTGCTTAAACAAGCTGGAATCATTTAATTGGCATGATATCCTGTATTCATTCCACAACTTGTTTAAACACATACTGACAGGGAGACGTATTTTTGGGTTTCTTGATTTTATACCAACCTCTTTAAGCACAGTGTCTCCTTGACAGATGAGCTTTCGAATGTGAGAGATAATTCTCTCTTTAACCTTCACTAATTCATCTTGGTGGATCTTGGCATCACTCACACACTGTCTGTACAGAACCTCGGCCTCCACGACCTGTCAGAGACACAGAGAGATCGTGAGAACTAAATTCAGCTCCAGAAATGTCTTCATATCCTCATGTGGTAAATTGTTGTACATCTGTTCAATGATTTTTTATTTATTATGTATTGTGAAACATAAAGAAAAGATCAAAAAAGGGCACCAACAGGCAGATAATAATAAGACAGTTTTTGTCTTATAGTAATTGTATTTGAAGTTTATTACTTCATATTATATTAAAACAATATATTAAAAAGGCACCAACCTTAGTCTGGGCTTCATCTTTGGACTTCCTCCTCTTATCCAGTGTTTTAGTTCCAGCTATGTCGTCCACAGCTTTAGCTGAAATTGCTTTCGCCTTTTCCAGTTCATCACAGCGCTGGAAGTATTGGTGTTTGGCCTTTTTGAGTGCAGTTACTGCTTCATTCTGATGCCAAGAGGAGACAATAACCCACATTTTTCTCTTTCACTATAAAGCCCACTATGATTTTAACACAAAACACAATTCTACTCAAAGATTCTTAAACAACTAAAGTTGAATTGCATTATAAACAAAATTAATAGTAAACATAATTCTACTTTAACATGAATACTTATTCAGTTACCATCCTCCTTTGCTCCCTTGCCCACTGCTCTTTAAACTCTCTGCGCCACTTATCAATCTCATTCTTCTTGGCAGCCATAGCCTAAGTGACAAAGATATTGGATTTAAAAAAACAAAACAAAACGAAAACTCATCACATACAAAATGAATGATCAAACTCACACTTTCTGTATCTGTGTGTGGTCGTCTTTACCTGGTAACATCGGCTTTGTACCAGTTCAGCCGTTCTTCTGGAGGATATGCTGTTCTTGATGTCTTGCTCCAGAGCCATGGTGTAAATGTACTGTAGAGGCATCATTTCCTACAGGCAAGAACACATTTACAAAGATTTTCTAAAGCAGACATGATTAATACTGCTAAGTTATTTGCATCACAACTATGCATTCAAACACATTATTGTACTCACAAAAGAATCCTCTCTACAAAATAAGGTAAACACAATCCTACCTGCTGAGCCACATTGGCTTTTGCACCTTCAGCTGTCTTGATCACATTTTTTGCAAACTCTTGCTCTGAAAATAAAAACCCCAGTAAGTTTCCAATATCTTGTTATGCAAAGGATCAAAACAAGAAAAGCAAAATGTAACTCGCTGAAATGATGCAGTTCAGCATGATTATTCGTTCTAGTCTGGGGTCAGAATATATTGTCGAGATGATTTTGTATGAAATTTGTTACTATCATTCAGTCTCTTTTTACAGTCAGATTAATCAGACCTTTACTTTAAAGTCTTTTGGAGCTAACCTTGGTTTTGGTCAGAACGTTGTCAGTTTTGATCTATCAATCATTCTGATTAGTTCAAGTGACTTAAATCTGGAGTTTTTTGGGATGAAGAACTACCACCAAAAAAATTAAAGAAATAATACATCTATTTTATAGTGTTTAATTGTTTATATCTGAGAATGTAAACTTTCCATAACTAATCTGACCACTCAGCAAAGGTTCTTAATCTGACATTGGCAATGTTGAGAAAAGGGTTTGTAATCCAGGAAGTCAAAATGTTGGTCTGATCTGTGGTCGACTGTATTTTGATTGCTACTCAAAGACTTGTAATCTTTATATCCCTTTCTGGAGACTGGCACCTGTTCAGGCTGACACAAGGCTAATCACCATCTATGTGCGGTCCGAATGCTCCCACTCTTCTTTATTACCTTCCTCATGCAAGCTAATCTTTAATCCTGTGTGCAGCATGTGGCTTACTGGGGTGACTTTCCGACTGTCCGTCAACCTCAGTTGGTTGAACCCCCCCCGCAAAAAACTCTAGAATACATAATACTCTGACACACTAGCTTATACTTAAATATTCAGTCTTCCCTCTTCTCTATCTCTGCTGGTACTACCAAAATGAAAACACAGCCAGTGCTTTGTCCCTCTGTAAGATTGTGTGATTGCACTGCCTTTGAAGATGTGCTCTGTGTCTGTTTATATTTCTGCAGCGCCTCAACCTGCTGAAGTTCAGGTCCTATTGCTTTTAATCAAACCATGAGATATGATCAACGCACCAAAAACTTTCAAATATATGCTTGTATTTTTCTGAAACTAGTCACTTCATAGTTGGCAAAACAGGATTGGAAATTTTCAAACAACTTATGTGTTTTGCCTCTGTGCACAGTTTAAATTCAAATACACCCTCTCGATGATCTCACAGTAATTTGCATATACTATTTCCTTTACACAGCTACATGTTTACTCACCCAAGCTGATTCTCTTCTCCATCCAGGAAAGAAGGTCTTTGGCATAGCGGCACCATATCTTGGCATACTGCAGTGCCGTCTCCACTCCATCCTCACAGCGACAAAGGGCCGAGTCTGCTTCCTGGGCTGTGAGGGAGTACATCAGCATCACTGTAGACTCTGCACACTTGGAGTTGTATCCAGGGATAAGTCCACTGAGCTAGACCCAACAGATTACTTGTCCTGAAGGACTCAACCCGCCCCCCCCGACTCCTCGACCAAAGAAACACCAATCTATTCTACGGTGTTGGCCACAAGATTCCAGATTTAATCAAACAAGATCAAATTACGCAAAAACCATCAAGAAAAAATTTAAGAAGGTACACAAACCCAAAGCAGAAAACAATGAATGCATATGGAAAGTCATAGTAGCTCCTCAGAGAAAAATCTTGTAATTTCCAGAGGATCTCAGCAGACTGTGGACATTCCTGGCACTCAAACACTTTTCATACACTAATCAGCTGCCAACAAAGAAACAAACAAAACAAATAAAACAAGCTTTAAAAATCTGTCCAAAGCCTGTCCATAAACAAAAATGGGGATGTGATCTGACAGAAGTGGGTTTTCATGGACCAAACAAAAATGACGCAAGCTAAATAACTTCCCTCTTCTCCCCTATCCCTCCCTGTCCCTAGCCCCTCCTCCTGACACCTGTTCACTTTTGGTCAGCTACAATGAAACAAGTCACGCTATTAGAGCCAGCAGAAAGTCTGCACAGAGTTAGTGGGCAGTATCAGACAACGTCATGTTACAGCTATACCACATTTAAACCAACAAGTTGTTTATGCACCAACCATTCTTCTTCCTATGTGACTCACATAAACACAGGATGGATGAGGTTTGTGTGACAATCACAAGGTCTTCCAAAAGCCCCCCAAACTGCTTTTTTGTTATTTAAAATGTCTCAGCGTAGCATTATTTTAAATGTAATGCTATTCCTTTCTCTAATACTGTATCAGAGTATTTATTCAATTTCAAAAGCTTTCACTTCTCCCAACAGTCCACACAGAACAGAATTATCTCATCTTGAGTCAGACTAGCAAATGATATTGTCTCTGTGTCACACAGTTAAAGGAAAAAAAACAAAAAAAAAACAAAAACAATCTGCCTTCAATGGCCCCCTGCCCTGCAAGAAGAAGTAACTCCAGCATAGAGAGAACTGCAACAAAATGATCCATTGCAGCTGACGAGGGAATCGTGTCATTTGGAGGAATTAGCATTTTCAGATATGAGCCCCATATAAATTCTGTGCTATCTCATTTGTACAGTCTCTGGGGCTTGGATTGAGGATTATCCTAGCAGGGTCCAGATTGTGGAAGGACAGACTTTAGAGGAGCACTGAGTGAGGTTTACCTCCTGCTGCGTGACTTAGCTTTCTGAATAAGATTGGGTGGGGGTGGAGTACTTGAGGAACGATACTAAGTTTGCGTCATCATTTCTACTATTTTTGTGGCGTAAATGCAATCTCTGCTTGATCTGAATTCTGAAGGTATGCTGTGAACCACATTGGTTAAAACTGACGCTAGCACAAATGGCCATTAACACTTTTATGTGTTCATTTGAACATCTGCCATATTTTTTCTGTATTTGTTTTTACAACAAGATGAGTAAAACTGACATCTGTCCTCTTAGGCTATCTCTTCTTATTATTTTTACATATACACGTAGAACATTGGTCTCCTGCTTAAATCCCCTCTCTTTATCCTAATCTTGTTACAAAAGGGAAGTTACAAATCACAGCTTAGTGTAAGAAAATAACCAAAGACTGAAACAGACACATTAAGTATCACTTATTGTAAGGGGATTATAAAGAGTTTTTGACTTGATAATCTGACCTGAGGATTCTAACAAGTCTCCAATACAATAACCTTTTTGACTTCCTGCAAACGAAGTTTTACATTTTATGTAAGCCAGACATTTGATTGTAAGTTGCATTACCACATCTTTTTTGTTTTCTCCTTGCTTGTTTATCACACAATACATACCTGTTTGGTTTCCATCCACTTCATTGGCCTCAGAACGAGTCTGGGCACAAAGTGCATCTTCACACTGTTGGAACAAAAGAGTCATACTCTAATAAACAACAGACAATTTCCTCAAACCACACCTACAGATTTCAGTAAATGGTTCCAAAAACATCCCCGCTGTTTCTGGTGACAGTGATCTCAGCAGTTTCAGCAACATGATCTGAGCTCCGCAGCATGTGTATCTGTTGCCCATGTAAAACATACATTTGTCATTCATTATAAGGAATAAAACTCTTACATTTTGCTCTGTGATGTCTGCACTTTCTGCAGAGTTGAACTCGGAGATGGATTGGGAGTCACTGTCTGCCAGCAGATCCTCTGTATCACTGAACACAAGGAAAATGTCATAGGGAAAACACTCACACAAACACAAATAAACAGCAATGCCTAATGCTTAAGGGATGTTCTAGAAACATTGTCTGTATTACCAATAATAAAAAATAATTAACATAATATTTTCAGCAATGTTGATGCTGTATGGACATCTTTTAGGTTCAGGTTCTATTGCTTTTGCCAAGTAATGGTGATGCTCGTTAGCTTTTCAATATTCAAACGATTTTGTCTGTTTTATGTAATTTTTGTATCACAGAAAACCCCCAATGGTTTTTCTTTGTAAACATTTATCCCACAAAGGAAGTAAATTTAGAGTCAAAGTTGGTCACAAATGAGAGTGTGAATCAGATAACACAAAAAAGAGGCACACATTGAAAATTAATTAAATATACATAAAGACTTAGTCGTTGAGCTCATGTTAATGGATTATGGTCACGATACCTGAGTTGTTGTGTTGCTTTATATGATCAACCACTAACCATTTTACATTTCCATCACAGTATTCAGATCAGTCTCCACAAGTAATGAGTATCAACTTACGAAGAGATGAAAGAGAGATCAAGATTATCAAAATCTCTGAAGATCTCACTGTAACGCTTGGTTTCAGACTTTTGAGGTGCCCTCCTCACAGCTGAAACGAGAAATGGAAAAACTCTATAGCAGATATATCCTACATGTGTCTACAAACAATTACAACATACATAAGGTCAAATCAGTTTTAATGTACACATGAACAGATTTTTTTATCCTCATATTGGCCTTTTTATATCAGCAGGAATAAGGTGGAATATAAAGGAATGGTGAATAAACTTTTAAGTATGTGACATTGATGATCGTTGATGATGTAATATTTTACCTCTGCAGATAAACTGATAAATACCAGTGTACTTATTCCAGAAGGGGGGGGGGGGGGGGGGGGGGGGGGGGAGGGGGGGGGGGGGGGGGGGGGGGGGGGGGGGGGGGGGGGGGGGGG
>JBAMHX010000023.1:15181699-15212761 GCA_037177515.1 Pseudomugil tenellus | reverse complement strand
CTGGCAACCTACTTGCTGCAAAACTACAGCACTAACCACTGCACCACCGTGCAGCCCCAGAAACAAACCTAACCCACACACACACACACACACACACATACACACAGAGACATAAACACAGCGATTCTTTAAATTTTAAATCCAACAAATTCAGACTTCAATCCAAACTTTCTTGTGCTCTGAAAGGGAACACATGACTATGTGCCTCAAATAATAAATCACATATAACAGTTAATTAAAGTGTTAAAAACTCATTTGAGATTCAAAAGTAACACAGGACTAAAAACAACAGTATTGTTTCTGTATCATCTGTTAGCATGCAATAACAGGAACTGTTGATTTAGTGTTTTGTCACATTATTAAGTTTAAACATCCAGAGTGAAGGAAAATGAAAAATCATTACATGAAAAAAATAAGAAAATATGCTAAAAGAAGTTAAAGCCACTTGAGTCTTACCAATGGGCAACAGGTGACTTTTTAAGATGACTTTTACGTATTCATAGCCAATTTATTGATGGTTCTTAGAAATAATAGAAATACAAGCATAAAATTCACAGTTTAATGTAAAATTAGATAATCTAAAATGACTTAGATGAACCAGCCTATTGACATTCTTTGGACATGCATCTGGTAATTTCTGTATGACAGACAGAAGCCGGGTACTGCAAATGCCATTCAAAACAGCAAGTCTAGTGCCTTGTTAAAACATAACACAAAAACAGCATAAAATGCCCATGATCCCTTTTTAACTAGTCAAAACTGACTTATTTCATGTTTTTAAACTTTAATCACATCGCTGCTGTGATTCTAAAAGGAAAATGATGAAGATAGGAGGTGAATCAACACTAGGGTAGATTGTCCTTTGCATGTTTACAATTAGCTCCTCTCATAGCTCGTCCCGAGCTGTACTGTCCAAATGAGACTGGAGAACATCTACGTTTTGGGCCTCACTACTGATCTCAGCCTGTTCTCTTGTTTTTCCAGAGCGTGCTCTGTCCCAATCTGTACGGACCTTGTCATTGTCCCACACAGTAGAGGTCTCAGTGTCGCTGATGTAACCCGCGTCGCCAGTATAGTGTGTTGGATACACAAGGAGAGGCTCTGCAGAAAATGCCTTCAGGTCCCTAGTTTCAAACTGTTCCATGTAGTCCGACCTGTGGAAGAGAAAACAAGTAAAAAAGGTAAAAGTTGAACACTTAAACAAGGATGTGTGCTATTCTGGAACTGCTTATTAGCTGAGGTAAATACTTACACAGGGTGTTTATTGTACATGATAGGAAGAAACTCATCCACAGGCAAAACCTTCTTTAGTGGCTCCGCTTTTAAAAGCTTCTTAGCACCTTGTAATGACATCATATAACCTAGTGTCCAATATGAATAGTCTGCTTCCACTAAGTTGTGTATATTAGGCACCGCTTTCTCTCTGTGGTCCACTTGCATTCTCTTTCGGCCAATATATCTACAAGAAAGAAACAAGAGGAAGAGTTGTAGAAGAGCAGGGACAAATTCAGTGATTGTAATGATTAAAACAAAAAAAACTCACATGAGATCCCAATCCAGACCTTCATCCTCAACCTCTTTCATCAAGTTCATCAAGCGACGCTTGAAGAAGACCTCAAAGCGAAGGTCATCTTCGATCACCAGAGAGGTTTTCAAACCTCTCTCTACAATCTAAATCCAGAAGCAGATTCATATGTACATTACTAATCTGTTGGCTAATAAATACTTTAAAAGCTTGGCTTCTGGGTTCACCTCTTTCCAGATGTTGTAATGGGACAGAAAGCAACCAAGCTCTCCCTTCGTCAGAGGCCGACCATGGTAAGGGTCACTGTATCCAGAGAGCATTTGGATGCCCATTGCATGAACTTGGCTTACATTCATTGCTCTGAAATAATGAAAAAAAAAAGTGAGAACATTTTTAAAAATCCAAGCCATACACCAAGGAACTGGATCAGAGTATTTATTGACTGACTGAACTTACTTTCCATCTACAGCTGTAACAACCTTACATGCAATCTTCTGCTCATACAGGGCCCTCAGCATACGCTCTCTGCGGTCAGTCCGCCTCTGCAGGTTTATCATGAAAACCTGCACATGCAATCACACCAGTCAGTGTATTTACAGATTTAAACAGCAGGGGGAGGCTTTCAGCACAGAAATAAATGAAGCACCATTTGTGCATATTCCATCTTTACATTACATCCTTACTCACCTCATCAAAGCCCATTTTGTCAGGTTGTTTCTTAGGAACACGTATGTATTTTGAAGGCACCACTGGAGAATTTCGCACTACATGGTGAGAGGAAAGATGGTTGCAGAAATGGTATGTTGAGAGTTGTCATTTGATTGAGCAGCAGAATGTAGAATAAAGTCTTAAAACAAAGTGAAAAGAGGGAGCAGGCTGCAAAAGTATAACTACATGTGTGTACACTCACCGCTAACTTCCATCAAGGAGTGCAAAAAGCTGTCAGACTCATCTTCCAAAGTATTGTGGGAGCGTAATGGTACAGGGAAGTAACCATATGTCTCCTTGTTACATACAAACATCTGGACATCTGCAAGAGAAGAGCATGTACATGTCAGCCGAATAGTAAAATCTGAACATTATTTCAGACTTAATACACAGAAATACTAAACAACAAATACCTGCCATTCGAGCAGAGTAGGCAAACACAATGATGTCATCAAAAGCCCAGCTGTACTCTGGGTGAGGTGGGTGAAAGGCCAGCTGCCTTGATGCCTCCTTCCTGAGGTCTACCAGAACAGTGGAGTGGACCATAGGAACAGCAAAACAACCTTTCCGCACCTGCTTCCTGATAGGTATATAGGCAGCTGTCCTCTTATAGTAACCCTAATGATGGGGGTTGATTAACATTTGAGGCATCTGCAGCATTAAATACATAGAAAGGTAGATATATAACATCACCATGAAGTACCTGAGAGGTCATTCCACACCAGAAGTTTGAATAGGCTGCACGGGATTCAAGCATTGGAGCAATTATGGTCCTATTCTCTTTCATGAGCTTCCAGAGGATGTCTGGATTAATGAGGAGGTTATCACAATCCACTAACTGCAGACAGGACAAAGGAAATACTGAGAAATATGCACATGATCCAAAAAAAAAAAAGCATGTGAAGCACATTATCCAGTCTTTAAAAGGAGAATAGTGAGATCAAAATTGAGCTCTAAAATGGAAAAGTAACGAAGAATTGTCTATTTTGATTCTTATCTTCAGGGAGAAAACTGAGACGTGAGGCAATGAGAACAGATTTATAACAATTCTCAGTGCACTTCACCTCAAAATTATACCTCACTGAAGCTAGACAAAAAGTGTTGGGCTGGAGAATACAATACAAATCCACACTGTGGTATTTCGGCTCCAAAGATTTACATGATGAAGTTAATGTTATGTTTAATTAAGACTCTTACTGGGCCTGTAATAACCATGCTCCTTGAGTTTTGATTCTCTACTTATCCTTTAGCTGTTATTTTGTGACACAAATAGCCAAAGAGAACAGCTTGCTACAAATGTAAAATGGAAACAATTTTATAGTCTTTTGAGTACTTACAAAGTAGTTTATGGACCTACCATGAAGTAGTCTGCCCACATTTCACGAGCGGCCTCCAGTGCTGCTTGCCGAAGCTTCATAACATGCTCATAGCGAAGGTCTGTCCAGTCTTTCGGGCCACTCTCGTCGTCATAGCGTCTTAAAAATACATTTCAGTATTAATCAGACTTATTATTTGGCTTTGTAAGCCAGTGGGAAAAAACAAACAAATTTTCCAGAAACTGTATTAAGTTACCAACCTTGATTCATCTTTTGGCCTCCATTCCACATTATGGTAAAAATTCTGCACCTTAACAAGCCAGTCATGCAGAATGACGGAGGTGTTGTCCACATTGTGATCAGTTGCTACCCTGTCAATATCCGATAAAAACAAATCATCAAAATGCAACAGATTCAACAAGGTCAAGAATTTAGGCCACAAAACGAACACAAAACATAAAAAAGAAAAACAATGGTTAACTTTAGAGCTATCGCCAGCCTGAGTTCAAACAACAATAAGAGGTGAAAGAAAAAACCCGGACTCAAATAACAAAAGTCCTTTGTTCGTCTTTGTCTGCACCTGTGGGAACTGATATAAGTGTTAATAATACCAACACAAAAACACAATACAGGTAGTGATTTTCTTATAAAATTAGCATTTTTAAGCAAAGCTGTAACAGAGGAAATCATAGGATAAGAAACAACAATACAGAAGTGAAACATCAGTCTGGAATAGCTTAGAACGGAAGGAAATGATTTGAACAGGCTAAAGCTAAATGTGAGGCTTGATCTAATTCTTCTGCTATAAATATTGTAACAACAAAACACCCACAGTCTTTTTTCATGGTCCAGCTGGTCAATGGACTTTGCTGCAAAACGTCATCTGTATAACGACGAGTTGGGTTTGAATTTAGCTCCTGTCGATGACAGCCAGGAGGGATTTCACATGGATCTGCAAGAACACTGCAGTTCCAAGTGTTGATTTCAGTCATATTTCTGATTTCTCAAACTTTACCATACACTCCGTTTCCTGTTCATGTTCAGCTGAAACGTTTCTATAAAAACCAGACCTGTTAACTATGTAGTACTTGTACTCTTGTCTTCAATCCGCTCTATTTTTACTGCAGCAGAGCAGCAATGAGAGTCTAATTGCAGACAAAGATTTAAATGATGGTTTAGGCAAGTTCTGATTGTGAGACTTTGGTGTGCCTGCAAACAGCTGCAAAAGACTCCAGTAAAATCCAAACAACAGCGAGTGTTTACAGCGTCACACAGTTGTTTGCCCTTTTGACATGGAAATGTGCTTAGAGAGCATGTCTTATAAACCATTTTCGCCACATATAAATTCACATACTTTTAACATGATCAAACCTCTCCTATAATAAGTCAATCATGAAAAAGAAAGAAAAGGAAAAAAACTGACAAAAAGTTTCAAACATACGAAGCTCCCTGAGAAAATACACTTTATTAAGTTGGAAGTGAACTATCCTCTTAAGTTCTGAGGGCAGTCTTGCAAAATGCTGTGAGCTGAGGATACAAGTGTGGGTGGGCTGTTGGAGCATGTTATTAAGTTATTATGTGAGAAAAACCTCCCTTTCACTTGCGCTGACTTTTAACAAGAAAAACGTTTAAATAGCTTCTAACTTACGGAACAACAAATGGCTTACAGTTTGTTAAAACCAAAAAAACTGATGAGATGCTGATGGTGACACTCTACGTCCCTAAAGCCAGTTTGTGATGTTTAGAGTCTGGAAATGATCTTCACAAACCCATAAATCTGCATAATATCACAAAGTTGAAATTTCCATAATGACTTAACAAGAGCAAGCCTTGGAAATTGCTGAAAGCATGAGAGGGGCAGTCACTGAGGGGTTTCCCAGCACTTCATTATGAAATCTCAGCATGAATTATGCATTTATACATTATAAATGATGATGTTTCTTCATTTTTTCATCCATTATGTCATCTTTGACCTTTGAAATGCATCAGGTCTAAATAGAAACAAAAACAGCTGTCCACTAATACACAGACTGGCCTGAGGAGGTAAAACATTGTAATAAGAAGGTTTAGGGAGATGAAAGCTGGAGTGTGACAAATGTGTGGAAACGGACAACAGAGACCAAACGCTGTTTGTTTGGATTTTAATATTGAATCATACAGCTCCCTCTGTGGCCAAACCAGTCCCCTCCCCTCCACGTATACAGATCAATGCAATGCGTCTTCCCCCTTCCGATTACCACTCCCCAGATGTGGTCACCTCTGCCTACAGTTTTGCTATTAGAATAGTGGTCAGATACAGATGGATCCATCGTTATGATCCTGCACTTAGAAATTAGTCATGTTCTTTAAACCAGAACGTAAACGCTACATAAGTGCGGTTTCCACAGCCATTTTGACACCCAATCTCTGCAGACTCATTACTTGTATAGTTTTGGCTTAAAATTCGCAGTGTGTGCCACTATTCATATATTATTTTTCAGAGGAGCACGTGTGCAAATATATATATACATATATAACTTTACCCTCATATGTTCGAAAGCTTAAAGGCAGCCAAACACTTCCCGTTAACAACTTACCAGAGAGCCATACGGTCTTTGGGATAGTTGAGACGCTCAATAGTACCCAGGAAATATGGCAAAGAGTGCTCAGAATTTCTGCAAATGAGGGCGACGAGGACCCGAGGAGCAAGGAGCGGAGACTCGGGGGTCCAGCGCTCCTCCGCAAAGTATCCCCGGACAGGGTTGCAGTAGGACAGGAGCAGAAGGAGCAGAGGCGTGGGGAGGCCGTACAGCATATACATTGCAACAGTATGTTGTGGTATGAAAAAATAAAAAACATATATTTCAAAATAAAACAAACTGCAGTGCTTTTGGCTCGTTTTGACCTATAGAAATGTCTTCTCTTTACTTTTCGCGGCCATCACATTTACAGAAAGTATGTACCGCAGCTCCTGATATAGCAGTATGAAGTTAAAGGGGGATGTGTCTTATTCTTAAAGGGGATGGACAACAGGGTTTCTCTGCACAGTTAGATGAAATGCGCACAGTCAATAAGGGACACCAAATTCTAAATGGAAGCAGATTTTCCCCATTAAAAGAGTGTGATTTTATTTAATCATTTACTATGCAAGTGCACATGAGGACTGAGACATAAAGGAGTTTTACAATACATTTAGGATCAGGTAAATGTGCAAAATACTAGAAAATAAAGATGATAAAGATGTTTTCTAGTTTTGTTGAAACAGTTTGAACAATTTGTCTGAAAATTTTGAGAAAATAAAATCATCCAAAATCAAAAAGGAAATAGGTGGAAGCAGAAATTTCACACCTCACTAAAGAATGTTTGCTTGCTGTGTTTCTAGTTTCCCAATTAGACTTATTGAATGTGCATGTTGCACAACTAAATGATTATCAACATAAATTGCTACACACTTAAAATTCTCTAAAGAATAAACAAACCATATACTTGCATAAAGTTACAGCTGACATATCAACACTCCAACATTCAGTAAGGGCTACATAAAAAAAATGTAGGAATGTACTGGGCCATACAGTGCTGAATTCCTGCCTTTATCACACTGAATGCTCTACAGTTTGGCCCCTGACTCTGGCCTCTCTACCTGGATAGTTAAAGAAGCAGCTGCTGGGTCATCTATGAGCCAGAACAGTTCACCACTGCTTGGGACAACACGCGCTGCTGGTAATGCTGGACTTTCTTTACCCTCCAGTACTTCCTGCAAACAGAGAGGATGATGTTACAGGAGCATTATTACAAAGCTCAACAGAATGAACATTATTTCTGATGTACCCATGGGTGAAAAGTACTGTTTTTAATGCTCTAGCTCAGGGGTCTTCAATCCTGGTCCTTGAGGGCCAGTGTCCCTGCAGGTTTTTCATGTGTCCCTGCTGGAACACACCTGATTTAAATCAATGTATATTAAGCAAACATGTGCAGAGCTTGTCTGAGTTCAACTCAGGTGTGTCCCAGCAGGGACCTTGGAAAACGTGCTGGACACCGGCCCTCGAGGACCCCTGCTCTAGCTGTTACAAAATGTACTTAAATGTATTATTTAATATTAATCAGCATTTGTTATAATCATCATTATTATTTTGTTTGTGTTCTTTATGATTTTATCTACAATAAACTTTTTACAATTATGTTTTCTAAACATTTTTTTAATACTATTTTCTTTGTCAATCTAATGCGTTTCACTTCAGGACTTACATAAGTCAATAGGTCAACTTGAGGTTGGCCTACAGAGCCACTGAATACCAAGTTTTGGCACTGTGATATAATCTCTCTCTGCAATAATGATGATAATCTATAAAATATTAAAATAAAGAAGTCCCTTAAACTTGAATTTCCTACAATGACCAGCAAGGGGGGTGTTGGTCTCTTTTTGTACTACAGTCCGCTATACTGTTATCAAATATTCTGTGATATATTCTGCTATCAAGTCGAGACCAATAAGACAATACTGTGAATAATAAACTAGTATGTTTTGATTGATTAATTAAATTCAGCCCTTGCTCACGTCATAGAACATGTTTCAGCAGTATGACATGGCTGAAAACAAAATGCTGAATTATTATAAACATTTTAGGCTTGAAGAAGATGATTTTGAAATATGAGTGCTTGATGGCATCTTCCTAAGCGTTACCTTCAGAACGGGTGCTTTGCTTCCTCCGGTTGAAACAAAAACCACACAGTGTGCAGAGTTCACCACCGGAAAAGTCATAGTTACACGCTGTGGTGGTGGTTTAGGAGAATCGTCGATAGGGGCCACAATTTTCTGTGTTTCCTGCAAATGCAACACAGAGAAACCAAATTCTTTATCACATGACAAAAATGTACTAATGTGAGAATCATAACCAAAAATATATGTCGTCACTCTGAAGTAAACACTGCACAATGCAGATTAGCTCACTGACATGTAACAAGGAGTGAAGTGGACGCTATGGGGAAATGGAGCATCTCCCAGTTAACACTGGGTAAAATTACATATGCATTCTGCACATTTTAAAACTTGGAGTTCTTACCTTTGCATAACATATATGCACGTTTATCTTATGGATAAGCATAATTTTAGATTTTGTCAATACAAGGATTACTATCAATCAAACAAAAAATTAAAACAAAAACATACTTGGAAAATCAAAATGAAAAAAAATGTTCATATTTTTGTGAAATTTTTTTATTTTTTTGCTGATTTACAACAGTTCTTCTGGTAATCATTGGCTTGATTCAAAGTCTGGTGACACAACATGAGGGATGGTGTGACAGATGAAGTCTGTTCGCAGCAAAACTCTAATCCTGTGTTCACTTTCATTGTTTCGTGTGAAAACTCAATACATCAACATGCATATAGTTATTCAATACACAGATGTTCTGAAATGTTGCCCTTACCTCCAAAAGAGGGTGGTCTGGAAAAAGGGAACAGGTGTGCCCATCAGGTCCCATACCCAGCAGTAACATGTCAAACACAGGAAAGTTTTCACCTGGGAATGCCTATGATTTTAAAGATAGTCATCAATACATAAAAATAAGATACTTGATCTTCACAAAACTAAACACTTGCAACTGCACTGCACCTCTTTCAGTTTGCAGGTATAATCTTCAGCACACTCCTTCACAGGCAGAGAGGGATCAATGGTTAAGATTCCACTATCTGGGATGTTGATCTTGGAAAACAACTGATTCTGGAAAAGAATGTGGAAAAAGTTGCATTATGTCAAAATATAACATGAATTTATGAAAGCACGGGGAATGAAATTAAACCCAGACATAGATACCTTGTACAGGCCATAGGTGCTCTCCGGATCGTCGAAAGAAACCAGGCGCTCGTCACAGAAGCCAACAACCCATTTACTGCAGTCCGGTTTTGGCTGCGCGAGCAGCTCTTTGCTGAGCATGGAAACCAGGCTTCCACCAGAGAGCCCCAGCGTGAACCTGCCGCGAACTGAGATGGCTTTCTCAGCCCGTGATTTTACCAGATTGGCTAGAACTGGACCCAACTCGGAAGAGGAAGGAAAAACAACCACTCTTCTTCCAGCCATGGGAACACTGTATGGCAAAGACTTGCGAAGAAAAGAGAGATACATGTTAAATATAAGGAAGTACATTAGGAAATAAAGTGCAAGCCACATAGTGTGTCATGCCTCACGTTGAGCAATCTTATACCAAACAAACAAACGTGTAGTTTTTGGTACAGGTACTTAAAGTGAGATGCAACTATTGACACGAGACCGAGGCGCGTTTCTAAGAAAATGCTTAATCAACTTAGGAAGTGGAGGGGTTGCACTTTTATTTTACCGAATTTCATTTACCTTGATTGTTGAGGGATTCTTAAAAGCGGGTGGTCATGGGGATTTTCAGTCGGCAAATGGACAAACTTAATTCAATGCACTGCTTCCTGAAACGGCTCTTCGTTAGCCAATCATAACTTGCGTAGCGCGGCACTGCATTCTGGTAAGTGTAGTCTACAAATAAGAAGCGACAAGTCCATTTAAAAAGAGAGAAAAAAGCATCATTTCATAACTGCAGTAGACTTTCAACATTCAACATATAATCATGCTGGTAAACAGAGTAATATAAACACTGTAGCTAAGTGTGTTTTTCTTTTGAAAAATTCTTACACATTTGCGACCTTTCCGCCCCGGAAGCACATGAGGATGAAGCACTGTTTCCATTTTAACCGAGTAGTTATATTCACACGTATCTTGTGGACATGCAACCACAGCTCACCTCGTGCATTACAGCATAGTTACACCTTACAGAAACTGTTAAGAAGACCCCCAACAGTGACAACTCGCCCACGCTTGTTTTCTGTGTGTCACAGAAATCAAAGAAACATGACGACAGTTTTTTCTTTCCAGGCTCAGCTTGTCTCCATCATGGACGTGCTGTCCAAAACAGCAGTGATGGAAATAAGCAAACTGGTCGAGATAGAATCCAAGATGCTGAAAATAGAGATAACACGTGGACGAAATGAAATCGCCTCGCTCACAGAGAAGCTGCAGCTGATGGAGAAGCTGCTGTACATGGCACAGGGGGGCAGGCAGGACGCAGCAGCATGCTCAGCTGGGAAGGACACTTCAGAGAACGGAGCATTCTGGACACCAGACAGAGCAGGACCTGTCCCGAAAAGGTTAGTTCGCTGATTCTAGGTTTATTCTCGTGTATAGCCATTCGATATGTGTAGTAACTCCTAACGGGTCAATTCATCTCCATTGTGGCTTTTTGTTGTCTTCACCTTTCCTGATGTACTAAATGTAAATGTGTTGCATCCCAGTGAAACCCAGTGGGAAAACAGAAGCTCTTCTTTTGAATTAAGCAGTGTGCAACAAAGTGAAGAGCACTCTCCAGCAGAAGTAAGCTTGCAATGATCAGACAGTATTATAAAATGTTTTTTTTTATATATATACCCTGCAGTTGTAATTGGTGGCATCTTTTTCTTATTAGGTCACACAGCCACAGAAAGAGCAGCCCGAACTGGTGGTGGTAAAAGAGGAGCCATTAGAGGAGGAAAACCAAAGCACCAGAGAAGAAAAAACAAGTGAAATCGGCGAGTAATATTACTGTGTTCACATGGTTAAATTTGTTTTCTTCATGTCACTGTTGCTATGTTAATTTAACGTGTTAGAATGGCACCTAGAAAGTGATGTTCTCACAAGTATTGAAACTTTAGCAGCATTATTACTGTACTCCTTATCAGGATCGCTGGTACTAAATATTTTCTGAATTTTAACTTGTTCCTCTCCTCATAACAGGAGGAGAAGCAGCCACAGACGCACAGAAGAGTTCAGATGTGATGGAGCATCCAAAAACTGTTGTAGAACACCGGCCGCCTCTATTCACTGATAGCTTTGTGACTCTGAGCACCCAGCAGTGTCCTGCGGAACCAGAGAGGGGGGAACCACGCTGGAATCCACATGTCACATCTGCACACACAAACCTAGAGGATGGGAAGCGTTTGGTTCAAAGTGTCTCCTCACAAAGTGTGCTAAGGAATATGAAGCTTCATAACTTTAGGAACTCAGCTGCAAAGAGGTTTGGCTGCTTACAGTGTGGCAAGAGTTTTAGGTGCTTCAGCCAGCTTGAAATCCACCAGAGAAGTCACACAGGAGAGAAGCCATTCAGGTGCACACTGTGTGGAAAGCGATATGCACAAAAAGGGCACCTTTACACACACCAGCGCACGCACACTGGGGAGAAGCCATATCGTTGTCCCATTTGTGGAAAAGGCTTTATTCAAAAATGCACCCTTGACATGCATCAGCGCACACACACAGGAGAAAAACCTTATGTTTGTATCAAATGTGGCAAAGGTTTTACAAAGAACTGTAATCTGAAAAAACATCTTGCTGTACATGTAGATCCCAGTTTGAATGCTTACTGGAGTGAATCAACTGTACCAGCATTTAGTGGAACATTCATAAATGGCACCTCTTAAAACACCAGCCACATCCAATTTAACTGTCCAGCTGTTTTATTAATTCCTTTTTTATGGAAAATAAAGTTATTTTTCCTCCAAATGTGAGTATATGTCACCTTTTCTTACTGTGTCAAAGCCAAAATACAAAGGATATATCTGACATGCCTTCACATGCGTCATAATCAGCTTTATTTGCCAACTATGAACATGTACAAGGATTTTTTTTTTGCTGGCAGATATTGTCAACCTCGTGGAAGTATTAGGGTAAGAAAAAAGTAATACGTAAAGAAATATCTATCTTACGCTCAAATGGAAACCCTTGTAACAGAGTTGTAAAAAATGTTACTTGTGAAATTACTGTGAAGATTGAATTGTAATGTTCACATCACAATGTTTTATTGTCATACAAGAATGTACAGTGAAATTAGAGTCAGTTACTGATCAGAAAAAGCCCCGTCAACAATATTAAACAGATCTGTGATACAGGAAAAGGTCTCAGTTATCCATCACCCATGGATATGGCTTATTGCTACATTCACAAACACAAACTAAAGCTGCTTGTGGTCTGAAGAATCAGTTTGAAAAATCATGTTTGGAAATTGTGACTGTTTTAAAGTCAGTATTTGTGATGCTTTCAGGACAAATAGTGGATATTTCATGGGTCATTTGTGAATTTGCGACATTGTAATTAATTAATATTCATCAAAATTGAGCAGATACTGTTATCCAACAATTAGAGTAGGCGTTTAATAAGCCTGACAGTAATTCGGTACCTTTCTAGTGATATACTCAGTAAAACATTTGATACACCATGAGACTAAAAAAATACAAGAAACAAGCTGTGGGAAAAAAGTAGTAGAAGGTAAGATGCAACATGATTGTGTTGTAGAGTACTTGGTGGTCAAAAGCTGTAGTTCCGCATAATCCCCACTAGAGTAGGCTACAGTAATTCTACGTAATGTTGACAACAAAGTCTTCGGCTTCTAGCACATGAGATGCTTTCTGTAGATAATAAAGTATAATAAAACAGATAAATAAAAATGTTTTAAATAGTATTAATCATTTGTATTCTGTTAATTGAACTTGCACCTGGTCAAATGTCTGCATACATTGAAAAACAATGCTAAACTCAGTGTATATGTAAACTAATATAAACTCAGTCTATACACGTAATGCATTATAATGCATGAAAACAGTAATTTATCCCTAGTAAGAAGAGTTTCAATCAGGTTTTCATGTATATTATTGTCCTTTCACGCGCTCGTCATAGACGGCCGTTAGTTAGCATAAAGTTTTCCCATAAGCCCTTGCGACACAGCTGTAGCACATATTTGATTAAAGGAGCAACGGTTGCTACGGTTGGAATTGTACCACAATTACACAATTATTGCGCTTTTCCAGCGATATGATGTGCGACACCACAAACCGGAGTTTTCGGACGCAGCTGGCCATGATCCTGGACAAACTAACAAAGGCAGCTTTGGTTGAGATTGGAAACCTTGCTGATGAATGCTCGTCTGTCCTTCACACCGAAATATCCCTCCACAAAACGGAGAATGATGCGCTGAAAAAGAGATGTTACTCTTTGGAGGTCCAGCTAAGAGCAGCGAGGGAAGCTCAGACCTACGCCGGACACGTCAACAGCGGTATCGGCCGCAGGCTCTCCGCAGGTCAGAGAGCTGGGCTTTGGTGGGGGGTTTAGTTGTCACATCAGCGTTTTTACAGCACTGTTGCGGATTTATTTGCAGTACTGAGGCTGGTTGGACTTGTTGGAGATTTAAAACCCGAGTTATTTATAGAATAATTGAAATGTTTATATGAAGATATAATGAAAACATTCTGCAAAAAAAAAAAAAAAAAAAAATCCTAATTTCAAGTGTTCTTTTTCAGACCAGCACCATTCTGCTCCAGCGATTGATGGAGTGTTTGGAAAAGACTGGTGCATGGATCTATGGAGAGAGGACAAGCTGCCCCCTCCAAGAGAGCCACCAGAGACGGCTGCTATGACAAATATAGCCGCACAGGTCAGCTGTCTGGTTTTTTTAGTCATTTCAGTCATTCGGATGGCTATATCTGCAAAATGTGTTCTTAGATTAGTTTCCCCTCTATGTCTACTTATAAGGCAATCGACATAATGGTGAGAGAACCTGATCTCATCTTTGTCAAGGAGGAAACATATGATGATCATCCCATTGGTCAACAGATGAGTCACACCAATGACAGGAAAAGTAAGTGTGGGCTGAAAAGAAACTGAATCAACTGAAAATAAATCTTTATCATCCTAGTGCTATTTATGATTTAACTCTTTCTACTCTCCTTCTGCAGTTGTTGGGATGTTTGAGGATGACGGTATGCTTCACAGACCTGTTAATGAACTGCAGCTTCATTCAGGAGAACTAAACAACTTCCCCATAGCAGCAGAAGCTCAAATGCAACAACGCACACAGCCAACAATCATGGACAAGCTCATAGACGATGCTACGATGAGCACGCTTGTTGAAAACGCGAATCCTCCGTCGGCTATCGTGGAACACTCGGATTACATGAACAGCATCCATACGAATCCAACCAAAGAACTCCTCATTCAGCCAAAACCTGTGAAGCCAACAAAACGGTTTGAGTGTTTATTTTGTGGGAAAATATTTAACTATTTAAGCAGTTTAAAAGTCCATATTAGGAGACACTCCGGTGAAAAGCCGTTCAGCTGCTCTGTATGTGGGAAACGTTTTGCACAAAAGACGTACCTGAAGTTGCACCAGCGAGTGCACTCGGGGGAGAAGCCTTACAGCTGTTCAGACTGTGGCAAAAGCTTTTCTCAAAAAAGCTCTCTGAACATACATCTTCGAACACACACTGGTGAAAAACCTTACAGCTGTATGGATTGTGGTAAATGTTACGCATACAAGTACGGTTTAAACCACCATCAGTGTTTCAACTGGATGGTCAAACCCGAAGTATTTGAAAGTGAACTCAGTGCTGTTCAGAGTGGCTCTGCGTGTGCCAGTATGTCTATATAAACCTCAAACATGGACGAAATATGTTGTTTTTGATCTTAATATTTAACAAAGGAAAGTAAATTATATATAGTTGCATGTGCTCCTGTTTACTTTTTCTTCTTTTTAGCTCTGTTGCAGACCGGTGTTGTTGCAGTAGTGAACATGTGTCTAACGATCTGGAAAACCACCACATTTTGTTTTCTGTACATTACATACAAATAGTTTTTGTGGCACCAGCTCACCACTTGCTTCATCACCTCTCTGGATGGTGTTTAGTTTTTGTTGCTGATGACGCCCTCGAGCGCCATGTCCTCAGTAAGCCTGACAATGATTTTGGATTCTGAGTTGGACATGCAGTCATTGAATGTGACCAGTGTGATAGTCGACAATATTCTGGGTGCCATTCCTGGCTTTCTGTCTGGGCATGCAGCTTACCATGGGTTGACTCTCTCTATAGTATCCTTATGTCTTCGATGCCAGGTGGAGAGTCTGCTCCTCAGATGTAAAACTAGGGGGAAGAGCAAAAAAACATCATCTTCATCACATTGGTCCTTGTGTGTTAACAGTACCTCATATCAGGCCATATAAGGCCTGACCTGGAAAATACCAAAACAATAACTGTGGGCAGGTGCTCTAAAGTTTGCACAGTTGTGGGATAAACTTTTAAAACTACCTCTTTGCAGCAAAATACAGGAAATCAACGTATTGCTTTATTGTCCAAGTATCCCCATGATGTATTTGTTATATGCCATTCTTCATTTCTTGGCATTAAACCAAGTATGGATGCCTTGAAGAACAGAAATGTTATGTTCAGAAATGTATCAGAGCCTAAGTGGTGTTGCTGCTTGAACAGATTTTATGTCGGCATCATACTTGCATAAAGATAAGTCATGCTGTCATCCCATTTTTAAGATCACATATTGTTTTACCTTCCACTGTGTTTATACCCAAACAAATATTATCTGTACAGATAAAAACCTGCCTCTAGTGATTCTCTTGAGGAGACCAGTTCAGTGAACTATTCTTTTTCAAAACCACAGTCTTTTCTTATGGTTATTTCTCTGTGTTCACCATCTTTACTACAAGATGTACTTTTTATTTTTTTTTTACAATTGTTCAAAATGAAAAAGTAAAGATATGAGATGGAATGCACCAACTCACATACACTTCTGAAATGATGTATTACTATAATTTGTACATTTCAAACCATCTCGCATACACAGACGAGCAACATCTCAAACATGTTACTAGACATACTGTCCAGTATCAGCTCACACAGGAACGTATATTACCTCCCATTTATACTACTGAAATCACTTTTATACACACACTATCACAGATTTACATGGGTGTCTTGCAGGCATTTTAGTAGTATGTATGCATGAATTTTCATTTATATGCAGACATTGCTTGTGGTGTTTGTTACAGCTGCTTTTACATGTGTGTGCAAGTGTTTATATGTATATATGTATTTCAGAGGTATGTGTGAGTTAAAAAAACATTCAGTTCATTTTTAAAGATTCCAGGGATGATTCTTTTGGTTTTAAAGTTATGTTAAATTTTAGTAATTTGAAAATTAGGTATATCAATTAACTTCTGTAAAATAAAATTCAAACCACAACATGAACATTCATGACTTTTTGTAAGTTGTATTGTAAAGAAAAACATAACTAAAATAAAGTGTATAAAAACTTTAATGAAACTTGTGATATTTGAACACTACAGAAGAACAGACTTTACTACCTTTACACAAATGCGAGAAGATGCATCGTAATAAATAAAGCTACCAAACAAAAACTACAAGTCACTAACTGATTTTGCTGCCACATTTTTAAGCTGATTCTGACTTGTTGGCCCTTCTCCGACAACCTCGTGATTTAAATGTGCCATTAAATGATGGTTAAGGTTCACCTTTTGTGTGAACGTCTTCCCACATTTCACACAGCGGAAAGGTCTTTCACCAGTATGAATGCGTAGATGGCATTTCAGATTGCCTTTTTGGGTGAACCCTTTTCCACACATGCTGCACCTGTAGGGTTTTTCTCCTGTATGGACGACGTAGTGAATCCTCAGAGCTGATGGGTTTGCAAAGGTCTTCCCACATAACTCGCATGACTTGTGGACCCTCTTGTTGGGAACTGGAGGCATGCAGGTGTGTGAATTGAGCTTGTACCGGTGTGGAAAATGTTGCTTACAAATGTTGCAGAAGTTCGACTTGTGTGATTTCATGTGGTGTGTTAGAGTGCCTTTGTGAAAGAATGTCCTGTTACATATCTGACAAGTGAATTTGCCTGTATTCAGAGCTCTAGCAGTTTTAACATTAAGTATATTTAAGTCATGTGAATCTTTGTTCAGAGTATTACAGTTTCCAGAAGAGTCTACTGGTAATGTCTGCTGCTTGTTCTGACTGGAAACTGCAGGTTCCTGCTGACTTGCTAGAACAAACTGGATGTCATCATCATCATCATCATCATCATCTTCTTCTTCTTCTTCAATTGGAATGATATGACTGCTGAAGACATCTTCTGTAGTGTTGATGGATATCAGCTGTGTGGTTGATTCTTCAATACATTCTGCAGAAACAACTTCCTGTCTACTCCGATCGAAGGACAAGCTGCAAGTGCCATCATCAACCAAATAATCAATTGACAGCTGCTGGGGTTCCTCACCCATGTTTTCCTCGTGTTCTGCTGTAGAAAGACAATGAGTCAAAACACACACACAAAAAAAAAAAAAACACGTTGGGTAATCTGCACTGCATATCCCGTTCCTCTTTCCTCCCTTACCTTCAGTGCCGAGGGCTTCCTGCTGGCAACAAGTGGCCACTTCCTGGACAAAGCCCTCATATTTTATATCTGGCACAGTATCCTTCACTGTTGTCACAGACTGGTAAAGATAAAAAGAAAGAAATACAAATGTTACAAATGTAGTTCAATATAATAACATTTTCTGGACAATAATGTTACTCAATCTTGATAATTGATTATTCAAGTCACTGAGCAAAGATAATTTTGTGAATGCTTTGAGGCATTCAAACACTAGTATCAAATTTTACCCATTTTTTTTTAATTTAGTAGCATGTTTTCTCCTTTAAAGTTTAATTAAAATGAGCTTATTTAGAACCTTCAATTTGTAGACTTCTTTTTAGGAATTGTCATGAGCTTTCAACTAGTATAAAGGTACAAGTTTTTTTTTTTTACATATGTACAGACATATAATATAACTTAACCTGTTACTTTATCTTTTTTACATAGCCAGCCCTCAACTCCTGGACTGGGGCCACATGCTGCTTGTCACTCGATCTTCCTTGTGATAAAAAAGACAAAAAACTTTTTTCTTAGTATGGACAAAAGTTAATGAAATTTCATTGGGTTTTGGTTGCATGGTGTAGCTCTCTTTTAGAAACATTTACGCCACACAAACTTTTTTTTATCTCAAATTTTCACACATTGTATATAATTATTAGTTAGAAAATATGGGGGGGAAACAATAGAACTTCCTAATATGTCATGTAATATTTTCATATATGTTACATCTTCATTTTTAAAAATATTATTTCACACATAATACATATATTTTGTGACCCAGACAACCAACTTAACCTAATGTCACACTACAAAAACTGGCCTTTAAAAAACAAGAAAAAAACCTACAAAAATTTGGTTAATTTTCCTTGAAATAAGATAAAATTTCTTGTTCTGTTGACAGATAATTTATCTTATTACCTAAAAGTTCCTAAAACAAGTACAAACATCTTTTTAAAAATCTACTAGGAATAATTATCTTACATTTAAAAAATAAGCATGTGTCCTTGATTTGAGATGTTTAATCTTACTTATTTTAGTTTTTGCAGTGCAGACATGCTGCTTTTCAATTTACATCAGCAGAATTTCTTATTGCAATATTATTATGATTCTGGGGGTTTTCATGCATTTGATCAGATGTTTATGAGTTATTTATGAGTCTCTCAGTGCACGGCTGTCACCAGACTAGTTTATTCCTCATATTAAGGGGCATCACAGGCTAACTAACTGTGTTCATCTTCTCACCTTAACTGGGGGCTGAGCAGAGTGTGTGAGCTGCTGCAGATAGTATGGGTCTCTATCTTTCCAGAGATTCACACACCAGTCTTTTCCAAAAATACCGTCTATGGTGGGAGTCCCAGTTACTGAGAAAAATAAAATAATAAAGGCAAGAAAGACAAATAACATAAATACAGAAATGATTCCGATCACTTCTGCTGGTTCTGTCTGAACTGCTGTTAGACTGGGAAACGTAGGTACCATCATGGGCGCCGTCGCCTCTGTAGCAGACAGTTTGAACACCTACGCTGCGACATTTACTCAACTTGGGGGTGTCGGTTCTTACGATGGTTAGCTCGCACTCGAGACTGTTTACTTTTTCTGCCAGAGCTGAGTTGGCAAACATAAGCCGGGACAGCTCCAATCGGAGCTCAGCCGAGTCTTCATCAACCAGTTTGCAGATCTGAGACAGTGCAGACTTGGTCATTGTTTCCATGATGGACGACAGCTGCGAGTGAAAATAAATGCGGCTTGCCATCACTAATAATGGCTGTAAGAAGACTTTCCGTAAGTTAAAAGAACGTGCTTTTGCTATTTTAACGATATTATAACATAAAACGAAAACATTAACGCGTAGATAATGACTCTAATTTAACCCAATAACGTTTGGAAAGCGGGACCCAAATAAAGGTTGCAAACATGACGTATTTCCGGCGGATGCTACTGGTCAGCTGCCTTTAGTATTATAAAGCTTCCTGGTTAGCAAATGAAGTCAGACATTAGCAGGGTTTCCCATTAAACTAATATTAATGCAATCCTCTTAAAATTCGGTAGATATTATCCGGGACAAGCGAAGCTGTGAATATGAACACGGAGAAAGACTTTTCGCCTCTGACGCCCAACATTGTCAGGGCTCTGAATGATAAACTGTATGAGAAAAGGAAAGTCGCAGCTCTTGAAATAGAGAAGCTGGTGCGGGAGTTTGTGGCTCAGAACAACTCTACCCAAATCAGACATGTGATCCAGATCTTGGCTTCGGAATTTGCTCTCTCTCAACATCCCCACAGTCGGAAGGGGGGTCTCATTGGACTGGCGGCTTGCTCCATCGCCCTGGGAAAGGACTCAGGTCTGTATTTGAAGGAGCTCATTGAGCCTGTACTCACGTGCTTCAATGACTCAGACAGCCGTTTGCGCTACTATGCTTGTGAAGCTCTCTATAACATAGTCAAAGTGGCCAGAGGAGCGGTACTTCCCCATTTCAATCTGCTTTTTGATGGTCTCAGCAAGCTTGCAGCAGATCCAGACCCCAATGTCAAAAGTGGATCAGAACTCTTGGACAGACTGTTGAAAGACATTGTGACAGAGAGTAACACATTTGATTTGGTGGCTTTCGTTCCCCTGCTGAGAGAGAGAATCTACTCAAATAATCAATATGCCAGGCAGTTTATTATTTCTTGGATTCACGTGTTGGAGTCTGTGCCAGACATACACTTGTTAGACTATCTCCCGGAGATCCTGGATGGACTCTTCCAGATCCTTGGTGATAACAGCAAGGAGATCCGTAGGACATGCGAGGTGGTGTTAGGAGAGTTTCTGAAAGAGATTAAGAAGATGCCCTCCAGTGTGAAATTTGCTGAAATGGCCAACATTCTTGTCATTCACTGCCAAGTTGCAGATGAAGCTAAACTCACAAATGATCTGATCCAGCTGACAGCAATGACATGGATGAGAGAGTTTATCCAGCTTGCGGGCAGAGTGGTGCTCCCCTATTCCTCTGGCATTTTAACTGCAGTGTTGCCTTGCCTCTCATATGATGACAGAAAGAAAAATACCAAAGAAGCAGCCAGCGCCTGTAATCACAGTCTGATGAAACTGGTGACTCCTGAAGACGATGAGGATAATGAGGAAGAAAAAAGTGGAAGCACTGGAACACCATCCACAGGCGAAGGCCAGCCCAAAACAGATGGGGAAAGCAATGATATGCTAAATGCATCGCAAGAGTCGGTTGGTTTCAGCAATATCAGCTTCTTCACCCCGGCAGGTGCTGACAGGCCTCAAGTAAATCTGGATCTTGATGGTATTGTTCAAGTCTTAGACCGCCACCTCCACGACTCTTCAACTGGCATGATGACCCGCATAGCTGTGCTCAAATGGCTTTATCACCTCTACATTAAGACACCTCGGAAAATGTTCCGCCATACAGATAGCCTTTTCCCCATTTTGCTTAAAACACTGTCTGATGAGTCTGATGAGGTGATACTGAAAGATCTGGAGGTTTTGGCTGAGATAGCATCGTCTCCTGCTGGTCAAACAGACCAAGCATCCACATGTGACAGCACTGACAACAAACTGGTACTCAAGGTGCCAGAGGGTCCCAAGCCAGGACAGCAGCCCAGCACAGGCTCCAAAGCTGTGGACTCCTCCCCTTCCACTCCCAGTATGAATTCATACTTTTACAAGTTCATGATCAATTTGCTGAAGCGTTTTAGTCTGGAGAGGAAGCTGCTGGAGAACAGAGGTGCTTTCATCATCAGACAGCTGTGTCTGTTGCTTCATGCAGAGAATATCTTCCACTCTATGGCTGACATCTTGCTGAAAGAAGAGGATCTTAAATTTGCCTCCACTATGGTTCAGACCCTCAACACCATCCTGCTCACTTCCGCTGAGCTGTTTCAGTTGCGCAACCAGCTTAAAGACCTGCACACCCAGGAAAGCTGTGCCTTGTTCTGCTGCCTGTATCGTTCCTGGTGCCACAACCCCGTGGCCACTGTGTCACTCTGCTTCCTCACACAGAACTACAAGCATGCCTACGATCTCATTCAAAAGTTTGGAAACTTGGAGGTGACGGTAGACTTCCTGATGGAGGTTGACAAGCTTGTGCAGCTCATAGAAAGCCCCATCTTTACCTACCTGCGTCTGCAGCTCTTAGATGTGGAGAACAACCCATATCTGATTAAAGCACTGTATGGCCTACTGATGCTGCTTCCACAGAGCCAGGCCTTCCAGCTGCTCTCCCACCGCTTGGAGTGCGTCCCCAACCCAGAGCTTATGAGGACCGTGGATGAATCCAAGTATATGGATTCTAAGCAGCAAGCGGCGTCCAAACGTGGCCCTCACGCTCACGTAGATTATGACGAACTGCTGCAGCATTTTGACCGTGTACAGAGCAAACATCTGGAGGTGCGACACCAGCGTTCTGGACGAGCTTCTGATCACCCTGATAGAAAACTGATGTGAAGATGCAGTATTTTAACACAGTGACCTCTAGTAAGAGAAGACAAAGAAAAATAAGGAAATAGTAATATAACTGTAATAAGAAAAATTAAGTGTTAATAATACCAAAAAATATAAAGTACATTATTTTGTCAGAACGCGTGGTATATAGTGTCAATTTCTCTTCCTAGTGATGTTACATAACATGAAAAAAACCTGTTGAAGAGAAAACATATTTATCTATGCTGTAAAAAGGCAAATTAATCCCCATTTCTCTCCCTGTAAATTTGATGTAGACAATGTATAGTATTGTCAGTTGAACACTTCACATATCTGTGTAAGCCATAGCATTTTTATAGTGTCTCTTGTTGAGCAGCACTGCTTGTAAGCATGTGTTCAGGGTTGCCTTAATCTTATATCAGCCTGAAAAGAAATTTCACGTGTTGACTGGTCTCATGTGGGATTTTAATCCATGGAGTTGTGTAGATCCATATTGTTGGAGAAGAAAATGTTTTACTTGACACAAGCTTTCATTTTATTTTATTTTTTATTCACATATTCAACAGCTATTCTGTTTGCACAGATCTTGCATTCTTTGTAAAGTTTGTAAAGTTGTTTTGCACTTTGTCATTCCTGTGTAACAATCAATAAAGTAGTCCATGTAAGTAAAAAAACAAAAGGAGTTTCATTTGTATAACTTTGAGTTGAATGCACGGTATCTGATGAATATCTTATTTATTTTATCCACAATAATTTTCTCAAATTTAACCTTATCAGACATCAAGCTTAAACACATAAGATTAACTTTATCTGAATATGTAAATGAATTTGTTTTTGAAGGTTTCCAAAGTAATTATAAGCTAATGATGTGGCATTATATAGCAGATCTAAAATCTAAATAAATAAAACTATAATAAAATAGAAAATGTGGTTTTGTTGAATGATTTTGGGATGTGTTTGAATGTTTCTTAATCAAAAAAATATTGAAAAAAGACTAAAATATAAGAATGAAAGGAGATTATTAGAGACACCTGTATTGTTCATTTTAATGCTTATGCACCACCTTGCCCGTCATCTGAAATGAAACTGACGATGAGTAAATGTCTCCTTTTCTTTTTGTAACACAGTATAAAACCTCCGTTACATGTGCAGGGTGATTTATGGTGAAACCAGAGTGGCGGGGTCTCTCTCTCTGCTGCAATGCTACACGTAGTCAAAGGAACTAGTGACCGGCTAACAGAAAAGAACATAGGTCGTTCTGCCTTGTTGAGATCCATCAGTATTGCTTTGAATCATGCAGATGGAGGGTGATACCTCGTGTCAGATTGAGGAAGAGTCCTGCTGTGCTATGTGCGGAGAAAACTTTCTGGCTCCAACAGTCCTCTGCTGCGTAGGCTGTGCTCGATGCTTCTGTAATTATTGTTTGGAGCAATTCTGGACACAGTTTGGAGCTAAAGAGTGTCCTCTCTGCTTTAAAAACTACCTTGGACTTCCTCGCAAGTCGTGTGAAGTACATGGTGAGAGAATGTATCTCCTCTGTGTAGCTGACATGGAGCCAATCTGCTCTATTTGCAGCAGATCAGGCTTGCATATGAACCACAGAGTGTATCCCATAAAGGAAGCATTCACAGATTGTAAGGTAAGCAGAATCAAAATAGTTGTCAGTGTATATCTTGCGGTACATAGGCTAAGCACATGTTTGCTTGTATCTTTAGCAACATTAGCAGCCTTTTTAAAACCCATTTTTAACGTTCTGAGCCTATAATGAAATGGAGGAGAGATCCTTATTGTTGAGTTTACTTTACGGGATTTTTTTATTTGTGCATTTACCCAAAGTCTGCTGTTATGCATTTATGAACTAGTGGTGCAAAGTAAAAATTAAAAGATCAACCCTTGCTGTTTACAGAACAACTTTGCTGTTTCAGATTGTTGCCCTCATCAGGATAATAACCAGTGTTTGAGATTAAGAGTTGTTTCCTCATGTCAGCTTGTTATTACCTATGATTTTGTCCTGCGGATGATCACTGGTATGAGCACTAACTTTTTCCTCATCATCTCAACCAGAGACCATGTCTCCTTTCACTAATTTTAGTGGCGCAAATGTATCTCCCTGTGGTAAATATATAGAAGTTATAACTCGCTGTATGACAGGGGACGCATGCAACTCGAAATAACTAACTCTGCAATTACAGATTTTTTTTGTAAAATTTCTTGGGGAAATTTATCAAGTTATTAAGTTTGAATGCTGAATAATGCCAATAACGTTTAAACTGTCCTGGCTGACTGGATTTGCCCATTGGTAATCATACACAGACATTCAAAACGGGACAGTACACTGTCTTAAACCAGTGTTTTCCAGTAGCATTTTTCACTCCATGAGCACATTCTGCTTATTTTGTTCTATATTTCCAGTAAAATAATTTGCTTAGTGTAGAACTAACATTAGATTACTGTAGAAATGAGGTCAGTATAATGTCAGATCCTTTTCACATTAGGAAATGAATACTGCTGTTTGTATCATGTTGTAATTTAATTTAATGCAATTAAAATGAAAAATGCTTAATTAAATCTAATGAAATTACGCATAACTAAAGATAATAAAATTGACTCCTTTATTTTAAACTAGACAGTGTTGGAAAAAGGGGTTAGGAATGAAAAACCATCTGTAAAATCGTTCCTGTACTCACCACTTCTTTCTATTTTTACTCATAGCCTTAGTCTTATTTTGGATTGTTTCCCTTCTTTCGTTACACTGCAACTGGCTGTTTTCACAAACTTCTCAAGTAACCAGAGGTCATTAAACATAGGTGAAATCCATAGACCCGCTTCTCACATATTCTCCCAGCATCACTTTACTCTTTTCAGTCATCTTCATTTAGTCTTATTTGCGCTGGTCTGCAGAGATACAATCTCTTCAATGTAAAGTGAGATTTCTTTTAATATGAGGGGTGTTTATTTGAGAATGTGCAGTGTGCACACTTGAGACAACATAACATAACATGGGATATGCCTTTGGGAGCCAAAGTATTAACACTTATTTCTGAGGTTAAGATGGGGTAGCCTGCCAGAGATGTGGGAGGGACTCCAGAGCTTGCCTCATCATCAATGCACTGCGAGAAAGAATGGCCACCAGACGTGTTCATTCTGATGATGACCTTTCATGCCCAATTTGTGGACTTATTCTCAGTCAGCCAGTAGTCCTCTCTTGCAGACACAGGTTTTGTAAAGCCTGCCTAAAAGACAGTTGGGATACACAAGGGACTAAAGATTCACACTTCTGTCCTCTGTGCTGGCGTCGTTCCTCAATGGATCAGATAGTAGTGAGTACTGTTCTGAAGAAGGCCTGTGAATCCTTCAAAGAAGATCAAAGCAAGAATGATCCAGAGGCTTGTAAGGAGCATGGGGAAAAGCTCACACTCTTCTGTTTGGAGGACTTAGAACCAATATGTGGTATGTGTGGCAAAACAGCTGCACACACGGGACACAGACTCTACCCCATTAGGGAAGGCGCTCATGACTGTAAGGTAGGCATTTCAATGTCACAAGGATGGTCACTTAGGTGATTTATTTAATTGAAAGCTCCATTGTTTGTACTACATATTTTCAGCCTAAATTACTTGGACTATACTGTGTGGGCCAAAATATTTCCAAAAGTTTCCTGTTATAAGCTACAGCTGGAGGTGGTGATAAAGGATTAGAATAACCCATTATATGTAGGTACATATGTTATAGTCCTCATCTTTATCCTCATACTTGATGGGTAATGGTGAGAGATATCACTTAGAAATGAACTACTATTCCACATTAAAAGTAAAAGTATCACATTGTACCTGGACATTATTGTTCATTCATTATTTTTTAAGAGCTAACATAATTTTATTTTTTACATACATTTTCCAACAACATTGGTACTTCTCAGAGTCCGGTATGCTGGATACACTATGTGTGAAAGGTTTTGGCAGAGTTCTTTAACATTCTAATAATAGAATTATATATTTGGTATCCTGTTGCTATTGGGGTCCCGAAAGGACTGAAACTCGACTCCCACAAGGTTTCTGCTACACTACATTCATACTAATCCTGCTCCCTTCCACCTTCTCCAGAGACTAGGAAACACAGAGCAAATAAATCTGTTGGTTGCCATATTGGGTCCCCGTGTGGACTCAGAGCATGAGTTCAGATTTGCTGATGTCATCACAGCAATAGATCATTTTCCATAGATATGACCCCTTGATGCTACTGTATTGTGCTGCGTTGCGTTGAAATGGAATGCTGCCATGGAAAAGTGTGTGGCAGCTGAAAGCCCCCCAGCGTGCTGAAAGCTTGGCCACCTGCCAGACTGACCATGTTTTTTAGTAGTTGATCCCTTGTCACTGACATTTCAGGAGGAACTAAAGAGCGCTCTTCTGCCCTTGAAAGAGAAGTTACAGCTGTACAAAAAAGTAAAAATGGCATGTGAGGAGATGACAGATCATGTCAAGGTAAGGTCAGTCTCATCAGTGCTAAATGTTAGCAAAGTGTAGAAGTATTGACCCATTCACTTCTTTCCAGAACCAAGCTGAACACACGGAAACACAGATCAAAGAGGAATTTGAAGCTCTTCACCGTTTCCTGAGAGAGCAGGAAGCTGCTAGACTTACTGCTCTAAAGGATGAGGAGGATCAGAAAAACCTGATGATTACTCAGAGGATCGAGGAGATGAGCAATGAAATGACATCTATTTCCAACACTATCAGATTAGTGGAACAGGAAATGAGAAGTCAAGACATCCCATTTCTTCGGGTACAAAAGGCTGTTACAGTGATATAGGCTGATTTATGTAGAATTGTATATTCACAAATAAACCACTACATGATGTTTTTGTATTTTCTTTTCAGAATTACAAGAAAACAATAAAAAGGTAAGCGCTTTTAATTTTTTTTGGAAAACAGCTTCAAGGACAGAATTCTCAACCTCTACAGTATATTTTCAGGACCTGGCAAAGACCTGTTGATCCACAAATGATGCATGATGCTCTGATTGATGTGGCCAAGCACTTGGGCTCTCTCAAATATAAAGTATGGGAGAAGATGAGGAAAATAATTAAATACAGTAAGTTTTTCTCAGCCAGTGATGTAAATGGTCTACACATTTCTTTCAAATTTTTAATCTCTACCTTTTTCTTCTCCTCAAGCGCCAGTGATTTTGGATCCCAACACAGCAGCCAGCTGCTTCATCCTTTCTGAAGATCTCACAGTTGTGCAAAACTCCACTCAAATTTTCAAGCTTCCCGACAACCCAGAACGCTTTGACATTAGTGCTGAGATGCTTGCTGCTGAGGGTTATTCGTCTGGACGCCACAGCTGGGACGTAGAGGTGAAAGACAATACTTACTGGGTGGTAGGAATAGCCAGTGAGTCCATCAACAGGAAAGGTAAACACGTGCTGACACCAGCAGAGGGATTCTGGACTATAAGATTTCGCAATGGAGAGCACAAAGCCTGCACGGCTCCATGGGAGCCGCTCAGCATGAAAAGGAGACCAGACGTGATAAGAGTGGTTTTGGATATGGACAGAGGCAAGGTTGCTTTCTATGATCCCGAAGAGAGAACACCTCTTTATACTTTTACAAACATCATTGTACCTCAAGTCTTTCCCTACTTTTGCACAGCATGTAAAGAGCACCCACTGAAAATCTTACCAACAAGGATAAACTTGTCAACAGATCATTAAACCATGTGCTAGACAGATTTTTCTTTTCGTGCATAAAATAAGAAATAATCCATCTATATCTTATGGAGAATTGTGAATATTATTTTCCTCTTGATAGGATTTCCTGGTGAAATTACAGCAGCATATCAGTGTGACAAGTTAAAAAGTCATAAACTGTTTCAAATAAATGATCAGAAACAAGTACATTTAGAAACCTTTAATTTGGGTTACAACAGAAAAAATGTACTCTGTAAGATTTAAGAATGCAAATCACAATCCCTAACACCTATATATATTACTACAATGATAGAATTTGTTAACATAAAAGAACAATCATAACATGTGACCCATTCTGCATGATATATAACAGCCTCTGATCTTTTCTTTGAGTTCCTTTCCATAAAAACATTAATATATGAAACAGGAAACTTGTTTCATTTTCATAAAAAGGCACATTTAGTATTAATGAGTATTTGCTAACCACTGCCAATATTATTCAGATGTTCAAATCTGAAGAGTGAGATTAGCTTTTCAATGTATTAAAAACATGAACAATACCATGGTTAGTCTTTGAACTAGTAGCTACTCAGACCACATGTTGAACCCTTGTCTCTCAGCTGCATCCAAACACACAGCAGCACTGCAGCAAACCTACACAGGATTAACCTTGCAACATACAGCATTTCCTTAACAAGTAATACCTTGTAACAAAGCTTGACTCAATACAACCCTTTATGTCCTAACAACATTAATGTAACATGTATCCTATTCCAAAGTGGTTGTGGAAGATATCCACACTATGTGTAGTGACGTTGCAAGGCTGTTGGAAGTGTTTATTTAAGTAAAGAAATGGAGTAAATGCCCTTGCATTATGTCCTGGTGTGTTACTTATACAGTGTTAAAACATAATATGAAACAGTACTCTGTTTAGGTATGTAGTTCTCTCAACTTTTTTCCCTGAATGGTTCAGACAGAGGGGCACCAAGACTGACTGTTGCAGAAATTGCTGCATGCATACTCTCTACACAGCACCTGTTCAGTCTGTTTAACTGAAGCACTCTGGCTGCTCTGCTATGCCCCAACACATCATAAAGACATTCTTTCCTCCACTATAGCATTGTAGAGCTCCTCATCCACGGGCTCGTATCGTGCAGCTCTACTGTTTAAAAAGTACAGCTGGTCTGTGGTGACACGCGGGTCAAATCCATCCCTCTGCAGCCTGGTTTTCTGGATTTTAAAGGTACCTATACCAGAATGTTGGGATAACATAAGTAAAATTATATTTCAGCAATATCAAATATTCAGTCAAGCTTGACAATCTATATTTAAGATGTGATACCTGTTGTATCTACTTGTGGGGAGATTCGCAGGAACACAGGACGAGCGTAAGAGGGAAGTGCTCGCTGGATATTCTGCAAGAAACTTTCACAATCAAAACTCCCCGTGACATCTGCAATAGCAGCCATGCCAGCTTTACCCTCCACACCTGGTACAAAAAAAGATGATAAATACAGGCATTAAGGGAAATGACAGCGATAATGCTCAAGTTATCCTAAAGGCAAACAAAAATAACCAGCACCTGGAACAGTCACACCATACACGGCCACATCAGCTTGATCCAGAAGATTGCTGAGTATGCCCTCCACCTCAGTGGTGGAAACGTTTTCCCCTCGCCAACGGAAAGTATCCCCACTGCGGTCGCGGAAGTACATGTAGCCCAGCTCGTCCATCACCAGCACGTCACCTGGAGGTGTTTTAAGCCAAAAAAAAAAAAAAACTCTACATAAAGTTAACGTGTGATTAAACATTCATGTCACATAATCCCTACTGACCACTTCAAAAGTATTTCCCTTGCTTTCTTGAATTTAAATTATCTTTGAACACTTAAAGTATTAAAGTTGATTATTACAAGTTTTAAAATTGGAGCCACAAGCTTAAATGCATGAACAGAAATTTGGACTAAAAACCTGATAAATATGCGGAATCGTTCTTCTTGAAGACATTTTGAACAATCTTCTTCTTTGTAGCATCCTGGTTAGCATAGCCATCAAAACGCCGTAAAGGGTCTTGCTGATTGATACGACCTACCAGAAGCCCAGGCTCCCCTGCAAAACACAGAGGAGTCCAATTCTGAGCTTTAAGATAATCAACATAGTACATAACATAATTAATAAACTGCATTATTCATAATTACACTAATGAGATTTATTACCAGGGCGGCAAGGCACACAGAGACCCCGGCTGTCCCGAACAAGTTCCATGGTGTCCTCATTAACCCTCACCAGACGGATGGGGTACACGTAGGGGAGAATGCGACTGTTGAACCCACATGCTCCCACCTACCGGTAAAAAAAATCTGTTTAAACTCAGATCTAATTGACATTGTCAAGAGACCAACTACACCATAATGTCTAACTTTGCCATCCATGTTGGCAATGCTGCAGTTGCACTCGGTTGCTCCGTAGAACTCGCCGATCTGTGCCACCCCAAAACGTTCTGTGAAGGCTTCCCACACACTGGGTCGCAGTCCGTTTCCCACTGCCAGACGAACTTTGTGCCGCTTTTCATTTGGTCGGACTGGCTGCGATAGCAGGTAGCGGCAGATCTCCCCAATATACTGAACGATCTGCAGGGGTAAAAAAGACGTTTTGGTTCAACGCTACATCACAACGACTTATTCTGTGTTACTGATTTTTGCAAATATGACATGAATGTAGTTCAGCTGCAGGTCTTACAGTACAGTTGTATTTAATGCAGTCATCCCAGAAGCGGCTGGCAGAAAATTTTCTCTTCACTACCACAGTGAGACCATGGATCAGACACTGACCAACTCCAACAATATTACCTGGGAAGAAGAGAAAGCTTGTATTTGTTTTGATCAAATAAAGCATATTTATCACAAGCTGGAGACAGGCAGCATCCTACCTGCCGAATGATAGAGAGGCAAGCAGTCATATATTACGTCATCAGGTCGCATGCGAAAGGCAAAATACCCAAAAGCAGCAATTCTGTAGTAGCTGTTGGAAGAAAATTAGTGATACTCAGACATCTGTTATTAGTGCTACACAAATTGTAACAACATAATATCTATCTATCTATCTATCTATCTATCTATCTATCTATCTATCTATCTATCTATCTATCTATCTATCTATCT
>JBAMHX010000023.1:15148707-15163681 GCA_037177515.1 Pseudomugil tenellus | reverse complement strand
CCATGGTGGGTAAATGCCGCCTTGTCTCCATGGTTTCCAGGACGCTGGAAGTGGCGGCATGCAAAGCAGAAAACACGATCCTTTATAATAGAATATTCCAGCCATTTGTAATCCTCATACCATCTACGATTGAAATAGCGGTCCTGCTGTCCAACTTTCGTGGCCGGATAACGGCGAAGAAGAGGCCGCCTTGGTTCATCAACAGGTGACTGGCTTAAATCAGGAGGAGCGGTGTCAGTGTCTGCAGGGAAGCTAACTGTAGGTGTAAAGTTGCTAGCAGCGATGGGCTGCTCCAGAGCTCCTTCAGGTCCTGGCTCGTGGCTTTCTCTCTGAGATTCATTAATTGAATCTCCTTCTTCTTTGTTCCTCTGGGTGACTGGATCTCGTTCTTTATTTTCGACCAGCGCTCTTTTTTTCTTTATGACGAAATGATCCATTACACTGTATGCTAGCTAACCTCAGCCAAGCGTGAGTTTCAACAAAAAGATTCCGCCGCCCCCTGCCAGTGCACAGAAGAAACATGCAATCGGAAATTGAGTTGGATTACAATGGCTACTTTTTAAAACTGTTTTTTAAACTAATAAATTCCCATATTATAATATTATATATAAAATCATAATTATGTTTCTTATTATCTAATTTCTCGAGGGGCTTAACTGGGGCTAAACAGACTTATCACGGGGCTATAGCACCCCCTAGCCCCGGTGTGGCGCCGTGTCAGAGGCAGTCAGAGTAGAGCCGCTGCTCCTCCACATTGAGAGGAGCCAGATGAGGTGGCTCGGGCATCTGGTTAGGATGCCTCCTGGACGCCTCCCTGGTGAGGTGTTCTGGGCATGTCCCATCGGGAGAAGGCCCTGGGGGAGACCTAGGACACGCTGGAGAGATTATCTCTCCCGCCTGGCCTGGGGACGCCTTGGGATCTCTCCTGATGAGCTGGCAGATGTGGCTGGGGAGAGGGAAGTCCTTCCCTCTGCGACCCGACCCCGGATAAGCGGAAGAAGACGGTACAGTACGGTACGGTCCGGTACGGTACGGAAAAAATAAGTAACACTTGAGAGAAAGTTTTGTTGGTTTTAAAAACCAGTGGGTAAAATGCATTTCAGATTTTCATTTCACAGTCTGAGTATATTGTTTAAAGCTCCCCAAAAACTTACTGGCACTGAATGACAAGTCTTACAAATTAAATTCTATCACAATCAAAATGGCTTGAACCTTTTAGCTTTTCACCTTTAATTATGGGAGGTAGCTTTAGTAAAAGGCAGATAGACACTGAACATTTTGTTATTGTGAAATAGCATGATCTAGTGGTATAGATGAGGTACCGTTGCTGTTTAGCTTCAAACATCTGTTTCTTCTTGTACACTTGCACTTTTTTGTGGAAAAATGCTGCAAATGATTTATGTGTCTGTTTACTTGAAAGAGAAAACAAGCAAAATAAATTAGTTGTTGTGCAGAGTATTGCCGGTCAGATTCTCTGAGCACAGTCTCCAAATCCGGTCCTCGAGAGTCAGTGTCCTGAAGGTATTAAAGTGACTTGACTGAAACACATCTGATTAAAGCTTTTTCCACAGCAACAAGTCTGTTAATGATCCTGTTGGGGTCCCTGTCTGTTTCCCTTGTGTGTGTATTCCTCAACTACCCTAGTGTGTGTGTTTGGCTCCCTCTGTCTGTATTGTGTGTCATGTCAGTTTCCTGCCAGGAGAGGAATGGCAGCACCAATCAACTCACCTGGGCTCATCAGCACACCAGGACCTCATTCATCACTCAACCACTGGAGTATTTAAACACCAGATCTGTCTTTATTCCTTGCCGGATTGTCCAGTTACTATTCTGGTATTTCGTGGCTGCTCTGTATAGCTACCTTGGTTTTTGATTGTGTTTTTCTAACGCTGCTTTGTTTTTAGAATTCCTGGTCCATTGGATTCCGTCAGCCCTATCTGTAAAGCTCTGCCTACCGTCGTCCTGTGTTTTCCTCCTGCTCAGTGTCCTTCCCATCTCCAGCTCCTGCCAGCTCAACACACTGCCCTGCCTGCCATCCACTTTGGCAGTTGAGAGATGCTGGAATCTCAACTGCAGACATCACTGCTGCAGATTCAGTTTAAAGGATCCTATTAAACTCTGCTCTCTTAAACCTCATCATTCTCTGCTGTTTTGGTCTCAGCATCTGCATCCTGGGGTTCAATAAGCTTTTGCTGCCTGACTCACCGTAACAGATCGATTCATTTAAATCAGGTGTGTTGGGTCATGGAAGCATGGAAAACCTGCAGGATACAGGCCGGACTTGAAGATCCCTGTTGGAGAGTATTGTTACGTCCCACACGCAGACAGTAACAAAGACGAGGCGGAATACCAGTGGTAAAGTTCCCATAAAGTATTCATTTATATTCCTTCACCCCTAAATCCCAGAAAACCCAGCGCCTGCCCTGAGGATCTCCCAGCCCTGTCCTGGGAGATGCCAGAGTGCAGACAGGTTGGTCTTTTAAAGAGGCATCACATCACCTGGGCCAGGTGCAGCTCATGTCGCTAATGAGATGGCACCTGCAAAACAATATGGAACAACAATCTATCTTCTGTTATTTGGTGGGTAATGAAGGCATGAACCACTAACTCAGCAAGTTTTACAGAAACTCTTAAAAGTGGAGACTAAAACCTTTTGAAAATAATATTGGTTTACATGAAAAGTACCGCTGCTGGAGGGTGAATGATCAAATATGTTTAACTGAAAAATAAACAGAAGCGTTCCACTGCAACACCACCAACCATGCACAAAATGAAATATGATATATAGCAATACAGTACCTTAACATATAAGCATAGTATTAGTAGTAGTGATATAATAGTGTTTATTATAGTAACAGATGAAGGTATTTCTGATAATATTTGATAATGTTATAACATATTAAGGTTTTTAATTATAGATGGGACCCAAATATTTATCCTGTGCTTTCATTTTATGGATAATGTTTCTGTCACTTTGCTAAAAAGCCAATTGTCCTAATCATTTATAGACTCAGAACCAAAGATAGTAAAGATAATGGTAAAATTTGTCTCCTTGCATTTATGAAAAAAATGTAATGTGTACACAGTGATATTTATGGCAACTCATCTGGTCTTATAAGTCTCATCTTTTAGAACTAATGCATTGTGATTTGGCCTGTGTTATCAGTCTTGATCCTCAGGATTCACTGCCCTGCATTTTAGAGCTAATCCTAATTTAGCATTGCGAATGAAATGAAGGGCTTGTTATAGGACTTGAAAAAAACCCAAAAACTCATGAGGAAATTTTTTATCAGGTGTAGGAGACCGTTTTTCCTGTCATGGACGAGGACACTGGTTTCTTTAGATTGAAAAGAATATAAATTTAATAATGAAGATAAAAGAAGTTGAACATACATTAAACATTCTAACATGAAGGGACAAAACATACAGACATGGTACGAGGTCGTAACCTGGGGAGAATATTTGCCAGAGATCTGTGGATCCCACAAGAAGTCTGGAGCTATTCTGCCCTAGTCAGATAGGGGAGCTTTGTTTAAAGACTCTGGTCACATGCGCCAATCGGTTCCTAAACATTTCCCTGATGGAAGGATGCCGGCCTTGCTTCGGCTACAACAACCAAGGTCTTAGGAGATGGTTTACTAAGGTCAGAATGACATCAGTTTAGGAGCCTTATGGTCGGACCTTTCAGCTGGACATTAATTAAGAGCACGGTAAGTAAGCTAATACATGAAATTCCTCTACACAGGTTTAGAAACTCAGGTAAAATATGTTGGAATTTGGTTCCAGGATTGAGAAAAGACAGGTCTAGGCTATTCCAGTGTGGCATCTTTGGTCTCCCAGTAATAACTATGCTTGATGTCTTAAAAAAAAAACCTGACTAAAAAAGTTCCCTACTCCTTCTTGCTTATTTAATTTAAGAAAAAGAACAAGTATAATGTTTTGAGTAATATTATTATAATTTATTTTATTTACTACAATCTCAGACATTAAAACCTTCTTTTCAAAGCTGACAAACCAAATTTCTATATGCTGAGATATGTATTATTTATACTTTTTTTTATTACATTAAATCCATCACTGATTTTGAGTCTCATTTCCTAAAGTTTGAGAAGCCTTAGTTAGATTAACTTGATAAAGTGTGTGATTCATATGATCCGCAGTGGCCGAAGGATTGTAATTTAGGGCGCTTTAATGGTTAATAATGAGAATATACATGACTTTACTCAGCCGTCCGAGCGATGTAACTAATCTGTGTTAGCACGGTGGTGGGGTAGAGAAGAGGGCAAAGCCACTGAAGAAGCTATTGTTTAGAGTAACAAGATTCTGGACAAAGTGGGAAGTAAATCATCACAAATGATCTTAATATGATAATTGTATTATTTTTGTCATATTACTAGAGATGTGCACAAATAAGGATGGTAATTGAGTCATGAACCACCAGCAGCTTCTCGTTTTTACGCTGAAGCACTGGACTGTGTGGTTAATGTGAATTAAAGTATTCACTTCTGTCAGCACCAAGCCCAGCAGTGCCCATTTGTCTTTAAGCCCATCTAGATCAAGTCAACTTCGCTAAGTTAATAATCCCAGATGAATGTGCTTCATATTGCATGAAACACATTTAAAGTTGATGTTATCATTTGATTACAAATGTTTACACTACAAATGTAAATGTGTTTCACTTCTTGAAGTGAATCCAAACAAAGAGCTGCAAGGCTGCTCAAGGGATAACCTGGTATTCTAGGTAATAATGTAATAACCTGAGGATTATTGTGTTGCAGTATCTTCACTGGTGTTCATAACTTAATACCGTCAATGCCAAAGTATTTATGTGTAAAAGGAATATTACAGAACTGTACCCTTAAGTCATTTAGGAGCCTTGGATGTGAAAGTATTAAAATTCACCAAAGTGCATATCTAAAATATTCTGCTTAGCATATAAAAATGGATGTGAACAGCAGATCAAGTCTAAAGTTTAAATAAAATAGCTTAATACTGCACATGACACTGTTTATCATATTTCAGAAAATGAAAAGACAAGTTGTGAGCTTTTGTGCAGATATCATTTTCATTATTTTTCAATCATTTTTAATTCAAATCTTGGTTTTGTGTATAGTAAAGGTTTGACGATTAATGAAAACACACACAAGCTGCACTCCTGAATCCCAAATCTCCGTTATGAAACCAATTTTTTTTTAGATGTGAGCGCCTTTGATGTCTCATCTGAGACACGAAGATATGTTTATGCTCTAAAGCTTTGTACATTTGTCTCACTGTGTACTGACTGCTTTGCAAGCACAGCATGTATTTGTGTCGACACAATTAACAAAGAATTATTCATTCAGACATCAAGCTTTGTGAAAAGACGTCTTATGAACTTGTCTCAGGAACAAAGGCTTGGTTTTAGTGTGATTTGTTTGATGAAGGTGCAGTGGCACTTTGGTTAAATGATTATAACATGTGTTTAAAAAATTAAACAATTTCATCTAAAGGTTCTGAAAGAGCTGCTCAGAATAAGTTCACTTTCAGGTCAGCTTCAACCAGGGCTGAGTTTACAGAGTTGGTTCAGTCCTTTTATAGTACGGGAGGGTATGAGGCTTGTTGTGCTTGTGCTCAACCAGCAGGATGCACTGCAACACCATCATCAGCCAGTTTCATGTCAGTAAAACTATTAGCAGAAATTCACCATTACAGTCAGTATGAGATGAATATTTATGTATGTGGGAAAATGAATACTATTTGTCACATAAATGAATATTTGCTCTCGAATTAGAGGCTGAAGAAATAGCTGAGATTATCTTGTTGTTTGATAGTTAATTGAAGCCAGCTTCTAATTAGTGGAGCTATTATCATCAAACTGAGGAAGAATTTATGATTTCTAAAACTTTTCAATATTGTAAGAATAAAATTTGGCCCCTGGAATTACATTTAAAGCTACTGTGTTGTAGAAATTTCTAATCTTTGTCCTCTTGTCAAAGCCCAAGCTTCTGTGACCTCTTTTTAATTCTCATCCTGCTCAACATTGACTTAGCTGGAAGCAAAATCTTTGAATTAATGTTCCTTCATTCCCTTTATTACCTTGTCACCCTCATTACATTCTGTGCAAGTTAGAGGTGTCTTAACCGCTGCAAACCAAATGGAAGTTTACTATGCTAAACCTCTAAATTTTAGTCATTAGTTTGGAACTTTGTGCTGGTTGTGAAAAATATCTCCATGTTCTCTGCTCAGAAAGGCAATCTGCCTTGAGTGATGGGGCTTTGGACGGCCCCTGCATAGTTTTTGAAAGAGCACAATTCCTCTGTTTGAGTCTGCACTGCAGGCTGGTGGCAGCTTTGATTGTGGCCATACTGCGTCCCTGCCAGTGTGAATGAATTGTTCCAAAGTGATGTCCTGTAAAAAGAGCTTACCTGGGAACAAAGCCCGACAGATTTCATTGCACTGTAATTGGGCCAGAAATTCTGCCTCTGGACCACATGCATTGGCACACCTGCAAGGTGTTTTCTGGCGTGTCTGACTTCCATATGCACATGAATGGTGCTGATGTTGAAGACTGATAATTTCAAACCTGTGGGCGATGCACTCTCTTCCCCCACCTCCACACTTCTATCAGTATATTTTAAATACCTTTACCAGCAGCTTAGATTTTGTCATCTCCTTTTCCTGCACTCCTTCTTTTTTTCCACCTCACTTTTGAATTATTGAGCTCTTTCTTTCAAAGGGACCAGTTCCCCTCATCAGATGTGTAGGCCATCAAGTTTGCTTCACCGCTCCTTCACCCGAGGCTGCAGCAGCCCCCATGTTGCCTCATGACATTGAGGAAATCACTCACTTACTTCTTCCTCACTTCACCACTTGCTCTTCTCAATCTTTTTTCCAAGCTCCTGCCCTCCTAACCCTGACTTTGAATTTCTCCCTCTTTACTTCACGATCTCTATACCTCTTTTTCTGCAGATTTCCCTCCTTCCTTTACTTTCAGTCCACCCTCCCTTCTCCCTATGCTCTCTCTCCTTACTTGCTCAGTTTTCCTGTAATGTCATGGCCCACTGCTGGGTGTCACTGAATTGATGGAGGGAAAAAAATGAGGCTAGCGAGGGGCTTGACAGCAGAATGTACATGCACAAATGTCCCTGCATGCAAGATGGGGAGAGAGACAGACAGGCAGAGAAATAGACATGATGCCTACGGGTGTGTCTGGAGTAAAATGCTCCATCCCAGTGAAATCGCACTTGACAGTAAGTGCCCCACCGCTTGCAATAAAGCCATACAGCTTGGTGCTTGTGACACCTCCAATGGTATGCCATTACAGTCTCCCAAAGGTATTCTTTCTGTACATACACACAGAATAGACACTGTGCTCAGTGCTTGCTCTCCCTAAAGCCAAGTGTTTAGTCTAGCACTAATGTTAACACTTGAAAACAAAATGCACTTTTGTTCAAATGAAATAACATTTCATGTTCATTTCATTCATTTCACGTTCAATTTCATTCCATTTATAGAGTAAAGCAGCAATAACCCTCTATCTTCCCATTGTCTGCTAATTTTTACCACTGAAGCAATGAAGCAATCGTTACTGATCTAGCCTAAAACCAAGTAAAACAAGTAAGCACACATGTTTTAAAAATAATCAAGGAAGCAGTTCAGTGTGGTACAACTGGATTTTCACGAGACTCAAGATCTTATTGTTGAATACAAAAATTTCCATGTGTCATCTGTCTTTATCGCTCAGGTCAGTCGGCGGAACTGATTCAATCTTCTTCATGGTATAAAACATACTAAAAAAAAAATAGTAACCCATTCAGTGGCAAACACAATTCTCACTGACAGCCACAAACATCTCACACCTAGTGTCTCACAAACATGCATGCCCACAAGATTATGAAACAAACACTTGAGGATTGGATTTTAAAGATGTTGAGGCACAACAGATTTGGACCATGAATTTTGGTGGGAATTGTGTATGACAGATGTGTTCTCAGCCACCAAGACAGTAAATTCAGCAGGACGAGCTTATGGAGAGCCCCCCACAGCTATTCAAACAGATTTACAGAGATAAACAGCCAAACAAAGCAATATTAAACAATGATAGTGGATGGTAGCCGACTGACCGATGGCAACAGTTGATTTAGAGTGTGGTGTGTAGAAGGTCAGGGTATAGAGAAAAAAAGTAGTGTTCTTGGAGATATGTGTGTGTTTTGTGTGTAGGATTAGATTCGAAAAAGGTCTGAGGCATGAGTGGGTGGTAAAATGCCCCAACTCCTGTGATACGTGATGATCTAAGGAGGAAGTGGGAAGTGGCTGATCCGGTCCATGTTATTAGTCGAGCTCCGGTAGACCATGTAATAGCTTCACAGCGCAACAGGGAGTCAGTGTTCCAAGAGCCAACTCTGCCCAGTATGACATCCTGATATGGAAGGTATTCATAACAGTGCTACAGCAAAAACTTGCTGGATGGCTGTGTACAGGTGTGTACGTGTGTGTATGTCAGTGTGTTGCAACTTCTCAGAGTGTTTGCATAAGTGCTGATTCTGCTCTTCCAAACCCTTCAACTCTGCATTTCCCCCCCAGTTTCCTACTCTGCTGTGCCCACATCTCGTCTCTCTTCATCAACACACTGCTTGCCTCTTCGCCCTTAGCCTCAATTCGTCACACATACATTTTCATTACCCCTTCTGCCCCTTGCAACTCTGCCAAAAACTGAAAAAAAGGTCTGCACCACTTCTACCACTCGCAGAAACTTGTGAACGAGATGAAGTTGAGAAAATCAAGCAACATTCTCAAGAAAAGCAAGAGCTTGACATGTATGAGACAGCTATGAACCACAGCGATGGTGAATGGAATAAGTGTAGGCTTGGTGGAGGGATAAGACTGTTACTGGAGGCAGACAATAAGAAAGAAGAGGACATCATCTAAGAGCCAAGTGTAAGGCAGTTAGCTGAGGTTGAGAAAAAAACACACTGAGAGGTGACACAGATTCTCCTGAGAGAGGAGGAAAAGTTTTTCAGTTAAACACTTAAACTTGAGCAGAAAATAGTTCAGAATCAGAGGCAAAAGAATAAAAAAGTAAAACAAAATGCAGGCATATTGTTTTAATAAGTCTGGCCCCCTGACTAAGAGCTCAAAAGAATTTTGACCTTATTTTTTATAAGGTACCTTTCTTTTTTCTTCCACTGCAGATAATAACTGGTTGCAAAGTAGCAGAGAAGAATTATCACCTTTATATACTGCATAAACAAATATTTACCTGCAGATCTTGAACAAACTTTATTCAGTTTGATGCAGCCACTTTACTCTTGCTACAAAACTGTTTTATTAAACTTTTTTCAAATTTTGCACAATTTTGAGAGGGCTCTGTTGCCTGTAGACAAAGAAGCTTAGATACACATCAAAGGAAGAGCACACACTTTCTCTTGCGCTCTGTCTTTTTAACCAAAGTTTGTGCTCACACAGCCGTATAGTATATTTAACTAAGTAATACAGCATTGTTTAGAGAGGGGGAATACAGCAAATACATCAATACACAGCCCTTGTGCCAGGGCATTTTATGTTGCATCTGTTTTCCGTTCCTCTGCTCGGCACAAAGAGTTGGCTGGATGCCTTGCCACTGTAGCCAATCTCTCTCAGCCAGGGTTGAGGTATGCAATCTGCATTGGGCTTCATTTTGTTCATGCTTACAACAACATGGCTGAGCATGTGCTTGTCCTTTCCCAAGAAAGAGTGATCATAAAACAATGGAAAAACAAAACATACAACAAGACAACGGTTGATTGATTCAGAAGAGGGGTTCTATTGTTGACAGTGAGCTGTGCATTATTGTATTATTTTTCTGTCAACATCTCTTCTCCTCTTAATGTTTAAAACCACAACGTATCTTCCATAGCCTGTTTTTTTGCTTGTCTGCATCCCTCCCTCTCATCTCTGTGGTCTCTCTCCTTTCCTCATGATTAGTTATTGGAGTACCACTGGGATCTCATTAAGCTTCTAACTTCAAATAAATAAAACAAACAGTAGAAACAAAATAAGGGATTTATATATTAGAGAGAAAAAACTGTTGTAATGAGTTTTCCTTTTCCCTCTTCTGACACCTCTCTGACATTCTTTCCTCTCTTCTCTAGCTTGATCTCACTGGCTACCTCTGTCTATTCAATTAATTTCCAACATGCTTCATTGGCACCACTGTGGCGTTCTGATGGTGCCAAAGCTTGAGAGAAAAACAGAAAAATAACATGCTGGATTTTATCTGCCTGTCTTCTTTGCTTCCCAGACTTAGTGTCTCCCCACTCTTTTCTTGCCAGCTTGCAATCACCGCAGCCAGCAGAAAACACAAACTATCTCCTTCCTTCGTGCTCATCTTCCATAGCCAGAGGAAATGGGAGACTGCTTGGATATATTTCCTCTATTGTCCATCTGTAAGAGTACTGAAACAGAGAGATCCTATTTATCTGTCTCATTAGAGATGAAAAGATGCCAGCCTGGATGGATTTGAGGCTTTGGTATCTATTCCACATTCTTTTTCTCCTACTGACCCTCCTTCTTCTCTGCCTGTTTGTTCCATGGATCCATGTGCAAATGTGTGCTGTGCACTCTAGCAGGTCTCTGTATATTACCAACTCCTGCGGGCGTCAGTCCCAGCTCATTAGTTCTTGCAATTTTTTTTGTCCTTGTTTGATGAGAAAGTTGAAGATGATCCAGGAGCTCCTATCAAGCCCACATCTGACCTGCTGATGCAAGGGTCACTTCGTTACACACAAATGGACTAGGACACGACTGGGGCAAGACAAAGGTCTGGGTCACAGAGACAAGATGAGCATCATGGGAAAATATGTTGTTATCTTAATCGATCAACCTCAAAGGGTGAGTACAACAAACTTTTGCTTGTACACTATCTAGTGTTTGGTGCTCCAAGGAGTTCCACTGAGAACAAGAAGCTGCAGTTGATGTCAATTGTGAAAAGGGAGACTTGGAGAGAAAGAGGAAAAAGAGTGAAGGGTGAAAAAAATAGAAGGATAAAAGAAATCTTGATTTTGTCGGAGAGAGTATTGATTTTTTCCTCTGGGTTGGCCATGTGCGCACAGCCTGTTATTAGTTTAGAAACAAAAAAATTGAATAGTGTGTGTGTGTATGTTTGTGTGAGAGCGTGTGTGCTGGCTAGCTGCAATGTTTGCTTGCATTTCCACTATGTGAGAGTTCATGTTGTCTCAGTGGCATCACTTGTGTAAGTATGGGATTTCTGTGTATGAATGGCTTTGTGCAGTCAGCATCAGTGTGTATATGCCTGACTTTTGGACTGCTGTATGGGCCCATATGCTTTGGAGCCCCTGGCTGGTTGGAGATGTTGGGATTAGAGCGAGATTAAAGTGGTGATTACACAATGTCTTCGCTCTAATGATCCCAACTGTTTGTTCATCTTATCAGCTGTGCTGCACTGGATTCCACGTCTGCCGCTGATATGAGATAGTACACAGATTACTCCCATACCTCTGGCCCTCCAGCCCTCTAACTCCAACCACCACACCAGTCAGAAGGAAGGCAAACAAAGCCTTTAGGGAAAAGAAGAAGAGAAAGAGAGAGGACACACTGTAGGAAACTCATAGGTGGAGAGAATGAGTCACAGAGCTGACCTCTGGAGTCCACAGAAACATTAGCCAGAGTGCTCATTGTTCACTGAGACAATACACTGACCCCCCGGAGAGCCCTTGGTCTGCAATACAATGTACCCGCACAGCCACAGCATATTAACAGAGGGAGCAGTGGGTGAAAGTAGTGATAAGGCATCCAATGTACCCTGGATACTATGAGGTGTAAGTGTACATTTTGTGGCTGTTGGGGAGAGGTATGAGGTTATTAGTGTGTGTATGCATGTGTGTGTGGTAGGTATTTCTCTGTAAAAGGAAAATGTTGTACCTGGTTTCAGTTGGTGCGGAAGCCTATGAAATAAAGAACAGCCATCCTGATGGGTGTGTTTTTTTTTAAATAAAGTAAAGATGCACAGATTTTTGTGCATAAGTGTGTTTGCCTAAATATGACACTGCATGAAGAAATCCAGTGTGTATCAGCATGTGTGCGTACACTTCTCTCCATGCCTGCATGCCACTCTGATCTCCCCATTACAAGGTCGATTAAGCCACTAATCCCCAAAATACACGCGTCCAACAGCACAGCACTGAAAAAAAACTCACAAGGAAAAAAAAAACATGGTTGAATCTTCCGTTCCCTGTTGCTCAAAGCTTAAGCTACACACCATTGCAGTCTGCTACAGAGCATGGGCACAGAAATGTGTTTTACTTCCATAACCACACAGGCAGGGGATTAACAGGCACCTTAAAGCCCGGAAAAGCGGCTACTTTTACACTCCCATGGCTTTATAAGAAAAAAAAAGAATAAGCTACCACAGTGACACAGCAGGTCCCTGAATGCTTTCCATTAGGCAGCTTTTATATTGACTATGATTTATAGGATAACCAACTTTCTGAATAGTTTTCATATATGTGCCTCTCACATATGGTTGTTGGAAGATGAATTATAACATGTACAAGAAGAGAAACAAGATGGACACAGGTTTTATGTATAAAGTCTATGTTAGGTTAGCACATATGATCCATGTCTTTCATATAAGCTTGTCCTCATGAGTACATGCTGAAAACCAGTAATTACTAGGGCTCTCTATTTACGTATCCCCAAAGTCCTGCTCTGCTCTCTTGATGGAATGTGGAAGAATCTGCGTACCATTAATTAGAGTCCTGGTCTTCAGAGCTGAGGCTCGACCAGCGAAATGAACCAGAGCAGAAGACCAGGGCCCCTCAGAGCCATCTTGATTTCACCATCCACTGCCTAATTTGGCCTGATTTCAACTGGGGCTGTGCTTTAGCCCTCAAGTCCACTGTGACCTGGCTCCTATCCTGCTCTACTCTTCCTGCAAGGGAAAGCTGCATTTGCACTCAAACACATTTCATTTTGACCTAAGCTCACATCACATTATCATTTTTAACTTGTCATTTCCAAATAATTATGTCAAAGTAAAGTTTTTGTGTCTTCAGTTTTTGATGATGGGTTGTGCATTGGGTGGAGAATAAATAGATGACTGTAAAAGTTGTCCAGTTATTCCTACAGAATTGATCAAATAGCTTTAAAAAATTAAAGGTTTTCCTTATAAATGCCGGGCGGATATGACCTCAAACAATAAAATGGTAGCTGGTTCATAATGGAAGACCTCTTGCTCACATAATTACTGTTAAAAAGAGGTATTTTGTTAAGAGCACTCCTGACAAATCCACAGTGGAAATTGCCTCCAATGGAAAGGATTTTATGATGTTCTATTAGACAGTAACGTCTCAGAGGTGCAGTTTTGAGTGGATCCACTTAAGGACTAAAGATTAATGTTAGTGGATGTTGCTTCACACTGTTTTCATAAATGCTTTTAACTGGCCCAACAAATCCAAAGCATTAAACTCACATCTTAATTTTAAGGAATTAATTAGATTAAAAAATATTTAGGATGTGTATCAAGTTATACAAAGCTTGATTTCAATCAATGACCTCAAAACCTCAATCAGTCTCTTTTCTTCACTGTAAATGGAGTCACAAGAGATTTATATGACATACAGACACTTCATCTAGGGTGGAGGCTTACCCTGTTGTTACTTTACTGAGATGTACCTACAGTATTCAGTAGAGAAAGGCCTGAAAACTTTTAGCTTAGCTACTAAATGAAAGCATTGACTCCAAAAGAGTGTTAAGATTCTATTGTTTTTTTAAATTATTGCAGAATAACTTGTTTACATCCATCTTTCACAGTTTAAGTAAAGCCACAAATCTAAAAAGGGCCAGAAAATATATTGCCATTTGATGTTTTTATAATGTAAAAAGATTGATCTTAGCTATTTCAAAGCTCTTGGAGCTTTAAATTTGGCAAATTAGAGCAATATGGAGTTCAGGTCATCCCTCCCTCTGCAGGATTCCTTGTGGATAAGATTTATGGTTTATTCAGTGCAGGAGAAGGAAGTCAGATCATTCGGTAATGCTTGACAGGGATTTACATGCACAGCCAGATGCCACTTCAATGGATATATTAGAAGACATTATGATGCCCACAAGGAAACTGTGAAAGCATTTTGTGGAAAACAGCTTGGATAAAGACCTGATTGAATCCAGGTTGTGTGTGATAACATATCGGTGAAGTCCAGCAACTAATGCTGGTTACAGGAAAAATCCAAATGTCAAAACGACCTGAGTAACTGGTTGCAGATGTAGTCTCTCAGGAAAAGTCACACTCTGTGTGGATGTGTGAGTGCTGATTGTTGGTCAGTGTTGCGTAACAGGAAAAAGGGACTGTTTTCTAATAGTGGGTAAACAAAGCAGACCCCCAGTATGATCCGTTTGAGAAAGTCTCACTGTGATACCTATTTGTGCTAATTGTAAGTAAATTATAATAATTGAACATACAGTCGACTCGAGTAATGCTTACTCTCCTTTGGACCCTATAGAGGAGGAAAAATCCCCAACGTTAACCCTGCGGAATGAGGTTAGTGGCACAGCGGAGCATTTACCTTTTACATATCTTTTATATATGTCTTACAGTTTTCTGTAGCAAAATATTGTTTTTAGGACAGTAAAAAGTGCAGGAGACAAAAATTATCTTTTGAGTGGGGCGACATTTCCCCTGTGAACCCCCCCCCCCCCCATTAATCTACGTCCATGCATGGAAGATAAGAAGCATAGAAAGTAAAAGGAAGTGCTCAGGGCATCATGCGATGTCCCCACTGCTGCATAACGAATGCTTGTGAACTTTATTATCTAATACAGGTCAGTGTTTTCTGTTAAGTTTCTTTACAAGAGTTGTAGCTGGCGTCTGTCTTGTTTTGTCTCCTTTTCTCTTCTATGTTCTGCCATGCCATGCCATGCCATGCCATGCCATGTCTCCTCTCCTCTCCTCTCCTCTCCTCTCCTCTCCTCTCCTCTCCTCTCATCTCCTCTCCTCTCC
>JBAMHX010000023.1:15100153-15118666 GCA_037177515.1 Pseudomugil tenellus | reverse complement strand
TATATATATATGTAAAGAGAGAGAGGTGAGGATGGTATAGATGTTGCATGGTATGGTATGACAAAAGAAGAAGATATGCTCAGCAGACATCAAGATTTGAAATAATGATGCTGGATGAAAGCTGCTGCTGACAGAGTGAGCCATGCCTGATGAAAAGCCGTGAAAAGAGTTTTTTTTTATACACTTTTGATTTACAGAAATAAATGGGAATTATGAGTATATGCTTAGTCTATGTGGGTTTATTATTGTGTGGTTTCACCAAGACAGGTACAACTTGAAAAGCCTCCATATTTATCTCCAAGTGTTCTGGCAGTGAGTCCGTGGGATGATGGATGATGTCTTCATCGTTGGCCAATTCTCTGAAGTTGCGGTTTGAGCGCTACACTGAAAAACAAGATTACATTTAATGGACGTTCACTCCCATCCAGAATTAACTGCAGGCTAAACACATACAGTTGTTCATAACACTCCATCCAATAAAGCGTTTCAGCATCCAGTGTTAAAAGCAATGGTTTGGAAACATGCAGGATAAATACAATTACTTACAATTCAACTGTAGATTTGAAAATATTTTTAGAAAGTACCCCTAGTCGTGATCTATGTAAAAAATAAATTGTTTAGTCAACAAGCAACAATTTTCAAATAAAACATTTGTTGACTGAAGAGTGTGTTGTACCTCACTGACGTATATTGTAGACGTAAACAATGTTTTATCTCCTTTGCACTACATAATATGCAGAAAATGCATATAGTCTGTGTCCTTGGAACATTGAGAGCCAGAAAAAAAGATGGAATTATTCTAAAATGTTCATCGATATTTAATACAATATGTTGCCATTATTAGCAAAAAATAATATGAAATGAAGTATTACTGGGGAAAAAGACAGCGAGAACCTGTTTATATATCAAATAAAATCAGCAACTGAAGCAAGCAATTATTCATACTAATAATTGCTCATTTGTGCAGGTGACAGTTTAAAACATTCTCACAACTTATTTGTGCTCAGAAAATAGCAATTAATATATTTTAGTCATCATTACTTGTTCTTCTTTCATCCATTCTTCACGGCAATGTGAACACCTACAATTCATAACTTCATTTTCTAAATAGAAATGATTGAACATATAGATTGGATTGATTTTATAATAGCGCTACATGTTTTCCAAACTACCAAATGCGAATCTGCTGCTTCCTCTCTGCATCACAGGGTGACCTTTAGCACGGCCTATTCCTGTATAGTTTTCCTCAGGGTGCAAGGATGTGGGCAAAGCTCAGATATATACAGTTGGTGTACTCAGTAGGATCAATAGCTCTTTCTGAAGCCATTCCCAGACACATCTGCAGTACCTAGGGTGGCCTTTGTGACATGGAGATAAAGAGAAAACACTCCCCCAGGCTGTTAGTGTCTGCCAATCTCCTCTCGTCCCCGCTTTTCCTGTTCATCTTCCTCACGTGGCTCAGAGGAAGATGGATAAATCAAACTCACTTGACAGACTTGGAAGTATCCCTTATATTATCATGATCCAAAACAATATTGTTGTGACTTAACCTTTTCTTGGATGCGAGGAAAAATCGCCCCATTTATCCACAGTGGGCTCTGCTGAGACAGCTGAAAGAGCTGGAGGGTGGGATTCATGTATATTTACTAACTCGGTGCTCCATCCATCAAAAGACACAGCATGTTGGCTCCACCTGTCTGTCAGTGTCCTATCACATTCTTTCACAACTTCCACTCCCCAGCCGCTCCATGGTCTCCTACACTTGATATGTGCATGCTTAAGGAGAATACTGTCCTCTTTGCCTTGAATGAATTTTTTCTCACTCCGGTGTTGTGTTGCTGACTCATATTTCCCACTTTTCACCATATTTTTTTCTTTTACATTCTTGTCCAGTGCTTGTATGCATTTCCTTAATGCTCCTTCAGCAGAAGTAGTGCAGTACGAGAGTATTGCCCAAGTAGGTAAGAGAAGGTCATTTTAGGAAGGTGTATTGACGCCAAAGCGTCAGGTTGGAAAGATGTGTAGAATACTGGTGGAAAGAGGGTAAGTGTAACTGAGTTAAGGGGATAAAGCAGAGGAAGTAGTGATTACAGTTCTATCCACACAGAAACAATAAAAAAATGTTGCTTTCACTGCGGATTGTTTTAACTTTTGAGCTGTTGCACATTAGCACCTGACACAAATATAAGGTTTTCGTCTTGAATCCGCATCTTTACAGGATTGATGTACCCTTTGTCCAAGTATGAGCTATATAGTGTTAGCATGAATTAGAAAAAATAACTAATGTTTATCAGTTTTGTAAGAGGATAGCCGCTAAAAGCTTTGCTTTGACACAGAAATTGACGCAAACAGACAAATACACTTGGAAAGAGAGTTGGAGTGAAAGCTGAAGTTTGAGTGGAGTAGACAAGCGTCTGGTATAGAAGCAGTTTTAATATGTTAGCCTGTCTCCCTGCTGGCCTCCCCTCCCCCTTTCAGGGACGGCACTAATGCCATTAAGTGTGGGACAGATCTGTTCCATGTCTGCAGGCCTGCCAGTCTACTGGTCTGCCTTGAGACCACTCTCCATCTAATCCTATCCTCTCTCTCACTCCATCCTCCTCCTCCCCTCCTCGCCAGAGACAGGAAGAGGCGGCTGGGAGAAAAATCTAATAAATAAATGAGAGGATGCAAGAGGAAAAAAATATATAAATTAAGTTCTCCGTTCTCGTAAATCATGTTGCCAACTTCCAGTAGACAGGAGGGCGGAGCTTAGGAGATAGCTTGGGAGACCATAGGTGGAGGAGGGAGGGAGAGGAAGCGAGTAAGAGAGACAAGAGATTGTGAAAGGGAGAGAAAGAGGTGCGGGAATCGTTTCTATTCCACCCTCGACCAAAGCTCGGCTCTGGAGACTTGGCGGCGAGGTGTTTTTAATTGATTTTTGATTAGATAGACATGGTGGAGGGGTTTGTCCATTAGCATGAGGGGAATGAAGCTCTAAGAGGAAGTGAGAGAGAGAGGAATGTATATTGAGGGAGAGAGAAAAAAACCTGAAATAAAGTATTTTTTATGCAAACTGTCTTTCACCTTAATTGAGTAATAAATTAAATTACATTAAATGCACAATTTTTTTACATGTTGGGCTTTTAGGTCATATTAAAACCTTAAAATAACCTATTAGTTACCTTATGCACCTTTTCATATCAGAGACGTGTTAAAAACAATTCAGGCAGACAGCAATATTGATAATTTAGAAGAGCACAAACCCTTCCTGTAACCTTGTAACCAGCAACATCTCAGTCTTCCTGCATCTAAATAGAGTGGAAAAGTTAGATATTTAACTTTGAGTTCAACAAGACAGCTCTGGGACTTCTGGTATCTGAAGGCTTCATATATTGCATTAAATGTGTTTATCAAGAATGAAATTGACAGGAACGGAGTCTGTAAGTCTAGCTAGTCATCCTCGCAGTTTGTGAGAGTTGAATTTAAGTCATTATATAACAGAAAAACTGTCTTTGCAATAACCAGATCAGAAAAAGTAAATATAACAGTAAAAATGGATATCAAGGTAATCACATGCAGGCAAAACAGCTTCTGCTAGCAATGATTTAAACAAATCTCTGGGGCTCCGCTGGAGGTTTTCATTACCGTTCTCTCCAAAAATAATCCCTCTTTTGAGGGACCTTGCCCCCCACAAGCCCTTAGACCATTCCCATCAGGACAGACGTGTTTCATTATCATTTCACTATTCGATTTGCTGTTATCCTTCCTTCTAAGACATCAAGTGGGCCCAAACCACCCTGGTAAAATGCCCCCTCACTCAGTGAGGGCACTGTATGGGGTCAAGAATGTAAGCGTTCCCTTTATTTGTCTTTCATAAGTGTGGGTGAAGGGATTAATTCAAAGTGAAGGTTTCTGGATCATCTTTACCTTCTTGCAAGATGCACAGAAAGGGATGAAAAAAAGTTTGAAGAACAATTTTATGCTGCCAAAATTCGTTCATTCAGTCATTCATTTTTCATTCCACTTAATCCATTGCAGGGTCGCAGGGTGTTGGAGCCTATCATTATCAGTCCAGAGGCAGCAGAAGTGGGTCCACTGAATATGTCAAATAAAGTTGTTTTAAAGAAATTTATTTAATGAGTAACAAGAGATTTTCATCAGGGATATTATACTTTCAGAGGTTTTCTAATAACAAGAAGCAGAGAACAGTTCCTGAGTTACCTTTGCGTTCTGTTTTCTGCAGAGGTCAGATTGCAGCTATTTACCTATCCTTTTAACAATCACATGTTGATCACATATACTCACATAATACAAAACACAAAGGCTTCCCTTCATTTTACACTTGTTTTTGAAGATCAATTAATCATTGATCGCCTTTTATATGTGGTTTTAGTTTCTTTTTAATTGAATATGTTTTAGTTATTTTTAAAGGAATGTTTTTTTAACTAGGTTTCTTATGCTTAGCTCTGCTGGAAAATGTTGCCAACATGTTTCTGAGAGCAACTTGAAAATTCTATCTGTTGTTTATTAACTTATTGCAGCCTGTAAGCCACAACTAAAAATGCAGAAACTTCCACTGAATGTATTATGTAAAAGATGCCTGCATACTAGAGTGCACGTCCATATTGCCACAGGACTCACTTAGTGAGCTGCGAGGGCCTAATGTGCAGTATTTTCTTTTATCTGGTTGTTATCCTTCCCCCATGCTCAGTACAGATTTTTGTTATTTGTGGATGGAATTAGCGTTATATTTGTCTCATAGTGACTGTTCCACAGTTCCAATAAAGCCCTCTAAACATCTTTAGTGAGATTACACTATAAGTGTCCCTCCATGCCAATAGCAATTGACTCAAAAACTTCAGCCTCATTCTCTGATAACTGAGGTGATGAAACTAAAAACTAATCACACCACCGTGTATAGTCTATTGTTTTAGAGAATTATGAACTTGTGCAAATCTTTGCAAACTCGATAGACAATGTTTTCATTCTGAGACCCTTTTTTTCCTCCTTAAATCAGTTATTGCTTGATAGATGTAAACAGATAAATATGCACAAAGCTCTGGGTAAAAAATCAAATAAATGCCTAACTCTCCAATTAAAATTGAAATTATCTTTGGAACAAATTTTTCTCTTATGGTATAATAATGGTGATTAATAACTTGAATGTTTTGATTGTTACATAATAATTGATGTAATTTTTTTCCCTCTGAGAAATTAGCTGCTAATGTTGTAACTCCAAATATTTTCCAACTTAGTAATTTGTATTCAAAGCTATTGAGTTTATATAGTATATTTGATATTAAACTTGTCTAAAATACTGAAGCAGGCTTTAAATAATAATCATAAATCCTATATGATGCCCTGTTGCTATTTTTAAAAAAGAAAAGAAAAAAGGGAATCTCTCCACATAGCAAAAGGTATTGGTAAATGACCTTGCATCCATTGATTGCTTGCACCCTGAGCTTCACATGCAGTATATAACAGTGAGCACAGCAGCACAGATATTTGCTTTTTTGTTTTTGTTTTTTATATATATTTTCCCTTCTTGTCCTCAGGTTTAGTTTTAATGGCTGAGTGAGCCAAGGAGAGAAACACAGCACGGTATTCTCCAACCATAAATTAGATTTGCACCTCCAGCAAACTTTCACTTTGTTACTTGGTAACTTATCTCGGTTCTTATAAGTTTTCTAGTCTCCAGATACCGTCCTTACCCCTCCCCTCTTTAACTCTCATCCTTTTGGTCAGTGAAACTGGTCCCAGCTGCACTTAAACCAGAGCTGCGGACGTAGACATATTCACATACTCCCACTCCCTCACTGGCTCCCTCTGAGGCACATATGGGTTAGAGTAATATCCAAAGTGCAGGTGGGACCTCGCTTTTGTAGCAAAGCTGAACAAAGCAGGACGAAACCATACGCCATGTAATGGAGTGATGATCACTACAGAGATAGAACAATCAAAGTGGGGAGGCCAGTGGTGGGGGCATTCATGGACTTAGGGAACTTGCACACTAATTGTATCTTATGACTAATTGGTAAATTAGTGAAACCTATTTCAAGGCGCCCAGCTTAGCTTTGGGGGACACCCACAGCTCATTATAGACTCATATTCTGGGCAGAGGAGGAGAAAAATAAAGGAAATTACACAATTGCTCAGGTGAGAATGGTAATTAAGCAAGTGCTTAAGAAGAGCAGGAAATGAAGCCTCATACACACATAATTTACTATTCTCTCTTGTGTCAGGCTTTAAATCACCCCTGATCCAGGGCATGTCAGGGAGGGAATTATCGCTGTTACTGTTTTGTGTATTTGTTTGCATTTGTTTGTGTGCTTGCAAAAATCTAAGCAGGAATATGTATTTCTGAGGCATAATAAATGAAACATGCATATTATCAAGCCAACTAATAAAGATTCTTGCAATTTTCTTTAAGTTCTGATTAATTATTTACATGCAAATTATATAAACAATAATGTACCTTTTTTCAGCATTGATGTACTGATGTTCTATAGTTTGTATCTGATTCTCTGAAGAAGCATTTTGCCTAGTCCTGCAGGGTTTAGGAACAGAAGAGGCCAACTTACTTGCAAGCTATACGCTGGCTAATGTAATTAACCAGAGATAGGGCTGTATTTTTAAAATCAGGCCAGTTAGCTTTGTAGAAAATACAGCTAATTTAGGCATTAAATCTCAAGAAAATGAAGATAGATGTTTTAAAAGATGAGGGCACTGTTTCTTAGTTGAGAGCTAGCTGTTCAGTTACTAATATACTGATGTATCAGCTGAAGACTACAAACATTTCACTGCCTGTTCTGTTCAAGGATGGATTTTCAACACTCCAAAGAAAACTGTCTGCTGTGTCACATTAAAAAAAACAAAAGCATAAATATGTGTGATATTCAGGTAAGAAAACTGAGATCTATTAGTACACTGGTGCTAATACTCATGAGACAAGACTAATGCAAATCCTCTGCATTAATTTCTGTTTCTTTAGTCAAAAGATGTAGAACTAAAATGAGTAAAATCCAAGATTACAAATTCAGCAGCTGAAAATCTCAGACAAAAGGTTGCTCTGGACTTATTAACCTTTACTTATTTCTTGTCGTATCACTTTTCCTCCATCTCTTTCTCTCGCTTACTTGTTACTATATCATTGCATGTTGGGGCCTCCAAAACCCTCATCAATAAACCCTCCCCCAACAATTTGCCAGCAGTAAAACTAATATTGTCTTTAATCAGATGCAATTAGGTCTGCAAGTTAAGATCTTCTCCCAATTAAAACTCATTAGGCCCATAATGTCATAAGGGGTGTCTTGGGTAACAACCACTTGCACTGACAGCTAACGTGTCACAAACAACAGTGCAAGTCAATACCTCTTCACCACATGAATGGTTTATTATAGAACAGCAGGGAGGAAAGAAGACACAGGCATGTAGAGTCAGGATTTTTTACTTTCTGAAAGTTATACTTGAGCAAAAGCTAACTTAAAGCCCCCCATTTGCAAGAAAAACTAAATGTAGCAATATAAACTAAAGTAGCATTCAGAATGAATGTTTAGAGGGAACCGGAATGTTTAGATTAAAATTCTTTAATCATGCTCATATTGCCAATGACAAAGCTTCTTAAATAAATTATTAAATAACTATTGTTTATATTGTATATTTTATACTGTATATTTTTTATGAAAGAGCAATTTTTTCAAACATAATATTATTGTTAACCTGTTAGGGTCATTTTAAATTAAAGAAATTTTAAAGAAATAAAAAACTAAACAAGATGAATTGACATCTATGACATGGTTAATCTGAAATGTTCCATGCTACTTTAGCGACAACAACTTGACTATAATCTTGCTAACATGTTTTTGTAAAATACACTGAGCTGCATCCAGATAAACAAAACACATTTATAATAAACTAAATGTAATACTTTATTGGAAGAAGCACCATTTACACAGGAGCACAAATGGCACTTTGGAAATATTTATCTACATCCTTGATGTATAATGTTACAAATTGTAATTATTTTTGCAACTTGCAAATGAATAAAGCAAGGTCTTAGCAATGTGTTATACAACAATGATCAATACAAAGAATAAAAGGCTCAATGTTGAACAGAAGGTAGGTCCATTAATAGCATATGCACTGAAACTGTGTGAGAAAAAAAAGCTGGAGCAAGGTCACATGTTTGATTTCCTCACTGACTGCAAACTTGTAAAATGATTATTGCACATAAAACTAAAACAATGTAATTATAGAGGCAAAACAAAATTAAACTATCTACAGCAAACTTCAACTACATGTTGATCAAATCAGTGCAAGCGGAAAAATCTGCTGAATATATATATATTGAGCAAGTGAGTCTCTTTGTCATGCTAAATAACAGTTCATCATTGATTCCCATTTCTGCTGCTGAAGAATTTTCTAAAGCCTTGAGACAGAGCTACCTTGAAGTTAATGTGCTAAAGGCACACCGATGAGAGGCTCTCGGTAGAAGGAAATTCATACCAACTCAACTGTCTTTGATAGCTCTCATTACTTTGGTTGTGTTTGAAAATCTTCAAGTGTGTTATCATATAATTTCTGCAAACTTAAACAACCTGAGGTGGAATTCATTCTAGATGTGCCATTTTGCTCCATGGTGAAAACATGCATCAATACAAAAGTTTCATTTAGGTGGGGAGGGCCTGTATGACACTAATCAGCAGTAATTACCGTCAAGGTTAGCGTTTTCCTCACACCCCTAATTGGCATTTGCTGTCAATCAACAAGTGATTCCTGTTCAAAATTGAACTAAGGGGAAAGATAGAAGTGGGAATGGCGAGATAATTGAAAATAATTGAGCAAATTGCAGATTTGAAAAGTTGGCTTCATCAGCACTGCGGGGGAGGAATGTGAGCATGTGGAGAGAGGAGAGGTGAACGGAGGAAAAGTCCGATCCTAATGATAATGAACAAAACACTCTTCTCTATTTTTCTTCTACCCCGGAGGAACTACTTATCTGAATAATCAGCCTGCGCATGTCTCAGTGTTACATGCATGAGAAAAAGATGAGCAGCTTTGATCTCTGTATCCTGAGCCTCAGTAGCTATTCACCAGCCGGAGGGCATACATCCTGGCCCTAGTCCGAAAACCCCCTCAAGCACAGAAGAAGTACTTCTGTGATGAAACTGTGTTGCTGGGGTCGATGCATATACTGTGGCTAAACATATGAATTTGGCAGAGAATGAAAATGAGTGTGTCGCTGTAAAAAGCATTGATATAAGGTAGTATCATACATTTATAGACTTTGCATTATCTAACATTATAGCTACTGTGTAGCTTATGCAGCAGCTATTGTATGCATTTCAGGATAAATGTACAAACTTACACATCTAATTTGGGTAATAAGAAATTAAACTATAAGACATTATCAAATCATTAGGTTATTAGGAATGTAGCCTCAGTCATATTAGGGTATAACAGCAATAGTGCGCCAGCTGAGATAACAGCGTAAAGTATCACAATGTGGCCAGTATGACTTGCAGTTATGCCATGATGCTAATTATATGTCAACTATAGAAACCAAATTAATCATGTTCATTAATATTACAAAGTGCTGTATGTGCAAAAACTAGTCAAAATGTACTGATACTCATACTTAAATCCATTCACAAAGTTTTTTCTAATCAAATTTGTTAAATCAAACCAATTAAAGCTTTCATTTTTAAATAAGCGTTTTTTTTTAAAAAAAATTCATACACACAGTCACACTCACAGAGTGTATAATAAATTATTTTGTTTGCCATTTTTATATATCAAAATGAGTCAAAAGGTCACTGACAGCAACTGCAGAGGCCTCAACAGTTGATTACAGCTAAAAATGCTTTTTATTCAGAGAACTCAACATATTTTGAAGATCTAGCCATACCAGCACACCATCTAGAACTAGATGGTATCTTGTGACAGACAGATTAAACAATGTGGCTCACAATGTTCAAGATGAACAGTAATATTTGGCTGTAAATGTTAACTGGTGTAACTGTTTATTAGCACTGTTATCAATGGAAATGCTACCCAGTACGCTTCAGATAGAATATAGATTTTGTGAGATCTAATCTCTCTAGCAACAACACTGGAGGTGGTGATCTGTTACTAACTTGATCCAATTAATTTGTTTTACCGTACCGATCAAATATAAGACCAAAGCTCAGTGATAATAAATCCACAGCTCCAGTTGACCGGATAGGTACTCATACGCAGTATGGAGATTAAGTATTTATTAAAAAGTCAGCACAGGAAGTTCCCCAGCATACTGTTTCAAGTTTTGTTCATAGCGTATTTTAGAACAGAGCTGTAACAGGATGACATGTAACCCCAAAAGAAGAAAGAAAAAGTCATTTTCACAAAACTTTTTAAAAGTCTTTATGAGCTTAAACGGTGGGTTGAGTTGCAAGTCTTTCAACAAAATGGTGGACATATCTTCATGGAATGATGTGGAGGGTGTAACAAAAGAAACAACCAGGAGTTTAATAAAACAATTACATTTTTTATGTGTTTTGAATATGCAAAATATAAGCTAAACAGCAAGTTGTGCTTTTATCAGCTTCACTTTATGGTACTGCTAAGCAGGGCTGCACAATGTATTAAAAAATGGTCATGATTTCAATATCAGCACATGCATTATCAATATGGCAAAGGCATTTTGACAGAGCATGTCAAGCATGGGTGAATTAATGAGGGCTACAATCCAATTAAAAGAAGTTCTGCTGTTGTGCATCTTCTATCAACCAGGGTGCACAGGTGTGGAAGTGGAAAGCAACACTTAATACACTGGAGATTTTTACCATATGTTGCACTGCTAATTCATATATTACAAGCAGAAACAATGATATTGCATTTCAAAAGTTTTTCTGATATTTTATGGTATGAGAAGGTGTAAAGATAATAGCATTTCATGACATTTGACACCGTCTTGGAATAGCCGTATCATTAAAGTAAAACCCACTTTACAATCACTGAAAAGTTGTGGGCGGTGTCAGCAAAAAGATTCCATTTCTGCATGTTCTGCAGGCAACGTGACTGTCAATGCTCAGTATCAAGGTTAATAATAGGCTACTTAAAAATGGTTGGTCCATTTAAGAAGTTGAAAAATGTCCAAAGCACTGTTTCTGTCTTCAGCCAAGTTTTAATCGATCCAAAAAAGCCGACATTGCCTGCTGTGTGTGTGTTACGTTGCTTTAGAGAGACTGTTGCTAACTTTGGCTAATGATGAAGAGTTATTAGCCTGAGCTTTCAAAAGCAAAATAATGAAGCATTTATGAATGATGGTTACATTTGTGAGCTTCAACATAAACACATAAAAATCTTATAAAGGAACCTAATTACCATTTTATCTCCAATAGTAATTGGCTGATATAAATCAACCTCTGTCAAAAATGTTCTTCCGTGGGTGGGTTTATGTACCTGATAGAGTAGCAACACAAACAGAGCTGTTGAGACTAAAGGCAGCACCTCAGTTTCACTTGTTTTGTCTCTTCTGTTTCTTCCTCCTACTCACCCCTCCTTAAAAAAATCTCACTTGTAATTTACATTTCCATATGCTGCCAGTGGCGCCAGGCAGAGTGGATAATTGGGTTGAAAGTGGTGACTGTGAGAGCAGGATAGAAAGGGATACAGAGAAGGCCAACTAAAAGAAAAAAAAAAAAAACAAGCCATTACAGGATGGATTCTTTTTTTTCCCCCTTCACTCGTCATTTTGCCATGCTGCTCTTAACCACTTGTGCAGCTGAAAAAGATTTACCTTGGCCTCCTATTCTCTCTCACTCTGTGCCTGCCTCCCCCAGAGCCTCACTCCCACCCTGCCTCATCCATATTCATCCTGCGTCTGTCTCTCTCCCTCTCTTTCTATATCTCTAATATGCTCTCTCTTCCTATGTCTCACTGTGTCACACACAGCATGCCGTTAATATGCCAATTAGTACTAGGAGCAGATAATGGACTATGTCATATCGCAAAAGGAAAAGAGAGTCACAGACAGAGCGAATGAAAAAGAGAAAAACAAGCAAGATTGAAAGTGTTAGTGAGAAATGGGGAGTAAGGTGAGGTGGTGGAGTTTCTTTATGGATGCGGTCTCTGAAAACATTGAAATGCTGCATTTACAATGAAGATCCTGATGGAAACAGAGTGATGGGAAGAACATTCTGGTGGTCATAGGTTCTCGCAAAAGATTTAAGGGGTTACATTAATGATTTGCAGGTCCCAAGCGTGGATATGTGTTTACTTTTGTGGGACTCTTAACCCTTTTAGATGGTTTTATACCCTCTCAGTGAATATGGTTTGCTTTCTTACTATTGTATCTAATTTTGCACCTGCAGGCCTGCCACTGTAAATGCAAGACATGAAGGTAAAGTGTTAATACACACAGTTTATTGCTTTGCAGGAAACAAATGCATTCTTAATGCACTGTGGGCTTTAATATTGGTCTAATCAATACTACGCATAAAGCCTATAATTCATAAACAGTAATCATATTTCTGCTAGTATTCATAGAAAAATAATTCTGTTGGTCATTTTATTACAGTAAAATGTGAAAAATATATGGAGGAAAAATCTCTTTTGTGTTTTGCGGTTAAGGAAGTAATCTGTCAATCACTACAAAACAAGAAGCCGTATTACTGTGAAAATTAGAGCAATTTGCAAAGAAGGTAAGGTGTTATGTAAATAATGATGTCGCATCAACATGAGCTCTGACTGAGAAAAATTATCATTAATCAAACATGAGCTAGAACAAATTAATATATGCCTGCCGTATGAATCTTCGTTCCTTTTCAGAGACGTACTCAGACAGGACCAATAATGCTTTGATGATGAAGTCTACCATATCATTCATAACATCCATGTATTGAGAATCTAAATGCAATATAGAACACAAATGAACAAATAGAAATGTTATTAACAACAACTAAGGTTCTCAGTTATAGTCAAACCCGAATACATTTATTCAGTGTAAAAACATTTCCTCACAGGGTTTACCATATTTTTTTATCAGTGCTTATCTGGATTATGTTATTTGGGAAAGAGAATGAAAGTAATTATAATGTGGCATGGAGAAAATTGAAGTCCAGTTTTCAACATAGGTGGACTTTTCCACAGGGTGTTTTAGATGCATCTGCTCATTTCTTTTTCAGCTTGGAACGATGGAAGGTGGACGATAATTATGTTTGATGTAGCAAGCTTTATTCCTAAAAATATTTTATTTAATCTCAAAACACATGAGTAAAACATCTATTTGGAAGCATCCTAATGAAAATGCTGTTTTGCTTTACTTGTAAAACAACTGCATACTGTTTAGGGTGCAGATTTAGTTGCTTTCTTATAAACTATTCATTATAAATAGAAATCATTTATTTATATTTCAGATCATTTGATTTTTACTACATTAATAAGTAAATAGATCTAGTGATGGGTGGACGATTTATAAGGCATATATGCTCATGTTTACAAGGCTAATCAGCACATTTGTAGTCTCTACTGTTGTTGCTAAGGGACCAGCGTGCAGAGAACAACTGCTTTGAGTTTGCAAAGCATACCCATATATTGGTTGTTAGTAGTTCAGACCGTGTAGTAATGAGGTTTATCTGTAGTTTAAAGAAAGTCCAGTGAATCTAATAGAGTGATATTACAATATTGCACAAACTAGATTCTACTGTTTACTGACACTATGAGTAAGGCGATCCATGAAGGTCGACTGATATAAATGGGAGAGCAACAAAGTAGGTGCTGCATGACAGAGGGTTAAGTAGCAAAGGCATGTAAAGCCTATTCAGTACACTGTAACATTGCTTATTATAATAGAAACTGACAAAATCATTTACAGTGTGGAGAGGAAAAACTGCAACATGCACTGTGCACTGGCGCAATTACTGCATGTGAAATGGTAGCTGAATACTCTCATCTGGCAGTGTAACTCGCTCTATGTTCACCCGTAGACAAAAGAATGCCTCGATTTATCCAAAATTGCCATCATTCTGATCTGAAATGTAAATTTCAAGCAAAATGAGTATTGTGTCATTTAAAAGGGTTAAAGCAAATACAGTTAGATTGTTCCCACGTAAACATGAACTCATCTGCACTTCGCAAATCTGGCTTAAAGTAGGAGGATTTCACAGGGCAGGGACTTATGGGAAATAACGTGTTTTTTTTATGTATCAGTTGCATTAAAAACATCACCACATGGTAACTTCACTGTAAGATCATATATCAAGATTTTTTTGCTCTTTATTATAATTGACAACATCTACCACAAGCTAGCTTTTTATTGCGATGCCATTATTTATTAGTATAAATACTGGTTACATCGGATTAAGACCCCACAATCGCAGACTAAAAAAGAAAAAAGTTTTAAATAAAAATTTAAGTCAGTTTCCAACTAAGATGAAAAAAGGCATAATTTTCTATTTGAAAGGTTTTTCTCTGACCTGATTCTACTGAAAACATGGATCCATTTATGTTGTTGTCATGCTTAAATATTCTGTATGTATGAACCTCCTGGCAAAATGTAAATAAGTAACACAATTCAATCTGTTGTTTGGTGTCCATAAACATTTTTTTCTTCATGCTACTAGACCCAAATATTACACCATGGAAGACATTCAGACCATATATCATGAAATAATCATAAATGGACCATTGCTTCAGATTTGATGGCAGAAAAATGCCCTTTGATGTGGGAATGTAGGTTGGAGGATGGTGTTAAATAAATGGCTGAAACGAAAAGACACGATTGAGACCACTAGTTCTACCACTTTGAAATACCTTTTTTTCAGTTGATGTTTCCTTGAGCTTTCACTTGTTGTTTTACTGCTGTTTTGTACATAAGATGCTTATTTTGATTAAGCTGGGAAAACATAATGGCTTCCATTACACAAGATTTTCTGGATTACTGGCTTCACTAAACATACAACACATGCTGGACATACTAACCACATAACTAACTAAAAGCACACTGCTCTGGCAGTCATGCAACATTGCACATACACACACAGACACACAAACAAAAAAACAAAAAACTAAACTAAACAAACAAAACATTAAAACACTGAATTAATCATCAAGAAAAAAATCTCATTTAAAGTTGTTTCAGGGTTTAAAGTTTTATAGTGACGCCAGGATAGTATTTAACGATTTGTGTGTGCACATGATATAGCTGATGTTTTCCACTTCTCCCACTCCTCTCTGGTGCAATACTAATGCTATTTGGCACTTTAAGTAAGTATAATGTTTATTGATATAATGTGGTACTATATATATATATATATATATATATATATATATATATATATATATATAAAACATATATGCCTGAATGGAAATGAACTGATCATATAATGATTATTTATTATTAGCATTACTTTATTTGTAATATATGAATTTCTTACGTGTGTCTTATCATTAATTAGACAAAATAAACAGCTGTATATTACCAACACATGCTACAAGTTATTTTGTTGCCAGTGATTAAGTTGCACTCAGTCAAAATGGTGCAAAGCAGTAATTTAGCAAGTCGAAGAAAACATTTACTTCTCATGCTAGAAATTCCCCACTCAATCCAAAACTGTTGCAGAGAGTCATGTCATGACTCATTTTCCTCCTATAGGCCCCAAGTAGCAAATGAAGTTCCAAGAAATAGTCTCAAGATGTTTACAGCTTTGTATTTTAAAGTGTTCCCTATTTTCTCTCACCTGATTATCCTCTACATCACCAGCATTTGTAACGTGACTCTACTTCGGCTTAGTGCAGATTCAATGTACATATAAGTGAGAAATCCACAGGTGTAATCTCTGTTCAGATGAATGGTAGCTGAATGGTTTCATTTCACAGACTCCCACGTCGTGTTATAACGACTGGTTTAATGGTTTATTAATTCACCAACTGTGTCGAGTGAATATGATTGCATTTATTTATTCTTTTGGTCAAAATGAATCTTTGTTATTCATTGGAATACAATCAAAATGAAGTTTTGTTTCCATTTAGGAATGAATGAGTTTCTGTTGTTCGGTAAAGTTTAATCATGCCCTGATTTCATGCTGCTGAATAGACAACACATTAATCTCTGAAAATCATCAAATATTTCAGTGAAATGTCATGAAGTTAATGGATTAGTAGCAAGTGGTAGGTTCTTGTAATGTGTTTACAAATAATAATAGTGGTTCAGAGCAGATATTCAAAAGCTGTTTATGTATTATTTCATGTAGTCAACAAGATAATTATATGTTTAACTTGTGAATCAAATGCTGAAGTTTTTCCTCATGTGGGTGTTTCTTGAGAGACACACCATTGCAATTACAGAAATTTTGTAGGGCAACAGTGGTTTCCAACCTGGGGTCCCTGGATGACCAAAGGGGTCCCTGAGCCTTGAGCCAGATTTAAATTAAGTCCATGTCCACAAAGAGATAGTAGAGGTGTATTGGCTTAGTGTTTTGGGACCCAGAAAACACAGATTTTGCATTAGTGCAGGCACTGTGATGGACTGGAGACCTGTCCAGGGTGTACCCTGCCTCTCGCCTACTAATTGCTGGGAAAGGCTCCAGCTTCCCCAGGACCCCGAATTGGACTAAACAGGTACAGAAAATGAATGAAAGCATTAGTGAGACACAGCCAGAAAATCCAAAACTCAGGTTATTCTTTCTTTCTTTGAGAAAGGAAAAGAAAAAAATAAGGCTATTTGTTGTTAACACTTTAAAGTTGGTTTTATCAAAGAAAGGGGGAAAGCTGGAATGAGTCATTTTTGACTCATTTGATGAGATGCCACTGAAAGCATAAAACTCAGCGTCTTAATAGAGGTGGGCTGGGAGTCCACAGCTTTTTGGAAGATGCATAATGGGGGGGTGCTCATGGAAAATAGGTTGGGAACTACTGTTAAAGGAGCTGTAGTCTTTCCTGAAACCCACCTTTAGACACCACGTGGGTAAGGCCCTATTTTTTGTTTCTTCCCTTTTTTAAAAAGATGCTATAGCATGAAAGCTGCGATAGTCAAAACGTGGGCAGAAGTAGTCTCTGTCACATTCTCTTGAGTTAAGCTTGTCTATAAAAACTGTCTAAAAAATCTTAAAGCTACCACATCACAAATTTTGTGATGGCCGTGCCAAGTTATAATAAATAAGCCTGATGCAGACCTGCAGTGACTGAATACGTGAATGGTCCTGATGAGACTGTGCGCTGCCTGCCGACAAAAGAGGGGAAAGAGACGAGTGATCCTCGCTGTGCGTCAGTACGCACAAGATAACCGCATATGGTCAGCAGCACAATCTTAATTTCAACGGGTGATCTCAAACCGTTTAGCTGCGTGAAGGTGAAGAGTCGTCACTTTGGAGATAAAGCGCGAGCAGGCACGTCAGACATTCAATAGTCTGATTTGTCTTGCATGCAGACGTTTTGCGAGGGTGGCACATTTGTTCACATGCTCACCTTCTAACCAGCGACAGACGTACAGCTCGAGTTAGATGCGATCATGTTCGTCTGTAGCTTAAGATTTCGGGCATCGTCAGCGTCTTACTAACCTTCATGTCACTGTATTTCTATCAAGGATGATGGTGGCGTCGTTGCTGTTTATTTTGATGCCCAGACGGGCACATTTTCGTGTCAATCGGCTCCGTCCGTAAGGATTTTTAACCACAACATTTTTCGTTTTTTTCTTTTTTATTTCTTTTTTCTTTTAGTGGAGGATTTTTTACCCTCTTTCATTTTTTTGTTGGTTTGTCTTTAAGGTATCAGCCTATTAATTTTTAATTCTTATGCATCCGCACGAAGACGGTAGCAGAGAGAAGAAAACGAGTGATAACCAGAGAGGGGGGAAAGGGAGAAGGAGACAACTGAGAAGAGAAACTACAATGAATGAGACACTCTGAGCAATCAAGAAGGAGACTGGAGGAGATCGAGGTAAGACTGAAAGATTCTTTTTATTTTAAGTGTCGTTAAAACATACCAGAGTGATAATGTGAATATGACATTTCCCCCGGGCAGGGGTCCCGTATCAGCCTGCGGGAGGTGTTCAGGCGTGTAATCTGATTTATTTATGTAAAATTCACTGGTTTGGAGTTCATGTTTATGGTGCGTCATCTGCAATCTTTTTATATTTGACTTGCACCTGGAATGTCCTAAATAAGTCCAGTCTGGTGGCAGGACTCCAGTCTGTGGGCCCACACCGCTCCATAGCCTGCACACAAACAGAATATAGGCTATTTTAATTAATACATCACACTCTGCCAGCTTTGAAAAGGCAGTTAGTTTGTTCTGTAAAAGATACAAAAGTGTATGGAAAATGCTCAATAAGATAAAAGAAAAAATATTAGATAAATAAAGATACCCTGATATGCTGGCAGATGATCTTTGAAAGCACGCCTTTTACTCCTTTTTATCAAATTCATTCTATGACTGAGAACATGGAACCCTTCCCACGGAGAAACATGCGTCTCACAGAGAAATACACTCACCGGCCACTTTATTAGGTACACCTGCCCAACTGCTCATTAACACTTAATTTCCAATCAGCCA
>JBAMHX010000023.1:15077235-15091629 GCA_037177515.1 Pseudomugil tenellus | reverse complement strand
TAATAATAATAATAATAATAATAATAATAATAATAATAATAATAATAATAATAATAATAATAATAATAATAATACTGCTTTTTATCGCTATGATAAACTGTTTAATGTAGCTAAAATTTCAAGATGCATAAAAAATGCAAGATGAAGCAAAGCTGGATGTATGATAAAGTCTGGATGATAAAAATAACATAAGATATAAAAAGATATAAAAAACAAAGAAATCATAATCTTTAAATATGAATTATATTATGCATGCTTTTGTAGAGCTTTGATGTCACTGTAAATTCTACAAAGGAAATCAAGTGAGGGCAGCAGTGACTTATTATTGGGAAGCAAACTCAACCATGCAATATAATGTAATCTAATAGAGAAGAAATTAAAACTTGTACTCAGTGAGTTTATTTAATCATATATAAAATGGACTGTAGCTCAGGTCATAATTACCATACATGTTCACACAAATGCAAAGGGCAGCATTCTGTTTTCCACTGACATTTCTGCTGTGCATTTTATTAACAAGATATATGACTAAACATATTGAGGGAACAATCCTCATAGGCTTACTTAGAATTAAGATTTGAGAAACATTTTGCATATTTGTGATACCCATTTTAGATGGATATGAATGATGATGAATGATTATAAACTGCTATGTTTGAAATTCCTTAAATCAGACAAATGAAAATCAAACCTGTTTCAGAGCCTTTTGACAGCAGAGCTGATTATCCAGAAATGTGAATGCAAGTAACCTAATTTTAACTTATTTCAGGTATTACTCAAATTATTGTTCATGTAAACATGTTATCTGGATTGTTTTAGTTGAATTAAAGTCAAACCTGAACAGAAGATAACTCAATTTACTGACTTCAAAATCAATTTTTTGTCGTATGTAACATTCACCTCCACTCTGATTTTCTGATTGCTGTGCGCAGCAGTGCGCTTTCGTGCAAAGTTGACTACTGCTGGAAAAAGCAAGGGAAAAAGGAAACACACAAATTTTGTGGCAGGCAAAAGCAAACTGGCTTTTGTGTTTCATGTTGAAACGGCAGAACGTGTTATGTGGCTCTGTACATTCATCATCACAAAACAACCAATCCCCACGTTTTCCTTGTGATACCACAAAACATGTTTTGTTAGGCTGACATACAAATCATAAAACCGCTGTATATTCAGCAAGATTGGGTGACACAAAGCATAATCTTACAACTTGCCTTAGGTGGATACCTACAGTAGCTACACGTTATAGTGTTTGTTTAAACTATTTCATATGCTGTTTGTGGTCTCCATGTTTGTAGGGAAATTTATTTTTAACTTCCCTTTTCCATTAACCTGGAAGTTCTTTCATGATAACAGTCAACATCAGTATTAATTTATTTTCTGTGCTTTTTCTGTTACTTTTTAAACAATTTGTTCTGGTCTCACAGGTTATTTTTTACTATGTTCTACATAATTATAATCCTCAGCCCACACACATGCTTGTTTGCTCACCTACAATTTATAGTTTACAGACCTTAATGTCTATGTACTCACCGGTTCTCCTAATATCTGTCTGTTTACAATCTCCTGCCCCTGTGTCCACTTACATGCATTTGTGTGGACCTCCCATCATGAAAAGTGTACTTACGCTTGCCCTACATTCACATTCTCCCTGATCGTGCCCCCCACCCATCCCTAAGCATACACACACAGACATACACACACCCCTTTGATATAAGCAGGTATAGATGGAAATATAAATGACCCATGATGAACCTAGTTATTGAGCTTTTTATAAGCCAGGGGCTTTAAACAATATCCCTTTCTTGTTTCAACATGCTGAAGAAAGACCAGTTGGGGTTTCTTGCTACATTGGGGTTCATATGGAATTTATGACCCTTGTCCCTAGCAACCATCTCTCACTTCTCTGGCTCTTCTCCCACCGGGTAGAATTAGCAAGTGAGAAAAACAAACAAATTACAAAGAAATAAATGCAGCGTCTATAAACCGTTCAGTGAAATAGAGAAAAGGCTTTCAGCGGGATACAGGGTAAGGGTGGGAAAAGGAAGGAAGAGTAAGCTATAATCTTAACTTACTATCCCTAGTCTTCTCTTTTACATTCCCCTTTAATTTTCTCATGCCCTTTTGTCCCCTCCACCCTCAGTGACCTGCTGGTGGGGCTCTCTGAGGAGATCATCTCAGAGTATGGGCAGTGTGAGACAGATGGGTGGATGATGGATCTGACGTGATAGACAGCTGGGTGATGGATGGCTGGCTGGCTGATAGGAGATTAATGCAGTGCTGAGGCCATTGCTGCACAGAGGATGGCTTAGTGATAGATAGATAAAACGGACGAGCAGATAAACAAGAGAGCACTAATCCACGCCCCCTTGATGGACAGAAAATCAAAGTAAGGGAAAGAGCCTCAGAGGGAGAGGTGGACCTTTATGCTGTCATCATAGGGTGTAGAGAGCGTTCAGGAGAGGGAATGTAAGTGGGAGGAAGGTGAAATGAGTTTGGACACTAAGGAGAGTTAAAAACTGCGATAATGTGTATACATGGGTGATTGAAATCTTGGAACTGTTTTTGTGCTGGATTTATTCATTCAGTGTTAATAATTAATTAATTAATTTATTTATTTATTCTTTAATTTTGATGATATGGCATTGCAGGTGACAGTTTGGGCTGCCGAGATGCTGTTTCAAGTCATGGCCAACAGTTTTACTGCAGAGTAGAGAATTGGCTGCAGTGGGATGCGATGGGACGATTGGATGGTGAAGAGTGTGCTGGGTGTGAATAGAAGATAAGAATAGCTGCTGATTCCATCAGCAAAACAGCATTACCTTCTGTGTAACGACAGGAAAAAGAAAGAGCTTAGGTGTCTTTGTTTATCAAATTTGCTAACTGGTGAGTTGAATGGGCCTGTCTGAAGAAAGGACAGAAAAGAAAATGAGGAAATAGAGCTCAAGCCAAGTGAGAGCTCCTCTTAAAAAGGGGAGCAAGCTGCCTAACCTTGCGCTATTATCGAGCACTAAGCTTTGTCTCTATTCACCATTCCAGGGAACCCCAGGGGTTCTGGCATCGATCTGATGTGCTTAGAATGCACTTCAGGGTCACCTATTTAAACATAGTGAGCCAATAGCCAACAGAAACAAGCTTTTATTTATAAAGCTTCTGGTTTTGGCTGAACAGATGACAACCTTATTAGCACTTAAAGGAGCTCTTAAATCTTATATTGGAATGGAAGCAATTTATATGGAAAAGACAGAAGTCTTGGTCAGAGAGAATTATGGAGGGTGAACAAAAAGGTGAGGGACTCTGTCTTCTAGGAGGTTAATTAGTGGGTGGTACAGACTATATGAGAAGTGTGTGACAGAGACAAGAAAGAAATGGACAGAAATGTGTGTGTCATGGACCAAAGGGTGCCAGCTAGAAGGTGCAAGTGGTTAAGAGAAAGCATGCATGTGATTGAGTTGGGCTGGGAATGGGTGAACGGATACAGATGGGAGCACAAGGATGATGAAACAATACTAAGAGAATAGTTAAAAATACTAGGAACACGTGAAGGCATCAGATAATGTAGAAATGATGAAACCGACAAGTGGGTGATGACTGATTAGTTGGGTATGTGTATACAGAATGAGCTGGTGCACATATGCACATGTGTGAGTGAATGAATGAGGGAAGCATGATGGAAACGACTATGTGAGTGAGTAATGGGGGTGTGTTGACATAAAGTGTCAGCTTTAACCACAGTGACCTGTGAGTACAGGCTGCATGCACAAGTGACTGAATTTGAGAGCCAGCTTGGACGTGAACTGACTGTAAAATTGGATGAGAATTTCGAGTTGGATGTGAAATGAATGTAAACAGGAAAAGTAGGTGGATGGTGTTTGCACATTTATCTCTATGTGTCAGTCGGCTGTCATTCCTGCATCATTTTATATTAGTGTTGAAAACGAGCATCTTTCGGGTTTCTTGCATACATAAAAATGTGGCCCCTGTATATTTATTTTGCTGGGTAATTACTTTTCAGGGAAGGGCCACCATCTTTATCTCTTGTCGTCCCTGGGTAACACTATTAAGGTTAATATTGATAGTTCAACTTGAACCATATTACATCATAATCCTAACTATTTGGCCTTCTCTACGAGCAGGAACAATTTTATTTGTTTCACATGAGTATATTTTATTCCTAAATGATGCCAGAGTTCAAGTAGAAACGAGTTCTCTTTTTAGAAAGCAGGGTTATGTATGCTTTCTTTGCTTTACTTTGCTGGTAGTAACCAGTTCATATTCAACACCATTAAGCATGGGAATGCTTGTTATATGGGTGAGTATGGTGGTGCCAGTCAGTTGATGCAGAGACATTTGTGATGATGCTGTTCTGTCCAGCACCTGTTCTGTCCAACCTGTGCAGCACTTAGCCCCCCCATCACATATAATAATCGCAACAAAACAATTCTACCCATGAAATGTCATGAAGATTTGTAGAGCATAATGCACACTCATTATTCTAGTACCCCTCTTTTACAAGCCTTTTACTTTTGCACTCTTGTGTAGCTCACCTTGTTGTTGCTCTTTCTTATATCCTTATATCCCCATTTTGGGCTGCAGCGTTTATGCCGGACTCTTTTGTTGGCTTCTTCAGGGTCTGTCTGTCTCGAGGTGATCAAGCTCCATTATTTATGCTGTATCGCGTTTCACCATCAGTTCTCACAATGAAACAGTTGAGAAAGATTTCCTTGACTGTCACAATAGCAGTGAAACTCACAGAGGTAAAATGAAATAAGCCCTAAACTGAATTTAATTTTCACCATTGTTGTCTCTAAAGCCTGTCTACCACCCAGACACTATGCCTGGGTTTGGAAAAGCTTTCATCATTGTGTGCTTGTATGTGTGAAAGAGATTATTGTTGTGCTATACGGTGACAACTGTCGAAATCACAATTAGATGCACATGTGAAAATGCTAATATTTGATCTTTTTAATGCCAAAAAATGTTTGTTTCAGTTTATAAAAGGAAGCAAAGTAAAAAAGTAAGATAATAAGATGTCAATATATATTATACAGCAGGGGAAAGGGGAAGCTTTTTCTTGTTTGTTTTGTTTTTCTTTATGATTGATGGGGAAATGACTGCAAAATCTGTCTGCAATATTTCTCCAAAGTGTCATGGAGGTAGGGGAAGCCATCTTTGTGTTTAATGAGAAAAAAATAGCTAAGGATAAATATCCTAAACATGTTAGTCCACTGCTACACTTCAGCCTTAATGGCTGGCATTTCCTTGACATAAAACATATAAGCGGATGAATGAGTAAATAGATAAACGAGTAAGAGCTGTTGAAGCGCAAATCAATGCTTATGGATTGGCAATCCAAAGACCTGCAGTGTTGTAGATAAAATGTTTGTTGTTGTAATTGTGTGTCTGTATGTGTAGTGAAACTTGGCATGAGCCATATATGTGTATATGTATGATGTGTTTGGAATTTTACATTATCTGTACGTGTGTGCAGGTGTTTCTGTTTTCTGTGGTTGCTGATGAGTTTTTTTGTGTTTTTCAGACTTCTATTCTCTCATTTCCCCCATATTTTTCACACAAGAATTATCAATATTTCATATAATGTGTAAGTAAAGAGGTGATACATGTCACAGTGGCCTTGGCACAAGCTGTGACCACACCCCAACAGCCTTCAAACCAGATGGGCTGGGCAAAGTCAAGGGACAAGTGCCGAGGAATAAAGTAAGAGCCACAATGTGTTGATCAGAGGAAGTAAATGTTCGTGTTATGGAGGTAAATAGATTTAATCCTTTACAACGAGAACATTTGGCCGGGGTATTTGATAAATTATTACTCGGGAAATAATTAGGTCTTTCAGCATGATGGTGTGCCTTCACAAAGCATAAAGTCTTTAGGGTGAATTTATAAAGTGATTACAGCATGGCAAGATAGGCCCCAGCTGTGAGTGTCGGCTCAAGGTAGACTATGCATGTGTGTGAGCATTAGCATTTGTATTTTGTGTAAGCATTCGAGTAACGGGGTGTGAGGCTCAAGAGGCAGAACGGTGATTTGTGAGTATTGCATTCCTGTAATCTGCTCAGATCAGATCAAGCAGGGCCAATAATGCAACACTGAGCCAAATACCACACTGCTCTTTCTTTATCTCTCCCCTTTCTCTTTCCCAGTCCCTGTGCCCCTTATCCTGTCTGTCTTTTTTTCTCTTTCACTGCAGTGGGAGCCAGCTTTGCTGCAGAGGAAAAGATGGGGTAAAGATGGGGAGAGAGACAGAGCAAAAAGAGTCAGGAAGATTGATGGTGAGAAACAGAGATAGGACTAAGAAAGCAACCTAGAGAACAGAGGAGGAAGGCGGTTGGGATTGAACAGTAAACGATTACTGCTCGGCTTGTGTGTGCTCCTGTTAGAGCCTGATACCAAATCACACAGTGCTCTCTCACCCCTCTCTCTCTCTCTTTCTCACTCTTTCTCTATTGACACACATACACACAGGCATAGACAAACACACACACTGGCCACAAGCATTTGAGTTTGTTTTTGGCCAGTGTTGGGTGGTGCTTGGCAGAAGAAATTAAGCCTAACAACCGTGGCATCTGTCTCAGCAGCAGGAGAGTCCCGCCTCCCCACCCACACATGACCTGCCCTGCTTTCATTCACTGAGCTGCCTGCTGCCAGCCTCAGGATGGGCTGCTGCCTCTGCCACTGTCCGCCACCCCCCTCAAACTCAGCCTCTCTATACTGCCAACCACTCTATGCCCGTGTCCATGTTTCCCCCTTGAGCAACAACCAGGAGCCTAGCGATATGGCTGCTTCAAATATTCAAAACAGCTACACTGCAACGCAGAGCTCTCTGCTCCCCTCCATTTTGAGAGTCAATTCTTATGCTGTATCTGCTCTTGGCTGGACCACTGTAACGGTGCCCTGAGTCAACTACTCTGTGCATATGAACAGTATGTACTGTAAGTATTAAGAAGTGCTTTTAAATGTTCAGCAGCCTTCCAACTGATTGTGTATAGAGCTAAATATAAATCTTCTCTTTTCATTTTTACTATCCATCAATGCTCTGCCAACCCTCCCCCTCTCACCTGGCCCATTACAGCCACCAGCCTGCTAAAGGGGTTTTGCTGCTTTACAGGGAACTAAACTAGAGTTAAGAAAGAGCAAACTAACACGCAAATACACTTTAATGATACAGACTCACCATTTGAACGCACATAATGCATGCACATCACCAATGCACTGGCTTGTCTGGTGATTTTAGAGGCTGAAAGAAGTTGCAGTGTATTTCTCCCAGGATGCCACAGGCTGGGTAAATGTCCATGTGGAGTAGGAGCAGAAAAAGATGCCTCTATCTTCCTCCATTGCCTGGTCCTTCCTTTCCTTCTTTTTCATCCCTTCTCATTGTACAGTCTACTACTCGTCTCTTATGTTTCTTTCATTCTCCCTCCTTTAATGAAGACTACCCCTCCATTCACTCTACCCATCCCTCAGTTTCACTGAGCCATATCCCTATCCATTATGTACTCTCCTTGAGCTATATCTGTCTGTCATTTTCTTGCCATCTCTGTTTCTTTAGTTTTCCCCTCTCATCACACAGGTGCTTTGCTAGCTTAAGGCCATGCTGCTTATCCTTGTATTCATTCATTGTATCTTCAGATTATTTCTCTGGGGGATATCTCCTGTGCGCTTTCCACCATACACTATCTAGTTTATCAAGTGGGTTGGAGTGATTCAAAATGGTGAGGGTTACGGTTTGATGGTATGACTTTTGGCAAACAAGTGGCCTACTGGGACGAGCTTTAAGAGTGATAAGTACAAAGGCATAATAGGATGGTTTCATTTCTATAGCAATCTGATCAAAGCTGGCATGGTTTCTAAACAAGAAGTGATTATTTGTTAAGGTTTGCCATCAATATAAGGAAGTTGTGAAGCGTCACAGTGGACCCAACAGCAGTTATTAAATTACAAGATGGATGGGATGGCTGCTGGAACTAATGTGGCAGCTGAGTTTCAGGACATGAGCCTGAATAACAGTTAAGATCTAAAATTGGCTTTTATGTGATTATTTAAACAGCCCAGATTCTCCCCTACAAACTGACATTGATCATTGTTGGTTGTCTTGCTTTTAATAACTGGATGACCGTTTAATGCCGCTGTCAAGGAGAGGTTATCATGTAACCATATTTTTTTCTCCTGTCCCTACAACTGCCAAATGGCAAGCCATCTTCCAAAAAAGAAAGGCAAGAGAGCATGGAAAAGTGAGCAGTGTAGCATAGGGCTCTTATTAAAGCTGTCCTCCAAGGGTGCCCTCTGACTGGCTCCCCTGTAAATCTCCCCTTTAATTGAAGAGGGCAGAAGAATAAAGGTGCTGCCTCACACACAAATGTATTATTATATGTGTCTGTAACATTTGGTTGGGAGAGAGACGGTAAAAGATATATTGACAGAGGTAGGTTATCCTTTCATTGTGTGGATGACAAGCAACAACAAATAGGATGATGGTTTGAGAGGTAAGAGGACATATTTACATTCGCCTGAGAAGTGGGAGGCAAGATTTGAGAGGATGAAAAGGCACCATGGTAATGTAGAAAGATGGGCAGAGAGGTGTGCCAAGGATGATGCAAGGAGAGGAGGAGAAGGACAATGGGTTAGAAAGAGGAAGTAATGGAGGGAGACAAATAGAAAAAGCTGGCAGTGGAAAGAAAAGGAAGGTTTGTGTATGTGTGAAAGAACAAGCAGGAGAGGTAAAAGAGACATGGCTGATTTTACCAGAGTTGTTGCCTGACTGTCCTCCCTTAATGGGGTTTCCATGACAACAGTGTATAAGAGAGTGAGGCTTGAGCACAGTGTGTGGTATATGGATGTGCGTCTGAATTTGTGACGCTGGCGCCCAGATCCTCAGGTGACTGTCTGTATACAGTACCATGCTGTAACACATGTGCACCTTTGGCAGTCTGTTTTAGAAGGGGGTGGCAGTTTATTCTCTTACTCTTTTTTAGCTGTATGTCTTTATTTGGATGATGCAAAAGAGGTAGGAGAAGGAAAAGCGCAGTCTCTGTCTATGTTATTGTCTTTCTTGGCAGAGTGGTATTGGTGTTCAGTATAGTAGCACTGTCCTTTGTACTACGGGCGGCCATATTGAGTAAGGTTAGGTGATGTCATGCCTCTCAGGTGATGTTGTTCGGAGGACCCAGCTGTCACAGAGCAGAAACATTCCCACAGGAGTACCAATCTGTCATCATTATATTAATGGCACGCGTAACACTGCAACGCCATCTCTTGTGCTTGCCAAAGCTAACGAGCAGAGCCGTAATTGTAAAATTAATTAAAAAACATTTTGATTAAAGACCTCTCTTCCCACCCAAACCTTCCTCCATCTTCATCAGCCCCATTGTTTCTTGGGATTGCCACCTTGTAATCACTTCCAGTTCTTTCCTTTTGAGCTTTTCTTCCAGACTCATAATGTCTTCGATTTTGACTTTCATTTTTCTTCTCTCTTGCATCTGCATCTCTGACCTTCTACTTTCACGTCTACTCCGACTCTCCTTCAACCTTTCTCCAACTTGCTCCCTAGACCATTGTTTCCTCCTCCCCTCAACGCTCTCATTCTCTACTGTCAGTCTCCTCTTTCGTTAGGCAAATTACAACTCTTTTATGTGCTCACTCTCTGTCTTCACTCGTCCCTCCCTCCTTCTTCTCTTTTTCCTTGTCTTCTCCCATCAGGCTCCCCTCTGTGTTGTCTTTTATCCCCATGTTTCCATTACTGTCTGTTTTACATCCTCTGTGTATGTGTGTCTGTATTTCTGTGCAGTAGGAGTTATACCGAATAGAAAGAAATGTAGCTGATATGGTTATTGTCTGTGCCCAGCTGCACCCACATGCTCTCTCAGCCTTCTGTAGCTTCACAGATTGGACTCTCATCCCTGACTGTGATTCACTCATGCTTTCTCCTTTCCTTCTCTTTTGAAAAGCCCAAAGGAAAGAGAGGAGAGTGATATGGCCAGTGTACATTCTCTAACCTTCCTTCTAGTTTTGCCCCTCCTGCTCTCCATTTCTCCCCTGTGTGGACTGAGATAGAATTTATCCTTCTTTCATAGATGGAACCATTTTTTCTTTTATGTTATCCCCCCCGTCCAACCCCCCCCCACACACACACACACACACACACACACATACACACACACACACACACACTTTCCATCATTTAATTAACTAAAAGACATATTATGTACTGTAGCTTCTATTGTGTGCCTGCATGCGTACTGTAAGCACAAAATTCAAGTAAATAAAAGTGTAAAAGTGTATATTTAGGCAAAGATTATAGAAGGGCTCATTAATGCCACTTACTCCAATATCAACACAGACAAGAAGGATACATTGATCACCAGTAAGCAATCAATAATGGGAAGTATTGATTGAAATAACACTTTGTCACCATGTGCCTGGAGCATTTTTTGCTCAAATGAGAGGGTATTACTAATATCACTGCAGGCTCTTTTGTTCATTTATTCAACAGGAGCTGTGTACACAAACAAATTCTGCTCTGATAAATGTCCGTATTTTGCATAATTAGGTAAATATATCTGTTAGTCACAGGATAATAGATTCAGGAAATAAATCTCACTTTGTGAATAATTTTCTCCAAACACAGCCCTCAAAGAGCACAGAACCATTATCAGTGTCTTCATGTTATTGTTACAGCTCAGTAGAGAATGTGGGAAAAATTACACTTACAGTTCAATACCAGGTGCATACACGGGAGATTTTAACTGGCCCCCTTTTTGCAACACTTTTGTTGTTGGCCCTTTCACCAGGAGATAGACTGTTTTGTGGAATAGGCAATGAAATAAAAGGCAGCAAAATGACTGTAATACCGGGTGGAGCGTTGCCATGGAAACCCAACGTCATAGCGCCTAAGCAGATAACACATTCAGTGCTATTCCCTTCATTGTGACTCCCGCATCCTAAGATGAAGTGGGAACAGGTGTGATTAACGGCTTTCTTATATGTCTGAGGGGAGGGGTAGGGAGTGTTTGGCGCCAGGTGGGACAATCTTTCTCTAAATTTTAAGTCTTGTTATGTTGTAATGAAAACACTGGGGAAAAAGGTGCCATGGCTTTAGATGCAAGTCTGAAGCCACAGAAGCATGTAGTAAAAATAAATCATCATCAGTTAAATGGAGGAAATGTTGCAACACATATAACACAGTTTATTTTATGCATGTAATGATTTCAAATCAAACAAGCAATAATTACCTGTAGCTGTAGTTTCCTTCCTGCTCCCACATGTAAACCCTTCATTTTACACTTTCCTTTATTAGTCTTGAGAAAAAAGACTAGATGCCAATGTTTGACAAGATGTTCAATGTGCTCCTCTTCACATTTGTGTGTATACGTATGTGTGAAGCTAGCCCAAAGGCAGCTTACCAAACAGCTGTCTGTTAGTGCCAGGGAGTAGACATTTGGTCCACTCGACCTGTAATTTTGGCACACAGGATGGAGAACGGTGCCCAAGTCTTCCTCTCAAATCCTTGGTCTATCCTTCCACCCTCTCTCATTGTCCCTGGGGCAGCAGGCGGCCTCAGCTAAATACTGATCTGCCTGAACAGGCACAGGTGCAGCAGGGAACCTGTCCAACTGCCAAATGTTGTGCTTCTGTTTCCTTGGGCTTATGAGAGGATTCTGCTTTCTCTTCCTGACTTCTGGAGGGACTGAAAAATCTGCAGATGCAAGTGTTTGATCAGTCTGCCAAAGCAGCAGAGAAGTGTGTAAAGAAAACAGAATACACTGAAGCAGAGGAGAAAAATCCTGATAAAGATTTTGCTGAAATGTTACTGCTGTTTGAAAAGTGTTGAACTATTGAAGAGGAGAGGAATTGGGGTCTTGTTGTATGGTTGGACACTACAGAATGCCTGCAGCTGTCCTTGGGGGACTGTATTTCGTACATATATATGTGCCATGGGTATCTTCAGAGAAGCATGCTGCAGGCATCCCTTTGGGGAATGCAGGAAGGGAGGGAACAGAAGTGAGCTCTGGTTTCATGTCTTAATCAGAGAGGCTTCTGGATTGCCACTCCTGGCTCAAGCAGAAGCTAACAGGCTTTTGTACTGTGTTAAAAAGAGGCTGTCTGCACTTAAAGACTGATTGCTTCATGTACCTGAACAAAGACAGTGAGTGAAAGCAGATACATTAGTAAAAACATTGGTATGCTTAGAGATGGACATGCAGCATGGGAAGCCACTTTATGTCTGAATGCCCTTGCTTTCCCATACACTTTATGTTTCCCAGGACAGTATTTAGAAATCTTGAAATGGGGCCTAACCTTCGACGCAGAGAGGGAAAGACATTTAAGATAAGTTAAACAAGGGCACTTAGATTTTAAAGGGCCATAATATTAAAAAAGAGGTGCTTTAAAATCAATTGACAAGACATATTAAAGGCAAAGGATTGAAAGGAGGGAGATGAGGTTATTGTCAATAAATTAACTAATTGAATGAATGGACATGTTGAACTGAATGTCCTACAGTAATACTTGTGTAAGTGCATCTTAGTTTAGGTACCTGTGTCCAATACTGCAAGTGATGTGTCTGTTTGTTGTGTTCACTGGGCAGTGCAGGTGGGCTGGATCAGAATCCAAAGTAACACTGAGCCACTGATTCAGTCTGCACAGTTTGGGCCAGAGTCCAATTAGGAAAGCCATCTGGTGACCAATCAGGGCGCTGACTATGATGTCATTACAAAAGAGGCTTGGACTCCATGGGAGCCAGGATGCCATGAATCACACTAGACCTCTGTGCTGAGTACACTCGCAACTCATAGCAATCTAAGTGTCATTAAATAATGACGCAAGATGTTATTGAAGTGTGTGGGGGACCAGAAAGCTGCATAACTGAAACCAAGCTGTTGTGATTTGTGCATCTATAGATGTTGGGAGTTTTGTTATTTGTCAGGAGAACTACATCCATATATGTTGTTTAACAGCATTGTACACATTTTACTTACTACACATGTCTTTTCTATAAACATTTTGTGAATAAATGTGGCATTTCCCCCTTTGTCTCACTGGGCAAATGGTGGCAGTGACTCTAGAGTGCACTGCGTTGGGGTACAAGGACGATGTACCATTGCTGATATGATTGACAGCTCTGTTATATTTAACATGGTTAATATTTCAAGAGTCTCCTCAGCCCCAGTGTCTTTATAATGTTAAACAGTCTCCAAGAGAGCAACCCAGGCCTATTGCACCCAGTGAGTCACCCTGACCTAGGTCCTCTGTGGAAGATTTTCCCAGTTTTCACACCACTTACGGTTAGCAGGGTAGAGGGTTGTTGGATAGCTGGGTGACAGAAAGAGGAAAATCACTTGAGAATGGCTGGCACCAGTAAAAAGACATCTGGATGGCATTAGAGGGACAACGGGACAAACTAGAAAGAACCGATCTAGGTAAAAGTGACATTAAAAAGATTTGCAGCATCAGATATGCCTGTTAAGCTCAATTTCTGAGACACTTGATCATCCTATAAGCAAGTTGTATGAATACCAGGCGGTACAACTACAATACTCTGAAAATCCCATTATGCAATGCCACATGGCATGTCTCAGGCTTTAAAAAGGTTCCACAAGCATAGTTTTATTGCAAATCCCTCAGCTGGGACATACAATGACATGGAAATAACAGGAGGCATGGGCTGTTGTGATTACTAAAACCAGTTAAATCCATCCTAGTTCCCCATGGTACTTATCTGATGAGTTGAGCAACCAGCTAGCCCCACAGCATTGACTTTAATACCAAACCATAAGCCATGGCCTGTATGCAAGATAAATATTAGTGGAAAATTGCAACATGTGATTGGTTTTCCCTGCATAAATTTGCTTCTGGGTTGAAGCAGTATCATGACATCAGTATAAACTCAAGTAAACAGAAGAAAGCCCACATGCTGGACCCATGCTTCACTCTGAGAGTGTGACCTTAAAAAATATAAGCCAAATAATTAGAGAATAGTTGGAAAAAGAAGAGTGAGAGGTAGAAACAGTCATGTAGAGAAGGAGAGATCTCAGTCTTGCATGGAGGAGCAGGAGGAGGGATGTTCGTTAAGAAATTGAATATTCCCTGCATGCGTGTATCCCTACTTGTCACTGGTGACTTCAGGTGTTATCTTCTTAGCCAGTAGACATGACAGTCTGATAATTAGAAATGTTAGCATCAATAGGAGCTTGTACATTCATCAAACTGCTGTCTGTTACACTCTTCCTTTTGTTTGTTTTATGATTCACACACAATTAAATTCTGTTATTACCCATACCATATATGAGACTTAAATTAATGATGCTAATAATAATAATAATAATAATAATAATAATAATAATAATAATAAGAAGAAGAAGAAGAAGAAGAAGAAGAAGAAGA
>JBAMHX010000023.1:15064227-15076893 GCA_037177515.1 Pseudomugil tenellus | reverse complement strand
ATATATATATATATATATATATATATATGCCAGACCTTTTAGAGGCATCCCGGAAACAGAGCTGGGTTTAGTGAAGCAGGAAGAGGACACAGCTGAAATTTTGACAAATGTCTGGGCTCAAGAAGACGGGAGAGATACTGAGGAATGCATGCTCACTGGAGTGTTTCACATGGAAGAATGAGAAGTGACAGAAAGCTGACGAGGAGATGACAACCTTGTTTGTCCTTTGCTGGATGATCAACATGTGTTACGTTGATATGGGTCCCCAAGGTGGACATGGGGTGGCTGATACAGAATACCTCGCTCCACTGGAATTCCCTTGCTTTTAAATTAGCATCTCAACTCTGCTTACTCAGCTAGCACCACATGGGGTGAAGCACTGTGTGAATAGCCAGTGATAATGAAGCTGCACACCGTCAACATCATTAAAGATAATCTTGGCTCATTTTGTGCTGGGACACACAATCCTTGGAAGATGCCATGAACAACAGGAAGACCTAATTTTGCAGGAGCAAAGCAAATAAACTGCTATGTATTAACATCTCACTGGCTCCCACCACTCTCCACACCTATAAAGCTTTGTTGGCAGGATGAAGTCTATAGGTTGGTTTGCAGGATACAGATCCCAGGCCAAGGCTTGTCTAGAGGCGTCTCCAGTGCGTGTCTAATTGAGCGCCGTGTAGTTAATTGTTTGTGCGTGGGAGGGGAGAAATCAATCTGTTTTCTCACAGCCATGACTTCTAGGCCCTGGGGTGAAAGACTGAAGCTGGCAGACACACATGCACATGCACATATACAGAAACCGCTCTGCCAAACCCCCTAAAACCATACCTTGCAAGCATAATCCTGCACATGGAGAGCCATTGTCTTCTTTTAATGGAGCACAAACACAAAGACATGCATGCAAACCCCTCCTTAAGGGGAGAGGATGTGCATGAAAGGTTATTGAGTCAGAGTAAAGTCAGATTCATCTATCGATCCGTTTCTTGTTGAGAGATGAGTCAGGAACGTGAGACCTGCACTGGTCAGAGGGCCAAAAGACAATGGGGATGACAGACCAAAAAAAGAGGAAAAGAAAGAGAGAGAGAAAAAGAGAGCAAAAACTGCAGAACTTACAGTTAGCAGCCCTCGACATCAATCCTCTTGGCATGAAGGTGGCTTCTACGTGAATGTTCATATAAGCTATGCTGAGTGTCACACAAGCAGTATATGAGATTTCCTCCATTTGTTATTTGGGCTGGTGCCATATGTTGGATCAGTGGGAAAGAAATAGAATTATAAAGGCGCCTAATTGTTATCTTTATCTTTTTATCTGCATCATTATTGTAGATTATTCTATACTCATGATACAATATATATAATTAATCTACCATGAGCCATTGAAGCAATTATCACATCAATGCCTGCTCCAAATAATGAATTAATTTGCATACTCAGCTAATCAGCTAATTTGCATGTGTTTGGTTATCTTTAAGGGTGTTTCACTTTATGATTGAGCACTGCTGTCAGTAAATTTCTATTTGCAATTTAAATATATTTCACTGTGGAAAAGAAACAACATTGCGTTTTTTTAAAAAATGCATTGGTTTCTCCTACTGAGCAAAAACAGGGCTGGTTTAGAGGAGGGTGGGTGAGGGGTTGGGGGGCTTGCAGGAAAAGAGTGTCACCTGAATAATTCACTTTTCCTTTCAAACGGATAAAAGCTCTAACTCTTTATTTTATTTGAGCAACAAAGGCTTCTTTACCATTGTGGTGTGGAATGCATGTAAGTCCCTTTTTGATTGGCTCAGTGTTATTTATTCACACCCAGTCAAAATCTCCTCTATTATTGATGGTGACGAAGCAAACTGGGATCTTATGATGAAGTGTGAATATATAAAGAGAACTGCAGAGGGATGGAGGTAGCATTTGAGTACAAATCAGAAGTGGTGGTTGTGGTAGGTGGCTGGGTGGGTGGGGAGGGAGGTGGCAGGGTAAAGACGTGAGGTTGGAGAGAGATGTGTAGAGGGGGAGGGGTGATAAGGTGGATGAGTACAAACAGCACCATCCTTCACTTGGATAGCAGCAGCAGGCGCCATGAGATGTCTCTTGATTCATCTCCTTTTATGCGCTTCGTTCCCTTTCTCTGCTGAATCTTTTTGCCAGAACAAAAGCAGGCGGATAGAGTGATTCAGAGTGACCAGACGCCTGAGACTCCCAGAGTGAAGTGGGAGAAAGGTCACTTCAAATAGGAGGCTCCATAGAGGTCACCAAGCAGTAGGAAATGTGTAGATGAACAGATGTACTAAGCTCTCCAGAGACAGGAGGAGATGAAGGAAAAATAAGTATTCAGTAAGACAGAAAGGAGAGTTTGACGAGAGGCAGAGTTTGTTTGTATGGCTGCTCACTTGAAGTTGTGTGTTTTTAGATGTATATCACTAGAAGAATAATTATTACACGAGAATGCATGGCAGCTAAAGCATATATGGGTATGCATGTTTTATGTTTTGTAGGTTCACATGTGTATTGACAAGCCTCCAGCAGCAGCAGCAGCCCCATCCATACATGCTGTGTTGGAACGCAGCCTCCTCCTTGTACCTGCATTGCACATTCACACTGAACTAAACAAGGGCAGCGTAATGGTGCAACACTGCTATGCTATCAAGAAAAAATGGGGTGTTGTGGATGATTAAACTTTGTGACTGCCTTCACTGCCAGCTTAACGGTGTAACAACAATGTGGCAGTGTTCTGTCTCCATATTGAATCTTTCATATAGAATGGTGATGTTCAGCACAGCGCCTCCATGAACAGGATAGGTGGATGAGGTCCTCTGCAGTTGCCAGGGATGCGGCCAGTGCAAAACCTTTTGGCTCTCATCATGCTCTAATGGATGTTCACCTGGTGTGAATCCCTGCAAAATGTTTCCAGCCCTACGTTGTTGATAATTAAGAGAAGCAGACAGTGGAAAACAGCACCTGTTATGGCCTGATGGACTGAAACTCCAGGCTGTGGGATTTCTTTCCCTCGGATTTAGTAATCAGACCAAAACTACCCCCCCCCCCCCTCCACTTTTAGTGTGAAAATATGTACTGTTCAACATATACTTTAGTTGAAGATTCTCTGAGTGGAACTAAGCAGTATTTCATGTCAATATTCCATGTAAATATTTTATCTTTCATGTTCGTAGACAGGTGAGCAATAAATGAACAATGTGCCACTGAACCCTTCATTTTACATAATATAATACTATTGTATTATCTGTTAGTTTCTGACAATTCTAATTTTCACAAGCTTTTCCTTTTTCACTAAGTGCTTTCCTGTTAACATATTCTAATGGATAAATCAGACATTTTAAGCATAATGTAGGGATTGAGTTTATGACATGTGCACACTCAAACACTTTCTTCTGAAAATGGTACGGTACAAGACCTGTACCTAAATTTGTGTGAAAATACAACACATATTCAAAGAAAAACTTACAAAAAACTCTGCAGAACTATTGCTCAATGCTATGTGAAAAGATGACAGTCTAGCTCCAAATATGTGTATATATGTGTTTGACCAAGGTAGACAGAAATGTGAGGAGAGAAAGGAAGTGAGTGACAGCTACGCTTTAGAAATGGGGCATGTCGGCCAGGCCTGCTGTGTCAGAATCTTCTGTTGCCCATTCTGCACATCCTTAAGCTGGATAACCTTGGCAGGCAGATTGAGGTCACTAGCATCAAATTAGATACATCACTCACTGCATACATACATGCATGTTTTCACACACATACTTTCACTGTTCATCTAAGGAGATCAGGCCTTCATATTAATTTTCAAGTGGTTTTTATGTTTATATCAAGATAGCACAAAGCCATTCACTGCACATTTATGAGATGAAGAATAATCTGGAAAACTTTAGACATTTCTACTGACGGTAGCGGATCTACTTTTTTTTCACAGTTGGAGTTAAATTCCTTAGCAGGGCTTAAGATGGATGATCTGTAATATTTAACTACACCCATGAAAGATCAAATTATTGTCCTTTATGGTTTTATGTGCTTATGTGCTGTCCTACTGCTAGAAAGTAAACTGCATATGTGTAAGGATCCTTACGTTGCTTGTTATATAAGGCTTGCTACTAAAAAGGCACTCTTGAGATAATTTATTGAAAACCAAACTGAAAAATAAAAGTCTGAAATATGAATAAAATGTTATTTTTCTGAAGGTAGTCAGAAATCTGGTATTTTCAACCTGTATTAGGACAGGTTGCAAATTTGGAACCCAAATACATTACGTTCATTAAGTTTGACGAACAACCACCATCATCAAACTGGTGCTTTGTAAAGATTATAAGTAAGCCTATGAAGCTGCAAATTAAAGAGTATGATGGAAAAATTAGCTCGGGTCTCCAACACAAAAAATGGATACCTCCATTGTGTGAGTCTTAGCAGCAAGATGAAACGAATGTCAACCTATTTTTAAATGTCACTGTCTCTTTTTGTTCTGAATCCCTGCTCTACTTTGTGCCACAGATCTAAACTGGGTCAACATCACATGTGGTGCCCCGGTGGGCTCTTTACTGTGTGTACATGTGTGCATACGTGTAAGCATTTGTATGAATGCTGCCATGACTGAGTGCATCTTAGCACATAGGCCAACACTTTTGAGGTGGTGCCACTGTTTGCTATAAGTGACTCTAAAAGATAGCTAACAATTATGAATGAGTTTGTCTCCCCCCTCACACAATCATTAACTGTCATCTCCAATTTGCAGTGAGAATGTATTACCTTTAAATAGCTTAAGTCTATAACTGCGCTCATTATCATAGGAAGAGAGCTCGATGTAGTGTATATGGTGTATGTGTCTAGTGTGTCCATGCCTTGCAAGTGTGAGCTGTACTACAACAGTGAGACAGGGGTTGCCCTGCTGGAGCTTTCAGATTAATAGACACTGATAATAACATACACAACTCACAGTGAGTCTATCCTTAATGAAGATGGATCTAGCTGGGCCTGGCGGTACACAGGCTCATGGGGTGGCAGCCTGCCAGTCACAGCCAAGTGACATCTGGGAACAGTTCAATGCGAAGGGTGGGAGGAAGCTTCACTGGAGAGTACAATTTCATCATGTTAGATCATAATCCATTGTTGGTGGCTCATAGGATTAATGCCAGACCAGGCAGTTATCACTCTTGTTGTTTAGACTTAATGGTCATTGTGAATTATTCATTTCATTTTATTGATTTGCAGCACAACTCACTGACATATATGACAGCATAGGTTGACTAATATAGAGTGCATCTAATCTGATTGAGGTTGAAAAGAGATGGAATAGTAAGCAAAAATGAAATAAAAAATAAATATCATAATGTCATTATTTTTAAAAAAGAAATAGCCCTTGTCACCTCTGAGAAAATTACATTGAATTAATGTAAGATTTTTTCCACTGGATAGAAAATGGTTAAGGAATAACTGCTGAGTTAGGTCAAAGGTTTCATTCCTGTAAGATATTAGAGTTCATTAGAGAAGGTCTGTAACCAGTATGTGTGAGAAGACAGGTGGGTGCTAAGGTCACCTCCTCTGGCAGCTGTGGCAGGCATCACAGGGCAAGCATTGATGGGTGGTGGCATTGCCTTCTGTTGCATCAGTAATAATGAACAGCGACAGGCTCTCCACAGCCACAATAAATCACAGACCACACTGGAGATCCTCTTTACCAGGCTAGGGAGCTTGCTATCTCTGCTGCATGGACGCAGAGCTGACAAATACGTATTGGTTTGGTGGCTGGAAAAACTATTTCTATCGCTCATTCTTTCTTATCACACTGTAAGTAGTCAACTACCTTCAGACACCCATACACTCTGGTTAGTGTGCCTGACTGTCGCTCAGCAGTTCAGGGCTCTTCACTGGTTGCTTTACAGCCACTGTGACTCTTTTTTATGAACTACTGTTTCAGAAATAATAATAATAATAATAATACAAATGAAAGAGTAGAGTCTAGAGAAGAGGAGGTGTGTGGGTTGAGGTTTATGGAGAGCTGCATTCAAGGGTGGATTCTGAAGCTGGAAAAACTGTACAAGAGTGTCTATTGAATAAAGTAAGAGCGGCTCTTTCTTTGTCTCTGCCCCGCTCCCATTGCCTTTACCTCTTCGGCAGCTACAGCCCTGTTTGATATCCTTCCACTGTGTTCTGCAGCTCTGCAGATTCCCTCATCTAATTTGCATTCCCTTAAAGCACACTTCCATTAAAGTCTCCCGCTCTTTTTTGTTTCTCTCTTCTTTCCTTCTGTTTCTTCAAATAGGCCTTTTTTTCCTGGGTTGCTCTTTTGGAGGGAGCCTTAGTCCCTATTGGCTACACAGCCTATCCCTGCTCTCCCTGAGTCAGTAATCAAACACATCGCCCCTAATACACAGGCCATTACAAGAGCTCTGATGTTCCATCTGCACAGAGACGGCACAATGGTGTCATTATATAAACAGCACTGCTGCTACAGCCAGCAAAATACTACCACACCAAGAACTCCAGCCTTAACCGACCCAACCTCGTAAATGGAGTAATGTTGGGATGATCTGACCTGAATGCTCTTGTGTAGTCGATTTACAATGCTGCACATGCTAAGTGACTGCTGGCATGTTAACATTACAGTAGGCTATCAGTTCTCAGTCGTGTTTTTACCATGTGGGCTGTTCAGCATCAATGCAAATGTAATAGAATCAGGTTGTTGCAAAGGAATAATATCTAATGCTATTATGTTGTCTTTCGTAGAGATAACCACACAAAAAAGGATTAGGGAGATTAGAGATAGGTCTTACTGGAGGATAACAATGAAGGGGTTGAGAGAGCAGCAGTTCATACAAGGTTGAATCATGTATTTTTCTGGAGTAACAATCACTTTTGTGCAGCTTTAAAGTGTTCGTAGTTTTGTGACACATCAATAGAAAAAACAAAAACATGATTCAATGTTCATTTTTTCCTGTCATATTTTGCTCAGATCTCCTTTAGATGTGTGACTGAGAGAAACCCTTTCTCATTATCCCATTATAAAATGGATGTGATTGATCTGATCCCTGCCCTCTATTAATGGGCCATTTTGAGACACAACACTAGCATGTTTTATCTGAAAATCAACATTATGGTTAATTTAAATTATAGAACCATTAAAAGTACCTTGGCATCCCGAAAGCAGGTTTCATAGTAAATATGCAGCCTCCCACTCAGCAAAGCTTGGCTGCACATGGTGATGGTAATGAAACATCATGGTATGTCAGCTACATTTCAAAAGGAAAAGTAGGATAATTATATTCACTTTTGCGAGTGATTACTTTTATGGAGGCGAAGAAGTAATTAATGTAGTCTATCTCATCCTCATTTATTGTTACACTTCCTTGTGTTGCTCCCTCTTGCTGAACTCCAGATAGTACAAAAAGAGTATCAAGTGTGACAAAGCTTCAGCACCGATGAGTCAGAGGGAGAATTACTTAGCGGCCCCCAGGCGAAGCATAGGTTTCTCTCATTCTCTGCAGTTTCATCATACTCTATACACAATACTACATAGCTATCCCTGACTGAGGCTATTAATACTTTCCTCTGAAATAAAAATGCCTTTCAAACATGACTGAATAAAAAAAAAGCTCCTACTTTCTGTTCATTTCAATTCAAGTGCAAGTCTGTTTGAAAAGATATTTTACTTGATTGCAAATATTCAATACAGTAGTTTGCATCACTTTCTGATTTGTAAGTGAATGATTGCTATTCAGTTTTGCATGCTTGACTCTGTCTGCTGCTTGCAGGCAATCATTTCCTTCGTAGCGGGAGCTTTGCTAGTGAACCAACTATTTGTTGTTGAAACATCTGAGGCATAAACATCAATCCTAATAGCACTGGAAACGCTGGTGCTTCATCATGAGATGCAAAGACTTCCCACTGCATGAAGGAACTGACCGTCATAATTTATTACTGTCAAATCTGTGAATCAATCACGAGTGTTTTCTCAACTGAATACATTTCCATTTGTGTTTTCCTGCTCCATGTGTTGTCCCTCATTGCCCTCCATGATTTTTATTTAGTCTTTTAGCATATCTTTTTTTCCCCAAATGTACTGAAATGCTAAGTGAGCTTTCAGTTTTCACAACACTTCATTGAGATTAAACATTTTTTTGAGACGTTCTTAGTAGAAATTTCACATTTAAGTATTGCAGTATTACTACTATCATCACTACACAGAGACACAGTCAACTCACACTTAGCATCTCTCCCTTCCATATCAGCTTTAATGTGAAGTGGAAAAAAGCAGTGTTAGCCTGAAGCTGTTACAGCCTGGAGACTTGCACCAGCTTTTCTAATTATGCAGCAAAAACTGTCTATGAAAACTCTTTGTTCTCTAGTCTTCTGACTCTGGGTAATGCTATGAAATGCTTCTTTCTTCAGCACTGAAATGATTTGATTGATATGGGTTAGCATGAATATGTCTTGTGACAGATACACACATCCTTTATCTGTACACTTCACCCTGTGTGAAAACAACTTGCGACACCCTGTTCTTGATGAGCACTTCTGTCAAAGCAAACAGATCCTAATGATCGTGGTGATTATCGTAATGATCCAGTGGAAAAGGATAATGAGGTTATTTGCTTTGGATCAAGGCAACCTGTAAGCCAATAGCTAAAGTGAACTATAGCATTTGAAACACAATGACTGAGCTGTGTACTTGATAGCTACCCTGCTGCTATTCTATTTAAACAGACACATTTTTATTTGTGTTGGCACAACTGACCATCATTTGCTTATCTGCACCCCCTCCCACACTTGCTTTCCTTACCTTTTCACCAGTGCTGTGAAATAGCTGTTCCATTTTCCTTTTGAGGTCTCACAGGGACATAACGTCTTCTATTAGAAGAGAAACAGTGATGATAATAATAGTGGATGTGATCAGTGCAAAAGGTCAGTCTCTGGCCTCGGGGATATTACAAACTCCAGGGACACCCATCTCACACACCCTAAAGATTTCCAACCTTCCTTCTTCCACCCAGACAGAAACAGACTTATAGGCAAAATAAAGCTACCTTTAATTATTTAAGTAAATTGTTTAGTCTATCCGTACTCCACGAGAAGTTTCATTTGCAACGGGGCTGAACCACTGCAGTGGAATGTATGCACATTTATGTGCAATGAACAATTGACCCGGTTATTTCATAACTATCAAGATCATTTGTCCGCAGCTTGGTGGGTGTTGTGCACATGACTGTGTCCATGTCATTAAATCCCGTGTGTCAAAAACATTTTCATATTTTATCACCATCTCGATAAACTGTTTTATTGAAACCGTCTAACCTGCACCAGTGTAAAGCGGCATCTGTCCGCTTTATGGTTCTTTTTAGAGTTAACCACGCCCACCTCAACGATGCCCCCCATCACACAGCACCTCTCGGAGCCTCACAACAAAACGCTTTCTACCTGCGTGATATATTAAGAGCTGTCTTTTAGCATGTCTGTGAGAACAACATAGCTTCATTTTACTGTTGCGGGCTCAATAACAAGAAAAAAGTTCTTGATTCTTGTGGAGAATGTAACGAACTGAAGAAGAAATACTTACTTCCCGTTTCTTCGTTTGTTCTTTTTACTGTTACCTTGTTACTGTTACTGTTACCAACTTTACTATTTTTAGTGTTGTTTCCTCATATTCTTGGCGTCTCTTGTTCCTTCTTATTTAGTTACTTTGGGTGTGTGCACTTAACCTCCTTTTCCATTTCTTTATCTTCTCATTCCTTTGTCGTATACTTCATCGTTGTCTTCCTTTCCTCACTTTATCCTTTCATTCATCCCTCCTTCCTTCATGTCTTATGTTTTCACTTCCTACCACAGTAAATTGAATTTTTTTTGGAATGCTAGCTTGCTTTTTGTCACCAAACAGAATCAATTTGTCCACCATGCACTTTGTCCCCCCCCCTCAATTCCAACTCTCAACTCTTCTCTTTTCTTAGTCCTCATCATCTTCAGAGATTGCATGGAGGCTGTTGTTGAAAACTACAGACAAAAGAACGCTCAGACGAAATAAGAATGAAAAAGCTTTTTTTCCCTCATTAAAACTTATAGAAATCTCTTTTTTTGACCGCTCATAATGAAGTGAGGTCAGGTGGAAAGAATAAGTTAGCAAAGAGTAAAGGCCTGGCAATCAATTGGAGCCTCAAATTACTTAGGTTAATGAACAAGCTGCATCACTATAGGCATTGTGTTTATTATCACATAAATAAATGCTGATGCATAAAGCAGCTGGCGGAGTCTGCTTTGTTCAGCTTGCCTTGTCTCTACTTCTTTGCGCTTCACTATTTGCATGCCTTTTTCTGCTTGGCTTGTACTCTACGGCTTCCAACATACTAATCCATGCAGCAACACTCAGGCAGGTCGTGGCCCGTGGGCTGGCATTGCCACTGGGGAGGAGGTTAAATATCAGAAAAGGTCATAAAAAGGAGGGGCTGCAGAGATGTGGGGAAAGCCAAATAAGGGGTGATGATGAAGAGAGGGGGGGGGGGGGGGGGGCCTCCGGTTCCTTGCCATATTTGCAACCTGGAAAGGAAACAAGGCTGTGACTGAAAATTTATTGGTATGAAGAGATTGAATTAATGTGAAATCACGGGGAGACCATATAGTTGTTTTATTTTAATTCAAATTAATAATTGGAGGAAAAAAAATACTGTTAAACATTTCAATTTTATTTTTTTCATGGTTTTATTTACTCTGTATGAGAACAAAACTTACATTGCATAACTCCTTATTTCAACATATTTTTTCAACAGTTCACACCTTAATTATTTAAACAACTTACCAAGATTGTATTTCAAGTCTCCATAAAAGGACTTAAAAATGCATCAAATTGGACTTTGAAATTTTTATTTATTACTGATGGACAATCTGTAGTGAATATTGTGCACCAAGGATTAAATCCACATTTAGTTATTTGCCTAAATGATTAATGGAAATGGACTGTATAATGCTTTTCTACTCTTGCAAACCTTGCAGAGTACCTTAATACTACAAACCATAGAATGGTAAAAAAAAAAAACCTTGAACGACTTGAAAATATTTGCAACTTTTTGCATTTTTTGATAATGTAGTTTGAGTCAAAATAGCTTTTGTATAAACTACTATTGCTTGAATACAAGAAAAAATTTCTGAGTGAAGTCAATTTGATTTTTGCTGCATGTTTCTGTTTGTGTGATCAACCAAATTGTAGTTTTAAGTTAAACAAACTTCAGTTTTTCCAAATTACTTACTATATATTTAAAGTGAAACCAAATAATGTGTAATTGTAATTTTGTCATTATTTGTTTAAATTAGAATTTTTATTTCAATCTGCCTTTTTTTGTGGAATTGATCAGGCCGTGTAGAGGGGAAATGGGATATGTTGTTTTGAGTGCAAGGTAAAAAACAACAAAACAAACAAACAAAAAAAACAAGCATTATCCAGTTATTACATGTTGCTACAAAAGAGAAATGTATTGACACTCATTTATAGAACCTGCATTGCACCTGGGAAATAATATATTTATCATTAACCAAAGCACATTAAATGTGGCCTTTTTAACTTAAAGACTTTGAATCACAGCATAACATAAATTTTTTTATTGGCTTTTAGAAAACATCTGCATCAGACATGTGATATTTTCTAAAAGCAAATACATTTGATTCCACTGAAAATTTATGTAAAAATATGTTTAACAATAAATGACCAAAATGTAATTAAAATAACATGAAAAAGATGTTTTAATGTATGAATTAAACTATCAAAAGTGTTTTAAATAATACTTTTAAAAAGTACTATGAGCTCATATGTAATTTATGAAAGTTTGTCAAACAAGTTTTTTTTTCATTAAATGCATTTTTTACGTAAAGAGTAGATACAATTATACATCTTTTCTTTGTGTCAGGTAGGGAAGACACCAGGCTATTAAACAGAAAAGCAAATGCAACAGACCTCACTGCTGTCTAACAAATGATCCTTGATTTTTCTGTTTTTTGCTTATATCACTCTATGCATGCTTGCTTATCTACCACTGTGCACTGGGAGCAATCTAGATGAAGGACACAGTGAGACAGATGAGGTCTATTAAAAACGTAAGTCTTAAATATTTTGTTGTGGGGCTAAAACGATTTAGAATATCACCAAATATTACAAGAAATCCCGGCAGACCAGGTCAGACAGGCAGAGAAAACCATCCAGGTAATCCAGATGATTCTTAAGAATAAGGGGAGAGTAGCTGTGTGAGGGCAGGCTTGTCACAAGTCTTGGTCAAACAGACAAAGAAATACTCAAATCTGGCCAGACTGCATTACCATTGTTGGAAACAGAACTTTCTGGCACTGCGCATGAGGAAGCCCCATCCTTAAGTAGCAGCTACAGGGATCAACGGGATAAGAATCAGGTGTGCAGGTCCTCAGAATTTGTGAAATATACTTTTTAAAGTCCACTGGGAAAACCTGAGAAACTCCAATACAAAACCAACTTTATAAAATCAGTCAAGAGGGAAATTTGTTCAGTCTCTCCCATATAATACCTGTTGTGTTTTTCAGTCATGACGTTTAACAACATCAGTGATCATGGAGGACATTTCTTTTTTCACACCAACAAAAACACACTGTATAATATAATGAAAGATATTAGCCAAAGTAATTTGGAAAAAAAATTCTCATATTGTTATATATATA
>JBAMHX010000023.1:15022907-15050761 GCA_037177515.1 Pseudomugil tenellus | reverse complement strand
CCCCCCCCCCCCCCCCCCCCCCCCCCCCCCCCCCCCTCCCCCCCTACCTCCAAGTTTTTGGGGCCTTGGGTCTTTTGCCCTGCCTGCTCTGGGTGGCCTGGGCACCCGGCGGGGTCCTCGATTACCGGCCTGGGCCCGACAGGCTTCGTTCCCCGGGGCTGCGGGGGCTCTGGCCAGGACCACCCTGTCCCGCCTCCTGGGTAGACGGTGGGCTGGTTCTAGGGTGGGGTGGCTGGGGTCCTTGTTTGGGACTGCCTGCCGTTTGGCCTGGTCTTGTGGACCTGGCCTGCCTCGGACCTTCTGAGTAGAGGGGGGATACCTGAGCATCTTCACTTTCCTGTGAGCACTTTTTCACGGGCCTCAAATTTTTATTCTATGTATCTATGTATGTATTTGTATGTATGGTTGGATTGCGGTTGTCTTTTGTGGTGTGTATGTCTGTCTCTTTTTTCCGTATTGTTTGTTTTCTCTATCCCTTTCTCCTGTTTTCTTCTTCTTTTTCTGTCCCCTCCGCTCGTGTCCAGCAGCGGATTGAAATCTTGACAAACGATAATGTAACCAAAATAAAGAATTCAGATCATCAAGAGGAACTTTGTATATACAAATAGTTCAGTAAGACACAACAGACAGATTTACATTATCTGCCTGTTTTAATGCTAGAACAGACAAGTAAAAAGAAAGGAAAAGAACACCCAGCCTGTTAAGGATGGAACAGCATCCCTACTGCCAGGTGAATATGTGCCATTGACGTGTCCTCCCCACTTCAGCACAGTGGACAGCTCCACACCTCACAGTCTCTAATGCGACTCCAACTCTTAGGATGTCATTTTCGAAAAGAAATTTAGTTGTGTTTACTTTTTTTCTAGTACCATGGACAGAAGCTCTCACAGCTGCTGTCACAAGACTTGATATGAAGAAAAAATCTCTATCTTTGAGCTTTAAGTCCCAATCATTCTTTGTTTCTTTAGTGTTTTTCCCTTCTGCTTCCTGGTGCCTCCTGCGCTGGAAACAAGATGCTCATGCCCATCTGTTTTTGTGAAGCTGAGTGTAAGAGCAGTTGGAAATGTATGCAGTTATGGAGAGAGCTTAAGAGACGAGTGTCTCTCTTAAAACCTCTTTGGAGCCCTCTTTCATGCCTCTTAGTCTGGCACAGCGATTAACCCTGCATACCTCACTGTACCTGCTGACCCTTCTCCTTGCAAAAACCACAGCAGTACATTGACATTCCTCTCAGAGGGCTGATTAACAGCTGTGAGTATGTAAATGGCGTACAAACCAGGGGTAAAAGTTTGAAAAGACACTCATTCTCTCTGACTCCCTTTTTTTATTTTTCCGTGCTTGTTTTAGCATTACGTCCTCACTTGCTCAGACTGAATGAAATTGTTTAGTTCTGAGACAATGTTAAGGTGGAGAAGACAGAAAGGACCAGGAAAGGACATGCTATTTCTCTCTGGTGAGAGGACAAGTGTGATGAGCTGTTGCTTGTTGTGTGTAGGAGTTTGTTAACATTTGAAACTCTCACAGTTTGTTTCACAAGTGGTGGAATATCTCATTGGAGAAGCTGGTTTGGCTGCAAATCTTTCATGCCAATATGTGATCTGTGATGTTGCAATGTGGAAACCGAATGCCAAAGCTGGGCATCAAGTATTATTACTCAGTGAAGGCAAGTCCATAGCGGACAATTTGTATGTTACACTAGGAGAAAAGGGAACCACTATGCTTCCACCTCCTTATTTCAAATACTATACATAATATTTACAATTTGGTTGAATAATAAAGTGCCCCCTGAAAGTATTAAGGTTCATTGAATAATCAATAACGTTGCCGCTCTCCTGTTTTCCACTCTAGCTCTGAGCCGGTCAATGATGCCCTTCGGCTTGATGCGCCGGGAGCTGGCATGCGAAGGCTACCCGATCGAGTTGCGCTGCCCTGGAAGCGATGTCATCATGATTGAAACAGCAAACTACGGCCGCACTGATGACAAGATCTGTGATGCGGACCCTTTTCAAATGGAGAACGTGCAGTGCTACCTGCCTGACGCCTTCAAGATAATGTCACAGAGGTAACTATTGATCTGTTTAGATCTTGCCCATGTGTTTGTGCAGAGTCAGAGCCTGTCATTCGCAGAGAAAACAAGATACTATTTCACAGCATAATCCCTCCAGAATTTCTAGCTTTTCAATCCTGTGGTGTATTGCTTTAGCACATCCTGTGTGTGTTGTTGATTTTTGAATCAAGCAAATAGTAAATTAGCTTTTCATACAATACAGAACTGATTTTGTGTGTGTGTACATAATGCGACAGCATTTTTGCAAAACATTTATATGCACAGTAGTGCATGTGTGTGTCTGATTATGTGTACTTTGTGTGTGAATGAATATGCTTGAGCATTGTTGCAGGAGTGCTTGCTGGGCTTCCTACTGTTGCTCTCCATGTCTGTGCTCAGCATCTTCTTCCTCTGAGCTCAGATCAATGAGAGCTCTCTCTCAGCTATCCATCACACGTGTAATGGAGGCACAAGGAACTAGTTTGAGGAGATCGCTAGAGAAGCAGGGAAGCAGCAGGGGATGGAGGAGAGAACTGAGGGGGTAAAGGAAGGAGAAAGACTTCTGGAAAGGATGGGATGATAGAGTGAATGCAGTAGAGACTCGAGATATGAAGGGAGAAAAAGCCTGCGCAGGGGAGGGATGCTCAAAGCTGGATAGGAAAGGATTTTATGTTGAGAATGAGTAAGTGTGTGCGGATGGTTATCTACTCCTCTGTGCATGTGTTGCTCATGGTGTGCAAACATGAGAAAGCATACAGAAATGTGGTTGAGATGTAGAAGTAATGTGTGTATGAATGTTTTCCCAGTGTGTAGTGTGGAGTGTTTGCCTCACCACCCCCTTCGCCCTTCCCTGTTCTCTCACCTCTAATTGCTCCCACTCACAATCCCCCAGGAGGGAGGCTTTTACGTCACTCGCCCTCTCTGCCTCGTTCCTCCCTCCTCGCTTCCCTCTATCCTTGATCCTTCTCCTTTCCCCCAGTCTCCCTCCCTGCCCCTTTCCCACCTCCCCTCGGGTGCAGCTGTCACATGATCTAGTGTAGTGTGAAATTACTCCCTTCCCTGCCATTCCCTCTGTCTTTTAGAGCCTGAAGATGTTTTTTTTATAACCACTCCTCTTTGTCTTTCTTACAATGGCACTCATCATTTTTTATCACTTACTTCCCCCCCTTCTCTCTCTCTCCCCCCTCCTACCCTTGTCTGTCTCATCTCACAGGTGTAATAATCGCACTCAGTGTGTGGTGGTTGCGGGGTCGGATGTGTTCCCAGACCCCTGCCCAGGGACCTACAAGTATTTGGAGATCCAGTATGAGTGTGTTCCCTACAGTGAGTACTGAGACACTGTCACCCCACTCCCACCCCCCCTTCACTCCATTCACCACCCGTCCTATCCCTTCTGCTTCCCTGACCTGAACCTCTTATCCCCACTTCGACTCCCAAAACCCGTCAAGAAACAACATTACACTCACATGTACATGTTTGCTCTCTAGATTTTCTCAACACAATCAAGACAAATGAAAGCAGACATTCATCCTCCCCAGCTCTCTCTGCCTCTTCCTCTCTCCTTCCTCTCTGGTACAGTGCACAGACACATCATCACAGAGCACTAAACCTTTTTTCTCCACCGACAGAATGACGCACCAGTAGCTGAGGGGGGATTTTCACAAGAGGGAGGAGGCTCCTCAAATACCGGGTCCGATAAGCACTTCACACACACCCTCTGTAAACCTGGGGTCAGCCCTTATTGGCAATCACAGCGGTGTAACACACACCGCCCCACGCTCATGCACTGATTAACCCTGGGGCATGTAGCTGCCTTTATCTGGTGCCAAACACCTTTGCTGTCCCTCTGATTTCCAATAAAAATTAAAATTGAGCGCAGTGAGATGTTTGAGGCAGGGGTGTTGTGTGTATGCTACACCTCACAATAGGAATACCAACACAAACAGCAAAGAGCTTATTTTAGAGCACATGACCCACAGTGCTGCACATTTTAATGTCCCCATGGTAACGACTGACTTTCTCGCTGCACTGCTGGAAAGTGTGTGGCAGGTGTGACCTGTATACATGCATACACACACAAACACACGCACACATGTGCCTTAAACTTTCCGAAGGGGCACACAGTTGCTCCCTTTCCCTCTTCTTCTAACTCTGAGCACACTCACACTGCCCAAGGAGCAGACACAGCAAGGATTATGTGATGTTGTGTTGATCCTCACCCATGTGAAAATCTCTGCTCAGTCTCCCCTCCTCCCTCTCATGTATTATTACTCTCAGCATTGATCCCCTCACTGTGCAGGACTGCCTAGTTAGAAGAGAGGAGCAGTGGTGCTCCCCTCCACTGGGCAGAAGAAGCATTGGGGTGCAGGAAAGGGTGGAAGGTTTTATGGGTGTGGTATCATGGAGGGAAGCAATAGGCCATAGGTATTTGGGGAGAGGGTGTTGTTTTATTTATCCGGGCAGGGTATAGGATTATTGTCTCTATTTTTTCCACAGGTGCTGTTATTGTGGTGAGCCGAAAGACTGGGACCACATCAAGCAGCTAACTTCCCCATCTCTTCTCCACCTTATCCTCCATCTCTTCTCCCTGCAGTTACCTGCTTATAATCTTCCACAGTCAGAATGGCCTGTTTTCAGCTCTTTTTTCTGTTTTTTATTAATATATTTTTACTTTCCATCTCTTCTCTGAGATCTTAAATCTTCAGTCCTCATTCTTTAGCTTATTGCTTCTGTTTTTTCTACCCTTTAATCTGCAGCAGTTTCTTATCATTCCATTAAATTGTGTTACCCCTACTATTTGCGGGTTTTATTTATTTGTTTACTGTTTTACTGGTGGGAGAAATGTTTAAATGCACCCATTCATGCACCTCTTTCAGACTCAGCCCTTATTCTGCTCAGTGCTTTTGTACCTAGAGGTTACCTTCTTAAGGACGTTATTGAGTCAGATGTGGCCCCTGTCATAGATAATAAGTTGCATCCATTGCATTGAGGATTATTCTTAAAAAAAACATTTTTCTTCAAAGCTTTCTAAGTGGTAGCAAATGTTCTTATCTAGTCTTTTATACCCTTTATATCTGTGTATACCAACATGTTAGGTTGCTCAGTAGTCCTCTGCTGGTTGTGCGTGTTATTAACGTAGGGTCAGGTAGCATCCTTTGTTGCACCTGTTTCCTTTTGTCATGCATTCTTACCTTGTCTGTTTTTACTCTGCTTGTATAGGAATGTTTCTTTTCTTTCTCTGCCAAGCAATCAAAAGGATGATTAAATAGCTCTTCACTTAGATTTTTTTCTTACCATGTTAGCTAAAACTTTCTTGATTGGATATGGGGTAGAATGGAGTTTTAGAAAACTGGAAGCTGATCCATCTATGAGGAATAATACTGCCTGTCTGATGCGACATAGAGGAACCAGCGTTTCCTGTCCTCACGTGCGTGGACCTGACATATTAAAATGCAGAGCTGGAACTATTCATCCCAAAACCCACTCACCATCGCTCCAAACGCCACTCAAGTCGGCCACTTTTAATTACCAGGAGGGGGTTGGAGGGTGCAGGGTGTGCGTCGCTCTCTTCAGTTCTGCCTCAGCAGAGATTTGTCAAGATTAATTGAATTTGCTGCTGCTAATCGCTCTAGTAATGCCCCATCGTTCACGTCTGCCTGGTAATGCTGGGCACTTGGGTACCATCCAAGTCTGACGCATGTTTTTCGTTGGTTGTCTCAACAACAGGGTGAACAATAGAAATGATATGTAAAGGTTGTGTGTCAGAGCAGCTTAGATGGTGTATAACCAAGCTGATGGCTCCGTATGATTTCGCATTTGACAAGGTCCTCTGCGTGAGTGGCGCCTGTGTCACATAGGCACCGTGTTGCCAGTCACCTGAAACGGCAGGGTGACAGCGACAGCTAAGCTGACACACACATTCACAGTTACACATACACATTACTCTCCTGGCTGAGCCCAGACAAGAGTTCAGAACATGTGTGTGTGTGCTGATACGTGTGGGATCGCCTTGGCAAAATATAACATCCGCCAACAAGTCAAATCATATCTCATCGAGCTAAAAAGCCCTGCAGGGGCCTCCCTGCCACGTAACATTGTTTTTGCCATTTGGAACAGAGCAAGACAAAATGGCTCAACTGAACTCTCATTTCACACTGTCACAGCCTGCTGTAGCCTGCTGGCTTCCATTAAGCCATCACAGATCCACGAAGACAACTGCAACATGTATTAACTGCAGTCTTAACTCAGATGTTTGCAGAATCAAAATAAATCTAGCATATAAGAGCCTACCGTCCCCTCTTTCCTCTTCGGGACATAGTGCTAGATCATTATTGATTCATAATATCCTCCCCCATGACCATCCATACTAACCATGACAGAGCCATTGTGCCCCGGCTTTTTCATCAGCTGAGATTTATCACTAATATGTACAATGCATTTATCTGTACCACTTGTACATTAAAGATCTCCTGAGCTTAACTTTGCATTATACTGATTCTTAATTCATATTTTGCTGCTGTGCCACTGTTCACTATATAAAATTGATACTTCTCTACAACATTCATTGCTGCCTATTCATTACAAGACATTGCCTTTTGGATGCCAAAATGCTGGAAATGATAGTTGACTTGTCTGGAAGAGTTTGTCAGGAGAGGGAATAATGGCATTGTTATATGACAAGCTGCCTGGGGAGGAGAGGAAACACTGATGTAGTAAAAAATGAAGTTCTTTAATATGTATAAGGACACCATTAGACGTGGCGCTCATAAATGTTTGGCGAGGCAGAGGGAGGAGGCTTTGATAGGGCCTTGGGAAAGTGTGAAGAGGAGAAAGAGAGAGACGTGAGAACAGAAGATGCTGGATGCAGTTTTTGAGCAATAAAAAAAAAAGATTCTGAGAAGGCAAAGTTGTCCCATGGTTCCACAACAATATGTGTGTATTTAGCAGTGTGTGTTTCTAGCTTTACTCATTAGTGTGGGAGTAATTGATAGGGTTGTATGGAGCGCTGAGCAGAGTGATTAACGGGAGAGAGGGTAGTGCCTTATTTCTCAATAGAGCCCTGAAAGAGAAATGCTGAATGAATCAGACAAACAACCAGGATGGCCTTAATCTAACCTTCAACTCACACTGAGGACACTTTGATGAGTTTCTGCCTCTTTTTTTCTGTTCGCTTCTCTGCGTGGGTGTATGTGTGTATGTCTTTAGAAATGAATGATGACATTGTGTGAATTTATGCTTTGCGCTCTATTTTTCAGGACAACCAAGAATAGAAGAAATGGAGTCAACAAAAGTCTTCCGTCTCCTTTGTTTCTTTCTCTTTTTCTCTGCAGCATTGAAGAAGTTTTATTTTCCTTCTGTCTCTGTCTACTTGCCTCCACTATGCATCACACATTGTTTTTCCTCTGTTTACAGAAACATAGTCAGCTGAGCATTTAAAAAATTGCCTTTTTTCCTAAGGATTCTTGTCGCATACTTCCACGGAGAAGCTTTGCAGTCAGCAGTTTCCTTAATCATATAGAAAAACTCCATATGTACGAGCTCTAGCTCTGCTGAATTCTGGTATCCTGTGCACACACACACATACACACACACACACTCTCTCCACCTCCCCTGCAGCTGGTTCAGTGAGGATAAAAGCTCTGTATTCTCTGTGGCCAATTTCTTCCTTCCCTATCCTTGGAGTTAATGATTGCACTGACTGTTGGTGGCAGGGACACATAATTTTTTCCTTCTGCTCTTTTGCAAGACTTGCACCTATGATTTTCCATGTTTACCCCTCTAGGCTGAAAACGGCTCCCGATCCCCCGGTCTCGTGGAGGGTGTTTGTCCAGTTTGATCTTGGCATGAGATGATAAATTATCTGTGTGGCTGCTGATACTGATCCTGCCTGTTCTAAGGTGCAAGGCCATCCCCCACACAGCTCAGGCCACTGCTGTTAACAGTCTCCTTTCCTCTTCGTTTTCTCTGCTATTTGTCTCTGTAAAGTACATCTCTCTTTTTTTCTCTGACACTTCTTTTCTGTTTTAATGGCCAACAGTGAGAAGTGTTGCAGTAATTTCACAGGGTCCCCCAAGGACATCAGACTTCCCATGGTACATACAACACACTCACTCTCGCAGTGGGGATCCACAAGCCATGTGCCTTTTGACAAGTCTCTTCCTGTGAAACACGAAGATCTACTCGCACACCATTTGTGCCTGGGTAAATACAGAGGGGAGGCGAGTTCCAGTGCTGCTACGTGAAAGGCAGAGCTGAGATCCTTGCTTTCACTTCTTTAAGTCTCCGGCTGCTCACACAACTCCCCAGGTCCTGCAACGCGTTCAAGTTCCAAACATGACCATGAATATTGAGGGAACCAGCCTTACCTGCACATGTCAGCTGACGGCTTACTCTCATTCAACACACCAACCTATTGATTTGTGTGTGTGATGAGCCCGCTGTAGACATTTCTCTCATCCTTCTCTCATCCTTCTCTCATCGCCTCTACCCCTCAACCCCCTCGATAGTGTCTCCTGGTCTCTCTCTGTGTTTCTGAGGCATTCCACTCTGTCAAGCCCTCCCTTTTCCCTGTTGTTTGTTCTCTTCTTCTTTGATGAGCCGTCTCGGCCAGGCAAGCCAGCAGCTCCCCATTGATTGGATGGTCGATGAGTTGAGTGTTTTTGCCAGCTTCTATAGCAAGCATCCTGACTCTGTAAATTGAGCAAAGCCAAAAGAACTGCTTTCTTTGGATCAAGGGACTACTCTAATGTCAACACAGCCTGAACTTGGAGAGGGATGAAGCAAGAGGGATTCAATGATCTCTCAAAAGACAACTGGTCACAGATATATTCATTATCACCTTTTCCATCTACCATTCCTCTATCTATTTCTCTATCTTTCCTATGATTTGTTTCCTTCTACAGGTGAAGAAAAACTACATCTTGACACTCTTCCTTGTTTTCTCTTCCCACCAGGTTCCTTCCAGCCGGAGCTGCACTCTGGGTAAAAGGGCATCATATAATGGGGGGGAGACAGGGAGGGATATGGCGATAAGACTGGTGGAGGTGGGGTCGAGAGTGTGTGGTTAGGGGTGAATTGTGTTGTTGGGGGATTATTGATAAAACTGAAATGAAATGAAAATGGATTTAAACCAAGGTTAGGCCATTTTCCCCTTCTCATTTTCCATTCGAGCCATCCCTTCTCTGAGTAGCCAACCATAACACAGATAACTTGCTTTTTAAAAAGAGAGAAAGAGAAAGGACAGCATTTTATTTAATCTCAATTTTCTCTTTTTTCCTGCACCTGTTTTTCCTTTCATTCTTTTTTACTTTCCCTCTCTCCCTCTTACTGTCCTTCTCTTTTATCTTTCTGTCTCCTTCTTTCTCCTTCTTCCGATGCTTGAATAGAAGTGGATCAAAAAGGTAAAGACCACAATGAACATAACAACCACAGCTCGCCCCTTCCTCCCTCCTCCTCCTCCTCCTCCCTTGTTTTCCCTCTTCCCCCCATATACCCTCCTAATCCAGCACCCTGTGTAGTGGTCATGTTTGATGTTGATATCCCTCCCTTTTCTTTCTTGATCTCTAATCGCCTCCTTTTCCCTTCTCTTTCTACTGGTCTTTGACATGTAACCAAAACTCTAAAACCCCTCTAGATTTCCTCCTTGGTTCTGATGACATCAGCCTGACCAGAACATCCATACATGCAGACGCATGCACATACATATTTGAACAGATAATAAAAGTCAGTCCCGTTTATATGAGAGATAATACAAAGAAGCAAATCCCAGTCTTAATGTACATACACTACACATTCATACCATTTCAGGGATGGCATATCTTTTTCCATCTGATTTAAAAAATCATTTTCTTCTCGACACTGTTACCTCATACACTTTGCAAGAAAAAATCACATTATTCAGATTTCATATTCATATTTTTGAAATAGTGCTTTACTCATTTCGATATTCTGATTTATCTGTCCCTGCAGATCTAGGAAAAAACATCATCTTCTCACGTTACATTATTCATCTGCTCCTTTTCTCCATTCTGGGTCTCTTTCCCCTTTTTTTTTATTTCTCAGGAAGTTTGCCGTAATCTCAAAGCAAAAATATTGTGCTAAGATCACAGTAACATGGGCAAACTTGATTATTGTGACAGTGGCCCATTTCCAGGTACTTCAGTGTCCTCTCATTCTCCCAACATGAATTTTTTTCAGTTAATATCACTTCCATTTTACTCCCTCGTTCTCACTTCTTCTCTACTCACTGCTTATTTTTCTGTTGTGTTTTACACCCTTCCTTTCTCTTGTTCTCTTCCTGACTTTCACTGATCAGTTTATCTCTCAGATCACATCTGGCAATCACAAGAAGCCACAGTCCCTTTTGAAAATGTATTAAACCTCTCTTTCTTCTCCTCTCACCTCCCTCTCTACCTCTATTGTCTTTATCAGAAATGTAAATATAATACCCATAGCCAAATATTTTCTTCTACTTCAACTGTTATCTTTCCTTCCATATGCCAAGAGAGGAGGGATAGAGAAAGGGAGATGTGTCCTCCATAGGGAGCCCTTCACTTGCTTCTAATGGCTTCTTCTTCTGGGCCTTGCCACAAGCACTTTTAAAGAGCCCCAATCAACATATTGAAGCACCTCATTCACAATATTCTTAAAAAGCAAAGACATACTTGACAAGATTCAAGGTCAGAATGAGTAGTTGCCATCATTTGCAGATTTCCAGTTAGACATTCCCCATTTCTGGTTCCCAGCTTTGTCTGAACCCTTTACTCACATCTGTCTCACTCTGAGTTGTTCCCCTCTCTGATATCACGGTGGTGTCCATATGTTGGGAGGGATTAACACTAATTTGGGATGCCATTAATTGGTTTATGGACTTATTTGTGTGTCATTGTGACTTTCATTAACAGGGATTGTTGTTAGATATTTCCCTCCCACTCCAACTGACCATTTTAGGTCACTCTCCCTGCTTGTAGAAGAATTTATCATATTTCCCTCCCTACACTTCCTCACTAACATTAAAGTAAAAAAACCTTTCCTTCATCTGTGCTCCTCCCCTTTTATCTTTTGTCCATTTCTCCACTGCTGCTAAACATGTTTCTCTGTTTAAGATTGTATTTTGTTCATTTTGTCAAATTAATCCTTATCAATTAATCCGCTGATTGACAGTGATGTTTCAAGAAGATGCACACCATGCAGTGATGATGTCACAGTTCAAGGAATTTCCAAAGCTCTGTCATCCTACTGATAGGCTATTTTAAGGCTGTGTTGGCATCAACTGCATCTCCCATCCCATCACTTCCTCTGTCCCTTTTCTCACACTTTTTGCTGACACTACCCATATCATCTAAATATTTCTTTTATTAGTGGTGACAGTACCAAATTAGTGTTTCTTTTCCTCCAAATTTGTTTACTTCTAAAGCTGAAGAGGCACAAAAAGGAACCAGTTAGACAACTGTGCACAATCCCAACATTGCCATGGAGGGTGGGATTAGGGATTGCATAAAGACAAAACCCTGCCTCAAGTAAATGGCTTTCCAAAATTCATTTGTAAAAGTTTGAGGGGATCAGTGAAAAACCATTGCATTGTGTGACAGGAAAAAATGCCTATGAATGGAAAAAAGAAAAAGTAGTTGCTATAGACACGATGAGTCAGTCAGCATCCCCTCATTAGGAATGACCCACCACACACAAGCCCAATCATGTGACCAAGGCAGTGCAGACACCATTTTCAGAGGCGCAGGGATTTAAAGACTAGTACAAGGATTGACTGCATATGTAGAAGTGATTGCAATGTTACACTCAAAGAACAGGAGAATAGGAGGTGGTCATGAATGTAAGAGCAGCTGCTGGTTTCTTTAGCATTATGTACAGACAGTGTCTCTGAGAGATGAGACTTAGAGCAGAATGGAGGAGGGGAGACACTCAGGGCGGTTACAGCCATGTTGTTACCCAACCAATCAAGCCTCAGTCAGCCAGTATAGGGTATGCTCCTCTGTCTCCTACTGTATCTGCAGCCTCTGCAACCATGTTTCGATCAACTTTCCTGTCACGCAGTGTCAGCTTCAAACAGAGGTAGATAAGACTTTGATTTCAATGGACACTATCTCTTGCTGTTGTCTCCTTTTGGTCTCAGTGAATGGTGTTCCTTGGGGTGAATGTTTGGGTTGATAAAAGTGCCAGTTTGATACTTACCTCTTGCACTGTCTGGACAGTGCGTGTGTCCTATGTGTGTAGGTTTGTGCATGGCTGTTTGTGTTGTATTGTGTTTTTATTCCCAAGACCAGACCCAATATAGTCTAAAAGGAAGCGGAAACACAATGGGAACCCCACCCTCTTCTTTCCTCTTTTCTGTCACTATTTGTCAATCCTCAGCAAATTAACTCACTCCTACTTCTGATTTCACAGGAAATAACCTATTTACTCTTTCTTATTCAATTCCTCTTTCTCTTCTTGTTTGCACACAACAGAACACACTCACTTCCCCTTTCACAGATTCTCTTCTGTTTATGCTTCTGTGTTTCTGAACTGCAAACATGCATGTCCTCCCCTCCCATCCCCCCGCACAAACACTCTCTCTCACTCGCACACACGCAAAACATAAACAAACACCTTAAGATACACTTACACACACCAAGCTGCGAATGAATTTACCAACATATCATTGGGAGACTCCCTGAGCACCCAAGCAAACATTATATCCCAAAACGCCCATTAATTGTCCAGCATGCATGCAAGATAGTATGCCATGCTCCATTCTGCCCCCTGCTGAATGCTTTCTGCACCTGCCAGTAACAGGTGGGAGATTCAATTAGAGCAGCATGCTCTCAGCAGTCAGTAGTGTAAGCACACCATGACTATGGGTTGGATTGGGCAAAAGGATAGACTAACAAAGCGCTCAGATTCTTGTAGGTAACAAATAAGAAACATTACCAAAGAAAGAGAGAAAAGCTAAAGAAAAAAAAACGAGGCAGAAACACCATAAGCAACTTAAGGAATAAAAATTGCCAATCACTGGCAGGCAGTGTTTAGATCATCAAAGTGGAGGATTAACCATCACCATGATGCTGTCACATCAAACATGAAAACAGCCTGGATTGCAGACAGCAGCCAAAATGAAAAGTCTAAATTTATCTCCAAGCTGTCAGTGTTCACTTTTACCAGTCGATCACATCCTTGTGCTCGACACTAATGGGAGCTTTTTTGCTGTCATTTTCAAGAAACTTCTGGAGCTTTCATCACTTTATGCTACAACCTTATATTGACAAGTAGCAGCTGACCTGTGCCTGGCAAAGGGATTATAGAGATAAATAGTCAATTATTACAGCCGAATTTCCCAGTACGTGAGGCGGTAATTGGCTGGCTAGGATATGATAGCTACAGCCGGGGCTTTAATCCCTGATAAGGTAAGTTTCATTAGCCATCTGGCTAGTTTAGGGTAAAGAAGTGTGTCTGTGCTGCATGGTAACTGCGCTGAAATGCTCATGACTCCAAGATTTCCACCTGCACCAAAGAGGAATTAATCAATTAATCTATCTATCTCACGTAATCCCTGATGCCTCTACCACAGCTAACCTGCCCGAGCCAGACTAAGATAATGCCTAATCTCAAGATTTATGCCTAATGCTTAATGCCTAATGCCTAATACCTCGTTCATACTGTGCTCACAATAGCCCCTTGTACTACAGACTTTACATCTAGGGTTTGGCTGCTTTGGCTTCCCGCTGTTACACCCTCCACAGTTACATGAGAAAGGCAGGCAAAGCAAAGGAAAGGCAGTAAGAGCTGGTAAACAGGAAAGCAGCCGGGAAGTCTGGGGAACACAGGCCGGACTTAATGAAGCCCCTTAGGCAGGGTTTGCACAGTATGAAACGCGGCCACTGTTTTTGTTTGGCATGCAAGTGTTTGAGAAAAGATCTAAACCTGTGTGTGTATCAATGTGTGTACAGCTTAGATGCCATTGATGAGCCCCTTTGATGCCAGGCCCACACAGCTGCTAGTTTATTTAAATTAATCCGAATTTACTGACTGTATGGGAAAGGAGGGATAGCAGAGGAAGACAGAAGAGGATGGTTGATGGCCTCTGCTGGACTGGCTGATTAGGCCAAAAGAGTACAGACTGCTGCCAATTTAGGTCAGGTGCAATAATGAACACCTAGTATTTCTGAAATGATGCCAAGTTTGGCAGAGATTCTTGACAGTAAATGTTATTGCAGTAAGCATGATAGACCCATAAAAGTTGTTTTTTTTTCTCTATCTTACCCTCTAGGTACAGCCAGTCCCTGACAGTCAGTGACTTGGCATCACTTCAGCTATCTTCCACTTTGCCCAAGCCTCAATCTGAATGCCGTATATAAAATAATATTTAATGCTAATGTTTTGTGGTTAAGCCATAAAATCTGTTTATACCAAAAGTGTACGTAAAGAACAAACTAGTAGCTTTCCTGCTGTTGAGGTTGATTAATGTTAATTTCCAAGTGAAACGATGTTTGTTTGACTTATGAAGCATTGTTGACCATCACAGCATGTCTGTGTCCACTTCAGTATTTTAATACGAATCAATTTATGACATATCTTTGGGACAATTATAATTTTATGCAGAGAACGTAAAAAAGGGTTATCTTTTATTTTCAGGTTAATAATAGGCGCGGATGTTTGTTTCTTTATGTCCTTTATTCTACCTTGAGGCAAAATGTTGTTGGTTTTGTTTATGGGTCACCTACATGCAGAAAATTTCTGCGTGCTGTTTATTTAGCTATTTACAGTGCCATTGTACTTTTGAGGTGGTGTCCTACTTGTAGTGGATATTCTTTTTGCTCAAAGCTTTCCGCACATATAAAAAAGGGACACCTCACCCTTTGCTCCTTTTATTTGAAATGTTTAACATTGTTTTACATATTTCAGCCACCCAAAATCCTATTTGTAAAGGAAACACCTCAGGTCTTAGTACTTTTAAGCAAGCATTTTGGTTTAACAATGGAGCATGACAAGCCTACTCATGGTGAGGAGTCTGTATTCAGTGTTTGTGCCTGAGTGATTAGAGTCCTATTTGGCTGCCTGTCTCAATCCCTGCTGGACCCCTCAGACAGAACGGGCTGATTCCTTTGAGGCCTGGAAGCACAGATCAACAGCCACTATCAGCAGCCACATAACAGAAAGCAAAAAGAAAAAGCTGGATTTCCGGAAGCTTGAATTTACTCCTACACCTCTCTGTTGGGAGTCTCATCCTTTACCAGATTCCATGCAATATTCAAGACAGTTTGAGCCTAGAATGATCCATCACTCAAATAGTGGCGGTGTGGCAGGGCGTGCATGCATGGATGATTGCATATTACCCTTGTATGAATGGCAGCAGCCTGTGTCTGTCTGTGAACTGGTGTGTGTTGTCTGTGTCCAAATGTTTCTTCAGAATCTAATTAGTTCAGAGATGCATTCAATCATGAGATGACCAGCAGGTGTCTAGTTTGCCCCAAGCCAATGAAACACATTAATAAACTGGGAAAGACTACTCAGCTGTTTTATTTTGTAGCACTTCCAATTCTCTTATTCTCTTGCCCCTGCTCTCCCTGTTGCCGGGGTTTGTGGTGTCAGCTTTGTCAGGATGCCAACAACTTTCCTCAAAGATCATCTGACACACCTTTTTGGTCCCGTGGCAGGCTCTCTGTCAGGCAGGGACACACAACATCAGACAGCCAATTTACACCACTCCCAAGTGGATGACCGCCACACGTTTAAAGCAGCCATTGTGTGTGTGCGTGTGTGTGTGTTTGCATGCATGGGTTGTGTGTTTTAGGGTTTCTGCTTGTTTTTGTGTGCTGCTGTCTGTCTCTGTGTGGATGTGTGAAGCTGTTGCAGAGGAAGGGCAAGCCAGGCCAAACTCACATCTTTACCCCAGGATGCTTTTTCTTTCTCTTGACTGAGAGCCAAATTTAAGTCCTAATAAAACAAGCTCCACAATTACTATTTTACCACCCAGTGGTAGAGCAAAAAAGCAGACGCCTTTAAAAAAAAGTGCACAATCAAATAAAAAATAGGGCAAGATAAATTAGATTAGCGGCTACATCTGAGCTGCACCAGCAGCCAGAAATCTCCCATTTATCATATTCAGGCGTATTCTGAACACAGTGCTCAAGTTCTACAAATGAGCTTTTATATGTTCCTTCCTTTTAAATCTGATAATGTTCCTCACCTTTTTTCCATTTCCCCTTCTCTCCCATTCTCCTCCAGCACCGTCTCCTTTTCAGTTCTAAACTTGCTTTTATCTACTCAGATCTTTCTTCAGCCCTCGCCATGTCTCCTATTCTATATTCTGTGGTCTGTGACTTTTTCCCTATTTCCTTTCCCTCCCTCCCCTGCCATCTCCATAAAATGTCAGTTTTGCAGTGCTTTGTTTTCATTTTTTTATCTCTGCCTTTTTTCCCCTCTTTTCCTCCTCTCTGCTCAAAACTTTTCCTCTGCTTCAGTATTTGTGTGCCCGGGGACACTGCTGCGGGTGCAGGTACCCAGCTCTCAGCAGGAAGCAGAGCACCAGGCAGGAGCATGGTGCAAGGACCCTCTACAGTCTGGAGATCGTTTGTACGTCATGCCCTGGACCCCCTATCGTACTGACATGCTGTATGAGTATGCTTCCTGGGAAGACTTTAAGCAGAACCGAGCCACCACCACCTACAAGTGAGTGTTCCTCCAACTATCCTGGATGATCAAATGGCATCTGTGTGTTGTTTTTTTTCTGTAAGATAGTAAAATGGTCCCACTGAATGCTAACTTGTGGGACTATGACATGTCGAGTCAATTATTGCTTTATTTTTTTCTGAACAGGTTGCCTAATAGAGTGGATGGCACAGGGTTTGTAGTGTACGATGGTGCGGTATTTTACAACAAAGAACGCACAAGAAACATAGTCAAGTATGACCTACGTACCCGCATCAAGAGTGGTGAAGCTGTTGTCGTAAATGCTAACTATCATGATACTTCGCCTTACCGCTGGGGAGGAAAATCAGACATTGACCTGGCTGTGGATGAGAATGGCCTTTGGGTGATTTACGCTACTGAATCCAACAACGGACGACTGGTGGTCAGCCAGGTGAGCGAGTGGTGGTGCACAGATGGAAAAGAGATATGGATTACAAATCCATGAGTAAATTATGCTATAATCTAATCTGACTAGTCAAACAAAAGGTCACATGATAGATGGGATGAAAAGGAATTGCTAGCAGAAAAAACGTCAGAAAGATAATATGAATATTTTAAGGCTTAATTTTAAATCCGTCAAAGAAAAAATAATCTTTTCTAGTCAGACAAACATGTGATTTATATTTTACTGTAGCTGAACCAGAAACAGTTTCTTTCTGACCTCAAACATATTAACATTCAATAGTCCTTGAAAAAAAACATTTTGATGTATTACTACATCTACGCTGCAAATCTTTTGTAAGGTAACGTCAAATTACTTTGCCCTGCACGCTTTCATGCATCTCAGTGTGATCCATCACTGCACAGTTGAAAATTCATATTTTAGCATTAATTAAACATTAAGAAACAAGCCCCTAACAAACAGAGTGATCCGTGTTGGATAGACTCTTGGTCCCCCTTCTGACCCTGTATGAGATTAAGCAGGGTAGAGAAAGTGATTGGATGGATATTTGACATTACCAGAAAATGGAAGTTATAAGTAAATGTCAAGCCTACATTATGGAGTGCAAGAAAAATTAAAGAACAAAGAAGATTGTAAACAACTGCAACAGATTAACTGAGCAAAAAGTTTATTTTTACACATTTTTTAATCTACTCATGCATCTAGAAAGACATACTAAAAACTAAAATTTAGGATCACTTTGGATGAAAACACTAAACTCCCCACAAGTGGACCTGTCTCTTTAAGTCACACCAACTTCACTGTTTCATCTTTGTCCACAGGTAAACCCTTACACCCTGCGCTTCGAAGGCACCTGGGAGACTAGCTTTGACAAGAGGATGGCGTCTAATGCCTTCATGGCGTGTGGAGTGCTTTACGCAGTGCGTTCAGTCTACCAGGACGATGACAGTGAAGCAGGCGGTGACCTAATCATGTATGCATATAATACCAACCATGCACGCGAGGAGCCTGTCAACATTGCCTTCCCCAACCCCTATCAGTACATTTCTTCCGTGGATTACAATCCCCGAGACAACCAACTTTATGTGTGGAACAACTATAACGTGTTGCGATATCCGCTAGAGTTCGGGCCACCTGATCCTACTACTGGTAAGGAGTGATTTTACAAAAATATAAGTATTTACACTTATATTCTATTGTTTTTTAATGGTTATTATTATTTTGTATGTGTTCAATTATTGAGACGTATCTTGTGCTTATTTTGTTCATGTTTTTCGTTGATCTTACCTTTGGTCATTTCCTCCGCTTTTATACGTAATGAAGCTTTTTTTTTCTCAGTAAAAGATCTCTTCAGACAGTCTGTGGATGTGTTTATCTGACATTTGGATGTTACAGATATCAAATCGTCCAACAATAGTTATAATATGCAGCATGCCTTTCAGGGATGACTGCTGTAGTGCTTCATTTCAACTTCACAGTGTCATGGATAATGAAAAAGTCATTCTTAAATGATAAGAGAAGCATGAAATGGGCACACTACACTCCATTTCAGCAGTCCATCAGTGGGAGAGTGTGGTTTGGATGTACTGTCTAATATCTAAGTCGCATAAAGGCTTGTATGAAGCTGGGATTAGGCCCCGAGAGAGCAGAGGCAGCGGCTGAGGGCCGGCAGCACTCGCTGAGTTGCTTGCTGACTTTGCGTTTGATCTGTTAGGATTTTGTAGTTGTGACGTGTTTCTTTTATCTTTGCATTAGGTTTAGTTATTAGAGAAGGGAACTTCTGTGATACGTTTGATAAATTATTTATTTATCCCTAACTTGTGATGATGCTTTCTCTCCGTCTCCCCCTGCTTCTCCTCCTCTCTCTGGAGGGCACGCTTTGAGATGCTCAAAAAGTGTTTGTCACCCCAATTATTACGAAGCTAACTTTTGAACTGTGCTTTTGAGAGATGTCTCATACTCCCGTGTATGTGCTCCTCATTCTCTTGCTGTCTTTCTGTTGCTTTTTCAGTTCAGCCTCTAACAAATCTGTTACCCTCTCGTAAAGGTCTCAAAATCACAATTTTCTCATTTGTCTCTCTGAATGACTTCTGCTACTTCAGGCCCTCTGACCACCGCCCAAGTGACCACCACTCCTCCAACAAAGCCGTTGACATCCAGTGCCAGCCCCTCTACCGCTCGCCCTCTGGTGCCCACCTCACGCCCAATTGGATCTATCAACAAGCACCCTGACCTGCGTCCGATCACAGCCACAGTGCCTGTCACCCGTCAGCCTCCTGGTCTTCCTCAAGACCCACTGCGCTTTGTCTGTGAGGCTAAGCTAGTCCGGGGTGTCCAGTGGCCCACCACCCAGCGAGGAGAAACAGTAGATCGACCATGTCCCAAAGGATCTCTAGGTAAGGATTTTTATTATCTTTCTTCCTCATGAAAATGAAATCAAACAGATGTTCACATGTCATCATCTTGCACATCCTACCATGCATGTGTGAGTTTGGAATGTATATATAATCATAAGTGGTCAGTATGTGTGTGTCCTCTTGCTTTTTTTCCCACTTTTTCCTTTGACCCTCTATTGGTACAACCAGTGGGCAAAGTCTCTAAGGACTTGCAGATAAAAGCTCATCCTCCACAAATGAAAGGCGCATCTCCCACGGAAACAGAGCTGATTGAAAGTGGCAAATAATGAAATGAAAGACTAAACAACACAGGCTTTACCTCCTTTCATGCTAGCTTCCATATGCCTGCCATACTGAACATTCAATCATCAAATAAAAACTCCCTCTTTTCACAGAAAAAGGACATCTCCGTCCATCCTTCTCTCCAGTGCTTTTCACTGTTTCTTTATGTTCTCTGAGTTTAAATTAGCAGCTGCCTTAATTACCTAGTCTTGCCAGAGCTTTCAAACCTGTTCTGTGGTCGATGGGGGTGACTATGAAGAAAAGTGGAAAAGAGAAGAGGAAAAATCTGTAGCCGAGCATGAAAAAATCAATGAAACATAGAGTCACATCTGTGCTTCTACTATGACTCGCGTTACTGCATTTTCTCTGTCATCTCTGCTCTTCCGATCTGCTTCCCTTTCGGTCCTCTGAGGTCTTCATCCTCTTTTCTCTGCCTTATTTTTGTGACTTGATGTCGGGTATTTGTGTTAGCAACTGCAGACAGAGCCATCTCTGGTTTTATCCCTGCATGTTGTCCCTTTTCTGAACCAGCATAAGTGAACACAGAAACCCAACTAGAAATAAGGTTCAGTGGAAGGTGCTTCCCTTCAGGTGTTTTTTCTTTTATGGTGAGGAATCATACCTGATGTGTGGATGTACCTGTGTGCAGAGCATAAATGCTATGGAATATGTCAGCATATAGCATGTTCTCCATCTCTCACTGCCTTTTATTCATTTTATTCAACTTTTATTAATTTCTGGCTCATTTAGACTCAGATTTGGGCTTTTCTTCCCTCCTCTTCCTTAATTTTAATCTTCAAACAAGTCTGGTATTGTATTTTCAAAATTCATTTTATCTATTTTTCTTAGTTTAAACTATCAAACTTTTTATGTTCATCCCTCACACATTCCCTTTTAATTGCAGGCGCCTAATGCTTATCATCTTCAGTGCCCTCACCCTGTTTGCTCTTCCTCTGCTTCTCTCTAGGCATTGCTTCATTTCAGTGCCTGGCGGCTCAGGTCATGTGGAACCCACGGGGTCCTGACCTGAGTAACTGCACCTCCCCATGGGTCAACCAGGTGACCCAAAAGGTAAGACCTGAAGCTGTACCCTGCGACCATGAACCCGTCTCTTTCCCCTAGCCCACTGCCCCAGCCAGCCTCCCTGTCCACCTCCACTAAGGCATTAACATATCTCTAAGGCTGTCCTGATTAAAATACAGACTCATTTCAACTGACCCTTCATTACAAGGCATCTGCTCTTGATGTTTAATTAACTCTATTTTTCACTAATATCCTTAGATTACAGCTGGGTTAAATTATTCCTGAAAATCAGGTCTGTGGTCTCACAGCTCTTACACAGCTCAGCTATTACATTTTAATTTTCTATTAGCTGGACTGGAATCTGTTCTGATATATAATATCTGTGCAGTACTACACATCATGATCTCTATGGTCCATACAGATTTCAGATCAGTTTAAAGCTTTATTTACGCTGTGTTATACACACTCAACCAAACAGCTGAATTACAGTCGGAGATGAAGTTGGAGATTATTTGTCCATGCACATGAAGATTTCTTAGATACTTTATTTTAAATTGTGCATGTGCCTGGAAGGATGAGTAGCATCACTGAATAGAAAGATCATTGGAGGAATCCATTATGCAGTCTCCTTTTGGCAAAAATCAATTGCAATGCGTTTGCTAAGGTTGCAATTTGCAAGCGAAACAGAGCAAGGGATAATAAAAACTTAATGATGTGTTCTACAAGGTCCATCTCTGTTTATAATGATGCAAAAGGGTTTAACTGTATTGAAGGAATTTTTAAAAATCTAAAAATAACATGAAAGCAGATTTTTCCAAAGATTTTAGTTTATCTTTTTTTGGTGGATTTTTTTTTATGAATCTAACATTTTTGGTGTCTTGTCATGGTTGTGTGCTTATATGCAGATTATTTCAAGTTATTTTATATTTGCTCTATCATGGAATGATGGTGAGAGTGCTCATTTATGTGTGGTCATGTGTAGATAAAGAGTGGGGAGAATGCTGCCAACATAGCGGGTGAGTTAGTAAACCACACACGCGGTCGGATCCAAGCTGGGGATGTTAGCTCTTCTGTCCGACTGATTGAGCAGCTGCTGGATATTCTGGATGCTCAACTTCAAGCCCTGAGGCCTGGAAATAGAGAATCAGCGGGACGAAACTACAATAAGGTAGAAAAAATATGCAAATGCATGCATAATCAAACACACACACACATCATAAACACTCATTGTATATTTAGATCAAGCATTAGAGATGAATATGAATTTCCCTCCTGTTGCCCATGAGTGGAACGGTGAGTTTTCAGTCTCTAGTTTATTTGTTTAGATGTTTAATTCAAGGTTTTGTCGTGTTTTTTTCCTACTTCCTAGTTCCAGAAGCGTGAGCGGACCTGCCGGGCATTTATCCAGGTAGTTTTTTTTTTTACCTTTTGTCTGCTCGATTTACATTCCTATGCTGGAACCGCTCTGCAACTTACATTAACTTGGGGCAGATAAATTCTTGTGGATTCCGTTAGTTCAGTATAATAATTTATTTTGCCTTACAGAATTTCTGGCTTGTGTTGAAGGACGGTTTGTGAAATATTTGGAATTATTTATAGCATGCCCTATACAGTCTGAATGTTCAAAAAATTCCCACATCAGAAAAAACTGATTTATAGGTTTTTGTGTTGCTCATCCTGTACAAACTATGTTTGAAATATGGTTTCAGTTAATAAAGAAGTCATGTGTCTACAACATAATCATGACTTAGTTGCTGTGATCGACCTTGCAGCAAATAAATAATATCGACCTTGGCCTCATCGTGTTGCACAATAAGATACAATATCTGTCATTCTGAGAAAATCTAATTTGACTACAGTATGAAAAGCAACAGTTTGTGTTATGACACCCTCTGTTCTTCAATATTTGTGCAATATATGTGGCTCTGAGATAGCTCTAATCTAATATCAAGAAAAAGCCTTGTGCATGTGTTTTTGTAATGATGAAATGCGGCACTCTGCACTCTTTTATGTGCCTTGACCTCCCTGCATCATACTGTAATATGACCCCATATCTTGTGATCTCAGTTGGTGCAAGATGAATGCAAAGCCTGCTATGTAGAATGTCACTGAACCATTATTTTGTGTCACTTAGTAAGCTACCTTGTACTCGCTGCAAGGCAGCTTTGTATAATAACCACTGATCCAAGGCTAAAGTACAAACACCCTCAGTCTTTTTTTCTGGAGCACACAGAACACATTCTGGTGCTCAATTCATTTTCTTAACAGCAATGGTCCTTATTCCACACAGCAGTCAATCCTTCATTTTGAGAGGCCTGAGCAAGAGAATTACATGATTCATCAAGCAGGCTACTCCAATAAATTGGATAGCTGATACAACCGTCAAAAATTCCCATTAAATGAATTGTAAGTGTGAAATAGAAAGGTAATATGTCTGACATAAAATAATAATAAATGTAAATCAGGATGATGTCCAGTTTCTAGGAAGTTATAACTGCAGTGGACTTTGTATGTTAAAGAACTGGTGGAATATGTTTGCAACATGGAGCAGCACACAAAATAAATCACTAAGGCTGTGATGAACAAATCAGAAATTAACTGATAATTAATGATGGTTAATTACTAGCTAACAGCACTTCCTGGAAGCTAGGAACAGACTGTTAGAAATAGTGTTAATGAACCAGAATCTAATAATTAGTCATCTAGAATAACGCTGACTCAGAAGTGAGTGTTAAATGACACAAACCCAAAAAGTAATGAATATCACGTTCCTATTATTAAACACATTATTCTGGGTTTTAGAAATGCATCAGCACTTTATAGTTATATGGCTTTATTAAATATTCGCTTCTATCTGCTAACTAGATAGTTCCCTTGTTTGGTCATTTGTCTTATAATAAGGACTTTGAGCACCTTATATTTAAGTGTTTTTAGTAATAATAAACAGCTATATTTATATCTTTTCTTTGCAGGCGGTTGTCCAAACAGTGGACAACTTGCTCCGTCCTGAAGCTCTGGAATCATGGCAGGACATGAACAACACAGAGCAGGCTCACACTGCCACCATGCTACTGGACGTACTGGAAAAAGGAGCTTTCCTGCTGGCCAATAACATGTACGGGAATCGCTTCTCCGACCGAGCTCCTAGCGTTGGTAAGAAAACAGCATTAAAGGTTTTTAATTATGGATGAACTTCAGTTCAGACGACTGCGAGGGAAACTGTGTCTCTTGATCATGACTCTAATTTCCTCGTGGGTGTTTTTGCACCGTTAACAGCAAAAAGGTTTTAAAAGAAATCTGCATGCTGTGTTTTCTCCGTCAGATCTCGAGGTGCACGTTGTCAACACAGAAATGGAGCTGCAGGACTTGTCCTTCCCACAAAATTATCCCAGTGACAGCACCATCCAGCTCTCAGCCTCTACAATCAAACAGTACAGTCGCAATGGTCAGTCACCCTTTCCCCGTCGCACCGTTCTCAGCCTTAGGACTGAAAAAATTGCTTTGTTGTGTGAACCCCCTCCCTCCTGTGTTCCCATTTGCATTTTCATGCAAGCCTAAAACAATCTGCATGCAGTTGACTAAGTTATTGGTTCATAATAATAGGCTAATCAGATTAACAAAAGCGCTGAGACAATTTCTTTTCTTGATGGTTTCTTAACAGCAGTCTTAATAGAATAGCTGGGGAGGCGTGTAGATTACAATCGGCCCCAGTCTGACAGAGCAATCTCAGCACTCCCTCTCTTCTCTTTTTCCCATTCCTTGCTCAGACTTTCCACCATCTTATCCCCTTCTGCCATCTCTCTTGTTTCTAGCCCCCCTCCTCCCCCTCTGTCATCCTCCCTCACTCCCTTCCACACTCCCTCATCCCTACCCTCTCCTGTTTTCTGCCTCTGTGCGGCTCTGCAGTGGGAACGAGATTAGAATGATTGAAACAAACGCACATGAAATATTCATATGGAATAATAAGAGATCTGTGAATGCTTGAGGGATGAATGTTCCATTGCCCTCCACATTAAATCTCGCTCTCTTCCACCAGTCAAAATGAAACGGTCCTTACCATCACTCTAACCTTCACTAACTCTCTCTCTCTGTCTCCCTTTCACTCCCCCTGTCACTTTATGTTCTCTATCCCTGCCACCACTGCTGCTGTTACCATATTATGCCCTCATTTAGGTATTTTTTCTCCCTTCTCTCTGTCCCCTCCCCCTTTATCATCTTATCTGTATTTTCCTTTAATGGAACTTCTGCCTTTTTCACTTGGTCTGTTTGTAATTTTCTCGCCCTGCCATCGTTTCTCATCATCATTCTGTGCTGCTCTATGTGCAGGGCAAGTGAAGGTGGTGTTCATTCTGTATAAAAACTTGGGATCCTTCCTTTCCACTGAGAATGCCACAGTGAAGATGGAAATGGAAGGACCAAACCATGAGAAGAAGCAGCTTGCAGTCAACTCCCATGTAATTGCTGCCTCCATCAACAAAGAGTCCAGCAGGGTGTTTCTTACTCAGCCAGTGATTTTCACACTGAAGCATCTACAGGTAGTTTAAGTCAAATTAAAAGTTTAAGCTCATAAACATCCATCTTCATTTTCCATTTTATCTCATTTCATTTTTTTTCCTGGCAGATGGAAGACTACCACACTCCAAACTGTTCTTTCTGGAACTACTCTGAGCGCTCCATGACAGGCCAGTGGTCATCACAAGGCTGCAGGCTCATGGATACTAACAACACACACACCACCTGCTCCTGCAGCCATCTCACCAACTTTGCTGTGCTCATGGCTCACCATGAGCCCGATGTAAGTTATGTAGCAAATTCCTCTTTAGAACTATTTCATGATCTTTGGAATTTTCATATGACTAAATAACAAACTCTTCACAGAGAGAACCTTTGGATTATCTGATCCTTGGAGACTCAACAGAAGACAGCTCCTCCACTTCAGATGTTCCTGAGGATAATTAAATGAGGTGTATGCCTTTAAATTAACTGCATTGTTTTCCTAAGGTCCTGCCTTCACAGGAGATATGACATCTCCAGGGGGGTCCACAGACAAGACTCCCTCACCGGAGATGGGACACAAAACAGATCTCTTTAACTAACTTTCCAACAGCAGGTCAACAAAGGGAGGACCAAACCATTTGCTCACACCTCCAGTGGAAAGATGGGATCAAAAGTTAAATCAAAACCAGCGTTTATATTATAACCTCATGAACTTCCTATAGCTATCTACCAGGACTTTTACAGTTGATGTTATCCCAAATTGCATGACGTCACATTTTAAGAGTTATTTGTTTTATTCTGTTATGGTGTTCTTTTTAAAGATGTATTTGCTTTTACCCCTTTTAACATCATATTTCATACATACCCTTTCCAACACATTTCGCATCACTTTATGGTAGAAACTTTATTCAAAACCCAGTTGCACACAACATGTTACTGGTCTCCTGTCCCCTAGTGAACATCAGAAAGCAGAGCACTATATGTTATTATTTTTTGACCTATCACATTGTAATAAATGGTAAAAATGCCTAAAAATAAATTAATTATTTTTTTCAGATTTTTTTTAAAGGATCATAAAAAGACTTTTTAAAAAAAAATTAAAAATGTTAAAAATTTGAGTTTTCTGAACAGTTGTTCTTATTTTAGACATTAGGGGTTAATCTTTTTACACATTGTTTCACTTTTATGTGCATTTATCCTTTACATCTTGATTTTAATTATTTAAGATATGTTTTAAGTTTTATTGTGATATGGTCCTTGCAGCTTACATTTATTTGTAATAGTAGGTTTGGGTTTGCAAGAAGGTTTAACCGAGAAACTGATATGCAAATTCAAGTCTGAGTTGCAGTCAAACCTTCCCAGACTGTGATTGGTGTACTGACACCAGCCCTGCCTCCAAGCAGGAGGGCCCACGTATTCTCACCTGCAACCACACTCACTTTGAGTTGAGGAGTTGATCAGTGAATGATCAAAGACTGAGTTAATGGGGAGACAATGAGATGAAGAAAACAATGGAGGGCGATGCTGAACCTTGACAGAGTGCATGGTCAGAGAGAAATCCAGACGATGAAGTTTTATTTCTTTTAGTAACTAAGTTCTGAATCTCTGACAGAGGTATTTAGTTTTTTCCACACCTTAAGAACCTTAATCCACATCCAAAGAACTTTCTCCTTATTTTGACTTCTTGATCCTTCTTGCCATCTTTGGGGCTGAAGAATTTCCTGCATAATAGCAGAGATGCTGGGAACTCAAACCCAGACTGTTAACCTCTAGGAAAAATACCCTTACTGGTTCCAGACAGCCAAGGTGTACCACCCACTGTTGTCAGAGCGTCCACAGCAGATCTCAGACCAGTCCCGTTCAGGTTATAAGCCTGACCGAACCCTTGCTCATTCCAATGGATTCGCTAATGATGATGGTTGGCGAATTATGAATCTTTTTCCTTTAGGCCATAGTTTCATTTTCTTTATACATTAATTAATAAACGCTGCAGTTTATTTAATTTATGTTCAATTCCTCACACAGCTTTACATTCCTCTCTAATAGAAATTCAGGTTAATCATCATCATCAGTTTATGTTTTTTTGTCTTATTTGTTTATGGTTTTATTATTTCTTTCTATTTTACTGCTCATATTTAGCATATGTATAGACGTTAGATTAGATAAATAAATATTCACATTTATTATCTAGCCATTGTCTGTCTTGATTTCCTTGGTTATGGTTCAGGTAAATTTAAAGAAGAACTTAGGAAAGCGCATCTGAGACTGATTTATTAAAACTGATTAATTATGTTATAGTTTACTAAAGTAAGCTAGAAAATAGAAGGTTGTCCCCTGAAGTTAATATTTATTTATTTATTTATTTATTTATTTATTTATTTATTTATTTATTTATTTATTTATCTATCTATCTATCTATCTATCTATCTATCTATCTATCTATAATTAATGGTAATATTTTATATTAATATTATTTATGAGGGTGACCGCAACAGTTAACAAGGGTGTGGCAGGCACAGGT
>JBAMHX010000023.1:15006269-15022807 GCA_037177515.1 Pseudomugil tenellus | reverse complement strand
ATTAATGGTAATATTTTATATTAATATTATTTATGAGGGTGACCGCAACAGTTAACAAGGGTGTGGCAGGCACAGGTTTAAAATGGAAGCTGAGTAATTTATGCAGACATTCATGTGCACATTAGCGTTCACTCACTCATCGTCACACACCCTCACACACATGCACAATAATGTTCCCTCTCAAGGCTGACAAGCTCTTTGTTTTGAATGTTCTCTTTTCCTCCCTTCACTCCTTTCAGGGAGGCACCAGCTTACAAATTTATGTCCCAGTACTTCTGACATTCACATGAATTTAAATGTCATGTTTTTTTTCAGGATGTCTTGTCTCTTGTCTTCAGACTTTAGCTCCTTGCATATATTTACAAATATTAAATAAGGCAATTTGGCTTTTTCTCTCCCCTCCCCCTGTTCCATCCATCCTTCTTTTGTTTCTGCTGCTCATCTCCCATCCCGCTATTCTTCTTCCTCTGCATCATTTTTTTAAATTCTTTTGCATTTTCTTTTCTTCCTGACATCTTTTTCTTTATTTATTTTTTTTAACTCATCACTTCTTAAACTCAATACCAGGGCCGGATGCATGAGCTGATCCTATTTGTGATCACCTGGGTGGGCATTGTCATCTCCCTAGTCTGTCTCGCCATCTGCATCTCCACCTTCTGCTTCCTGCGGGGCCTGCAGACGGACCGCAACACAATCCACAAGAACCTCTGCATCAACCTCTTCATTGCGGAACTGCTCTTCCTCATCGGCATAGACAAAACGGCATACCCGGTGAGTAAAAGCAACACTAATTTCCATTTATACTTGTCTACATTTTTAGGTTTTCCCTCATGAATTGGTTGTTGTTTGTCTTTTTGCGAGTTAAAAAAGATTTTGCAAGGTGAAAAAAGCCTCATGTTTTAATTACAAACCCTCCTTTAAATGAAAGCGAACCACAAGGTCAGGGTGCCGATTATTTATTCTAACTTGAAAGTGACATTTACAACTAAACACTAGCAAAGTTTTTATTGAATAACTGTGACACTGAAAATTGAGGCAGCGTGTCATTAAGTTCCTCTATAAAACATTTACCACACTGAGTAATGAATTATCGCTCAATAATGTGCAGAGAACCAGTCACCCGGGGGCCCTTTCTCATTTTTTTTTTTTTGCTGGTAATGTTCAGTAACACTACGTTATAGTAACTCTGTTCTGTCCTCTCCAAATTTTCACTTGGTTATATGCTTGAATCTTAACTGTTTCTCTTTCTTCATCTTAATATTTTCATTCCTGCTGTTCTCTTCTCTCTGCTCTCCCTGGCTGCTTCCCTCAGATTGCCTGTCCCATCTTTGCTGGCCTTCTGCATTTCTTCTTCTTGGCTGCCTTCTCCTGGATGTGTCTGGAGGGTGTGCAGCTCTATCTCATGCTCGTGGAGGTCTTTGAGAGCGAATATTCACGCAAAAAATACTACTATCTGTGCGGCTACTGCTTCCCCGCACTGGTGGTGGGCATCTCCGCAGCTATAGACTACAGGAGCTATGGGACCAAAAAAGCGTACGTGTGAAGACAGGCCTTTTGCACCTGCAGATTGAGAAGTAGGATTATGTTATTCCCCCAGCTGGAAATGTAATATGCAGTGCTGTGTGAATGGCTCTTGTGCCTCCCCACAGACTGGGTTTTCTGAACACACTTAGCCGAAGCCTGATGATTAGCCTTCATAAGATAATCCGCTGAGACAGGGAAGAATTGTGCGCATGCCTGCTTGTGTGTGCATGTCTGTGTGTATGTGTGTAAGACTCTACGTGTGTGAGTGTATGTTTGTTCATGGGCTTAGTTGCTTATAAGTCTCTCCTCTCCTCTGTGCCACTCCAGATGCTGGCTGCGAGTGGATAACTACTTCATCTGGAGCTTCATTGGACCTGTTTCATTTGTTATTATGGTATTAGCTATGCTGTCAAACACTATCATTCTCCTAATTTTGATGTTGTCCACTTTAATGAAAATATTTTATTAGTATATTGTCTTTATTACATCACTAATGTACAAATACTGTTTTGACTTATTCTTCTCTTCTGTGTTCAGCTCAATTTTATCTTCCTCACAATTACTTTGCACAAGATGATCAGAAACTCATCAGCACTCAAGCCTGACTCTAGTCGCCTTGATAACATAAAGTGAGTCCAAATGTTTGTAGAAAACAATCCCACTTATTCAAAATTGTTTCTGCACATCAAATTAATTGTTCTAACAAATCTCTTCTTTGTACGTTCATCAGGTCATGGGCTCTAGGGGCAATCGCCCTGCTCTGCCTCCTTGGGCTAACATGGGCTTTTGGTCTCTTATTTATTAATGAGAATACGGTAATCATGGCCTATCTGTTCACCACCTTCAATGCTTTCCAGGGCATGTTCATCTTCATCTTCTACTGTGCCCTGCAAAAGAAGGTAACAAACCAAGGTTGATCTTTGAAGAAATTATTTGTTGTAAAGTTAATCATGAGCAGTGAATGCATTGTGTACATTTGCTGTGAATATGCCATAAAAAGCTCTGCTGCTCCACGATAAGTTCAACCTATTGAACTGAAGTGTTTGTGTTTATGAGTGACTCTTAAAACCAACCCACTCTTGTTGTGGTGTTTTCCTTTTTTATTTTTTACAGGTCCATAAGGAGTACAGTAAATGTCTGCGTCACTCCTACTGCTGCAGCCGCACATCCACCAGCAGTTCCCATGGTGCCCTGAAAAACTCGGGCCTTCGTACAAACAATCGCTACTATAGCGGCAGCCAAGCTCGCCATGCGGCGACGCACAGACAGGTGCAGGCAGGACAGACTTACACACACAGACCAGCACACACACAACCACACAGGCACATGTCTGGACGCATCTATGAGACCACTACTGCATTTCAAACTTAAAACAAATGAGAAGATCAAGATTGTATTGCTTGTACTCACCAGCTTGTCTCAGAAGAATAAAATAAAAAATTAATTTTCTGAATCAAATGACTCTCCTGATACTGTCTGACTCTTTTAAAACAGTGTCAAAAAGGTTGTCAAAATAAAGTGAAATAGCTTTAAAATACAGGAGAATCTCAGCACTTTTCAGCTACTGTATACTCTCTTTCTGTTTGAAAGATTTTTATGTAAGATTCTGAAGTACAAAATGACTGTACATGCGGGGGTTTGATTACAGATCAATACAGATTACTCACTGATTGCTTTCCAAAGTGGTTGAACTTTCTTATTTAACTTGCTTCTCAGCCCACAGTCAAATAATATGTGTGTGTGTATGTTTGTTACATCACGATTTACATATGACCTGCTTGTCTAATCATCATGCTGAATATCCAGTCTTATCCTATTTGTTGTGAATGTTGTACTTTAAAGTTTTCACACAGTGTTGGCAGGTCTGTGTATCACAGGGTAGATGACTCATTTATGGAGATGTTAGGAGCTTATGTACTATATATAGATGCAGGGAGTATACAAACCGTCAAGAACACTGTGCATGCTGGCAAACATGCCGTGATAGACACACACATACTCATGCTATATGAAAATGACTAATTAAACCGCACAATCAACTTGCAAGATTTCCCACAATGTAATAACCCAAAACAATCCCATCAACTACTGCAATCATGTCTTACACATCTCAAGCTTATTAATGCACCTCGTGATAACAAAGCCTTTGTGCCAAACACTTCTGTCTCTTTGTCTGACCTGTTTGTCTGTTGTTATTCTGGATTAGAACAGTTTTTATTCAAACTGCTCTACTAAGTTACAAATTCCACCTGCCTTGTTTCTATATTTAACATGTTTGTGTGTTTGACGCTTCTCACGACGCTCTACTCCTTCCTCCAGAGTCGGATCCGTAGGATGTGGAATGACACAGTTCGCAAGCAGACGGAGTCTTCCTTCATGGCAGGAGACATCAACAGCACCCCGACACTCAACCGAGGTTAGACCTCCTGCTATTACTGCTCTTTTCCGCCCCATCATGTAGTTCATATTTACACACTTGCAAAAACAGGAAACATGCTCATAAATACTTAAAAAACTGAAGAAAACACTCATTAAAAAGGCAAAATGTTGCTATTCAGCATTAAATGTTCACATATTACAGCATATAGAATGATGATGCAATATGCAGACATCCTCTTAATATATTACTGTAAGCTTAACTAATCATGTATTTTGCTTTGCTGTCATTTGGCCAAACTACATGAGGATGATGTGTTTCATTTGGCTGAATACCAGCAAATGCTTGTCACTAAAAGTACTTAACTACAGCAAAAGCATCCGCTGGGCTGTTGCCGTGTTCCACCAATATGTGTGTAGTTGTTGGTGTAAGTAAAATAAATGGTTCTGCTGAGGTTTCCTTTTAAAATGAAATGAATTTCAAGTTATCTGCTTGGAAAAAACACACTGAAGCTACTTGGCTACGTTTAGTATTTAAATCATTTTCATCTTTTCTTTGCCATTAGAAACAGTTCTTCCACTCTGTTTATTCACTTTTCTCTGCAATGTTTGGTCATTTTTCAATTAAAACAAGAAAAGAAAAAACACAGAAGAAGGATTTAGACAAGCAATTAGCATTGCAATATTCCAACATCTTTTACTGTTTTCATGTACTTCACTTCTGCTTTTTTTTCCCATTTAAATCTATTATCATCCAAAGCTAATCAAACCAGCATTTTCCAAATTATTTCACACACATATCTGTTTTGTGCCATTACTAGAGAAAAAACAAACTCAGTAAAAGCAGTGCTCCTGATTTAAGAACATAAGGACATGAAAAATGCATGTGCCACTGATTGTCTTGGGCTCAGCAACTGGTGGTGTCAGCAATCAGAGACACTGAGACGATCAAGGTTGGCTAAGGTTCCAGATTGGGTTTGGCGGGGTGTTGATCGTGACACAGAGGCAGTTGCTAAATCAGCCGTCACTCCCTATGCTAATTTCATCCATTTTGTTTTTAATGAACTGATTAGCGTGTGAGCGAACAGGGGGTAATTATTGTAATTGAGGAGAGAGACAGGAGCAAGGCAGGGGGTGAGGAAGAGGTGTGCTGTGAGTGAGCTGGATGGATGAGAGGCGTTTATATATGTGTGCATGCTTTTGTGTACGGTGGGTTGGTTTCTTCACAATAGAGCAATAATCAGGCCTTCAGGAGGCACACTATGTACATTACTTTATGGTTTGCTGTCAAAAGCAAACAAATGTGCTTTAAAGCTTTTATATTTGGTGTGACTTCGAGAAGTTTGGCAGAAAGTGAAAGACAAAAGCAAGCACTGAGATAGATATAGAGTGAGGCGCTATCACGGAGAAATAATTAAAAAGGCAGAGTCTGGAGGAGAGATGCTGCATTGTTATCACCACCATCTAAGATCTCTTTGATTTCTCCACTTCACTTCTTTATGAACTGCCGTCTCTTCCTGACAATAGTAATCTGTCCAGAAGAAAAGGCATGCAGTACACACATGCTCTGTCTCACATACTTTCCCCTTGCACTACTTTTTCTCTATACTTAGAGCTAGTTTCTTTAATTTTCTGCAAGATATTCCCATGAGGTACACACAGAAACTACTCCCAACTAATTTGGTGGTGTTTGAAAAAAAAATCTGGCAAGAGGAGCTGAGAAAATGTGGTGGAGTCGACGCAGCAAAGCACGCCAGGAAATGAACGAAGAGGGACTTGTGTGGCATGCCAGAAAGATGGACAGAGAAAGTGTAAAAGGAGGGGAAATGACAAATAAATAGCTTTGAATGAGTGCATATTTTACTTTTTTAGAATTCTCCGCTCTCTTTCTGTGTGATAAACAGCAGGCAGGGGACCTGAAGGTTGCACTTTGCCTTGGACGACTCTCCGTCATGCTGTCCTATTTTTAATTTCATGGCATTTCTGTTCGAGTTGCCTCAGGCTGGAGCCATACATGGGCATTATACAACATTCTTAGTGTGCCATTTCTTTGAATTATATTTGTCTTGTAGTGGCATTCACATTTCACTGTGAAATTAACTGTGTTTCCATGACTGCACCTTTAGACTGCATAATGGCACGCATTACTGTTCTCCCCCATCTGACTACATTGTCAGAAGCTGAAGGAGCAAAAAAAAAAAAGTGAGAGCGAGAAAGAGAGAGAGAAAGAAAAAAAAGAAGAAGAATGGCAATGCTCAGAGCAACACCCTTCCCCTGCAATTGTATTATTGCTCAAAGGTTACAATCAGCAGGCGTAAACACTGAGGGGAACACTGTGAAATGCATTACTCCATAAAGAAATGGCACAACAAAAAAATAACCCCATCTGAATAAACAGTAAATATTTTCATGATTCCAGGTGTTATTAAAGTGTGAATTTCAGAACACCTATTGTTTGCTTTATTTTTCTTCTTGCTTTGCATAAATTCAAGTTAACTGCATGATCATGTTTATGGTTATGTTCATTTTTTGAATGTATGTCTTGCAGGAACCATGGGCAATCACCTTCTGACGAACCCAGTCTTGCAGACTCGCACCGGTACATCTCCTTACAACACGCTGCTGGCTGAAAGCTTCACCCCACCCTCACCTGGTGTCTTCAACTCTACCGGTTAGTGCCACCTCAACATCTCAGTTTCAGTGTGCTGTATAGTCAATACATGCGTGTGTTTGTGCAATATAGGCTTGCTGTCTGTCTCTCTGTTCCTCTGTCAGTAGTCTGACATGCTATATGCACACTCACTGCCATTGAGCATGTGCATATAGTATGTGTGTGTTTGTCTTCGCTGACTATGTAGCTGTCAGACAGATTCACTAGGCTGAGCAGAACAGAGCCAAACAGTGCCTACAGCCTAACCAGCCATCTGGTCAGATCTCGAATCTTCATGAGAACAGCCACAAATTGATTAGAAGTTTAGCTACAGCTGCGGCTGCCAGAAATCTTGAGGATGGTTTTCCTGTTCCCAGGCATCAAAAAATTCTTGGCTTCAGGCATGATGGCTATGGAAAGAGATCAGACAGCTCTGTGACAAGGGACAGGCCTTCTGGATGCAGGTTAGCTTGGTGTGTGCTCATTATAATAACCATTGTGTTCCCACGCTGCAGTTTTTTGGATGCCTAAAACTGCAGATTTATACACGTTTTGTTAATTGCTCCACTACCGTGCTAATATTCACAATGTTAAATGAGAGCTGTAAGTCCATGTGTGTGGCTGGTTCCTGGCTGAGTTTGTACCCGCAGAGTATCAGGCTTAGTTTCAGAGGACTGAAATTTAAAGCTGCGGTTCTGTTAAATATTTTAAAGCCTCTCTGCACAATACGTCAAGCTTGATGGCCAAGGGCCTGGCAGCCCAGTCATTTTTAGAAGGGAGTGGTGGAGGATAGAGAGCACTTCATTAGAATGTCTAATTACCCGCAGCACCACCAAAGAAGAACGTTGATTAAAGTCAAACTACACATTAAAAATTAAAAATTAACACACTTCTAAATTTCTAGACGGCTGTTTTTTTTTTTTTTTTCGTTTGCTGTGATGATAATATGGTAGTAAACCCACAGCATGTTTATTACTCAAAAGGGAATTGATAAAATAAATATTAATGTTACTGTCCAAGGATTTTTGTGTGTTATGCATTCATGCAGATTTTGCTGACAGTAGTAAATAAATATCTTATGTTTTTATCTGGAACAAAGTTGCTCTATGAATCTTGGAAGAACATGAAATCATGCAAGCTGGACTAAATTTGAATAAATCTGAGTTAATGTGAAGATGAAGTTAGGAGTTGGTTAAATTTGAGAGAGACTGGAGAGTTTTGAAATACCTTGTCACGTCAGTACAACTGCTTACTCTATGTTATTCCATTCTCTCAACATGCATTTCTAATGGACGTGCAGGAACCTTCCGTGACCCAAGTTAGTGTAATAAACATTTTGCTTTCTTTCCAACACTTGAAATCTCACCATATGAAAATAATACAATAAAAAAATTGTGTTGTCTGTTTTGGGTCCAGAGACTACACTGTCTAAGCCCCGTGACGCATGTGGAATGGAAACTCTTCCCTTGAATGGCAACTTCAACAACAGCTACTCAATGCGCAGTGGCCCTTCAGGTGGTGGGGGCAGCTGTGACTTCCTAAGTAGCAGAGGCGGTGACACTCCTTCACCCATGTTCAATCCCCGCAGCTCAGAGACCCTGGGAGGTGGAGGGATCCGACGAAACCTCTCTGATGCTGCCGCCTTTGAAAAAATGATCATTTCTGAGCTTGTGCACAACAACCTGAGAGGTGGTGTTGTTGGGGGAGCCGGAGGAGGTGCGGGTGATGCAGAGGACAGAGCATATGGCAGTCTGGCCAGGGGACACCCTAACAGTGGGGTTGGCCGGGGGACAGCTGTGGCCAGGCCAGAGCCGTCAGTGAGCATGGATGAAGATGATGAGTTTCTGAGAGAAGCACGGCAGCGAACACCACAGGATGTAGAGCTGCTATACAAAGCTCTGGAGGAGCCCCTGCTGTTACAGCGTGCCCAGTCAGTCCTCTACCAGAGCGACCCAGAGGAGTCAGAGAGCTACACAGCCGACCTCACAGAGAGCCTTGGCCACAGCGGCCACAGTGGTCAAAGTGCTGGTGGGCAGGGAGGCAATAGGGCACCAGACTCCCCTGCCCACGACTCCCTGTACACCAGCATCACCAACCTGCGAGACTCACCTTACCCTGACAGCAGTCCTGAGCCCCTGGAGGTGGTGCCTCGCTCAGCTCAGCCCCCTGAGGAGCTGTACTACAGTTCTGGGAGACCCGCCTTGGGCTCTCGTGGGGCTCCCATGCAGACCTTCTACCAAGCCCCACCACGGAGACCTAGTGGGGAAGGACATCAGGCCCAGGAGCCTTCCCATAATGAAGGAGATGGACAGATGCAACTGGTCACCAGCCTGTGACTTGAGCATGAAGGAGGAAGCTGGGGACTAATGTGATGACCAGAGCCTCCTATTAGCTCCTCTATTCTCGTATGTCTCCACTTTCTGCTTGTTTGGTTGCCTTTCTTTCTCTTGACTTTTATTTAACTAACATATGAGCAAACAGATTGACCTTCTGGGGAGTTGTTGCTGACTCTGCAGAAGCAGCCTTTGACATCAACCCTCCCCCCTGTCCTCTGGAGATGAATGATGAGAGTTTTTCTGCAGAGTGTTGATCAGCTCTGTCTAACCTCAGTCGTCACCAGTTCTTTTGGTACCCTAAGGCCAAGTCCAGCACTCTGAATGTACCAATCCACCCCTATTACCATCAGATATTTCAAACTTCAAAACTTTGTTAAAGTTTTTTATGTAATTTCTCTTCAAACCTGCCTCCCGAGATCGGGATATTATTTTGTACTTTGTCTCATTTTCCTTTCTTACCATCTATTGGTGTTTTTTAAGTCATCATTTGAAAGGGGAAATTACCTGAGGAGACAGGGAATATAGTACACCATTATTACATTAAAAAATGTCTCACAGAAAGCTCCTTATTGTTGCCAAAATCTTGTATTGAGCCAGAACAGAAATATGGACATTTGCAAGGCACACACCAAACACACACACACACACACACACACACACACACACACACACACACACACACACACACACACACACACTGAATTCATCCAGAAGTGCTAATTTCCAAGCATCAAAAGTGAGGACAGAACTTCATTTGAGTAAAAGAGAGCGAGAGCTTTTATTCCAAACAGGCAGTGGGAGCTGATTCATTGTAGTTGCCTTCTTTTTTTCTTGCTGTGAATTGACGACTGTACAGAAGTGGAGTAGAGGTGGAGACAGAGACTGAGGAGGCGCTGCACCAACCGTCTAGAGCAGAATAGTCTGCTTTCATAAGACTGAGCAACATTCGCCACTGTTCTCTGTGGCTGTTTTGCTTTAGGCATTGGAAAAGTTCAATGACTGCCTTGCTGTTGTTTGAAGAGAATATTCAGTTTGTTGACTGGGGCTACATCCTGGGGGTCCTAGTGTGGATTGGTGTCGCCTCCCCTCTTCTTGTATTTCTCTGTTAGAGCCTAGACCGTTGAACTGGACTTGATTTTTGTGTGTTGCTGTGACAAACGGGACTGTAAACGTCACGGACACACTGGCCAATAAATTGGTATAACTGTATACATAGGAACCACATGAATCTACTTTATTCCTACTATGTAAATAGACACCAGATGATCAAAAGCAACAAAAGGTAATAAATAATATGAAAAATGACTTCTTGTACTACAACAAACATATGAAAAGAAAGGAATAAAAATGTTTTGGAATTGTTATCTGAATGGCACACTATCTCTCTCTCCCCCACTGCTTGATCTCTCTTGTGCTCTTTTTATTTTTTTATTTATTTTAACGAGGTATTGTGTTGTTTCATGAAATTATTTAGTGATTGAATTTGCACAGAAAGGCAGGCTGAGAGCGAGAGACAGTAACATGTACAGCAGGTTTAATTTACATAAGTGAAAAACAAAAATGCACAAATGTTATGTGATATAAATCCATAACACGTTGTTAATGCTTGACCTTTGACATTCCTCTAGATGAATTTCCAAAGGCAGCGGGAGCTGAAGGTGCGGGGCAAGTGAGATAGATGTTGTCAAATGTCAATCGTCAGTCTGTGCCTCACAAGCAAGCTAAAGCATTGTGGGTGATCCACAGCATACATGAAGTGACTTGGTTTGCTCTTGTATTATTTGGAAGATATAAACAGATTACATACTTTAAGGGTTTTCAGCATGTATAATAATTACATTTGTTTTGCTATCAGAGTATTGCATTTTGCATTTTCTTAAAGATAGTTTCAGCATTACTCCAGAGGCTAATGTGGCAGTTTATTATTTTCCTGTGTGCATGTAAGTATGAATGTAACTGCAGGCCTGGTTATGTGTGCTGTGTCTGATTTGTGTGAGTGTGCACACGCCGTTTTGGGGGGGTGACGTGACTTGAATACTGATCACATGAGAAGGGATGCTCATCTCAGAAAGCTGCCATTACTTTCCCGCCTCAAATGGAAGCTGTTCTTAGCACCGCGTTAAGGTGCAAGGAGGACAGAAAAATAAAGAGTGCCTCGAGAGACGTGAGGTAAGATTACACGATGAAAATGACAAGCAGGGTGTATTGATCGGGAGGAACGCGTTTCCAGTATATGCAACCAAAATGAACTGTCATAAGAGAGATGCTCACAGAAATCCTTTGATATACAGCTGTTCTGTTTAACCTTTTGGGCGAAAAAAAAACTTTTTATGCTTTATTTAAAGGTGTTGTTACTACTTTGTTGAGAATGTATTCTCATTCCCCTCTTTTTGAAATACACCCTCTTAAACCTGCACCAAGCAAAAGCATGTGAAATGTTGACACAACGTGAGCGGAAAATAGATGCATGTATTGCAGTGTGACATTTTGCTGGGCCCTGAGTGTCCCACTTCTAAGAGAACCTTAACGACAGCTTTTAGCTGTGGCTCCTGGGGCTGAAAGGAAGAGAGTTAAAGACAGATAAAAGAGAGAAATTACAAGGATTTGCCACTATTTTCCGTTAGTTATTCTAATCCCTTGCCTATAACATTGTATGGACCACAGAGTACAATGAGGCTCAGGCAGAAGGTACTTGTGTCACCACTTGAGCCATGAAGGGGGGGGGGGGGGGGAGCATGTGCAATACTAGTTTGATGGTACATGACTTGCATTTGTAGCTGAACTTGGGAACTGTCATCCTTTATAAATGAAAAGACACATATGCACATCTATTCCAGTCTGTCTCAGCGCTGGACAAGTACAGCGGTGATCTTAAGGCTCAGTGGTGATGGGGGGGACACCTTGAAGAAGAAGCAGTCATCTGAGGATAACTGAATGTATTTTCGTATACAGGACTGAAGACAAAAACAATTCACTTGAGGGTGAAAGTGTTAATGAGAAACACAAGATGGCCATCATTATCTTCATCCTCATTCTTCTCATCACCATCATTATTAACTCCATCCTTCATTCACTGTATTTGACATAACATGCTGACACTGATCTCCATTGCTCAGCCAGGGACTCACACCAGGGGAGAAACGCTGTTTAGACAGACCCACCCCATGAGAGGTTGAATGTGCGTCACCTTGGGCCTTCTTCGCTTTATTCCTGTACCACGCGGCTCCATTTATTTTCCCGTCCACTTAAACTCATCCATATTTTAATATCAGTCTCAACAGACTCCATTAGAGCAACACTTCTTTGAGCGTGTTAATTTGTTTTGTCAAAAGCTTTGTTTATTTCAGATTAATATCTCAATAAACAGAGGAGGGCTGCACTGTGGTAAATGATAGTGATTATATTGTAGAAGGTCTGCAATCCACGCTGTCGGACAGAATCTCGCACAATGGGAGTTGCCCCGCCATTCAAAGCCCTCCAAACATCTGATTACAATAATAACTCTGTAGGTGCTAATTTACTGCTGTAAACTCACTCTCCTCCATTGTCTTTTGTTCTGTTTGCAAATGTCTGCAAATACACCTTGTTCATGCCAGTGGTGCACCTGACATGCATGTGCTTCAGTCATGATGTGGGAAGTTGTTTGTAAGGTTTTCTGCCCACCCTTTGAGACAGTACTGTTTCACCCCTGCAGCTTAGTATTGAAGGAGAGTCAGCTGTAGTGAGCAGTTTATCATTAGACAGTAGTCTCAGCAGGGCGGCAGTCTGTTCACATAGAGCTGACCCCTACACACAAACGTTTTTGTATATGTCGTACCAGGAGAGTGACTAGGTGAGGAGCAGAGGGTTGTTTAAACTGCAAAGACATGTTAAAGCGAGCACAGGGAAAGGACAAAATCTGTAAAGATGAGACAAAGACATAAAGTTTACTGATGCAGTGCTGTTTTGCTGGACTATATATGGAAATGAGAGAGATGAACCCGCTACTGTGTTTCTGATTGCTTTCAGTTGATGGTTTAAAGGCCAAAGGTTATGGGTTTATAGCAGTCAGGTCACCATGTTTATTTGTACATTTAAGCAAACGAAAATGTACCCACTGCCGCATCAGCAAATTAAAACACGGTTGTAGGAGTGCTTGAAACTGCAACAAGATGTTCCTAAGAACATTTTTAAAAAGCAAATATACACAGTGATAAAGTTCTACTATTTTGCTATTGGTTTCTTGGTACATGTTGACACGATTATTGCTTTTACGTTTGGGACTAAGACTATACTGTAGAGGATTATGATGAAGATTTTGATCTTTATCCCGTTATCTAGAAAAAGCATCCACAAAGCTGTGTCCACATTTCAGGGCACAGGTCATCTTTGATGTATAGGGTGGGACCAGAGGCAGAGACTTGGGGTAAGATAAGACTGTCCTTGTTTGTTCCATTTTCATAGAAATCCTAATATATCCCAAAGTCCAAAACCAACTTGTCTTTTCACTTTGACGTTGAATACACAATGTTTATTTTTGCAACATTTAATCACTCAGAACAGCAGCAGGTTGAGTCTACAGGTATCATTTTATTTTCTCCCACTGCTTGCATTGTTTCTGAGAATGTGAAGGAACTGATATGTGCCTACATGTGCCTGTCAGTGGTTGCAAAGATCACTCTACATGATCGTACAAGGAGAGGCAACCTTATCCAGTCCGTGTCTGTCAGAGAACAGCTGGCTGTGACAGGTTTGGGGTATACTGAGTCAGTTAGAGTCTCTCTTAATTTTGCCTGGTATTAGATAGAATTAGCAACTTCCTATGATCTGTTGTCAGTCAGTTAGTTTGCTGGAGTCGACACAATGTAAAGTGTGACTGTATTATTAACTCAACAAAGTAGATCTTGGTCAGTATTTGACATACCTGAAATGCTGAAATTTATTCATTTATGGAGAGAAATTTCTGGGTGCTGGCAGTTTTACATAGCAGGTGGAAGTAGAAAGTTTATACCTGCAGGATTCCACAGGTTTAGCATCATTTCTCAAGCTTTCTGTGTTGTTTCTGTGATATGGATTATTTATCATGTACTGCTGAGACATTTGTAAACTGAGGTAAACATAATACCTGTTCATTTTTCATATTTGATTTTTTCCCACACACTCATTGCTTTGACAGTAGTCTGGGCCAAAGAGGACGGTTTTCTGTGAGTGTTTCCATCATTGCAGGTCAGAGTGACCTTGTATCAGCAAATATTAATAAAAAACTATTGAAAACATACTGTGGTCATGTTAAGGCTTTTTCTAGAAATCTGCTGGAGGGTTGATATTTTTTAGGCTTGGTGCATCTCTGTGTGTGTATGTGTGAATGTGCATTCCGTTATATGTCCCTGTGTGCTAAAGGGGAACTCTATTATTATTAATCCTCTGCTATCCTATATGCAGATTACCAAGGTACCAAAACAATTATTCCAACTGGAAATGAAAAGATATCTGAACACTAATACATTGGTTATGTACTGTACTGTTCATTTGCGTACCTCAGGAACCAAGACTGTGATGTCAAGCAGCCTTGATCTTTCCTGACTCAGCTATCTTTTGAGCCACACAGCTTGCATTTGCGGATTTAACCTAATTGGTTTGGATGATGATTTAGTCAAACAATGGTCTGTACACATACTTTGCAAAGTGATCAGAGAATAAATAAATGCTCTCTGCATCTGAACGGAGGAGAAAAAGTAGACTTATACTAAACTGGAGCAAGGCTTTGTTATGCTACAAAAAACGATAAATATTGCCGAGACCAACCGCAGTGTTACGGTAATGTAAGTGCATGCACTCTCGTGGACATAATTGCTCTGTTTTGTTCAACTTTCTAAAGCATCAGTCAAGGTTAATTAATGAAACCGTATAGTGGGATCCCTGATGTAATCTTTTAATAACAGCAGCATGAGTATAGATTACTGCTTTGTCAATGCAACACTATTTACTCACAGCTGTCTAATAAGCCAAGAGTGCACAATGGTTATCATAAAGATGTGATCGACAAGTTAACGGTTAACACATGATGATTGGTAACTAGGCAACCAATATCTAATAATTATTTGCAACACAGTTGTCATATATACTTGAAGCCTTCCAGCAACTTTGTTCTGCCTCTAGTCCTACTTTTTTATGTCATACTATATGCTGTACATGTATAATGACATGCGATGACTCAACCACAACCCTGTCCACACATCAGTTGCTGCATTGCCATTGTTCATGCCCTTTCTGTGAAACTCCCAGGGAGAGAAGGCTCTAAGGCATTGACCATTCAATCACCCCCTTTCACCGGTGCTACGGTAACACTTTCATGCACAAACATATCAAACATGAGCAAGGAATCCTGTAGCCTCAGCCATACTCACTTCCTTGCACGTAGTCCATCTGAGAGTTAAAAAAGGGCTTTTTCAAGGTCACTGCACATTTAGGGAAGCTCAAAATAGAGTCAGACATTGACAAACCAGGACTCACAGGAACTGTCAGCAGATCCCAGGAGATAGAGAGGAGATGTATTAAGTTCAGTCCGAAACCCTTTGTGTTTGTGTATTACTGTAATTACTACCATACATCAAGCCACAGGAGCAACTGATCTTTTAAGTGCTATAACATATTGTATTTAACACTTTAATTACCAAGTATACACAGTTTGCTTCCATCTCTGTTGCAGTTAATTCAGACTGCTGTACAGCACTATAACCCATATGCCCTCACTGATTGCAACAAAGAACCTCACAATAGTCAATCAACTACTTGCGGGGGGGATTTGATTTATTAAAACAAAACTTTCCTCCCACATTGTCTGTTAATAGAAAATTTAAATAGTAAAACAGAAAATCTAGTCAGGGCAACTAGTGAAATCTGGAATTAAAATGCATTGATTACATTTGTATTACTATGTGTACGTGATAAAAGGCGTGATTGTGCTGCAAAGGCATCTCTATGTATGAAGCATGACTGTTTACTGCCCCCTTGTGGTGAACTTAGAAACAGTTGTGCTGTATGGTGTAAAAAGAAAAGCGACCAAGCACTGAAATCAAAACAGGAACTTTTTATTTAAACTCTTACAAGCAAGCAGTTTGCAATCCTAGTACTTTACACTTATTGCTAAGTAATAATGAAGCAAAGCATTTTATTAGAGTAGCTAATGATAAAGAAATAAACACATCATATCATTTTGAGAAAGAGAAAAAGAAGTTAAATGAAAAACACACATATTCTATTCTATTCTATTCTATTCTATTCTATTCTATTCTATTCTATTCTATTCTATTCTATTCTATTCTATTCTATCCTATTCTATTCTATTCTATTCTATTTTACAGTTATTTAGCAAATGCTTCTCTCCAAAGCGAATGCATATTAATAATAATATATCTGTCAAATAGAGATGTTTATAATGAGTTATTTCATAAGTGAGTGAGTGGTACTTTTACTGAAGTACTTATGGTACACCCATAGAGTTCAACAGTAAAAAGCCAATATCTTATATTTACTTAAACAATCTTCTCCTGAAAGAGATCACATAGCTAAAGGAGACCCGTGTCTTTCATTTTTGCCATTTTCATGTGATTACTTCAGGAAATCTTACATCCAGCAAAACGCTTGAATGTAATGTTCAGATGTTATATATA
>JBAMHX010000023.1:14975077-14998129 GCA_037177515.1 Pseudomugil tenellus | reverse complement strand
CCCCCCCCCCCCCCCCCCCCCCCCCCCCCCCCCCCCCCTCCCCCCCCCCCCCCCCCTCCCCCCCCCCACCCCCTCCCCCTCCCCCTTTTATTTTTCCCCCCTCCCTTCAAGTAAATAATCAGAATAATCCGAGTACAAGGCAAGCAAACTGCTGGGACTGTTACAGAACTTCCAGTTGGCTTAGTGTGAAGACTGAAAACCTAACTTTGATATCACAAGCAGACACGAGCAGGCTGCAACACTAACACACGCCAACATACTTACACAAATGTATGTGAATCATGTTATGTGGCTTCAGCACCTTCTGGTACATATATACCAATAAATAAACAACAAGTAAACATAAGTCAGTAAGTTTGATTCTTCTTCTCTGTTGTTAGTGAAGTGTAGAAAAGCACTGAGCTTCTCTCAATGCAGCACCCCAACCCTTCTACATTTCCTGCAGTCCGTGCATATTAAAGCCCCTCCTGTAGTGAAACAGCTCCCCCTCAAAAACCACAGGTCCTCTTTGCAGAATTTGGTTAGTCTGGGCACAGCAACCTGATCCTGCTGAGAAAGTCCTATAAAAGGAAGCAAATAAAACAATACAATGAAAAACACCTCTCATCCACATAACCAAACATGAAATGTGTGACAGATGTTTGCTAGTAGATCAATCCCTGCCTGACTACGTATAAGTGTTGTAATATAAAGCCTTGGTGAGGCTGCGTTCAGCTTTAACTTAGATTCAAGTCACTGCACTGAAGAGAGAGATGCACAGCAGCATCGAGGCACATGTTGCGCAACTTGGATAGTCTCTATGACTCTAATCTGTTTCCCAACTCAATGTGGCAAGAGGGATCTCTGTCAGAAAACAAATATCTCTGTTTGAAGCATGGCCTCTGGTTCAACCTTTGCTTTCTCTGTATGTTTAACGCCCCTCATTTTGCTTTCTATCTCGGCCCACTCTTCACTCCTTTGTCTTCTCCTTGTTTTTCATGTAAACCCAGAGTCAGCGTGTCCTATTACAGCAATCCTACTCTCTGATAAAGCCATGTATTGTGAAGGATAATCTCACTGACACAATCTGATTTTTTTCTTCATATCCTGCTTTTTGTCATTTTTTAGCTTCAAACAGGGTGTACAATGAAAACCCACACCTGCAGTGGTGTAAAGAAGCATGCACACTTAATTCAACCTAATTCACAACACACATCTATTTGTTCAGATACACACAATTACATTTGCAAGCACTGGCATGCACTGAACACTTTGTGGATTCATGAGAAAGTATGCAAGAAATTCAAATCAAATTGCCCATTTGGCTGATTTGTTTTTTACAAACTGCACTGCTCTTCCTGTGTTTGCAACTGACTGAAGAAGAAACTGTGACAACAGTTTTAGTGGACAGTGAGATTTAGCAGAACGTTTCTTATGAACGCCAGGCATGTCTATCAATGTTATCTTGTTCAAACAATCCTTGTGCAGCTATTCACACCAGAGTAATCTCTATTGTTATACAAAAAAACACAGACATGGTTCTGTTTAGCAGTGAATCAGAGCAGAACTCACCTGAAAAACTGGCAGGAGGAGGAAGATAAAGGGGGCAGGAATGTAACATGTTGAAAGAAAAAAAGTGTATTGAATTTCTTATTAAAAACCACTGCGTGGCTGGGACAGCAATTTTGATAATGTTACAAAAAGCAAACAACATAATTAATATCATCAGTGTGTCATTTAGGTGCCCCAGTTTCGGGGCCCCGTCGCCTTACTGGGGCACACTAATTGAGCAGAGTCATTATGAGGGTTATTAGTTCCACTGGTGACTTTCCTGCTGTTAAAAGTCAAAATATCTGCTGCACAGAAGGAAAAAAATGCCCCCTCCTGATATGCTCATTTGTTCTGTCAACAATTTATGTTCAACAATGAAATTTCAATGATCATTCACTCCAGCTGTGGGCAGATGTTCAGTGTCTAGACAGGTAGACAGCTTTGTGGTTTTGTTCTGGCATTGTGTCCCTGTCATCACCATCATTCCTCATCCTCACACAGGTGGTTTCCGTCTTTGTTTTTTTCTGTCGCCATCATCATCTGTTACCAAAAATAATGTAAAGGAGGAAGATAATTAAAGGACAGAAAGAAACAGCAGATCTTTAGGTGTCAGGCTGACATTGTTGAGTGATTATGACTGAAATAATCCTGGTTAGCAACAGCTAAAATCCATCTGATGTCCACGACTTTCAGGGAAGAAGTTGTTTACTCCTGAGCCAAACAAGAAAAGAAGAAAGGATAGGTAATAGGAACAACCCTTTGGATAAACCATTGTTGCTATTAAACATAGTATCGGCGACATAGAATACTATACTTAACGTGTTTTATTGTACCAATTATGTTTAAGCCTTCCTTGACAAGTGATGTTAGAGGATTAGCATCACACACATCAATTACTCCCTGCTTAACTCAGTCATATCAAGAAATAAAAGGAAAATTGCCAGTTGCTGGCATGTTACATAGCATAGCTGCAGTAAGCTATCATCATAGTTACATGCACATAACAAAGATAAATGGATGTATAAACAAAAACACACAGGAGTAGAAAAAAGTTAATTTAAATGTTCTGCAGGCTACAACACCATCTCTACAAACACGCTGCAGGGTTACTACTTCAGCACTTTTCACTCCTTCATTTGACATCATGGACACTTTATGACAATATTATATTTCACATATTTTTTGCCTCATTATTTCTGGCTTTCTGCTTTATAATCAGTAGTTACCTTTCATAAGTTTCTTCTTCGGTATTTCAAACCTTCACAGTAGAGGGTGAGATATGAAACCTTTGGGATCAGTTGTGGACATGAGATTACGCTGTTATGTGTAAGAAAAGCACAAATGATCACCATTAACGACCTTTTAAGTGTAACAAAAAAATTAAGCCGTTTTTCTTTACATACAGACATTTGAAGTAATAAAAATGTTGTCTAGTTCGGAAAACCTGACTGAATGTTTAAAGTCGAGTTGACCAAGTCCAGTCCTTAGTATCCCACTATCCTGCAACTTTTAGATGCATTCCTTCTGCAGCACACCTGAATCAAATGGATGGCTCAATATCAGGCATCTGCAGAGCTGAACAGCATGCAGATGAGGGAATTCAGACATTTTAGCATCTTTTGCTGCACACTGCTTCTGTTAGTTTCAGGACCAACTCCTTAACTTTAAGCCGCCTGATCCAATGTATACAGTAAATCTTTTAAAGCAATGCAAGTGATAAATGGAGTGTTTTCATGATCCCCCTGTGTGAACTGCAGTCATGTCACTATTATATTACCACCACATGTGAATGTGTTGTTGCAGGAGGCTTAGCTTGTTGACCTTGGAGTGCAGGATCCTCCTCCCACCTCTTCTCTGCAGCCGTCACAGATACCTCGCAGGTCTACGTAAATGTTTTTTTTTGTTTTTGGATTCCAATCTGCCTTCTGCAGTCTGCAAGTTATGGCACAATATGAGCACATATAATGATCCAAACAGAAAAGGACACTCAGCGTGTTATCATTCCAACTGCACTACAAAAACAAAGCAGTCCAGTATCTCTACTGACAGCGTGACCTGTCTGGTTCCCGATAAATAAGCTTGCAATATAAATGTTGTGTCAAAGTCTTACTTGTTTTTTATTCTGGGTAACATCATTACCAGAGTTTTCTGATTAGATGTAAAAAGCATTTTAAATGTGTTTTCTCCTGGTTTGCTTTATGGTTAAGAGGAAGAGAAAGAGCAGGATCAATGTCGGAGAGTCCCGTTTCCTCTGTGAAGGAAAGCTGCAGGTAGGCACCATGTCCTGGAACATTTATATAACATAAATGCATACTGGAACCAGATAACCTTTTCTGTTGCACAAACCAAGTATGACCTTTAAGAAAGCAAATAGTGTCTTGTGTGTATCTCTTAATGTTCGGTAACATGACGCCTACAAAGAGATTAAATCACTGCTGTATTGAAATTAATATGTATAATACTCACTGAATGATTTATCCCAAAGAGATATGTTTAGCTATACAAAGTTTACCATTTGCAGTAGCAAAACTGATAGTGTTGTCACTGTGTTGTGTGCAGCCCTTGGTTGCTGAGCAACAGTAGGTCATACATCCTTGTTATGGGCTCCTCTCTCCCAAACCTTTTGATTAGAGATAAAGCTTTTACATACGTTCAGTAAGGAAGTAAGGAAGCTGTTTTTCTTGTTCAATTTTCCCATGGTGTCAAACTCAGCCCAATCTGTCCCTTATCGTCTCTTCTCTGGTTTAATGGTTTTCTTGCTTTGCACCCTTTTTTTCATCAATCAGCCTGATCTATGTTCTTGTAAACATACATTTGTTCTATCATTTTCCCTTCAGACTGGCTTTTCTGCAGCTCTTTCTTATCCACTAGCACTTTTCCTGGTAGTCCAAGAGGCTAATCAGAAGTCTGTCTCTACAGGGTACAGGAAATCTTTCCCTTTCCCTTGTTCACGTCACCATTCCAACAAGATGATCAATCCATCACCGAATAAAAGTGAATAAGTGCCATTCCACTCTTTTATTGTGATATATTTGCATGTCAATATCTGTCAACATCTGTATAATATTATTTTGGTGAGTGCTGACAGTTTATAAATTCCTTTCTTTCTAAAGGAAACTTGTGTTTTTATAATACTGTGTGCATCTTGTTTTTTTATTTAACTATTAACACTATAATGAAAAACGTTGTTAAATTTACTCATCCAATGAGGTCCTTATTATAGCTTAATGTGTTGACTTGTTTCTATCAGTCTATCACTGACCAGTCTCCACTACATTTATGTCACATCTGTTGCTTAGCGTAGCTACAGCTGTCTCCGTCAGCAGCAGGTGGTCTTAATGCTGTGGCTAGTCGATGCATAGCTGGGTGAGGCTGTAACCCACATGGCATTGTAATGAATTGAGAAGTGATGCTGTCTTCATGCATATGTGATAGTGTGCTGTTATCTGTGGGTACATTCTGTACCACACAGAAGAAAGAAATGTTTTGACACACCTACACAATTGTTTTCTAAAGTTTGGATTGAGTGAAAAGGTGCATCCGGATGTTGTATTGCACCGTACCTTCTTGTCTGATAACACAGGTAAGGGTTTTTTTTTCCTGCTGAGTATTTGAGAAGCTACACGTAACTATGTAACTTGTGATTTTCATCCAGATAACCAATGTAAGTTCAAAATCCATGCTCTTCATGGATTTCTTTTTGGTAGTATTTTCTTTGCCCCTATGTCCTTATCCCCAACACGCTGAGGAAAAATGAAGACACAGAATAAAGATCATTTATGAGGAAAGAACATGCTAAACTAATGTTACTTCTTATAGGATCATATCAGGACACAAAGTACCCACTTGCAGGCTTAATGGCTGCAGTTAGTGCACTTCAGCATTGTCATTACTGCAGGAGATCGAAAAATATGCAAAGCAGTGAGTCTGGGGAAGCAGGCCTAAACTTGAGCATGCTAAAGAAGCCATTAATCCTTTTTAATTCTATTAAGAATTGGACTACAGCTGGATAAGAGGCCGGCATAGTTTCAGTGAATAAGTCTGTAATTCCTCTGAGACCCACTACAAAAAGCCCTTACTTCATGAAAATTTACTGGCAGGAATATTTCTTTTTGTCTTCACATATGAATCCATTTAAAGCCTCTGTTAGCAGTGGTACACAAAGATATGTTGTTTTAGGTGAGAAATATGGAGAAAAAGTATTTAATTTTCATTAAAAAGCTTTTGAAACATCCATTCCAAGCATACTACATCTTGCTGTGGGTAGTGGTGAGGAGGGGTTGGTGGAGATGGGACCTTTGAGGTCCTGTGAGGTTTTAAACATGGAAATTAGATTATCTCCAAATGCCTGGATGATTTTTATCACCGGCAGACAAAAACACTTAGGTTGCACAAATTCGTCACAGGTAAAGACGTGGAGGTGAGCTACGTGCTTTCAACAGCACAGTCATCCGTGTTGATTTCAATCAGCACCAGCATCCGCCTCGCTATTTCTACACCTGTCCTGCTTCACAAAATCACAATCTTATCAAGGAATTCCCCAAAATTAATGTATGAGGAGGCGAGAATGTGGCTTGCATTTTCCTTCACAGTGAGGCACGCAGAAATGAATGGCTTTCACCTTTTCCGATAAGAGTTCAAATGCCCTCACATAGCAAATGACCACATTTCTGGACTACTACTCCTACTGTGTGCACAATCACATCAGTGTAAATAGTGAGGCCCTTCTGCTCCAACCCCAGTAATCTAAACACAGAGAATCTGCCTCTGCTTGTTGACTCCTTTCATTTTCATTCGGGTCACTTAGAGAGGAGTGCGGATGCCACAGTGTAAACGAGATGTCATGTTTGACAGGGTGTGTAAGCTGAGTTCAGTGGAGTCCTCCTCTCACTCCGCTCATTCACACTCAGCTAAACATAAGACAAAAACAAGTACTGAGGAAGACACAGACAGACAGGTCCCTGTCACACAAGCACAGGCGTATTTATTGGAATGAAAACACATCTCCTGCCATACAATGTTATGAAACTATAACAAAACTGGGAGCAGATTACTCCTCACCACGACACCCCACACCCTCTAACTTGGTCCTGATCTGCCCCCGTCTGTTCTACCAATCTCTCTAATGCTTTCCCATCAATACTGGATCGCTTTCCCTGCTTGTACCCCTAGTTTACTGTCATATAGCTATGACCAAAGCTCTATTGCCTTCTTTCTGCTTTTTGTCTGATCTTGCCTGCTTTTAATTCCTCTTCTATGAGTCTGGAAATTAACTGAAGAGAGAAAAAAACAGGAGAAAGATAATGCCTCAGATATCCCGACATGTGTTGCCCCCATTCACCCCTCCAACAGCCCCTCATGCTCCAATACACTTGAAAAGGAATACAGAGAAAGAGTAGAGCGAGGAAGGGTGATCACAGGAGAAAGTGCTCAAAAAGAGGAAACTGGAGTGGAAATCTCCTAACAAAACACGCACTTACATCACTTGTAATTCTATTGTTTGTGTTTTATCGCAGCTCAGATTTATTTCCAATTCTTCTGAAAATCACTGTCATGAGTGTGAAAAAAACAATTAAAGACTAATAACTGACATACAAAATATACATAAAAAAGATGCCCTATATATCATAGTGGGAATAAATCTGCGTGTCATGTATTCCCTAAAAGGAAAACACAACTGCATCAGACAAAACACTACAATGGTAATAGTAGAAAAAAGTATATTTTGTAAAGACAGTATTTAAGAAAATGCATGAAAAGGAATGAAAACAGTGAAAAAATGAGAAAAACAAAATGATGAAATGAAAAAAAAAATTATCCTAAGTGGAAATTATGAGTTTATGGTTATTTGTCTATGTGCAGGGATGTTATTGTTGTTTTCATTGTGTTTTTGTTGCTGTATTTTCTTTAACTTCAAGGTCATTGTGGTTTGGCATGGAACAAAAAAAATGTGAAACACTTTTCATTCGGATGCCAATAAAAAAAACAACAGAAAGCAGAAAAAGTTAAAAACATTCAACATCCACTTTAATGGTTTGGTTTTTGAGTACAGTGGTTATTTCTGCCGTTGAGGCATTCACAGACACAATAAACAAATAATAATAACTGGGAACACAAAAAATATAGCTTTCTGATAATATCTGTGGCTCAGTCTAGTAGTTACAACAGGTACAGGAGCAACTCTCTGCACCTGGAAAAACACAAACACGTAAAAACTGTCCAAGACTTGGAACTAATACTTTTGAAATTCTGCGTGGTTTATAAAACAGAATAGCTATTTACATTCAGTTTGAATAATTATCTTTAAAAAAGAAAATATAATGTATAAGTCTGACATTAACAAAATAAACACTGATTATTTGAACTCAAATATATTGATTATAGTTAGAAGGTTCCATTAACTATATATTCAAGTGCTATTAATTATGATGCACAGGAAGACAGCTGGATCACAGCCATGCATCTCCTGTCTCAGTGGCATAAATCAAGGTGCAGCTCAGATATTGGAGTCCAAGGGCAGAAGTCAAGGGTTACGTAAATTCAGTCGAGCCTCCACCTCTGAGACACAGTCATAGTGGTTAGTTTAGAAAAATGCCAGTGAATATGAAGGATGGTTACCAGGTAAGAGTCCTTCTACTCACTGCCTCAGTTACTCTACAGAAAATAAGAGCATTGTATTGCAACGAAAATACTGTTCTCTGTTTAAACACAGGTTATCGTTAAGCGATATAGGGCAATCTGATTAGAGCAGTGGTACAACAGGCTACTGGAGGTAAAGATGGTTAGAAGATGAACTTGGTGCTTCTCGCTTATTTCTGCCAGTTCTGTTGATTTGTATAGAGCCGTCTTTATATCCAAGGTCTTACAGGCTCAGTTAACAATTGCTGGTTGATTTTTTTTCAAAGGCAAGCAGAGGATCAAGAAGAAATAAGAGGATGGATTTTGTATAATCTAATCTTCCACCAGAAACCAAAGAGTGATCAGCTGTGCACTGAAAGCGAATGACCTCGGGTGGAGGTGGGGGTGTACAGGAAACTTTAAACAATAGCAGCTTCTAAAAAAATCCTGCTTTCTAAACAGGATATATATATATATATATATATATATATATATATATATATATAAACCTGTAATATCAATATTAATGTAGTTCTGTCACAGGATAGGTGTAATATAGTGTCAAATGTGCTTGTGTTTCACATGTCAGTGTGAGCATGCATTAGATTGTACTCTTTCGTCTTATCCTTCCTTTAGAAGCATTCCCTTTCTTATAAACAAGTGTTCTTCTCTTTACTATCTCAGTTGTATTCCATGTCTGTATCTTCTGATTCCTGAAATCATTGTTCACACCTGCTAGCAAACAGTCTGCTGGCTGGACAGAGGACTCTCCAGGGACATGCTGGTAGGAGACAGGTCTGGACGGGTGCAGGGCTTAAACATGGAGGAGATGTAAAAAGCCTGCAGGCACAGACAAGTAAAAAAAAAAAAAAAGAAGAAGTCATGGCCGGAAATATACACATACCACACATGGTGTCAGTGATTCCCTGTTTATAAACAAACGAGAGAGTAAAGTGAGAAATATGGGAGAAAGAGCATATTGTTTAAACCAACAGAAAATCCTGTAAAGGCACAAATAGCTGTTCAAGACTATTTAGATAACAATGATTTGGACATACCACCCAGTATGCAGTGAGCCCCCCCTGGATGAAACCAGTGAGAACGTCAGTGGGGTGATGACGGTAGTCGGAGATGCGGCTCAGGCCGGTGTAGATGGCGATCAGCAGTAGGAGGAACTGCACGAGTGGGCGCAGCAGCCTAGCTCCTCGCCACGAAAACCGCGCCTGCAGGTAGAACTGTAGAATTGAAGAGGAAAACTGTAACTACAGCATATTGGCAATGTGTACCTCACAAAAATAATGATTATCATATTTAATAGGTCAAGATTATTAACTATAAATAACACATGTGCATCCATTCAATCTGCTTCCAAGATGGAAACAAAATCCACTCCACCCTACTCCTCCGTCATCACGTTACAGTATGGAATGAAGTTTTGTGGCTGCAGATGCAAGCATAGCTTTATGAGGTGGTTGGAAGTCTGTCTGGGCCCATCTGCCACTGGGTAGCATGTGGCCTACATTCCTCCCCCGGTCCTTCTCTACTTCTGCTATTATAACTACGAGTAGGTGTCCCCCCCTGCTGATTTAAACATCAGCAGTGGGCCACGATCCGGGTGGCATGTATCTACAGGTTTGACACATTCTCTCCAAGTTTTCTCCAGCCTGTTGAAACATTAGCTAACAGCAAGTCTGTGTGCAAAGCAGTCTATGAAGGGGGGGTGGGGTGGGGGGGGGCATTAGTATGAGAGAGGAGAAAAATCAGGAGTTACAAAGACCGCAACCTTCCAAGAGCACTCGTTTCCTCTAGTTTCTCCCCCCTTCCCTCTTTTTTTTCTCTAATTCCCGCCATTCTCACTATTGTCTCTTTTCTGTGGCTGAAGAGGAGCTTTTCATTTGGACTTCTATAGTGCACAAGTGTAAATAGGAGGCGTTGTTGTCGCTGTAAGAAATATCTAGGTCACCTGAAAGCAATTTATTAACAATGGACGATGGGGAATACATAAAGAATGAAAACATTTTATAGATAACCTGCTTTTGTCTTCCTCAAACTGTCACGTCCTATCACAATGCACCCATGATGGGCAAAGTGGCGAAGAGGGGGAAGCAAAGAGTTGGGGGTGTCTCTTGCTGAAAGAAGCCTGTCGATCTCTCAGCAGGCATATTCAGCCGTCCGGCCCCTCCTCTAAATGAGACCCACAACAAGGCCTCCTCTGTTTGTGGAGTCTCTTCATCTATTCATGCTCCCTGTGGAAAACAGTCTCCCTCATTCTCTTCCTCCCCACTCCTCCTCCTCCTCACCATCTCTCTGTCTCAGCAGCTTTTTCAGTTTAAAGCAAGAACCTGCTTCTCTCAAATATCTCCTCCCTCACAATCAGGAGTGAATGTATTTAACAGCACATGTCTCTCTGTGTGTGTGTGTGTGTGTGTGTGTGTGTATGTGTGTGTGTGTGTGTGTGTGTGCATGTTTAATTAGGTTAGTTAATAGTTTCCCACATTCCTTGGCCTCTAGGGATCTCCCTTGTGTTTAACACCTTAGGAAAAAAGTTAGATGTTTAATATTTCCAGAAAACTTTAAACACAGCGCTGGGTACTGTAATCACACAACATGAGCTCAGGTGGAACTGAAGGTCTCATTCCTGATGTGTTTCAATGCGAGTGTGTGCCACTTACTGCCAGATAGAGCATGGTGTACATTGCAAAAGAAGCGTGGCCGGAAAAAAAGGACTTCCTGAAAGAGAAGATCAATAAAAGAAGCCACAGGTTAGGCATTAACTGCAGAAGTAAACTTACTGCACACCCCACCCTTGGTAAACAAATTATTTCTGACATGCACACAAAGAACACACCTTGCTTCTTCCACCATCTTCTGGTTTGGCTGTCTGCATGTGACCTGGGAGACGTAGCTGCCAGGAGTGCAGTTAATGGATTCATAGGTGATGTTGCAGACAGAGAGGAAGTTGGGTCGCAGGCGACCCACGCTTAACTTCGCCATATTAGTGAGAGACTGACCCACACAACAGCCAAAGAGGAAGCTTCCCAGTTCCTTGTACAGGCATGACACATAGCGGTTCTGAACAAAAGCCCGTGTGTATACACTTCGAAATCTCACGCGATAGCATTCCCCCAAAGCAATCTGCAAAAGAAATAAGAAACTGTTTAACACAAATAATTCTGCAACAATCATTTTGCTTGCTTTCCTATTATTAAAAGCCCCATTACACCATATTCAAATAATGGCAACTGTAAATCACTACACTAACATTATACAGGTATTATCGCCTTACGGTTATGCCAGTAATGGCTATTCCCCCAGCGATGAGCAGGGTGTCGGGAATGGCCTCTCTTTCTATGAAGGGATACGTGATGGTGGAATCTCCGCAGAAAAAACCTCGCTTGTACGGAGTCACTGCTTCCAGCTCACACGCAAAAAATGGGATGGAAGCTGATAAGATGTGAAAAAGGGAAAGAAAAAAAAGATTTCTTGATGAATTTTGGCGATGTGGTTTGTGCAACAAAGATCACAGGAGGAGCAAAATATACAGAGACACAGAGGTAATTAGTAACATAAAGGTGGGCTTCTTCTGACTAGCAGGAGAGGGTCATGAGATACACCATAACCAGATGGACAGCGATATCATGTGTCTCTCTATTGAGTGCATGATTTGCCATTATCTGGGGATCAAGCATTCCACTCATAGCTGCTTCCACCAAAGAAGCATTGAGAAGAAGAGGGGTTGACAGACAGGGATATGAGCATGGCTGTGGAAAAGAGGAGGAAGGAGGAATAGCTTTTACAGAACATGGTTTGCAGACATATTTCAGTAGAATAAAGGGACAATGAAATGGCTTCACAAAGAGCAAGGGACAGTTTAACAAAGACTCATTGTTCCTGAAAAAATGAGTGACTCACAGTTTAATCCATCTGAACTTATATTAACTGTTGTCCTCTACATTTCCTGGTCAGTCACTAATTATAGAACTCTGAATTGGACAAGAGAGGTCAAGGTCTGCCTCGCTTTAGCAAACAGATCCCACAGTCTGGCGGTAAAAGCTCACTGGGTAGACGCTGTGGAAAGCATTAGCAGGAAATAAAGAGAAGGTGGCTATTGTGCACCCAATGACTGCAGTGCAGTAAGTTTTGTTCTGAGCTGGACTATTAAAAAATGTTAAGTCTTGCCCAGCAGCAGGCTTTCTGTCCCTTATCCCATGTCCCTTCGTCACCCCATGGAATGCAGCAAGAACATGGGACTAATCATTAACCTCTGTGCCTCTCCCTCTCATCCCAGGCCTGCTGGTTGGCTGGAACGCACCCAGTCTAAAGCACTCCTCCTGCCAGGGAATCGCTCAGACTACGTGACTGAAGAGTGCACAGGATACACATTTAAAACCAGGCCAAAGGGGACAACCATGTACACACACACACACACACACACACACACACACACACACACACACACACACACACACACACCAACAATAATATTTACATATATAGTTAATTACGACATGATAACAGATCTATTATAAACAAAATTCAAGAAATTAAAACACAATGTAAATGTATGGGTCAAGTTTCCTGTGATTAGCTTCCAATTTGTTTTTATGTCAGTTTTAGCCATTATGCTGCTTTTTAGCATTATTAAGTCCATGATAAAACAAACATAGAACTCATTTAACATCACAGAACTAAAAGACATTAACTATGGTAATAATCTATCAGAGCAGAAAAACACACAGTATAGTAATGCAATTAACAGCTCAGTGAATATAGCTGCCATTTAGTCCTGTCCCTATATTTGCATGAAAACATTTCCAACACAGCGAAAAGTGTGTGTTAGTGAACTCTATTCAAAGTCAAGCTGCCCTTATGGAAAGAAAATACAGAGGTGTCCAGGAAGTGAGCGAAGGAAACACACTGCAAACAGATAGCAGAGGCTGTGACGCCAACAAAGACAAGGAGACAGATACGAGAGGAGACACTACTCATCTGACCCCAATCTCTCACTTTCTCACCACATCTACAGGAACCACTTCGCGCATACTTTTTACATGCATCTCTTTATCACCTACTTTCATTGTCTGGTGTTGTCTCATATACCTTCATGTCATGTTAAGCAAGTCTCACAGTTTGCATATTACTGCAGGTTTATTAGGTCTTTACATGTAATGTTAATTAAATGGTTAAATGTTAATTAAATAAATCTTGAGAACACTTTTTAACACCTGAGACTTTTGTGATATCACTAGCTTTACAGCACAGAGTGGTGTCGAGCACAGAACACTACATTTCTTTAGGATTAATAATATGATTAAAAATAACTTTTTTTTCCGCTTCATCCTTTTCAGGGAAGCAGGGGGACTGAAGCACAACCCAGCTGTTTACAATGAATGCACATCCTGGATAGTCATCAGCTCAGAGAACCCACACAGAGACAAATGAGACAACCATAAATACTTACAGTCAGACAGGAAGGAAGTGAGAGTACCTGTGTGGGTACAGAGAAACACGCAAGCTCCACTAAGAAAGGCTACAGCAGAGTTTCAAACAGGGAACTTTCCTCCTATGGCATAACGGTGCTAAACACCACCATGTTCCCTCTTAAACAGTTTTTTTAGTACAACCAGTGGAATATGAGGCAAATCACTTGTAATAGAAAATATTTAAAAGACGCCCCATCCAACATCATTTAAGTGACCAAACAAATGTAAAAATGAAGAGAATGAAGTCATTTGTAACTACTGAACCTATCAGAACTTGCAGCATTTGCTTCAGAGATGTTTAAAATGATATTTTGGGCTAGTTTCTAAATTCTGAAATAATGCTGACAGAGTTCAGATTTCATAATGAATTAATCTTTTAAATTAATTTGTGCCAGTTTTTTTACCAGACAGGGAGATTGAGGCCTTTTTGCAACCTCATCCAATCCATTAACAGCCTCTATCTAACTTCTAGTCCGAGTCTACAGTATTGCTCGTCCCCTCTTTGTAATCAATATGTTGCTACACAAACGGAAATATAATAGATAGGAGCTCCATTAAGGCACTTAACACTCTGCAGATACATTATGAATATGGACTTCTCAGGGAAAAGTTTCAATACATATACCCTAATGGGACTCATGAAGTGCTGAGCCACAGCGAGGTATACTTTATCACCCAGTGCGTGCCAGTATAGATGACATGTGTCGTATTCCCACTTTTTGCATGTATTGCAAATGACGTAAAATAAGCTCGAGCCAGTAGTAACTATTAAATAGTCATTTGAAAATCTTTCCAAAGTTAAGTGTTCTTGATTTGCATGATGAAATTGTGCGTCATTCTGAAGTGGAACACACAAAGGACGTGTATAATAAACTGCATGCAGACTTTTTGAGTATCCGCACAGTCCTATGTACAAATTACAAGCTCTTGCGTCACAGCCAACCTTTGCACTTTGCAATTACATTGCAAAGATTGTTTTCACAACAAGGCACAGAAAGACTCCAGAAACTTCTACATCATCTGTCAGGCAGCTGTAAGCAAACCTCTCCACCTGGCCAAGGCATGCTTGAAGGATCAAGAAGGCCTGTGAGGGGACCCAAAAGAAGGCAGGGAAATGGGTCGGCTCATAGAGCTGGACCAAAATGTACTGCTCGCTGGGTTTGACATTCAACGGAGGAATGCTTTCAAATAGTCAAAAGGGACAGAAAGAAAGAGGGAGGAAGGAGAGAAGGGGATGTGTGCCTCACTCTGAGAAACTCTTCTGGTTCTAATTTACACATCTATGACCACAGCCCAGAATGAGCTCACTGTGAGAGGAGAACAACAAGCAAAAAAAAAAAAAGAAAAGAATAGAAAAAGTCTGGAGAAAGTGAATTGAAAAAGAGGGAGCAGAAGGTACGGGTTGACATTTTTACATTGCCCAACTTCTGATAAATGTCCATGCAAGCTAAAGGTTATGGTTAAAAGGCTAGAATAGTGAAAAACGCCTCATGGTGAAAACTGGGGAGATAAAACTATGAGAGATGGGGCGAGGGCTTCTCTGAGGAACAGCAGACGGAGGCGATTAGTGGTGGTTTGGAATGTGAGGGTCAGAGATGAGGGCTCTGCTGGGACCCATTCTGTAAACACAACCTCACCTCAACCAGCAAAATGCCCTCCAACCTCTCACCACCACCATCACCCTAATAAACACATACACTCAACATGCTAATCTACGCATGAAAACCACTCGAATACAAACACACCAAATCCCTAACCACAGAGACAGATAACAGATGACCAAACAAACCACAAAAATAACAACAAATGTAGCCAGAAAACAGACCACCACCACAGCTATTCACCATGTAAAATAACATAATACCAAGCAGATGCATTGAGGCAAACAGCTTAAAATAATAGGCCAAATTAAACTCCTGCTTGGGCTGCGGCAGTCTGGTATAAAGCCTATGAATGCTCATATTTTAGCATGACACAGCCTTAAGCTACATCTCAGTAACAGCAACAGTCATCTAGGCCATCACATTCAATAATATTTGACTGTACAGGCCTTGTTCTATATTTACCCTTTGACCGAAATGAAGGGCAGGCAGTAAGTGACCTGTCAGCATGGGTCCATCTGGCCTGCAGCTTGGGACTGGGCTGAGCGTGAGCTGCACTGCACCCCTCACGGGTGGTCCATCCTCACTGGGCCCCTTACCTGCTTACATGTGCCAACATTTCCAAACTAAATCTTAAGCTGCTTGTTTACCTTCAACTCAACCTTTAAAAAAAGATAATAAGCTAGTGAACCAAATTGTGCTGTGATGTAATTTGAATAATTTGAGTCAGCAAAATATTCCCTGTGAACATAACAAGGAGGAACATGCTCATAAATGGCAGTGCGAATCTACAGTGCTATGCTTGTGCAAGTATTTGTGCAATATTGACTTTAACTCCTCAATGCCGTCTCCATAAGTGACTCTTGATCTGCTACTTGAGCTAATCCCTGTTCAGTGTGAGTGATGTGGTTTATAGAAAAGTCAATACAAAAATTCTTTGCTGAAGAGATGGTCTAGCATGAGAATCTCAACGCTGCGATACAGACTCTACCGCACATCACAAAAAAGCTGCACTAAATTTGCAATTACAACAGCCACAAACGGCAACAAACCCAATAGAAAAGCTGTGTATTAATGTCCATGTAGAAGTCTTCTATTCATTCTTGGTGAACTAATCCAGGTAATGGAGAAATGAGCGTATGCTGATTGCTGACCTCCAGTCTGACGCTCTTTTTTGACTCTATTGTTCTGAAGAACTAATCTGTTTAGTCTGCCCTGATGGCATCACAAAGACATTTATCAGTAAAGAACAAAGAGGACCCGAGGAGCCACAACATGCTTAACCATATTCTATCATCAACATCTGCTGCAGCTGGGCTCCAAACAACCCTTTAAAGTATAACCCTACCTTTATTTATCATTATGTATTCACCTCATATAGACATGGAAAGGCCCAGATAGAACCTTTGAAACAGCTCCAAGATCTACCAAAACAAAGACAATATCTATTGAATAAATAAAAAAAAAACTCACAAAGAATAAAAGAAAAAAATCTAAATTAAAAAAGATAAAAGGTTTTTGAAGGCGGAAAGGCCATTCCTGTTCCCTTCTCATCTATTTAACTTCTACCGGGAAAGATTTCGCTTGCCCTTTCAACTGTTGTTGTTGCCACCAGTCAGTGGAGACATGCTTCCTACTGCAGCCTCTGTTCTCTCCACACCTCACCGCCCCGCTTCCTGGAGCTCAGGGCATGAGTGGTGAGGCTTGAAGTGGGCTGTCTGATTCAGCAAGAACAAAAAGGACACACCACTGTGGTATGTACCTTAGAAACTTAAAGGGAGTTTTCTGGTGGTTTCTGCGGTGCAGGTAAAGGGTGAGTACAGCGAAGTGAGGGCTGCTAGTCTGCAATGTGAAAATGACACAGAGTTGTGGTTTAAACTGGAAAAGATACATTTAACATGGAGTAGACTGGTTGTGGTAGTACTGTATGGAAAAAGTTGAAGGTAGAAGGCTGTTAAGATTTGGAGCAGAACATGAAGTTGGAACAGCTTTAGAGTAGAGTTTGTGATAAATAAAGTGTGGTTATCTTCTTTAGCTGAGATGCTTTGATGAAGTGTAGCAAAGAGAGTCTCTCAAAGTCTCCTTCTAGAAGGAACAACAGAAGAGGACACATTAGTTCTGACAGTCTACCTGATTTCAACAGTCTGATGTTAAGTCTCCCCAGACCTATTTTTGCTAATTAGCGCTGAGGATTAGAGCGCTGCACACATATTTATTCATTCATTATGGCTAATACCTATGGACCACCCAAGGCACTCATGGAACTGTCATCAAGAAGATGATTGCAGCTGTCTCATTAAAAGTGCATTTGAAGCTATTTGCTGCCTTAATATTGCTTCTTCACAAATATATAAAAACACAGCTGTGCATATGTTCCCTTAGGCACCCATGGATCTAACCTTTGACCCCTACTGTAACTCTTCAGCCATATCCCTCTCCAGGGCTGTTCATGCATTCATTTAGCCTCTTAGTTGCCCATCAGCCTTTAGGCATCTTAACCATTTATGAGGCCTGAGTAGACAGAACATCTGAACAAGTGAAGTAATGATCACTGCAAAGCACAGTAAATTGGAGCCATGTTGTCTGTTTCAGGAAGGATGCACCTAATGGACTCCTGAACTTCTACACTGCTGTTAAACAGAACTGAGTTTCATTATACTAACAAAAACAGTACACAAATCCATGTCTTCTACTGGCTAATGAGTTGGTTGAGGCTTTTTTAATGGCTCTCCATCTGTCAGCCACAGAGTGACACCAATGTCTTCTACCTTCAGAGCAAGACATTCAGTTAAACAGGATCAGCAAATTTGTCAACAAACAGCAAGCACATGGCAGCTGTAGTAGAAATTCTGCTTTTGTAACTGTATGACTCATACACATTTTAAAAAACCAGCTCCAACGTACACACACACGTTAACACAAGCACATGAGACACAATTCAATATTCCTCAAGCATGCTGTGACGTGCTGGCCTCTGGCCACTTCATTCACTTAGCAACTTTATATGCCAAAAGAACAAAACCATAAACTCCTTGCAATAGTCTCTCACACGCCCCAAGGCACGTGCAAATGAAAAAAAACTTTTAAAAAATGTAAAGTATAAACACATTGAAGTACCAAGAAAGAATTTATCCCAAAGTAGTTTGTTTAAACAACAGAGGAAAGAAAGAAAAGGGCATTAAAGGAGACAAAAACAGAAAGGGAGGTGTTCCAGAATTCTGATCTTAAAGGTAGATAGGAGTCATGGAGTCCTGGCATGCCACTTCTTGTCGAGAACATAAACATACAATGGTAAAAACAACCAAACTTTCTTTTTCAGTTATAAACAGAAACGTATTGTGCAGTAAAAGTTAAAAATATTTATAACGGCCTACTAATATTATTGGTTTTTTTTATCACTTTACACATTCCTGTTGTCTTTTCATTTTGGTTAATATCTTTTAGACATCCGGTATGTGTGAAATTGACACAGTTTATTGTAGTTAACCTCTAGAAGCAGGTAAAGCCTAGAGGTAATTATAATGATCAGGTATAAACTAACAGCTAGTTTTATAATGCTGCCACCACTCATTTCCCAATTGTTCTCGTAAGAGTCTTTAAAAGACTTTATTGGGGTGATGACATAGTGAAGAACAGTTGTGCTGGAAGGAAACAGCAGAGCAGACTCAAAGGCCTGTCCATGCATGCTCCTCAGAAAAGGCAAACGCCTAAAATCTTCTGACCTCTGGGTGGCTAGACCCCAAATCATAGAAGCAGCCACAGGGCGTAATTTGTCCCAACGGAACTACATATACATCTTAAAACCCAGGTAATCACTGGAGCAGACTTTTTCAGTCTTCAGCTCACATGATGCTAAGCAGAATCAGAGCAATTCCTCTTAGTGAAGCACCTATTAGTTGCAAGTGCTCCAAAAACAACACTGCCTTATTACGGAAACACAACAATGATAGTCAAACCTGCCATTGAGTAAGAGTAAGATCAAGTACTCTTAGATCAAGTCAAAGCCTCTGTTAATATCCTCAATATCCAAGCATTCCACAGAGAGATTTAAAAATACCACAACATACAAAGTTGATGTTGCCAAGACGAGGTGAATTTTAAGTAAGCCTTACCAAATATGCAGTAAAACCACAGAAAATGGTCTAATGTCTCTTCAGATGATCACATAATTATTATGATTCCTCAGGGTAAAATTCCACTGTTACAATAGTAAAAGAGCCCTTTTACAGGATAAATAATGCCGCCTGGTCAGCCGTGTGAGAGTGATGTGATGAAGGGAACTTTAGGGAAATTTTTTTGTTAGTCATAAAAGCATTGAGTAAAAATGAATGACCCGATTCTTTCCCGATCAGTGGTGCCATTCAGTGTATTAGTAATCACGGATTAGTCAACGACGACCATCTCCTGATAAGCAGCATGATGGTTACCAGGACAAGATGCAGGCAGACTCATGGGTTTGTAAGAGAGGCCCAATAGGTTCATTAACATCACTGATCTCTGCTGGATGTCATCTAAAGCATGTACTTAATTCACACAATACACTGAACAAATTACTACTACAAGCCATGTACTCCCACATATGTTTCCATGCCAGTTTAAAATGACTTATAAACCTTTCGGGCACATTTGGATACCTTTTGATACTAAAGGGGCTAAACTGCTGATGGCCAGTAATACTGTCTCAGTCCTGTTATCTAGTGATCTAGTCAGACAGATACAATGGTCGTGTTTGGAGAGGCAACAACTTCCATGTTCAATTTGCATTGTTGGGGAAAAAATAGAGTAACTACTTCCTCCATTGTGGTGACTGATGATGGGCTACTGGCCACTTCCTCAACAAACAACCAAAGCTGCTGAGAAATATCCAGCATAAGCAGCTAATTGCATACCTGCAGGGGTTAAGAATTACTTGAACCCTATGCCTTTCACTGATGCTGTTTTTGCAGAGTTATTTCCAACCCTTTAACTGCCAATAAGTACCAGACCTACCAGTCAGCTCCGACAGGTTCTTCTCCTCCAGCATTCGCTGTCAAAACTAATAATTACCCACTCCCTCCAGTGGTGTTTGTTTTCGTTATTTGTCACATGAGATGATGTAATGTAACTTTCAGATTATAAATCTGTCTCGTGCCTCCAGATTAACATAAGGGGGGCAAATGGTGTCATCAGGCAACAGAAGATCTTTGATGTACACTACCAGTCAAAGGTTTGGACACACTTTCCCATTGGATTTGATGGGAAAGTGTGTCCAAACTTTTGACTGGTAGTGTAACTGTTTGGCAAATCTGAAATGTAATTCTAAGATGCTGAAGTTGTCTTATTTTATAAGCATTTAGGCTAAAGTAAATTTTAATCAGGTATATAAACAGGAAATCAAGTCCTGATGAATGATGGAAATAATTAGGAGCATATCCGAGAAAATCACCAAATTACAGCAACAGGATTTACTAAAGCTATGAAGTTTAGCTCTGTACCAGTAAAATGCATAGATCACTATGAAGATAATACCTGAATTATAAAATTATAAAAAGTGTAAACATGTTTCTGTAAGCCTCTTATGTAATCCTCAATTTGGGCAACTGTGTTGCAGCCAAACCTAAAAACCAAACTGCTACAAGACTAAAATATATCAGAGAATTTCATCTTGTATGTCTATATAATGGGAACCATCAACACTGTTTATGATTTATCTGATTGTTTATCATGTGTTAACTTTCTCTTCTCCAGAATAACATAATAACCTTTGAGCTGCTTTTACATCAGGAAACTCAAACCTCGGTCCTTAAGGGCCGCAGTTCTGCAGGTTTTAGATGGTTCTCTGCTCTACGTGATTCAGATTAAATGGATTCAACAGTCTGTTATCAGGATTTACACAATGGGCCACTAGTTTGATTCAGGTGTGTTAAATGGAAACCTGCAGGACTGTGGTTCTGGTATAAGTCTTGTAGACATAAATCATGCAACAGTTTAGGCAATGAATGTAACACAAAATATTCTAAATGTTCATTTATATTTGTCATTTGTGTATTTCTTTATTCATTTTCATCTTGTATAAGATCATCTCTGTGTAATAACGCATCCTTGCAGCACTGTAACCACGTGAAAAGGATGTCCCACTCGAGTTATTGCTGAAATTGTTACAGATAATCAATTGCTTTTTGAGCTTCTGCCACTTTATTTTTTATCGAATTCTAAGCCTGCGTAGTCTTTCAACTGAGCATGGCAAATTACTTGCGGATAACAGTCCGTAATCCTACAGTGAGAGGGGCTAAAGCGCTCAGCGAACAGGGGTAATTTTCGGCTCCACAACACAAGCACGGGGGCATGTTTTTTATCCATATTCCCACGTTCTTCTCCCGGGAACTTTGAGGGTTACCATGGGAACAGATGAACTCGCGGGACAAATCCTCTGCTGCCAGCTGAGCCCCCATTCCCTCCTCTGTCCTGCCCTCCCTCTTGCCCCCACGTGCTCTGAAGAGACCAAACTAGTTTTCTTCCCGTTTTCACACATTTTTCACGGACCTTCTGGAAAAGCTTCCAAACCGTTGCCAAATCCCACTTTACTTTCTTTTTCTGAAAGCCTTTTTCTTTCTCCTTTCCCGAGTAAAATAGTTCAGCACAAATATAGGTCCTTAAAACCTTATCAACTGCCTACTAAAATACTTCTATACACACATTTCTATGTGACAGACTTCATGTATGGTTAGACTCCGTTGCAGAAAAACCAATTAAACACTGATGCTTACCAGTTTAAATATGAGGCTAAATCTTACCGATAAATAGACATATAAGATCCAAACCGACAAGCATTTTCCTCTTGGTGCACAACCAGCTTTCCTCCTGAGGCTGGGTGAGGAAATGTTTCCCCGCACCATTCTCCTTCCCCTCCCCGGCTCCTCCGCTCTCCGCTAACCGCAGCTGGAGCTCCGCGTCCCGGGGCAGCGTGCTGCTGTGCGTACCGGTGGAATTGAACTTTTGCATGTCTCTGGCTGAGGAAGTTTAAGCGAAGCTGAACAATAGTGACAACGCTTTGTATACTCTCTGCCGGATGGGGCCAGTGGGAAAATGAAAATCTCCAAACTTCTTAGTCCGCCAGTTTGCGCAGCAAATCCATGTCAAGTGAAGTTTGACAGCAACAGATCCTGGTCAAGGAACCCAACCCAACCGAGCGAACGACCGCTCCAGCTTGTCATCAATAAGAAGGAGTCGGAGGGGTGGGGGGGAGGAAATGCTGCTACGGACTGGGAATAGGAGGGAACACAAACAACCGACAAAACTCCAGGATAAGTTTCTCAGCGGGAACGCGCTGCGCTCATGCACACGCCGATATTTGCTCTGAAAGTTTCAAATATAAGAAAGATTGAACTTTGGAAATCAAACTAAACGCATTTGTGTTGTTATTCATAAAGCCCCTCCCAGGAAAATTTGCTTTAGTTGGAAAAAAAGTTGTATTATTTCCTGTTATGCGGTAGCATTGGACTTGATGCACCGCCTGTTTTGAACTGAATGCAGACCTTTCAAATCAATGTGTATTGATCAGATCGGGACTTTCATGTTCCACCCACAACCAGACTGCACAGCTGTGTGCCTGGTGGTGTCCACTCAGCCATTAAACTGTCCCACTCGTGTCAGGACACATCCCACACAGCTTTTGAGGTTCAATGGAACAGCTTAAAAGAATATTGTTTACAGCTTGGCTTGGATTGTTTTGCATGATTTATTGTAATTAGTGAAGTTAGGTTAGGGAGGAGGGGGGGGGGGGGGGGGGGGAGGGGGGGGGGGGGGGGGGGGGGGGGGGGGGGGGGGGGGGGGGGGGGGGG
>JBAMHX010000023.1:14938465-14963434 GCA_037177515.1 Pseudomugil tenellus | reverse complement strand
TATATAATAAGTGCAGGGAATTTTTTTCTGTATAATAAGTCCCAAAGTAGACTCTTTCATTGCTTTCTTATGTCAAATATTAGGTCTGTACTTTTCTGCTTGTGATCAGGAGTCCAACACAAGGGGACAGCATTTAGCTGTGGACTGTTTTCAATGTACAATTGGCAATCTCTTTCACTTTTCTTTTATTATTAAAGCCACTTGTAAGTCATTGTGCACTTGATGCTGTTAGAAAAAAAGGAGCCTACACATTTCACAGAGGTGTGGAAAGACTGATAGCATCTCAGAAGATTTTTCTCAGGTTTATTGGAAAATGTTTTGGTGTATGGAAGTGAGTTTCAGGTGTTAGAATTCAACTGAAGATAGAAAACTTTCATCCCACACAAGTTCTCTGTAAAAGCCTTGTCGTGTTTAGAGTCTATCGATGATTTAGCACGAATCCCAACCGCATAGATGATATTATGGCTCCCTCCTTCACGAGCGTCGTCTTGCACACCTCACTGCTCAGCCAGCGCTGGAAGATTATGACTCACACATACATTTATGATAATTAAAGTAGACAATGCGAAACATGTGAACAAAGCCCATTCATGATGTGACTATGTTGACTGATGTGGGTTACATTTTAAACTAACTACTATCTTTAGGATATGGCGTGTTTTTTCTTGAGTTCATCACATTTTATGACATGAGGGTGAAATTAATTAGATTTTCACACCCACTTTTTAATACTTTCTCTCAAACACATAGACACACACCATCCTGCAACAGAACATTCTCACCAGTCATCACTCCTCAGGTCTGGGGTTGGAAAATGAATCAGGCAATCCGCTACTGACAATCTGCCCCCCCCCCAACACCACTTCCTCTTCAATTTACAAATATACAAATATATAACTCTGTGGGTGTTTTCATGAGCGGCTTCTTCGAACAGTCTCAGATGAAAGGAAAGTATAACAGTTTTAGTGTCACTGATGCAGAGAGAAAAAAAAACTCTTCAAAAGGGTGATGAGGCTTTTTTGTTCATACCAATCATGTCAACCTGCCAGTCACCAATTTTATTTAGAGATTTCATAAAATTATAACACTTATCAACATGATTTTAAAAAAAGAAGAAACATTGAATACATCTGCCATGAACAGAAGGCTTAACCACTTTACAGATCAAACACACAGGTGACATTATAAAACACTATAAGTATGTGTCACTGTGGTAATAAAAAGTACCTTGTCTACGACATCTGTTATGTGGTTAGAAAAGCTGACACGTTTGTTGCTACTGAGACCACTTAGCCTTTAGTGCAGCCTTGCCTGATACAACAGGAAGTCAATTCATTTCAGATGCAAGGCCAAAAGAAAAAGCTCACAGAGACCTCACAATACCCAAAAGGTTTTCAAGTCATTGTCACTTTATTTTAATAAATCTTTTTGCATAAATACAGCATACTTCACACATGTTCTTGAAGCAATAAATAAATACTGTGCAATTTTGTGTTTTTAAAATGTGCAAGATTAAAGTTTGTACATTTCAGTTTTGCATTAAACATGTAGATTATACACAGTATACATTCTTTTAAAAATATGAAAACCAAACAGTAGGTAATCTGTCATTGCTAAAAGTCTGGTATTGGAGTTCAAATATAAAAGCAGGTGTGATAAAGCTATTTAAAGCTTTGTTTCACTGTTGAAGCTAAAAATGTTAACTAGTACACAGGAAACAACCAGTTTAGCCGCCCATCACATAATATTCACATTAATCACAAGTCGGAATGAGCATTTAATACCTGCATTTTCTCATCATTAACATCAAAATAAATGAAAAAAGTACAGATGATAATTCTTTCTTTGGATTATTCCATGCATTTTTATTCATGTACAAATATCCCAGATATCTATATCATATAAGCACCAAAGACATTCTCAGACGGGGCTGATCGCACTATTTTTGATGTGTCGCTGACATTCACACACAGAGCATCATTTTTGAAAAGGTGAAACACTCCACCCAGATAGCTGTTGGATCGCACTGTGTTTGACACTGGAGAAAATTTCCTGGACTTCAAGAGGGTCCTGTATTCCCCCGGATACCTTTCTGTGCGCAAATTGATAAAATGGAGGAAAAGACCGTTGTCTAAGAAGAAAATCTTGGAGTAGACATAATAGTAACCCTCTTCTAGGATGATTAGATTCCTCTCCGCGTATTTCATTTCATACAGGAGAGGGTCTACATTGCTCCATCCCATAATATGTTTGCCGTGATTTACATCTTGTCCATCTGGAATAAATATACAAGAAGAATAATAAACTTTAAGCTAGGTCAAATAATGTATTTATAGATTTTTTCAGTATAGTGAGCATAAACTATGTTTTTACCTGTTAGATGTGCAACTGGTTTGGATGGAAGAACCTCATGATTGGGAGAATTTGTGGGTGAGCCTGTGTGAAGACCAGACATAATAAGAACAAACAAACAGAATATATGTGGGCTTGTTGTATAAATTGGTGAGACTTACTTCCAGAGAGCATAGAGGATAAAGATGCCTCGGTGGTCTGCAATGGAGGACAGTAAAAAAAAAAAACAATGGTTCAGTTTTATGTTGAGTATGCAGAAGTGTTTGCAGCAGCAAGCTTGCATATGCAGATGTGTCACCTTTCCTGGAAAGGGTGACACATTTCCACTTTGGTCACCTTTTGTGGTTTTTTTTTTTTTTTTTTTTTTTTTGACCAAGTCAAAAATAAATAAATGAATAAATAAAAGAAAAATATATCTAAGGTCAGGTCAATAACGACATCAGATATGAGAATATCATAATGAAATATTTTTCAACATTATAGATTTGATGCTTGTGATGTTAGAGCAACTCTGTAAAGTAGGACAGGGCTATCTTCTTAGAACTGTAAAGGGTAAATGCTAAGAGGTAAAGACCACTTCCTTCTCTACACTATCCTGCATTTGCACAGCATGCACTGCCTACATCAGTACAGATAGCATCACCCTCCAACTCCTAAGACCTATGTCTTCTCCCCATAACAGAATCTCCATTAGAGCATCACAGAGACCAATGTCAGCTGTCCTCACCGTATATCAACAGCCCATGTCCTTGCTCCTCAAGGATGGCAATGGAAATCTTAGTACTTAGGCCAGATTTAGTCATATTTCTCCATCGTAGCACGGCCAATTTCCACTTTGGAACGCCAAAACTTCATCGGCAGTTTTTGTGGGGAAAAAGCATCCAAATGATCAAGGTAAATTAAAGTTACGTTTCTGTCATGACGAAGATTTAAATTGTTGTCACCTTAGCTTCAAGATCTCCAGACATAGATATTAAGTTAAAGAGGCTTGCTATAGCAAAGCCACATCATCACAGCTGTGATCTCAGACTGACATTTAAGCGGCAGGAATTTCCACCTTGGAAATACAACCATAATGGTGAAGCAGACAATTTCCCTACTCACCATGTGACCTGTGACATTTAAAAAAGTGTGGAAGTGTGAAAAATGACAACTGCTTACTATTAACTTGTGCTATGCGTATTATTTTTAAAACATCTTTAACCCATAGGAGCCGATCGGGACACACACGATACCATTTGGTATCACTTTATGGTAAAAACTTTGCTTAAAATCAGGCTGAACACATTTTGATTCTTGTCTTTTGCCCCTTAATGAATGCCAGAAAGCAGACATTTATAATATAATCATTTCAAAACATAGTAATCACAGGTACATATCCCTAAAAAAATGCTTTTATATTTTGTTAAAGGAACAAATAAATCACATTAAAAATGTATTGTATGTGTTTTTCCTTAAAGAATTAGATTATGAATTAGTTCTTCTCTTCCTGCCAACACATTATGTACCTTAAGTATGTCGAATGTTGCATCCTATTAGATTCTGGCATTACTTGTTTCTTGTTATAAGTCAGTTGTTATAAGTTGTTAAATAAATGCTACATGATTAACCATAATTAAGTAACATTGTTAAGAGGAAAAAGGCAACTGATGAAAAATCTATGTGAAAATAAGAAGCAGGGCTGAATAAGCGACTGTGATAAAACAAAATTAAACACAGTGGGAGAATCACAGAGTAAGGTTTCATAAAGTTTGCTGTACAGGTAACACTCACAGATTCGGCTTTGTAGAGACGATAGATGAAACAGGCTTCAATAGCCATGCCACACAATGCCAGGCTCACAAGCAGGAACAGCAGGGTTTGCGCCGGCCCCATACTCCTTCCCCCTTGCTTCACCCTGGGTGGGATCGGGCGCTGTGTTGCATGGGTGTCCACCACATACACAGAGGGATAACCCCCCTCGGGCACACACTGTATGTTTTTTGGAGAATTGGAATACATTTCAGTGTAAACTATCCCCAGGAGGTTACAGCAGTTGCCTCAACAGGGCTGCAGAGATCAATAGAAACTTGAAAGACAGAGAGGTGTGAAAAAGTTGCAAATGGGTGGGCTTACTTCTGGTTTTGTTCAGGAGGGGAGGGAGCAGTCAGATGATGACTAGAATCAGATGAAAAAACTCTTATAACAACTCAGCACATGCAAAGACCTCCCAGAGACCAGAGCCTCGGTGTAGAGGAAACACTGTAAATGTGCCATCAAAGTGAAACTCTATATTTTCCTTGCCAACTCTTCACTTGACGAATCAAAAGGAGAAGATCACAATGAATAAGTTTAAGACCAGACACGATGCTTTTCACTCTCCTCTTCACACCCCTCCCACCTCACTGCAAGAGCAATGCTGAAAAATCTCCTTTCACACCTCCTCTCGTGTGCACTGTATCACAGAACAAAGTCACATTTAGATCCTGGTGTGAATCACTTTTTTCTTGTGTGGAACATTGGTCGCTTTGCTCTGTCAGCACAACTGCTCAATCCAGCTGATTCAAACTGAAGGAAACACTTTAAGCTTTTATGAAATGTGTGTATTTGTCCACCCTTATTGTCCATGTTGAATTTGACTTAATTCTCAGTTCATACAATTCATTTTGCTCAGATATGAGGTTATTAAGGGCTGCATGGTGGCACGGAGGTTAGCACTGTAGTCTCACAGCAAGCAGGTTGGTGGTTTGATCCCCGGCTTGGACGGTGGCCTTTCTGTGTGGAGTTTGCATGTTCCCTCTCTGTTAGCGTGGGTTCTCTCCGGGTACTCCGGCTTCCTCCCACAGTCCAAAGACATGCAGCTTGGAGATAGGCTGATCGGAGACTCTACATTGCCCATAGGAATGAGTGTGTGTGTGTGTATGGTTGTTTGTTTATGTGTGTGGCCCTGTGATGGGTTGGCGACCTGTCCAGGGTGTACCCTGCCTCTCGCCCAATGTCAGCTGGGATTGGCCCCAGCCCCCCCGCGACCGCGTTCAGGAATAAGCGGTAAATAATGGATGGATGGATGGATGAGGATATTAATTATATTTACTCCTTCATCTTCTTCAAAACTCTGAATTTGGGGCTACAAATAAATCTTTCTTAAAAGTTCTTTTTGATTTTTTTCCATCTTTCACTCAACTCTGGTTGTTTGAGGAAGCTAGCAATGAAGCTTAAGCCTTTATCAGTCCAAACGGTACTGATGCATTCATTAAAAATGATATATAAATACATCTTTTATCACATATTTCTGTTCTAGAATTGATACTCACATCAAAATATTGATATTTTAAGGTAAATATGTTGTGTACAATTCAGGACAACATGATGGAAAGTAATACTTATCCATTCTAGTCTAAGTGATAACCAGTAGGGAGGAACATGGCACAGCATGAGCTTCATTAGTGAGCTCCTCACGTACTTGCTCAGTTCTCACTCAGTCCAGTTGATCCAGCTGATGACACTGGCTTATTCCATGCGCTGACATGTGGAGCCAAGGCATCAAACAGCAACAAGAACATGTGTGGGGAACAGAGTGGGGTATTGTGGCAACACCACAAACCTTGTCAGACCTCTGAAAATCAATCACAACACAGGATGTGATCAGCTAATGAGGAGAGAATTCTCAGGTAAGGAATGGGGATGGGTGCTGCTACTGCTACTGGTGCTCTAGGTAGGCACTGCGTTTTATTTTAAATTCCCTACAACCCCAATTCCAGCGAAAATGGGGTGATGGGTCAAATGAAAACATAAACAATACCATCATTTGCAAAACCTTTTTAACATATATTAGATTGAATATATTTCATTTTTAAACTGATAAAATTATTGTTTTTCAGCAAATATTCACCCATTTTTAATGTGATGCTTGCAACACGATCCAAGAAAAGGCTGAGGCATGAGCAGGTATACCACTGCGTTACATCACCTTCCCTTTTGGCAACATTCAACCTGCGTTCAAGAACTGAGGACACTAAATGTTGAAGCGATGTAAATGTTATGGAACAAGCTGTTTTAACTGGTGAGGATTTTCTGTGTCCACATGGTAATGTCCTTTACACAGTCATATCGGTTTTCAGTGCAGCATCACTTGAGGGATTGACAGAAACTGGCCTTCACACTCATTTGCAGAGATTTCTCAATCTTTATGATATTTTGGACTGAAGAGGATGAAATCTCTAAATTCCTTTCAGCTGTACAGTGGGAAACATAAACAGTTTTTTCTCACAGTGGTGAATATTTCCACATGTTGAAGATGGGCCTTTTATATTCCGACAAGACACTCTTTTGTTTCTATTTAACCTTTGTTTTCGATGTCCCAGCTTCTTTAGATCATGTTGCAGACCTTAATTAAAAAAGAAAAAAAGTTTATTCATTGAAACATTCAATGCCTTTATATGTAGTGCATTCAGCTGAATATTAAAGTGGAATTACAGGTAATTAATTCTGTGTTTATTTACATTTGACACAAAGTCCCAACTTCATTGGAATTGGGGTGGTAACAATAACATATCAAGCTTTTTTTAGAACATATTGTTGTGGATTATATTTTATTTTTATTAGATTTTAAATTTACTTGGTATTGGCTCGGAAAGGAAATGAGTGGTATTGCACATGCTTTATGCAGGAAATTCCTTCTGCAAGACAAACCACTGAGGAGCAACGTAAGTATGAAAATCATGATATTGTACGGAAAAATGTTTGTTTGTTTTTTTTTAAGTAAGTTTCCTAAAGTTTGAAATGCAAAAATAACCCACATATGAACCATGCAGGCATGGAGACAAAAACAAAAATATTACAATAAAAGACAACCTAATCATTATAAAATTCAATATTGCTTTATAGAAACAGGTATTTTTAAATCTCATTTAGTGATCGAGAACCATAATTTAATATCACACAATATATTTATATATATATATATATATATATATATATATATATATAATATAATATAATAACAGCATTATAAAGACTTCCCTTCATCACACCTGTGGCTTGTATCTACATGCACAGCGCCATCTAAAGGATGGAAGTCTCTGATCAGTCACCAAACTTCTCCTCTGGTGTCAAAGGCAGAATGAACGCATCACTATCTGACAGCCTTCATTAGCGTCAGCAGACTGTGGAGTCCAGATCTGGGTGTGATATTAATCCATATGCACAGCTGCACATTCAGCTTTGCATGTGGAAAATCTTAAACCTGCGGAGTGACAGGAGGCGCTTCCAGGTAGTTTGGCACATCCTGTGTGGGAGAGAGTGGCCCGGACCCGGTGGAAGTGAAACAAACCTTCATGGAAAATGCAGAGCGAGCAAATGATGATGTGTGAGTTTGCATCGTTCTGTTTGTTGGTCTGTTTAACTCTGTTTGGAGGCTTCACCTCTGCTTTGGGGCCCATCCAAGAGTTTACATTCATGTTACCTGCTGGCAGCACAGAGTGCTTTTACCAAACAAGCACAAAGAATGGCAGCATGGACGTTGAATACCAGGTAAATACAAGTGATTTGCATGTTTCTTTTAAGTTTCTGGTTGTAAAACGTTTCTGTGTAACTGAATAAGGCAACAGGTTGGACTCTGCTCTTTCTGGTAAAGATAAGAAACCAGGGATAGGCAACTGTTAAGACAGAGAACAAGCAAAACAAACAAAAAAAGAAGAAAAACAGAATTAAACTCGAAGTTTCCAACTGGCTTCTGTACGAGAACAACAAAAAATAGTTGACAAGATTGTAAATACACCCAGATTAATTCTAAACTATGCAGTATTTGAAATGACTGTCTAAAATAAACCTTACACTTGAGTAGTTGTACTTTTAACATAATCTAACAGTTACTTTACATTCAAAAGTACATGTCCTGAGTAATGTGTTGTACAGCAGTCGGTTTATGGTCAGGTCATTTGCATTTCATCACACCCCAGCTAGCATTCTAAGTTTTTCCTCCGTACTTGTGGGATTATTGTAGCAGATTCCTTTGCACACCTGACAGTGGAGGCTCTAAAGGCCGCACCATTGTGTGGGAACGTATTATGTTACAGCAGAAATGGCACATGCACGTACATGCACGCCCATGCAGACTGTCTATCCATGTATCAGACTTCTTAGAGTGCAGCTCTTAAACACTGATTCTAAACTCTAACTGACCCATAATTGTTTTCTTCTAGTAGTGTAATGGTAGCGTTGTTCGCTTTGTGGATTATCAGCTCCTTTATTTGAATATCAGGTAGCTTTGCACAAGGCTTGAGCAGTGAACCGCATGGCGGGTATGAAAACATGGGGATGACGATGTGTACATCTGCATGTCTGTGAACATAAACCTGTATGATCTCACATGAGTCCATGTTGCTTTTTACAGGTGATAGCAGGGTCCGGTCTGGATGTCGGGTTTACCATCATCTCCCCCAGTGGATACCGGGTTATCTCTGAATTCAGGAAGTCTGATGGCATCCACATGTGGGTTTGCAGAATTCCTTCCTTTTAACACCTCATATTGACGTGTTGTTACATCTAGTTGTTTTTGTGAGGAAGAGTCCCATCCTGCTCTTACTGCAGTGCTTCTAAAAGAAGGGACTTGATGAGCAGCGATGACACTTTGTGCACATTTTATGATATATTAGGATAATGAAACAATCTGAGGGCGAATAAGTGCATTTCCTAATACTATGAGAGAATGATATCAATTATTTGTGAGAGTAATATCCTGTTTTTGTTCTCTTGCAGGGTGGACCCTACAGAGGACGGAAATTATCGGATATGTTTTGACAACAGCTTCAGTAAACTGTCAGAAAAGATGGTGTTTTTTGCAGTTGCCTTTAACAGTGAAAGCGGTACAGGTGGAGGCCAAGATGAGTGGGCAGGAATTCCTGAATCAGAAAGCATGGTGGAGTACAAAATAGAGGACATCAGGGTGAGACGTAACTATAGGCCTGCAGTACAACTCCCCACCCTGCAAATCCTGTTGTCATGTCTTCTTTATGTTTACTAATTCTGACCATGTCTTTCCATCTCTGCCGGACCGTTGCTCATCTTCCAGGCAAGGATGGACTCTGTGTATCAGCACCTGGAGAAGAGCCGTCAGGTCCAGAATGTGCTGCGAGCCTTTGAGGCAAGGGACCGCTACCTCTTAGAGGACAACCTGTGGAGAGTGTCCTTTTGGTCCTGCCTAAACCTGCTCGTCATGCTTACAGTTGCTGTTGTTCAAATTTACACCTTGCGGCGCCTGTTTGATGATACCAAGCGGGTCTGCACATGACTACAGTAAACGTCCTCATGCAGATATACTCCCTTCTTGATAAAACAAAGTTGGCATGCAATCAAATGACATGTCAACATAGAAGTTCACACTCACATGGTTTTATTACATATCAGACACATTTAACTGTCTCATTTATAATTTATCAAACCATTTACTTACATTATCAGACCCTCACCCACTGAAAGTGTATGCAACTTTACTTTCTACATGTCTAAAATAAAAACTCACTACAGTAAAAGAAATAAATCATAAAAGCAGTTTCCCTGATTAAATGTCACTAAAGTTAACAGCGTTTTGTGTACAAACATATGCAAGACAATGAGACAAAATCCATCTTTTTTTCTCACTTTAACCATCAGATTCTTTTTTGACTTTATTTTTCATCCATGAAAAGAATACTTTATCTGGTTTAACTTGATCTTGCTAACTCGGCAGTGTGTTCTTTCCTGTAGGCTTCTGTCACACAGTACAGTGTTTATTTGGCAAGTTCCTCAAACTATTTAAATCAAGACTTGTACAATATAACTTAGTAAATGTAACCTAATGTCCCGCAGTGAGAATTCTGAAATTGTGCAAGCAGTGTCATAATCAAAGCAAAGCCTTCCTACAAATGTTGCAGTGCTACTTATTGCTGTTCAACAAACCAAGATGCTTAGCTCTTCTGTTCCCGTGGCTATGGTGGAGTGGGGCAGTTCCCGCCGTCTGCTGGTCAAGGTCACCAGTTGTTTTGGCGAGGAGCCGGGCGCCTGTTCAGGAACAATCATCCAACATTAATCTCTTGACCTTGTAACATGTAGTCAAGAATTGCTTTTGACATTTCATATGGCAAGGTCCAGTCATCGGCGGACAGAGGGTATTTTTGCTGAAGCAAATATCACAGACTGGAAGTAGTTCATTCTGTAGCTCAAAGTGCAAAAGGCGACTTATTTTGATGAAAATTGGCCATTTATTTTTATGACTTTTTATTCTCTATACCTGCAACAGCTTTAATATATTGAAACTATTGCGACACTTAGGTGTATGCTTCACTTAGTGTCAAATTAAACATACTTTAATTCATCACACAAAATCTAAACACTCAGTTTAGTAAAAGGATGAATCCTAGTTCTGATAAGTGAAAATACGCAATATGTACATAAGCAAAACATTCTGACTAATATTCACCCATTCTGACTATCAAGCAATTTTACTTGTATTTTATCCACATATGTAGCATGCAAGTGTTGCCATGGTAACGTGAGGATTTCAGTTTGGTTTATATGTAAAAAAAAGTAGGAAAAACTATAAGATGATCAACAGAAAGAAAAGAAAGTGCATTGCACAAGACACAAAGAGACACCAACCACCAGAGCCAGTCCCTTTATTATACACACCACTTTATTTACTTTCCTTGCTAAATCAGTTCATGTTTATTCAAATCATTTATAATTGCTACAGAGGCACTTTACATGGGTTTACAGAAAAAAAAGCTCTTTGCAGGTTTGTTTCCAACCCAATCTTCCTGTTTCAGAAAGGAATGAAAGAGGAAGGAGGGAGGATACACGGGGAACACGCAGGATTCCCACAGCCCAATGTTTGACAGAGGCATTAACAGTCTTGGCTTCTCAAGGGCAAGCTGATGTGACAGGCGTACAGGAACTTCAATAGGTTTTAACAAAGGAACTACTAAATTTAGCTTAACTATTTGTTTGAGAAAAATCTGATGTGAAAGGCAAGCATCGGAAAGATTCAAAGTTGTTTTTAGAAAAAAAAAAACTTTATTTAGCTCTGTCACTGAAGCAAGACCAGGAGAAAAGAACAAAAAGCACATTCTGTCTCAAGAGCCTGTAGTTTTGGATTTTTCTAAAAAACTCGTTTTGTCTTGTTGGTTGACTCATTTAGTCTTAATTCTTTAGACAGCTTCTCTTGAGAAGGGATGTGCATTTATACACTACAACTCCCATCACCCACTCACCACAGCTGATCAAACCCAAAACAGCAAACATCCAAGTATCCCAAAATCACTCCCACCTTAAATTCAATTTACTGCCAAACACCTAAGATGTTTCAGAAAAAGATTAAAATGTTAAAAAAGGACAAAAAAGAGCGGGAACCAAAATCCATTTATTACCAAATAATTACAGGTGTGTTCATTAAAACCCAAGTGCACTCCCAACACATTCTGACTGCTGACCCTGTATCAGAACCAGAATATGATCATCTAAGTGAAACTACTGAACTGAGCAGAATAAAGTCGCATGGAGCTGATAGAAACATGATCAAAACATGAAAAGATATGAGAAATGCCCATGTTATAAATAATGTATGAGGAGCAGACCAATGCCATCCCTATGCTGGGGTTAAATGAAATAATTGTGTTATTAATTCTTTTTCATATGAAGACTTGCATTTTAACACACCGAGCCTTTATTATGATTAAGAGCATGTTTTTTTATAATGAGCCCCATGAGGCAACTATAAAGTATAGGCCAGCTATATACAATGCTTTAATGCATGGAAGCAGAGCTGATAGCAATAATTACCCAGTAAGAAATGTGGCGTCTCCTTTACACTAACTCCATGTTTATACTCTAAAACAGCTAAGCAACTACCAAGATCAGGTTCCATCCTCTCCTAGAGAAAACTGAACCGTGTGCCTTTCTTTTTTACAATCCTCTAATGTGGGAATTAGCAGGGTTTACTCGCAGGCTCCAAGCATCAACGGCGTACAACGGAGACTAAAATGGATTCATATTTATACAACTCAGAAGAGAAAGCTTCCCACAAAGTGCAGACAGTTTGCCTTTCTGTCCCTCTTCCAGGTGTCTGTGCATAGTGTTTTGTAACGGACTACAACATCCCTGTTATGAGTGGTTTCCTGTAAGGCTAGATGGCTAGAAGTGCATGGATTACAACGGTCAACTAAGCCGACATCTTTTGATTGTGGAAGGATAATTTACAGAGAGGGGAGGCTGCAGATAGTCTCTCAGTATGCTTTGCTGCAATCAAGATTTCATTTAAAGCTACATTTATAGCAATCATTAAAAGGACAGTCACTCAAATAAAATAACAAGAAAGAAAATATATATATATAACTGACACCAACAAAAATAACAGTGATAATAAGGTACTGGTTGAAATCAGTTGAGATATGAAAACCCAGTAAAACATTAACAACAGATTAAGTGTGCATATTACACCAAGAGTATTGGGGTGTATTTAAAATGCAGAGGGAGGGGAGAGGAGAGCCAGCCTGTACCAGTTAATAAGTTATTTAATTTACGTAATTTGGGATGGGATCCAAGAGATGATCTGGTAAACTAATCACTGAAGGAAAAACCCAGTTATATAACATTTATTAAGCATCATCTGTATGTCATACTGTAAGAAGAGAATGCATTCAACCGCTTGACTTTGCATTCCACAGCAGTAAGATGTAATATTCAAGTGGTTAAGAGCTTCGTTTTCTTCCTGTGCACTTAGAGACACAAACAGATTAATGATGTTCTCAAATGCGGCTGGATGATGCACATTATGCACTCGCTTCATGACAGCCCCCCCCCCTTCGAGCCCCTGCCCATGGCCAACTGTGTGGAGATGCACACATCCACGCACAAACACACACGCACTTAGGTGGGCTTGGCCACAGGTTTAGTCTAGCAGAGAGGGCTCGGCAGGGCGGATAATGGTGGGTCGGTGAGAAGGAGCACCAGGGGGTCTTCGGCTGCAACGAGGAGAGAAGATACAGGATAAGATGTGAGACAGGCTCACGGGGACAGTTGTGGACCCAAAACACCAGACAGAGAAAAGACAGCAGACCAGAACAGAGAATTAGTGGAGAACAGTAGAAACGAGAAGAAAAAAATGAGAAACGATGCCGAAACTCTTTAAATGAGAAGCCGGTGACAAAATGTTACAGCACGATGAAAATTAGGCAACATGTACAAAAGAGAAAAAAGGAAGCTGTACCTTGGTACGCCAGGTGGGACGCGGGCGGGTCGGGAAGGGATCTGCGGGGGTGCGCTGAAGGGATCCTGACTGCTGTTGAAGGCATTCAAGGGTTGGCCGGGACGTGAAGGAATGGGAGGTGCGCCAAAAGCCGGAGAAGGATTGAGCGGAGCTCCAAAGGGAGGAGAAGGGTTCATGGGGGGACCCGGTGTTGGGCCCCTAACAGCAGGCGGGCGGCTGGGTGGCTGCGACGCTGCAGGTGGCGGTCTGCGTTGAGGGGTTGGGCTGAAAACAGATCAGATCAAACAAAGACAAACAGACACGACAACCATTAAATGAAGCTGAATGTTAGCAGTAGAGGAGTGACACCCCCTTCTTTACAAAACACTGTTATACAGTGGGGGTCATCAAGATGCCAATTATCCTCTACCTGGCATCCTGGATCCAGGTGTCATTTACAGGTGGGGGTACAGGCGTGGAGATGGTGTTGGCGCTGATGTCACCTATGATATGCAGTGCTTCTTTGAGCGCGTGATACATGCGCAGCATTTCGTCTCTACGCTGGGCCTGGTCAGCTGACTCCTCCATGAGGCTGTTCTGGTCCCCAGATGAATAAAGATAAGCCAGCAATTCCGAGTGGATGAAATCCTTTGCCTGCATGAAAGATTTCAGATTGGAAAAAGCAGATTTTGGAAACCAAGACTATTATTATTATCCGTATATTTTGCGAGAGTGGGGGTAGCCAAAGCGATTATACCCCCCCCCCCCCCTAAAAAAACTGATAAAAAGCATATATTTATGTGAAAACAGGGAGGGATGCTGTGGAGTTGAACTGTTCAGTAATTACAAACCTGATTGAACAAAAGGTGTCAAGCGTTTATGAATGTGTGTGTATAACAAAGTTTGTTTTAGCTGGACGGCTGTTAGACATCAGCATTGTAATAAAGCAGAGTGAGCAGATGGCACACTAGTCCCTCTGAGCATCATAAATTCTCCTAATGAGATGCTTTCATTTTTATGACCCCGACACCATAAAATAAACATTTGCTACTAAAATGAACGAGACAAGTGAACACTGCTCTCATGAGCTCCATATTGCAGTCACGTTTAGACCTTACAAAGCTTATTTGACAAAAACTTCAACGTGGTGTTACTTTTTGAATAGTACACTGCATTTTAAAGCTTTGAGATTAGCAATTGGTTATTAAATTTAGGATTTTTTTTCTTTTAGATGAGGAAGGGATGGCTCTGACTTGAAACCTGAACACAATTTACCCAAACGTATAAACCTTTTCTGCATCATTCCTGTAACAGATTTATTTAATCTGTAACTTTGGCCATTTTATTGTGGGTTATGAGAACTGACCTGATTTTGGAGACATCCTTGAATGGCTATTTGAGAAACTGCAGGTTGTGACATCTGCACCAGTTTTCTAGAGGTTGTGTATTGGTTTAAGTAAAATGACTGTCGACATACTAACACATTAGGCATATTTCATCTCTATTTTATGGTTTATAGGGATACATTATCACTTACAGTGTTTGAGTTTAAATAAAAGCCACTGTTTACGTTTTAAATCCAAGCAGTCTGCTATTTAACAGAGCTGGGATCAGTGATCCTCATTGTACAATCATGCAGGTACAAACTCCCGCCAGAGACTTAAGTAGGATTTGTGTCTCTGCCTGAGCTGTGTGTTGCATTAATAAAGTCAATCCTTTTAAATTCAGCAAAAGGAAACTGCACTCCTTTAACAGGACATGTCCCTCATACTGGTCAGCAATCCAGTGTAGTTAGAGAGCAACCTTCTATTACTACTCCCTTTAATATTTGCATTAATTGCATCTGGATGACCAGAATCTGCCCCTTAATGACTTCTGTCTGCTGGCGGGGGGTATCTGGACTTACACTGTTGATCATGAGATGCATGATGGTCTTGGGTACAAGATCTCTGATAGATTTGTTGATGATGCAAATGTAAGAATCCACCAGATTGCGGATGGTTTCCACCTGCCGCTCTAACTGAGGATCCATGGAGAATGTGTCTACAGATGTGGCCTCTTCATTCTCCACCTTAGCGACAAGAGAAACAAACAAAACAGCAAAGATGAAGCTATGTGAGTTTATCTTAGGAACATCATCATAGTGCTGTTTCGCAAAGCTGCAATGATGTTGAACTGTTGCAGCACAGAAGTCACTAAAACTTATGAAATTACCAAATTACATGACTGGAATTGGTGCAAACTACTGAGTATAGTAATTTGTCTTTCTGAATATAGTTGGGTCAAATGAAAAATGTATCAGCAGTGGTTATATGTGATTCATACCTGGTCCTTCTCGGGATAAACTCCTGCCCTGAGGAAAGATGCTTTCCAGCTGTCAACATCATCTTGAGAATCACAAGCCAGTTCTATTTGGCGAAGGTCTTTATACACATTTCTATTCACAAGAACAACAACAAAGAAATAAATAAATCAACAAGTAGAATCTTTCACAAGGACATGCACAGAGACAACAGGTAATTGCTGCCAATTCTCAGGTGTTTGTTAACAACATAATGCTGACCTCTGCTCAGTGTTGAAGATGGCAAAGATGTGCTTTGTGGACATAAAACCTTTCTCAACGTCTCTGATTTTCAAGTTGTCCAGCGGCAGCATATACTTCTTTTCCTTTTCCTAGAACAAGAAATCAAAAACGTTTACATTGCAGATGGTAGAATTAAAGAGAGAGCTGTGAAAACTGGAACACAAAGAGAGAAAGTTTATTAGCAAACATTACCGTAATTAGAATATAGATGAAATGGAATTTACTAAGCCTAGTGTATCCCATTTGAAACATTTTGCAGAAACTTTATTCAAAACCCAGTTGTACATCATGATACTAGTCTCCTGCCCCCTGGTGAACACCAGAAAGCAGATTACACTGAAATAATTTTGACCTATGGCAATAAATAGCTCATTTACTCAAAAAATTAATTGTTGATTTTTTTCCCAGGATTTTTTAAAAGGTGAAATAAAAACTTCAGATTTTAAAAATCTGCCCAGTTCTTAAATCAGGAATTAACATTCAAAATATCAGTGTAAAATATTTTTTTCAGAAAAATGGGAACAGAAAATTCTAATAATGCTCAATTTTTTTTAAGGACACGTACTAAACTTTGTTGAAATCTTGGATCAACATGTTATATCAGTATTTATAATGTGCTGAACAAATATGATTTAGCCATTAACATCAACAATAAGTTGGTGGAAGATCCTGTTATCGTAGCAACTGAAGCAATGCACACATTAGTGAATTCATTGCAGGATATGACAGTTAACCCCTCCATCTGTATATGAACAAAAATCCATTAACCACATTCTGTGGTCTCCAGTCGAAATGAGCATCTATTATTAGCTCTGTAAAAGCCACGCCGGTACATCCAATTTCACATAAACTCATCTATCAAATGTAGTTTTATATGTGAAAAGTGGTCAAAACGTAAATCAAAAGAAAGGACACAAATCCACAACTACTGATTGATCAGTATTTACTTTGTTTTTAATAAATACAGAGAAATGGGAAGCTCAGCAGCTTAATGACCACTTTAAGAATTGGCATAATCTTCTACATCAAAGTCATCCAACAAAATCAACTGAAAAAACATTTTACTTAAATAAGCACTGATGTGGGTGTAATATTTTTTTAGATTAGAAAAAAGAATGATTACACAAGTATTAGTAGAAAGCCCATTTTATTTCTCAGAAAAAGATTTATATCTATCTCTGTGTTGGTGTTGGAAATTTCCCAACAATGGACACCTTTAATGTAAAAACACGTTCAGAGTAACGGAAATTAAATTGAAGAGAGCAGCTATAATTCTTCGTCAGCACTTAGCAGGCATGATGGAATGCATTTCCTCTTTGTCGAGGACCGCCGGGCTAGTGAGATGAAGAATGGCTTGATGAAGGGTGAAGAGGAGGAAGAGAAGAATAAAAGGAGGAGCATGAGGAGTTCTAGGGGGATGGGGTGCCAGCTTTCACTGTGGAGCAGAGACATCTGGAAGCATTTACGTTTGCACTAACAGAGTGGCGCAGACCCAACAGTTACATCACTCACGGTTCTACACAATCCCCCGCCCTCAACACACATCCACACACATACACAACTTCAAACCGTATGCGAAAACACAAATATGAGCGCCGATCGACTCAACAAACACAAACACCCAAAACATAGACCAAGTGTGCATAAAGACACACTTGTAAAGATATGACTAACGCTCTGGAGGACTCGTGTGGACAAGCACCCACACACATGCAAACTCGTACACACAATCGCCCCCTCCCCTTTGGCCCCAGTAACCCAGTACGATTTCCTGCAAATTCCAAAGTCAGATCCCGGCTGGAACATTTCAGTCCGCCTGCCACGTCAGTTTGCCTACACTATCCTACGTTTTTCACTCTCTTTGCCTTTTGCAAGAGGCGACCAACATCGAAATGAACCATTTTGGGTTTTTCTGGGCAAAGTGAGGCCACTGGCAACAAAAAAACCTATTTTTAGTTTTGGTTTGGTAAGTTCATCTTTGGGGGCTCTTTTTCTGGCAGAAGAATGAATACAACCTAGGCCTGAAATGGATCAAGCGGTGAGTAAGGCAACTACTTTCATGGTCTAGTGTATTTTCTTTAAAAAAAACTAATGGGAAAAAAAAAAAAAAAACACTTTTATATGATTTCAAAGATGTATGTGGTTATCAGTTTCTGTATTTTTAGCTGAATGATCCATAAACATGTTGCTTGTTTAGTCAGGAGGAACTTTTCAGGAGTTATTTGCATTTTATATATATTTTTTCCCCGAAGGACTATTAAGTCGTTTTATTTTAAAAAATATATGTTTAAGAAAATAAGCATATGTCACATTAGGATTAAGAGTTTTTGTCATGTACGTGACTTTGGTTAAATGTATAATTGTAACACTGTTTGCACTGTGTCATCTGTCCTACAGTCCAAGGGTAGCGACCTGTGGACGCAATGACCTCTGGGTTCTTCCTCTCAGAATCCTTCTCACACCCCCACCCCGCCTGCCCAGTGTTCAGACTACCTGTTCCTCAGCATACAGCTGAACAGTAGTCTGCACATTGGTTAGGCTGAGCAGGGATTTGCAAACACCCCCTGCATCTGATGATAATGGAACCGAATGTCCTTTAAGGATACATTTATCAAGTGTCATTTCCACATCTTAGTGCATTCTTGTGATGCTGTCTTTTCATTATTAAAAGCAGAACTTCACTCACCTCTTCATCTTTGTACCAGGACAGGGACTCAGCTGTCAGGACAAACCAGTACTCCTTGGAGCCTCCTTTCATGATACTGATGTTGATGGTTAGCCAGCCTTTTCTGATTACCTAAACAATGATGAGAATGTGTGGGAGAGACGAGGGTTGTAGGGAGAGGGGGATACCAGGACGGAGGAAAACGGCTTTAACAATCAGGGTCATGTACTATTGAAATGTGGGACTGATTAAATGCTGCATTAATGATTCTTATATTTGACTGATACTAATAAAACCTCACTCACTTACCTCTGAGATCATAGTAAAGTAGGTTTGCATTTAACTTAAAAGCAAACATTAAAACATTTCATGTCTTTCAGTCTATTACTTAAAGCATTGCAAGACGTATCAAAAGCTAAATATGAAAAGCAATACAGCATAAAGGGATCAGAACAGCGATACATGTACAGTAATACTGTGTGAAATTATGCTAAATATAAAAAAAAATTTATACAATTTAGCAAAAGCAGCATTTCACTTATACAAAAAAGGAAAAGAAAAGTAATTAAACTAACAGTACAAGATGCTGTCTAGATCATGCTTGCCCTAACTCAGAGTAAAAGATCAAGGGTCAACGGCGGTATGTTAATGTCAGAGGGTTTGTAAAGGTTAGTTTGAATTTAGTCAGTTCAAAGGCAGCTGTGTTACTGGGGTTAACTGGAAATGTATACAGAAGGCAAATATTTGATTTAATAAAGAACAAGGCAAAAGAGGTCAAAAGTAGTGAAAGCAATTAAATGGAGAGGAAAATATGTTAAGAGAAGGATAAAGATTTAAAACCGCAATGAGAACAACTTATAAGGAGAAGTGGGGAAAGAGAACGTGTGTCGGGCTAAGAGGCTGCACTGAATAAATCATTTCAGGGAAAGTAAGTAAGGCAATTTTCTAGGAGCCAACAAAACGATCTCCCTTTTTATCTTGCACTGACTCCCATGAAACTGGGTTATAATATAAAAATAATCTGTAAAAACTTGGCTCCAGAGTCATGTAAAGGTAACTGGAAGTTGTCCATTTCAAAGCCTACGTTAGCCCCGTCTCCCCCTTGCAGTTTCTGTCCTAACAGAAAGGAACTGCAGTGAGTGAATAAGGACAAGTCAAATAGTTCAAAAGTGCAAATTTAAGTATGGGAGAGGAGGCAAGGACGCGGACACTTTGCTGGTAGTTTGCCTTGGAAAAAAAATGACTCAAACTAAACAGTCAGCTAAAATATTGTTTCCTCATTTTTAACATCAGGTCAGTCCTAACACAAGAGGCTGTCACAGGTGGGATGCTTTGTTTTACACTCATTTACAAAAAACAGATAATTGTCACCAACATTAGATTATTTGAAATGTTTTTGATTTTTGGTTAATAAAATTATTAGTTCAAATCAATGAAAAAAGCAAGAGAGACATTGATTTAGTAAGAGACATGTTAATTTCAATTTTTCCTGATTGAAAGCAGGCAAAGAAATGAAGAGGTTTAAGGTCATTTTGACCAAATTAGTGATATACATCCCAAAGCTATAACAGGTCATCATATCAAATCAAGGTTATTTTGATTAACTGATTACAGATATTACAATTTGGCATTTTCAGGAAGACATTACCTTGTTTTAAACTTAAACTAAAAATGAGACAAATTTTACAAAGATTAAAAAAGTCCCTTTATTCAATTCTGCCGGTGTAATCACTTCCCACTCTCCTCATTTTTGACTCCAGTGATGTTTAGAATGATTGTCACAAGGCAAACTTTTGAGTCACCGTGTATGAGGCAGCAGCAGAGCTAAAACTCAACAACAGGAGAACTGACGCCCCCACTCATTGGTAGTAAAGTTCCTCCTTTTCTACTATTCAGCAGAAGGAACATGTACCAACATGCCACGATACAGTTAGGAGGCAAAGTAAGATACATCCTATTCTAAATATTCACTTCACAAAAATGTTAGTAGAATTACTGGCAATTACTGTTTTATTAAAGTGACAAATTACAAGTGCAAATACGTTGAGTTTTACCATGTGGACAGTCCAGATTAATGGCAACTGTCCCCAGGTACAACAAATACGACTGGCAAGTCTGTAGACTCTACCTTTTCTTCTTGGACTTCTCCTAGCACGCCACGCTGCAAAGGGGTAAAACAGCTCTTTACAGTTAAGATATTGCGTCATGTATATAAAGCAGCCGACCCTAAACTAGATATCTTAAAACTAACCATACTGGCTGACCTTCGACGGGTTCAGTTCTCCTGCACGGTCTACCTCTGCTGCCACTGGCAGGGTGCGGTTTAAATCTACGGGGTACTTACCAGAATCTCACCCTGCGGTAATAAGAAATGAAGACAAAGGAATGGTGGGGTGGGAGTTAAGCAGTGGAGGCAGCATAAAATCAAAGCCAAAACAGATGAGAAAGCAAAAGTCAGGGACAGAGAATAAAGGAGATTGAAAGGATGACACATGGAATATAGACAGAAAGGTGTGGGGGGGGGGGGGGGGGAGACAGGTTTAAAAAAACAAGAGAAGAGGAAAGAGACAAAGAGGTGGATGAACAGAGCAAAAAGAGAGAGGGGCAGAGAGAGAGCAAGAGAGTTACATGCATTTAGAATTACTTCAAATATATAGTCACAATTTGGTTATGTCATATTTGATGCTCAGCTGATCGGTGCAATGTCCATGCATACTCTGAATCTCAAATAATAAAAAGATGCTTGTGAGTTAATGGCAAAACAATCAATATCGTTATGTGATTAATTGTTGGCTTGTTTCAGAACAAGATGCCTTGGTTACATGCAAACAGCACAAAGATGAGGGCTCTTATCAAAAAGGAGGGAAGGGGTCTTATATAGAAATGTCTAAGGCAATTGCTCTCTTATTGATAGTGTCATCATCTAGGCTCATTTCAAGGATAAGTTGTACATGACTGATGAAATGTGTTAAGGATCATCAGCATACAACAAATAAAACAAAGTAGAGACATAAAAAACATAGATAAACCAGAACAACTCTGATTAAAATTAAAAAGGCTAAGATTCATTTATTACAGAGGATAATGCAGTGAAAAGCATAATTAACAACTACCGCTTAGGAATGTTCACCATGTTGTTTATAGGAGCGATAAATAAAGAGTGAACAAAACTAGAATTGGTGAACAGACCAGGGCTGAGTGGAAAAACATACCTGGTTGGGGATGGCCCTCTTCTTATTTGCAGCTGTGCTCCTCTGCTGAGCGCTGTCAGTACACGAAGACAAAAAGATAAGTGTCGCAATGAAACTAGACTCAATACAATCTGCTAAAAATATCTGCTAAACTTTCACATGGCACCATTTCATCGTACAGTCATTACAAAAAAGATTCCCATCGTTTGTAAATGTGAAAGTGTGAAAATAAAGCTTCATTATAACATTGTTATAATTACCGGTATATCACGACAAATGCACATGGAGGTTCAAGCAGTCTCAGACATACTGTACACAAAACCCTCTGTCTTTTCTGTATGCCCACCTGTTGTTGCCGTACCCTGGGGAGCTACCATCATCCAGCCTTCTGTAGTCAAGACTGAAAGTGATGTCATGAGAACCATTAAAGAACTCTTGACCTTGGAGACGTTACGTCACTCCACTTGCCATGCAGAGGCAAGACATTTAATCTAACACATGCTCACACGGGGGCTTGCTTTGTTACTTTCTTGAAAATAAATTCCAAAACAGGAGAACAGCTCCATTCAGCGATACATTACAGCAGCTGCTGCACCGGGGGGTACAATAATCCACTCACACACTCTAAACTACATAGCGATATAACACAAAAAGCCTAAATGCTTTGCAGTGTTAGACGAGTTTCTAAAGCAAAGCTGCTAAAGGTAAAGAAATGAGCTCGGCTCTTTTTCTACAGTGTGCAGTCAAGAGGAAAATCTATTTGCCAAGCAATGAAGCATGCTTGACTGGTTTTGTTTTGAAGAGAGTGATATTGTTTCATGCTGGGAAAGAGGTAAGCGACAAATGTGACCTTAATCATTTTGGCATCCACCTTCCTCCGAGGGAGAACATGTTCTCATGTAGCTCGATCACTAATTGCCATGCAAGTCAAACTGATGCCCTACAGGGTTGCAACAAGTGTGTAACGATAGATAATTCTTAAATCCGAGGCTATGGAGCGATGGTCCGGATTCTGAACATGTATTGACGATGGATTAAATGGATTACATGTCATTCTTTTGGAACTCCAGTGATCCAAAAATGCTAATAAAAGGCATCACAAACTTAAGACATCACTGTTTGTGTGTTGCAACTGGGGTCACGGCAACAAGCAGTTAATTGTACTCAACAGGTTGGGGGGGGCTTTACATACTTGGCAAAGCCTATGAAGTCCTCATGGTTTGTGTTGATGTAGGACAATTCGATGTCAATCAGCAGCAGAACCTTAAGAGGCAGAAAATGATGATTAGGATGGAAAAAATGAATTAAACACTACTTACATGTGTAACAAGGGAGAAAGTGGAAATTCTCATATCTGATATTACACAATCGTGAACTGAAAAAGACAAGCCTGAAAGCTACACCAAAATCAGACAAAGCCATTCTGATATAACCTATCAGATGAATTATACCAAGGCTGCAAGTTGGAGCATTGTGGTGAAGTTGAGAAAATGATTTTACTCAAAGGTTTCACTTTATAAACCATATAATTTAACATGTTCCCGCGCTATAGCACAACTGTCAAACCTTTTACTGCTATCAGTGTATGATCCCGTCAACTTATCTTAAAAACTGTATTCAGCCATGAGCACAATGGTGTTTTATTTATATCCCACGATGATGATGAAAAACAACATCAAAGACCAGAAAGTTTACCCACTTCCCTTACTTGCCATGTCTTCAGAGAACTGAGTAATCTCAAAGCCTAAAGCTACAAACAGCTCTTTCTGAGAAATATTAACATTTATTCTGTTTGTGGAACTTAAGACAAACATCCAAAATCAGGTCAAACCAACAGACTGAAACAACTGAGGGGAAAAACAAAAGATGCTAAATTAAGATGACTTAATATGTAACAATAAACAAGTATAATAAAATAAGCAGTATTTGTTTTATCAGTACCTGATTTCATTTTATGTCTCTCAAACTAATCAAAATCTGGCCTAACCTGCTTTGTGGTTCTAACCTAAGAAACCCTTTTTTTTTTTTTTTTAAACTTGTCTTGTCCATCATTAAACCAAAAAGAATGAAGGTCTGGCTGCTGTGTTGTATTGAGCAAATGTGCTTTGTCAAAAGCACTTTTATGTATACAAAAGAGTTAAAGAACTAAACATTAACTAACATAAAATATTTTTTAAACTATCCAGTCATAAATTAATCCAATAACTTTTTACTTTACCAAGTATACAAAACTTTCCTAACAAGGTCTGAGGAAACCTCGGATTATGTATTTGACTTGTAACTCACATACCTCAAAGCAAACAGCAGCCACAAAACAAACAAAGCAATGACACCTAATTGTTAAGAAAACCGGGGCGGCAGCAGCTCTGACTAGTTCCACTGTCATGTAAAGCAAACATGTAAAACAGAAACTTAAACGATGACTAAAACTGATGCTAGATTTTTTTTTACTCAAATCAGTGTCTGCATAAAGTCATTTAAGGCGTTATAGCCTGAATAGGTTGTCAGAGGGTCGATGTGCACTTCTTTAAGATCTGACGTGCACTTCTCTTCCTATTTGCTTGTAGTACATGTGATTGATCAGTTTCTTATACAAATTTCCAGATTTCTGGAAATTCTCTCCAAGTTTGTGCAGTAAACATGAAAGACAAACTGCAACACGATACTGTAACTCTGCATTTGAGTGCAAGAGCACATTTCATCTGCGTCAGCCCAACCAGATGCACAAGATACACAGGTATAAATCCAGCTTAAGATGTTATGTGATGAGTCACAGCAGGCAAGTATTTTATCAATGATAAAAGCATTATTTCATAATACCAACGTTTCAGCTGATATTTGGATGTATTTATGAGTACTGTGAGTTACTCTAATACAATCCAGTGATTAACGAATAAAAACTTTATTCCTCTTTTTTTTTACTCTTCAGCAGCCTGCAGTGCTTTGAAACTAGTTTGATAGCAACAACTGAACAACT
>JBAMHX010000023.1:14905789-14920849 GCA_037177515.1 Pseudomugil tenellus | reverse complement strand
ATAGATAGATAGATAGATAGATAGATAGATAGATAGATAGATAGATAGATAGATAGATAGATAGATAGATAATAAAAGCTGTGAGGCACTTCTCTTTAGATCCCTTTTCCTCTTCTGTAGAAATGACTCAGCGTGATGTCCCTGGTTTTGCCATTGGAGGCTTATCTGGAGGAGAGGAGAAGGATGATTTCTGGAGAATGGTTACTCTGAGCACTGACCACCTGCCACGGGAAAAGCCTCGCTACCTCATGGGTGTTGGGTATGTTTACTTGTCCATGTTAAATTTCACCATAAGTCTGTGGTTTGACAATAATTGACTTATGAATTTATGTGGTCATCCCCTGCTGCAGGTATGCTGTGGATTTGGTGGTTTGTGTCGCTTTGGGATGTGATATGTTTGACTGTGTCTTCCCAACGCGCACTGCAGTAAGCATTCTTTATTCCACTTTAATGCTGAGAAATCCTCCATCAATTTCATGTAGGAGTTATTTTCTGTTTACTTGGAAGACAGATTTCAGTGATATTTTACATATGATGTTTATTTTCTCTCAGAGGTTCGGCTCTGCTTTGGTACCTTGGGGATCTCTCCAGGTAAAACACAAGCAGTATTCCAAGGACTTCCAGCCAATAGACCCAGACTGCCAGTGCCCCACATGCAAGAGGTAGGTGGAGAGCAAATGAGAGTTCATCTTAGTAATAACACATTTTCCCTACAGTGCCATCATTTTGGTTAGCAGGTCCAGAGTCTACCATGAAATAAGCTTAAGAATAGTGGCAACACACGGCTGGAAAAAAATAACATGAGTAGACAGCAGGTCAGTGAGATATCAAAAGGAACATTTCAGAGAAGCTGAGCCTCTCGGCTGATCAAAGTCAAGATCTGATGCAATCTTGCTGGTTCCCTTTTAATTGGCTGATATCTGTGAAGCTCCTTGAGACAATGTCGTCTCAAGGAAATGGCGCTATACAAATAAAGTTGAATTGAAAATTTTAAGACGTTCATACACTTTGTAAAATTGTGACGACTTTAAAATTCTTACTGTCTACAGTGCATAACGTCAATAACAGATTAAGAGAATCAGAAGGAATCTATGTGGATGCTGCTGATCTTTTGGCATTCACATGTCACTGATTTTAAAAACGATCATGATTCTGATCTGGAAATCAGTGCACGGGTTCAAAAACAGCTCCAGAAATAAATGTAAACACAGTTCACGATGCAATCTACAAACGCAGGTTAAAACTCTGCTCTACAAAGAAGAAGCCAAATTGGACAAAAACCAGAAATTCTGCCATCTTTCCTGCTCCACAGTAAAATTTAAATGGTCTGAGGCAAAGTAAAAAAGTGTTTTTAGTCCACACGAATAAAATGTTGATTGTATTTTTCAAACTATGGACACTGCCTCCTGCAGACAACAGCAGATAGTTCAAAAGTCTGCATCTTTTATGGGATGGCGTTGCAGTAGTGGCTTTGGACAGGCAGTTTGCACAGATGTAAATTCATGATCAATGCTAAAAAAAATACAAGTTTTAGAGAAACATCTGCAACATTAAGGCACAAAAGATACTTATTTCAACAGGACAATCCTAATTCACATCCATCACAACAGCACAGCTTTGCGTAAAAGAAGTCGAGATGCTGAACTGAGTTGTTTCCAGTCGAAACCATAAAACAAAATAATCAGACATCAAAGGATTGAGACTTCTGAGCAGCTGAAACCCTCCTCTCTTTAAACTGCAGCAACTGATATCCACACTTTCCAGATGTTTATAGACAGTTGTTGAAAAGAGGAGGAGATAATAATGATAATAATAATAATAGGAGGGAAATTCAAGTTACTAGACAATCATAAACAACACGCTGTTCCAACTGTATTTTTCACATTTTTCTTTGCCATTTAATTTGAACTATAATGAATTATATTTTCCCTGAAATGATAAAATGCCTCAGTTTTATTCTCTGATATGATGTTTATCATATATGTGGGGGAAAAAATGTTTAATGAGATTTTCCAAACAATTCATTCTGTTTTGTTTTTAACATTTCACACAAAATCCCACCTTTTGGGCAATTTGGATTGTACAATTAATCGTTACTTTTACTGCCTCTGAGTGTGAGTGTTAGAGTCTTAAATGTGCTGCTCTTGGATGTGATTATTGTTGTTATTTGTGTTATTGTGTTATTTTTCAGACATAGTCGGGCTTACTTGCATGCTCTGTTTAAGAGCGACACTGCAGCCATGCATCATATCACCATCCACAACATTGCCTACCAGGTTAGTAATAGAAAAATCATGCACTTTACGTGATTGATAAGTTATTCAACAAATGTTAATTTTCAAAGACACTTTCTGCATCCTTACGCGATTTCCAATGTCTGGCACTATGACTCGCATTCTGCCACATATCAACATAATGTTTTTGAAAGTGTTGTTACCCATAAAGAGGCTTGATTTAAAATATTCAGCCTGATGAAAGGAAACAGCATGATTATATCCTTCCATTGTATTTATTTCTCCACAGTTTTATTCTACAGAACTAACTTGCTTTGTTGTCCTAACACTGCCTCACCTTTTGACACATCTTTGCCAAAATATGATCATCATGTCGGATAATTTGTTTCCAACTGGAGTGAGAATGATGGCCCAGAAATTTCTCCTGATGCTTATTCTGTTTAATCCACAGTTTAATATCCTCTCAGTATTTATTGGGTTGTATGAAACCAATTTCACATATTGCACAGTGAAAGAGTTACACAGAAATAAGTATCCTCTGAGGAAGCTGACCTGCAGCTGGCCTTATTCACTCTGACGCTGCACATTAGATCATTTCCTATTGCAGGTCTTTAGTAATCACATTATATTTTCCCTCAACTCATCAAACATTTCTCTTTGCAGCTCACTCTGATGCGCTCTGTGAGACAGAGCATTGTGGAAGGCCACTTCCCAGAGTTCGTACGGACATTCATGAAGCGAATGTTTCCCTCTTCGGATCAGTACCCTGGCTGGGCGGTGGAAGCTTTAGCGTCTGTCAATGTGACTTTGGACTAAAACTTTAAGGACAACTAAATGGAGGAAAGAGTGAAATAGAGACTAAAAGATGACATATTTTTTAGCTGACTTTCTTTTTTTATGGATAATTTCTCTTTCTACTCGTTTATATTTGTCATGAAGTCCTAGTTTTGCTCAAGATGAGCATGGACCATACAGTTCACATTTTGATCATTTTATATTAAATAGTGTTTATATGAGGCATAAAACTCATGAACCATCTCTGTTAATATGCTCTGGCACTTTTTGCCGTTACCATGGCTACACAGCTATACCCCCACCCACCCCCCTGAAATGGTTTTACTTTGCTGTCAGCTTTGGTGCCGCAGCAAATTTAAGTTTTTATATATATATATTATATGATAAAAACCAAATGGATCTGTTTTAGTGCTTTAACCTGCATCCCAGTATTTTTGTTGTTTACACAGAATTTCCGCTTATAAAGGAATTTATTTGAAATGAAGGCTATGCTTACGTCATGATCACCACCAGAGGGCGGAATAGATGCAACCTGGATGATGTGAAGATGATGTGAAGGCCTGCTTCTTTTTAAATAAGTAAAAAATTCAATTACAGTCTGAGATTATGCGATTTAAAATTTTTAGTTTAGGACTTAAACACATCAGGTTGCTCATAGATCAAACCCTGCATCTTTCTGTAAAACTAAATTATTTTAATGAGTTTTTCAACCTTTTAACTCCGTTAAATGTTTTGCTTGGACCTCCTAGAAGGGCTGGTTTAGGTCATAAATGATAATTATTATTTATTGGAAGTTAATTTAAACAACACCTGTCCTCTGGTGCATCCAGTCAACTGTCTTTCTATGCATCACATTTACATTTCATTAATCCTTATGTTATGACTAGAGGCTCTGTAAGATTAATCCAATTTAATGTTCTTAGTAGCAAACAAACTCCTATATAGCGTGTAAATGCAGTTTTGTTTTCCAAATTAGGGGTTTGGTTAATGGCAGGAGTTTGGGGCTGATGTGTCTTTAATTGCAAGTGTTTATTCATTAAAGTAAGAAGCAAGAAAATATTCACACAGACTTCTGACATATATATGCAAGATTTCCTGCACAGACCTGTTCAAATAACTTTATAGCAAATGTTTACAGAAACGTGAACCCTGCTGTATTTGTTACCATAAAAAATCTTTATGAATATTAGTTTCTACATCTTCTGCTCCTACTGTGCATCTTAAATATATTTAGCATATGGATGAGAGAGCTGCAGCAATCTGAGCTCCGTTGGCAAGCCATGCAGAATCGTGTTAAATGTCTCTGAATGAATATGCACCAGCAAAGCGTGGCACTAAATCACTTGGATGTGTTCTCCAGTAAGGTGGTTTCCAACATAACAAGCTTTTGAACCCGTTCTTTAATAAGGTGGTTCTTTTATAGGCTGCTTAAAATGATACTCTTCCAGTATGAAAACCAGTAGCTCATCACGCAGGTAATGAAAAGGATGCGCGTAAGAGTCGTTAGAGACTCACGACTGAGATCCCCGCAGCACAGTCTGATGGCCATTTCAGGGGATCACGTGTGTGTGATAGATTGCAGAATTAAGGGAATAATTCAGTGCAGATGGCGAAGGAGGAGAACGCTCACTGTCCACTGCTGGAAATTATTTTCCGAGTATTTCTTTGCTCAGTGGTTCTTTTTTATTTTCCATTTGGGAAAAGTGGAAGCAACTACACACTGTTGTCTACACGTTTGCAGGCAGTGAATCTATGTGGAGCGCAGGCAGGGAGGATGCTGTGAGCACAGGCAACCAGTTGCTCTCCAGCTTTCACACTCTAGAAGTGGAGCTTCCCTGCGCACCGACGGATGAACATCGACCTGTTGCCTCGGTGGGAAGAAAAGTACAAAGATTTTTTTTTTTTTATCGGAACCGATAAAGGCGATTTTTTTCTGTTTAAAGAGGGAAACTGAGGACAGTGCCATGAGGCTCTTTAGTGCTTTCAAAACTAATTTACGTTTAGAATAACAGAAGAGAAGCGGAGTTGGTTCAGGAGGCGACCACCTCCTCTGCATGGAGGTGCGGTTTGCGGTGGTATTTGTTCCGATATCTGTGTTTTAAGGAGGAGAACAATGGTCGAACTGGAAAAGGAGGTGCTCCCACTGCCCCCTCGGTACCGTTTCCGAGACCTGTTGCTCGGGGACTGGCAGACTGACGACAGGTAAGAATGCGGCTCCTTGCAGCGTTTACGCACGGCGCGCTGAATCCGTTGCGCATCCACGAGTCAGAAGAGCATCAACACCTTTTACGTGAAAAAGTATTCATTTGCGTTGCCCGTGCATTGTTTTCTGTCTCTGGACATTATGACTTAGATGTATAACAGTGCTATAATAGTTCCTGTCAGCAAAGCAGCTTGTAATAGATAATGCAACAGGTTCCTCATCTCCATGTGTGCACGCAAGCGAGTTGCGCTCATTAAAAATGGTAACTATCAAGCCAAAGGCAACATGGAAATTAAGCAATCATGACATCTAATGAGCTCGTTTCTGTTTGAATACAACAAGCCCATCTGGACAAATGTGCAAATATGAATCATCAAAAAGTCAAAGGGTGGAATACACCAAGAAGGAGGCGAAAGAATAAATACAGTAGAGGGGATTCCTACAGTCTTGCTTATTCATGTCTATTGAAGTGGCATATTCCTGATTTACAGAGAATGTATCTGCCACCTGACCAGAATATGGGGGCTCTCAGTAACTGACAGTTAAGCTTTGCTTACACTCCATTTACAGTGAAGTAGGTCGGATGTGCTACACCATATTGCTTAATTTGATTATTTCATCATGCTGTCAAATGGAATATCTTAACCTCCATTTCATGCCCGATGTCTCTTGTTGCTAGGTGGAAATGAGGCCCAAAACACTTGCTTACGGATTTGAGTGGGTGTTTCATATCAGATAATTGGAGGAACTTGCTGTTTTAAAGCATAGAGCTTACAGATAACCGATCCAGGTCCAGACAGTGTATTTAGAACAGACACAATATTAATATATTGTTTGTGACAAGCAGTAGAAGTCTTGTCTGTCAGTAAAGCTTGAGGCGCTCAGTGTATTCTTCCTAAGCAATAAAAACACTATTAAGTAGTTTGTTTTATTCCTGACCTGCAGGATAGTCAGTTGAAGCTTAAACAGGTCTGGTCTTTCTGCTTGTGCTCCTCTGGCCTCCTATAATTTGTGAACCATTGCCCAAGGACTCCTGTTCCTGTGCAGTGTGACCTCAGTCACCTGATTATAAAGGTTTTGCTGCTTGCTTCTTGGAAACCTATGAAAACCCCAATATGTGCAGTTACCTCATCCCTCTAAGAAAAGAGATTTAAAAAAACTGCTTACGAAAACAGTTTCACCAAGTTTATGTATGAAGGAAAATAGTGTATAGAAGAATTGAAGCTGCTGTGTGAGTTAAATTTGTTTGTTTTTTAGCTTCTGAGATGATTGGCAGTGTTCAAGCAAGTGTCACCGGAGTGTTGCAGCAAGCATGGATTGTTTGGTTTTTGGAAATTCCTGAAATTTTCCCTCCCTGAGCTGCAACTTCACTGCGTTGGAGGGTTCCAATGATCAGGAGCTATGTTTCCATTTCTGTATGCCCCTAATAGGATCATTAATGGCTAACAGATCTCCAGTGGAGGGAACAGAAAGGTGAAGCTCTTAATTTACCAGAGGATCTACGTTCCTACCTTCACATGGTCACGAACTGAGGGTATTAAAAGAATCGTGAACACAAGCGGTAGAAATTAGGGTGGCCAGGCTTTTTCTAGGATGAGAAGCTCGGTCATCCGGATGGGTGTCTGAGTAGAGCTCTCTCTGCATCGAGAGGTGCACGATGAGGTGGCTCAGGCATCTGGGTGGTATGTCTCATGGAAGTCTCTCTGGTTTGGCGGTCTAGATACATCCATCTCAGATGACGTCCAGCGGAAACACCCTGGATGCTCTGAAGAGAATACATCACCCAGATGGGTGGGAAGGCTTCTGGATCTTCTCAGGAGGAGGGGAGTCTGGGGTTCCCTGTATAGGAAGCTGCCTCAATGACCCAATCCCAGATAAGCAGCAATAAAATAGATAGATACAATTTGTGCGCTTAATGATGTGAAGCAGGAATGGCAAAGTTTGGTCCTCAAAATCTGTCATCCTGCAACTTTTAGATGCATCCCTTCTGATGGATATATATATATATATCCATTTGATTCAGGGTTGCATCTAAACAATTTCAGGATAGTAGTCCTTAAAGACTGGAATGGGCACAGCTGAGGGTAGTTGGGGTAGTTGCCAGTTTATGGCATAGGCCTATGTGCGTTCACTTACATTTTCATGTGATGCTTTTCTAAAGCTGTAATTTCCATCACACATTCTGCAGCCAGGGGCAAAAACCAAAAAGTGGAAATAAACCCTGCGGCGTTTGTTTTCCACTTAACATACACTGAATTATGTGTGAAACAGCTGCTATTAATAATAGATTTACTATAAACATAAGCAGAACAAAGGCGCTCTGCTTTACGCTGGCTGTACCTCAGATCAGTCATTACCTTTTTGGTTTTGGCTGTACTGGAAACTTGAATTTCCCTCTGGGGATTACTAAAGGAACTATTATTATTATTATTATTATTATTATTATTATTATTATTATTATTATTATTATTATTATTATTATATGTCTAAAAGAAATATGCTGCATGGTCAAAGATGAAAAAAATTGTTGCAAAGAAAAGAAAAACAATGCTGTTTGTTGCAGAATGTTGCCAAACTTTTTCAAGAGAAGCTGATATTGGAGCTGCTTTGGAGACTGATTAGCTTTCTGACCGAACCATAAATTCTGCTTATGATGACATTAAGAAATCTTATGAAAAGGTGAACTGAAATGGTAAATAAACAGTTTAGCAGATGGATAAACTGGTAAACATGAACAAATTAATCAAGCAGTGGCTTATGGAGCTGCCTAGTCAAAGTCCAGATTTGCATCTTATTCAATCGTTGAAGGGGGACTTGAAACTGGCAGAACTTGCCAGAAAAACCTAAAACCTTTGGCAGCTGGATTAAAAGGGAGAAGATGGGCAAAAGTGTTAAGCAACCAGATGTCACTGACTGATTAGAAACCATGCAAAATACCTAGAAATGACTTCTTCCAAACTGGACATTACTCGTTTCTGCAGTCAAGGATACACTCGTGTTTTTGTGAGTGAAAAAAGATTGTTCCCTTTGTGACAGTTTTCAAGTTTGCCCCCTTAATCTATTAAAAATTCCATAATTTTTGTGTTATTATATTTTTTTAGTCTGCATCATTTTCAAGTAGTAGTCCTGAAATAGTCAAATTTGCCATTCTATTTTTAAAGTGTGCACCTGCCACACTCTGCACCTTTTATCCTCTAATATTCAGGTACTTGTGGCTGAGTAAGCGGCCAAGCAGAAGTTCCTCTTTTGCCTATAAAGTAGCAGCTATGAAATGGACTGATTAGACAGAAAGTGAGGGCTGTGATTGATAGTGACAGAGGCTTAATGACAGCTGAATCACAGAGAGTCTGTCTGCCATGCATCATAAATCCTGATAATTTCTAACATCCCATGTGATGCTGGTGCTCATGACTGCACGGTTTGGCTAAACAGTGGTCTCACACACCAGATTCTCTATGCATAAACACATCTCCTCAACACATACGGTTATACTTTGCTCCAGTAGGAACATGCTTTACTGAGACCAGTATTGCCACCCTTTGAAATTCTTCTCTGTTGTCCTCTCTACTCACCTTTTATTGAATCTGTTTGTGTGTTACTGCGTAAATATTATAGATAGATAGATGAATGCTGATTTAATAATTCATCTCACACATAGGGATCTCCTTTTCTTCTGATGCTTGCGGTGCATTTTTATCAACTTCAGAACGAGAAACGACTTAGATTTGTTTTTCCTTGTTTGACATTTCATCATCAGCTACATCTCGCTCTTGAAATTGAAGCAAAAAAGTAAATTGAGTTGTTATCTTTGTAAATACAGAAACTGCTGCTGAAAGTTTGGTTGCAGCAGCCAGTTTATCTGACCTATATTGTTTCTAAGCGTAACTTTGGCAGAGATTCTGCTTGGTAATTAATGACTATGTAAATGTTTGTCCTTCTGTTACAGAAATGTGTCTAAGACAAAGAAGTAGGAACATTTCGAAGCCTGTTCTGATCACACCAGTGCCATTTATATTTTCTGGCAGTGAGTCAGAGGCTTCTGTTTTGAGAAAAATGCAAGATGACTAAACAATTAAATGCAGATCTTCACAACAGGCTGATAAGGATTTGACACTCAAAGGAGGTTGTTCTTTTTCTGAATTACATCCCAGCAAGCCTTCAAATTGATGGATTCTTTTTGGCTGGTTGTTGGTTTTTTTTTACTTTCTAATGAATTAACTGAAAATGTTCCCTTTCTGCCACTGAAATTCCTCCATTTCCTCTCCCAGATGTAACCTGTTTATCGGTGGACTCATTTTTACACGTTTGAGAACCATCCCAGTCGGTGTAGCAATCTTCTCGTTAATAGCACAATCACCACAGCGCATGAACACACACAAACACGACTGCCATTAAAGACTCAGTTGTACGACTTTTTTCTCAACAATTAGAAATATAAGTTTCTCCAGTACCACAATAGTCTCAGCTGGAGCATCCCAGGATTACCATACAAATTACAGGCTTTTGTTCTTAAAACAAGTTCTTATTGGCTGCCGCCTCCACATCATTTCTCCCTCAATCTGTCTCTGTCAGCTCTGCACCATCCTTTTTCTCCACACTCTTAATTCTTCCTATCAAGTGTTAAACTAGTGAAGCCAACTAAGAGCATGATCCATGAATATTACCAATATTAATGTCAGTGAGAGTTACAATGCTTTAGTGCATTTTGCACATCTCGTGTTGTTTCTTTCATGCAACACTTCAGAAAGCTGATGGCTATCTTTATCCAGAAAAGTGGACTCAAAATTTTCATAAGCATTATTTTTACTCTGCCAAGCTTGAGCTTGCATAAATGTTTTTATCAGTGCCCATGGAGCATACGAGGAACAAAAACATCCAGGAGATATGATTATGAGTGTGAGAGAAGAGATGAAAAAGCGAGACAGACCGTACATCCTCCTTCATGAATCTTGTGTACTTATTGACAGTATCATTCCCAGAAAACACCCAGACTGAGGTCTGCTGAAAGACACCCACTTGCTAATAAAATTAATCAAGGGATTTGCATGGTTGAGGGGAAGCTTGGGGCTTTACCAGTGTGATAAAAGCAAATCTTCAGCTTCTATAAATGAGATTCTAATTATTGTTGGTGGGGATAGTTTGCAAGTAGGGCTTAACGTTAAAGACTGGTCTGTTTGAGAACAAATGTGAGGGAGATAGGTGGGCTCACGTTCACTCTGAGCACGATCTGGCTGCAGAGGGTTATGAAGGGAAGTTCTTATTGTTCTCTCTGTGTAAAAGCTCTACACTGGAAATACTGTACCTAAAGGCAAAGCAAGAGACAGCTTGGTTGCACAGTTAGAATAGAGCAATCTGTCCACCCTGTTACTGTGGATAAGTTAGGAGATAAAAGACAGAAACACATAGTGTTTTTGACATGTAGTAGCTGCAGCATTTCTTGTTTTTCCCCTCATTGAACAATAGCCTGGGGGTGCAACAAGAACAGAGCAGGTGGGGGGTTTGTCTCCTTTATTTTAAGGGTATCCTTCGCTGTCAGTAGGGCCTCATGTGCTACTTAATAAATATTTTAACAAGCTTCTCAGATTTGCATGAGCACATTATCAACACTTAAGGGCTTGAATTCTTGCTGTAGATAGTAACACAGCCATTGGGCTGACTAGCATGTGCCTGACAACTTTCGGGCTCTTATGGTGCGTAATGCAGCCGGAAGACCCCACGGCATTAGTGTGGTGCACAGAGAGCTGCTGTGCCGAAATTTTGCGGGGAATCACAAACACAGTAGTCCACTGATTACATTTCCCTTCCTCCCAAACTGAGTTAACCTTGTAAGCAGGAGTTGTCTTTGCAAAGCTAGAAACGTCAGAGACACATGGGACAGACAGAGGATTCCTCTCATGTTTTACTCCTTTTGCTTGGAACATCATCCTCTGATGATGCGGCTTCTACTAAGAAAGTTTTGAATGTTTAATGTCTATGGAGGAATGTAGTAAATGCCGAATATATGACGATTGTTAGCGGAGCCGTGCATCAAGTCATGCCCTTTTATCGTACAAAAAATTAATACAAGGGTGTCTTTAAAAGTCAAAGACAAGTCCAAGTGGTGTTTCAACTGTAAACATGAGCTGTAATCCACTGGATCAACCATTGCATTCTTGAGATGAACAAAGTAGACTGCAGAAATGCAACAGCAGATCCTCTTTTAATCATCTGAATGATCATCTCAAGGGAGGGTGAGGCAAAGTGAGTCCCATCAGCGCTTTCACCAACTGACACAGGGACCATTTTAATCTATAGGAGGGTAATTCAGGAATTGGTTCGGAGCATTGGCTGCAATAAATGTGTACTTGTTGCATTTGGATTAAATTTCACTTTTTCCATAAACAGTTTTGGTTAATGTAATGTAAAGAGCATTTACTGCAGTCTGCGGAAATATAAATGCAGTCATGAGACATTTGTTTTTTCCTCTTGTTTAAGCTCTGGTAAATAAATGTAGAGGCTGAGATGCTTTTTAAAAGCTTCACTCATAATTATGTTTTCATGGAAGTGCGTGCCGACTTCATTGAAGCATTAAAATGAATTCCGTGATAGCAGAGAGTGGTATTTCTTCTGATTCTTCATTCATACAAACCAAAGAAAAAGATGTGCCTTTTAACAAAAGAAAATATCTTTTATTGAACAGTGATATGTACACACTCTCTCATTCTTTTCACCTGCCATCATTGCTCTCTTCTGTATGCGATGGTTGCGTATCTGGGTCAGGGACAAACTGTCCTCTTGGCCATTGGTTGAGTAAAGATGAAAACATCTTGCCTCTCTTACAGAGCAGCTCTGTGGGGATGTGCACTTTTCATTTATAATTGTTCTTTTTATTAAATTTAATGGCTTTTATTTATTAGTATTTGTCTTTCACGTTTTTGTTTCTGAAACAAACGGTCTCATGATAGTCGACGTTTCTTCTTGGAGTGATTGCTTGAATTTGTATTTTAATTGTAGCTATTTCACATGTTAGCTTTTTAAGCATGTTAGGTTTTAAATATACAATAAAAAATGGAAAACTTGCCCCACTTGGTTGTTTTTCTTGTATTTTTGCATTTAGAAATGATCATATCCATTGTTATTAAAAACTGAGTGTAATAATAAGAAATATTTGGACACTAATGCAGTTTTGGATGACAATAATATCAAGCTCATTCCAGACCAGTAACGGTGAAAACCTCACACAACTGAAGAAAAACACTTTGTGAATAAATTACATAAAAATTATTTGGGTTACAAACTTCAGGCAGTTATTAAATACAAATGGTTGTCAGTAAACTATTGAAAATGAACATTTATTTCACAGTTATGTTAATTTATCCAATTATATTTGCACCCCTGAGAAAAAGTAGGCTAGTTATTGAAGAACTCTCATTCCAAAACCATTTATTCAGTTTGGATACAAAAAACCCTCAAGTTAATACACTTGAAGATTGTATTAATTACAATGTCAGTTTAAAAGAACAAGAGTCGTGAAATTGTGGCAGTTCCTAAGTCTTGGCAGACTCTGGTATGTAGACTATATGCCACATTTTAGCAAAGAGTTTTGAGATAAGTGAGAAACTGACACTAAAACATGTAATTGGGACTGGTTGTTCTTCAGGGTGTACCCTGCTGGGATAGGCTACAGCTACCAGTGACCCTTAATTGGAAAGAGTGGTACAGATAATAAATAGATGGAATGAATTGGGACCAACCTGATTTTATGGTAGTACTGTACATGTAGCATTAGCAATGTTGGTTAATGCAGTCTCCCAGTAAAGAAAAAAGAGTAAAGAGTAAAAAGAGTAAAATTACTTAACTTTCCTCACTCACATTTCTACTAAGCTTTAGTTTATGTCAGCATCATTATCATGTCAATTTTCAGCATCTACAAGCATCCACCTTTTGATATTCACATTTACTGTCTTGTTACGTGGAACAATCGCCTCATGCTCCATGTTGATTTAGCCAGAGATGCTTGTAAGTTGGCAGAAGGCATTACCAGGCATCAACATTCTTTTTGGTGATATGGAAATGCAAAATAATAATAATAAAAAAGTAAAAAAAACTACTGTAAAAAAAATTAAATAGAAAAACCATATAAATAGGATACAAAGTTAATATGAGGCTGCTGAAAATGACAATAGCAATGCAATATAATACATTTGATAAAACGAGAAAACAATTTTTAATATTATGTTTAAAATGTATTGCTATATAAATTTGACTATTGAAAAATTTTTAAAGTATGTATTAATTTCACTTTGGCTGTTTCACTACTCCGTAACAGACAGGTGAAGTGGGTAACAGTAATGATCCTGTTATAATGTAGTGTTCTGGTGTCACCACATTGTTTCCACTTCCCCCCACCTAAACACTGCTGCAGAATAATTAACACTTCATGGTTGGTACATACCCCTAATGACAGCAGCCTTCTCTGGTAGGAAGGAAAAGTGTTACCCCAAAATCACATAAACTGGTTAGAGACAGCTTAAACAACACAGCAAAGAGCTTTAGGGGGAATGGGGGCAATATGACAGCTATAGTAAATGCAAAACCAGGAAAGCTGAAAATGGTCATCACCAGAAAGCAGTTTGAAAATATTAAAATCTATGTGCAAATGCTTTTGCTAATAATAACATCCATTCAACAAGTTGAGTAAAACCCCTCCAAACAAATTAAAAAAGGTAAATGACAGCAACATTCACTGAAGAGCTTTTATCAGTACTCTCCATTATGTTTTTAACCAAATGAGTTTTCCTCATTTTTTAAAATACTTAACAGAATAAATCTCCTTAATGTTCACTTAATTACCATATTTCTCCCTTTTCTACATCGCCTCTCTTACTAGTTTATGAGTTCAGTAGTAAGGTTACGAGGCAGTGCTGTGCTGCTGAGCATGCATAGATTCAGGTTTCTTTAGTCTTTTCCACTGTGTCATTAGATGGCCAGTGATGTGTCATTATGGGAGGCAGGCATGGGTGGAAGCAGCAGGAGAACAAGGTTCAGCAATCTCTCTCTCACTAAGCTCCTCCTCCACATCTCCTTCTGTCCATCTGCCCATCTGGCTACATCTGCTTATTTGACCTCTAGAGGCATCGTGTTTTCAGCTGTTAAAGAGACACTTTGATTTTATTTCAGAGAATGAGATCAAATTTATTTTACTTTTGCCTTTACTTTTTTCTTAACAATGATTAAATAGTTCATTTTGCTTGTGCTTAATAGTTGGTTCTGTTGTTAAGTTATTGTCCTGAGATGCCATCATGGAGTGTTTTTTGTTTAGAAATAATAACATTTATGGGATTTTGATTTTTTTTTTCTCACCATTCTTCTCTTGGATTAAACATCTCAATACATGGCTCACTGCGAGTAATTCAGTCAGTCCCATGGCTCAGTTCTTTATTGGACTATATTTCTAATTCCCTTTTTATGCCCTGTTGTGGTGGCTCAGCATCCACTTAAAAACACAAAAATAAATTAAAATAAAAACATCTAGAAGCCATTACAGTTTTTTGTCATGAGTCTATATGGGGTTGAGAAATGGAGAAATGCTTGCATAGTTTAATTTCATACATCAGCAAATTGCCTTTAGACAATAATAAAAAGGTAAAATAGAAGCTCAGAGGAAGGAAAAACATTTTCAAGATACCAAGGTGCAGTTTCTGTTTGATGTGGTTGTAAAAAAAAACTCACTTCTTTTTCTGGGGATGATGAACAGAAAGCTGGCACAATAGAGCTTTTTATTGGCTTTTCAAAGCTGGAACACAATGAAAACACAGCGACACCTGTGGGATATATATATATATATAT
>JBAMHX010000023.1:14862622-14890043 GCA_037177515.1 Pseudomugil tenellus | reverse complement strand
AACATGTATTTCACCCCCTATTGCGACTATTTATTAGAGATCCCTACTGGAAGGGGCAAGATTTAGGCTCTCTGTCTCTGTCTCTGTCTCTCTCTGTCATGATGATCTTTTTTTGTTGATCATGGAAATTCTGTAAAGGTTTTTGGAGAAGTCATGGAAAAGTCATGGAAAACCACTGATGAAAAAGTGTAAGAACTCTACTTAAAAGAACAAAAGAAAATCACAAACTCATGAGAAACCTGTCAATGGAAGTATGACCTTATAAGTTATATACTTTTTTTTCTACAATCATTTACTGATGACCATATCAGGAGCAATGTTCAATATTCAGTGTCCTACTCAGGGAAATTGACATAAAAGCTTCTGCAAAACTTGGTCTTTTCTAATTGGCCATGTCTTATGGCACAATCAAATACTTTCTACCATTTTAGCTCTTATTATTGGTTAAAAAGTAAATGCTGCCTTTTGACACAGATCATGTGAAAACCTTAAGACGTCACATTTACTTTTGTTAGGATTTATTATGAATTTGTAAACACATGTTCATTTAGTTTAGATAGCAGGAAAGTCAGAGTACAGGTAGAAGCATTGGTGCAAACACGAAGTCGTGTTTTCCTTTGAGTTTTCTGCACCCATTTTAGACCCAGCCTTGCACAGTAAGTCATCATGGCCTTGCCACAGCCTGTTATCAAATGTCAGAACTGTATTACTCTTGAGTGTTCAAAAGCATTTAGTAGCACACAATCAATGCTTTTAAAGGCATTGTTACAAAGACGTTACAGCCTAATTCTGCTAATGGTAGCTTTGCCACATCACTTTTTCCCTTTCTTTCTTTTGTCTATCTCACTCTATGCTGTCTTCCATCACATCAGGATCATCAGACCATCCTCAGAGCCTGGGCAGTCAAAGACTTCGCTCCAAATTGCCCTCTTTATGTCCAGATCCTCAAGCCTGAGAACAAGTTCCACGTCAAGTTTGCAGGTGGGCAGCGAGTGTGAAATCAGAGCCTGCTGGCAGTAATTTAAGATGTCACATAAAGGTTTGTTTGGATCCAATCGCTTTCACTGTATGCAGAAAATAATTCAACGTTTCTCGCTAAATGATATATGTTTTTGGTGCGAGCTGGCAGTTGATTTTGTTTGGTTTGTCACTGTAATTGTGTTGCCATCAATCAGGATGAGAACTGAAGGTTATTTTATTTTGCTGTTGCAGAGTTGTTATGATTACATTTGGAGAAGATTGCGAGCTGTAATAACTCCATGAAAATTCCAGGGTGCCATTACGGCCTTAAACATGTCTTTTCTGTCAGAGGGCTTTGGCTCCCCCAGCTCCAAAGAACTGTGGGACAGATTGGAGCAGGTTGTTGTTAAGCTTTTTAGGGGTTTCTGTGAGATTTGAATCGCCTCTACAAAGGGCATGTCCTCCTGCTCAACAAAAGACTCCAGTCAGTCATCTGTGAGTGAAGGAAGACCCAGACTCCCTTTCACTCCTTCCTTTCTCTCACACATCTCTCTACCCACAACCCTGGAGGATGTCAAGCTCAATTTTAGCTCACCACCCTTCTCCCAGCTGTCTCTATCAATGATTAACATTTTACTTTGCTACCTCTACAAAAAAATCCCTTCTTTTGATGAGATCTGCAGCGGTGCTAACCTGGTAGACGAGCGCTCCCTCAGGGTAATCTTCCTGTAGTGCTGTTCAAACACCTCGCAGTCAGACACAGGCCTTCGTTATTAGTATGGCAGGAATTGTAGCAAAGGGAGAGTTTTCTGTTCATCCATTATCACACCTTTTCCACAATACAAGATTATAAATAAGCTCTGCAGCATGAATCTCTTGCCCTTCGTCTGAAGCATGCATATGAGTTTCTTTAATGTTTTAGTGCATCCATGGTGTCTTACATGGTCGTGTGAAGTATCCTCTTTTAATTTTGTACATCAATTCATTTTTAGACATTGTGGGTATATTTTCACATTAAGTAGTCAACTGCTGTTTAATTCATCAGCATAACAACTATTCTGTGTTGAATACTAATGCGTGGAAGTACTGTCGAATTTCTAAAGGATGCCTTTAAAGCACTTTTGATGGAGCAAAGTTCATAATTAGCAGAGTTTAATGCCCTCTAATTCATGGAGTCACAATAGCTTGATTCAAGAGAGCAACCCAGCGCGTTGTCACATAGGAATTACTGAGAGTAGAGATGCCATATTTTGACACCACGCAGAATACACTCGATAAGTGATGGTGTGGGAGGCATTAATGAGCAACAGTTACAAGATTTCATTTGATCCAGAAACATCGTTTAATAGGAGCTGAGCGTTCATTAGAAAAGGACTGTCGACACTAAGTTGCAGCACAGCTGTAGACCTTCAGAAAAAATAGATCTAGGGCGTCAATTGATTATTTTTCTGTTTTTTGTTTGAATAAAAATAGCCTGTTGGCCTCCTGAGCTCAGCTTTTTGTTGCTGCGCAGTACTAATAGCAGCTCACTTTCAGCATGCATGCAATAGCGACTTGCTGATTTAATTAGCACAAGCGCTGGACCTGAGGCCTGGTTGTAATTGCCCTTTTTCCAGTCAGTGCAAATAACAACACTTGGACACACATGTTTGCACACAGGTGGTTACACCTCCGATTCCAGTTTTTAATAGAAAACACGCTGGCTGAAGACATGACTCAAAACAGCAAGATCTTAGAGTCAGAGTGATATAAAAGGAATCTGTGTGGGTGTGTGAGTTTGTCAAAGTTTGTAATTGGTTCCTCTGTCGGTCATAGTCCAGCTGTCTGAAGGATGTGCTGGAAGGAAAACGGCGAAGGTGATGGGAAGTGTGAGAATCACACTGGTGAATAGAGACACATGAAGGACATTGGAAATTGAATACAATGGGAAGAAACTTGAGTGTCGTGTCTGTGCTTTTGGAGTCAGGGCTATAAGGTGAAATGCATGTTCCAACAAATAGCTTCCGTGTTTTTGCCTCTTCCTCATCAGGCTTTAGATGCCCTTTACTCTATCAAAGCTTCGCATTTAAAATGAATTGACGGGCTGAATGGTGAGGGGAGTACTGGGTTTTGTGTGTGAGCTGCATTATGATGTGCAGCTCTGAGACAGAAAAGCATTGCCACTGAAACAGAAGATTCCCATTAAGCAGCTTTAAGTGACACGTTTATCACCTGCACACCATCAGACATGCCCGCACCTCATTAAATTATTATAAACAGCATTTACATCTTAGTGGATTTTTTTTGCTTCTCAGACTGGCTGCAGATTGATTTTTTAGCTCTCTTGTTCTGTGCTCTGATGTTTTGCCAGCAATTATTTCCTAATACACAGCACATACTGTTCTTTTTGGGCCCAGCTCAACACCAGCCTGATATGCCGGTGCATTGAACTGAAGACAATGCAATCAGGAATTATGTAGCACAGGAAATAGATGTCCCCTTGGCCCAACACACTGATTGGCTTACTACAAACATTAATCGCTCTATTGGATTTTCCTTTCAGAGAGGAGGCAGTGAGGCAACAGGTAAACGAGAGCATCATGTGTGCTCGTTCCGTTTGCTGGTTCGCCCAGAGGCAGAGTCTGTGTTAGGTGTTTGATGATGTGAGTGAGAGGTGGCACTATCAGACGCTGAATCCCCAGCCTGTTCCTGGGTTTCCCCCCCAACTTAACTAATGACAAGAAATGGATCCTTTCTGAGTGGAGAGGCTTTGTATTTAAGCAGATGCAGGAGGATTTATGACGCAGTTTTTTGGTTCATTTCTTTTTTACCAATGTCAGGCATCATTTAGACATTACCCATCTTTTCATTTTGACATTTAATCTATAAAAACACATCAAGAGACATCACACAGAGCTATGATAGCATGTTTAGCAGGTAATAAAAAGCAGCTTTACTGTATTAGCCGACTTTGCAACAATGTCATATGCTGTTTCGCAAAAGCCTCCTTAGATTGTACCAATAATTTAGAAAAACTAAATGTGATATGCTTACCTCATATCACAAATTGAAAAGTGTTGGACAGGGATGCAAGCAGGAAAACGATTACTAGGAGCCATGACCTGTCCTAAACTAGACCACAGAAGCTCATTTCTAAAAGCAATTTTTAGGTAAAACATCCCCATAATGAAAAGGCCACACAATAACAGAACTTTTTAGTTTGATGTAAGTAGTTTGATCTATTTTCATACCACCACATCACTGAAACAATAAATTACAGCATTGGTCAAGTTTCTTTTTCCTTTTCTATAAAAAGGTGCAGCAGAAAAACATGATTTGGGCTTTGGACAATGGGAAGGCAAAAACTAAACTTCTCTGATGGTTTTGTTAAAGCTGCTCCTGTAACATCTCAAATCAATAACATTCAAGTTGAGAAGTTATATTCTTTAATTGTTTTTTAATTAACAACTGTAAAAAAAACTCTGTAAAACAAGCCTACATGAGTCATTTCAATTATTGATCTCAAAGAGTCAATGCAAGGCCAAATGCTGTGCTTGTAACTCCAGATTTATACGCATTAAATTGAGATCTTGAACTATTTTGTGCTAAATCAAGCCGATGTCCCCTGAGTATATCCATGTTTCCTGACTTCACAATACTTTATAAAACATGAAAGTTGTGTCTTCAACAAACTGATGAAGTTATTAGCCTGAAATCATTCATGCGTGACCTTCGGGTTGGACTGCATCTATCGCTTGATTCAACCCTCCTTTTTTCCCATCACTAATAGAAAGGTTTGTTATTGTTCATGCTGCTTTTGCAACATGATCGCATTAATAAAATCTGGTTACAGGCAAGCACAAATTCAAACACCAGCATAGTTCGCTCAAAATAAACATAGTTTATTCTCCATCCATCTCATCGTTGCCTTTGCTCGTCTCAGTATAATGCTTAGCAGAGCATTCAGTCGCTCTGCTCCCCGACTCTGGAACTCCCTTCCCCCAGACATCAGGAACATTGACAGCTTTATCCTGTTCAAGTCCACACTCAAAACTCACCTGTTTAAAACTGCATATAATGTGTAACACTTATCTGTTTGTCCAACAGGTTTCTTAAATAGTTATTAATTATTATAGCCTTTTATTTTGTCTATCTTGTATTTATTTTAGCATCTTTATTGTATCTACCTTTTGTTCTATTTGTTTGATTGTAAGGTGTCCTTGGGTGTCCTAAAAATGTCACATAAAGGTGTTGTTTGGGTCCAATCGCTTTCACTGTATGCAGAAAATAATTCAACATTTCTCGCTAAATGATATATGTTTTTGGTGCAAGCTGGCAGTTGATTTTGTTTGGTTTGCCACTGTAATTGTGTTGTCAAATAAAATATATTATTTTTTTTTTTTTTGTAATTACACATACACAACCTCTGGAAATAAAAACTATATATTTTTACTATTGTAACTGCTAATATGATAAAAATTGACACCACAATGCTATTTTGAGGATAATGGTACAAATCATTCTCTAGAATTATCTTTTGATCTGTTCATTGTCTTTATTGTTTGGGTGATTTTATAACCTGACCTGGCGACTGACTTGGATACAATATTGATTACTGATATGGCATTTTACCTTTGTGCTTTACTGTGGGATCATCTTTGTCTCGCTTCTCTTTCTCGGTCTGTAGATCATGTTGTGTGTGAAGAAGAGTTTAAATATGCCATGCTGGCCTTAAACTGTGTGTGCCCTGGAACCTCAACTCTAATCACTCTGTTGATCCACTCCTCTAGAGGACAGTGAGTTTGCTCTCCTGCTTCTTTCATATCCCTCATTGTATCCTGCATTGATTAAATATTAAAGCAATATAATATAATATAATTGATTAAAGGTTAAAGCAATATAATCCAGTGGCTTCAGTTTGTTTTTCTTTTTTTTCTAAGAACGACACCCCAAGAGGCGTTCAAACAACGCGCAGGAGCTTTTCAAGCACTAAACAGGTAAAATATATTTAATATATTAGATTTTGGCACTTTGTGATACATTATTTGACAATTACTGTTGCTTACTATTTGGTTTTACAAGTTATTATTATTAGGCATAAAGGAGTAGCAAAAGAAATTGCTGGGTTAAGATACAGATAGGCCATGAGCACACACAAATTGTCCCTTATTAGCAGCTGCATTATCATATAGATGTTCTTGCAGAGTATACGTATTTGAATTAAGCTTCTTCAGACCAGACATGTTACGATGATTAATTATGCTTTATTTTATCTTAGGTTGATAGCATCTAGTTTATTGGTTGTGACAAAGCCCCATGACCAGAATTAAGCCTCCTCCTCCTCTGCCTTGGAAGATGGAAATTTAACATAACACTTGTTTATCTAAGGCAGTATTTGTTGCAGGCCACCCACATTCACACTCCCCCCACAACCCTGCTTCCTGTTATCACCTCTTTAGCCTCCACGGCTGAAACCATGTCCCCCTGAGGAAAGCTGCTGTCCTCTCAGCTGTGTGAAGGAGTAAATCTGGGTTATGTTGTTCAGTCATGCTGGGCATCTTCATCTCTCTCCATGCACTGATTATACTATTGATTAGAGATGTTAGATGTAACAAATGGAGCCTTGATATAAAATCTTCTAAGGTGACTCCGGTACAGAGCTGAGTTCTTCAAATAATACATTTTAAAAGTCACTCTTTCCCCACATGGCCAATCTGTCCTTTTGTTTTTTTCTGTCTGTCAGGGAAGGTGGTGCAAGTTCAGCAGATCAATGGCACCGGACCTACAGGCGCTGTTCAGCCAATGAGGTACATCACATCCGCCTGGAAGAAAGTAAATTCTTTGGGGAATACCAGGGCAAGAGTTTCACTTTCGCCTCCTTTCATGCTCATAAAAAGTAAGTGAAAATGGGATCAAAGTCAGAAATACGAGCACATCAAACTGCACGGTCTAGAGCGGCTCTCCTCTGTGCTTATGCAGGTATGGAGTCTGTTTAATTGGAGTTCGGAGACTGGACACCACCAACATTTTGCTAAATCCTGGACCATGCCACATCATGGGGGCCTCTGACACATGCTTTTACATCAACATCTCCAAAGAGGAGAACTCGGCATTTGTCAGGGGGCAGAGAGAACCATCATGGGGTAGCACAGGAGGAAATGCCAGAGGAGTACATCAAAGCATCTACCATGGACTGACCCGCCTGCCAGTTCACAGCATCATCGCCAGCATGGGTCAGCTCTTTAATATTTATAAAAATAAATAATAGCATAACCTGTAAAGCTGTTTGTGAACGACAGTGCGGCTGCAGCTGTCAGATTATCACGTTCAAATCCTATTCTGAACGTCAAAAAGTGTTCAATGCTTTACTGTGTATTTCATTAAAAATCACACTTGAAAATAGGAAAATATCAGACTCTTTGGTTTCACAAACACACCACCTAGTGGACGACAACAAAACTCCCCATCTCACTGTTTTTAAATGTTCCCAGTCCTTTCTAGATCCCCAATGTCTTGATATTCACTTCAACTTTGTCTCCATGTTTAAGGCACGGTGGCCATCGACTTGCAGGACTCCAGTGATAGCAGCCCAGAAGGCCAGGACCCAGGTAGTGCGGGGCTTGGCAGTGCAAGAGGAAGCAGAAGCAGCTCCAGGACAGAAATGGGGGGAACTAACACCTTGGCTCTGCCTGCCATGGGGGATTCAGCAGAGGAAAGACGGCATAGCATTGCCCCTGTCCTGGAGCTGGTGGATGGTGTTAATAACCCCACCTTTGACCTACTGGCGGATCAGTCAGAAGATGAAGGAGGAGAGGAAGGCAAGGATGATAGTGACAAAGATGAGAGCGCCCACTGGTGGGGCCGGCACTGCGAGTGAGTATAGTGGTAGAGTGAGTGCACATGGAGAGATGCTGAATAAGTTCAGAGAGAAATGTGGGCTTGTGCTGCAGGTGGGTGAAGGGATACCCGCTAAACTCCCCATACATCGGCAGCTCACCCGCACTGTGTCATCTCCTGCAAGAAAAAATGCCTTTCTGCTGCCTGCGCATGGACAAGGTATTTCATTTGAATGACTTTTTATACACAATGACAAAGCTATCATTCACCACATTTCTCTCTCAGGCTTGTCACCACATCCCTTTTGAGGATGCCCGCTCCTACGGCTTCAAAAACAAACTGATCATTGTGTCTGCGGAGAGTGCAGGAAATGGCCTGTACAACTTCATTGTGCCTCTACGGGCTTACTACCGACCAAGGAAGGAGCTCAACCCCATCGTGCTGCTGTTGGAGAGCATGTGAGGACATTTTTTTCTGATTCAGTGACTATTTTTGTAAATTCAGCCTCAGCCTGAATTGACACACATGCTAGTGTTCTCCATGATTGTAGATGCGAGCATGAAAGCAGCTCAAAGAAAATGTTGGTTGAACAGGTGTGTAAAATTGGTACTTCCTTCAATAACAAATGGAGGAGAAAAACGGAGCAATTTCAAGCCACAGAGAACGTGATTTGTGAAATATTTAATGCTTTAAGACAGTTTTGTGCAGTGCTTTGTGGCTTATACACAAATACAGCGGGCCAAATGAGAATGGAATCCAATAAAAAGGCAATAAAATGCTGAGTCACTCTGGCATAGTGCTGTTATTTTCAGCTTTCTCAGAAGGCCTTACGGCCATTTTGTATTTTCAAGACTGAGAGAGGGCAATCTGTCACTGTGGAAATGTTAGCGCTTCATCGTGGTATGCATACATCTCTACTGCTAGGTTGTTCATCTGTATTACTGTTCTGCTTGGTCTAGACCTGAAGCTGATTTTCTGGAAGCAATCTGTTGGTTCCCCATGGTTTTCTACACAGTGGGCTCCATCGACAAGTAGGACAGATCAAATTTCTTTCGTAAATTTTCTATTACTTTCCGGTTTCGATCATCCTCGTCTTTCTCTACAGTCTAGACAGTCTGCTGCGATGCGGAGTTACATTTGCCAACACCATGGTGGTGGTGGACAAAGAGAGCTCCATGATTGCAGAAGAGGACTACATGGCTGATGCCAAAACCATCGTCAACGTCCAAACCCTTTTTAGGTGCGAGGATGTTGTTTTTCTCTAAACTACCAAGCTCTGTAGTTGAAATGCTTGTTTTTATCTCAGTATTATGTCGCTCTGCTTCTTCCTCCCAGACTGTTTCCAGCTCTAAGCATCATAACGGAGCTCACACATCCTGCCAACATGCGCTTCATGCAGTTCAAAGTCAAAGACCACTACTCGCTGGCTCTGTCCAAGCTGGAGAAGGTAAAAGGCATCACAGCTTCAAAGCCTGCGTTTTCTTTTTATCTCATTTCCCTTCACCCACATTTCAATGTGCCAAAAAGAAAAACATAAAAAAAGCAGATCTGCATTGTGAAAGCCTGTTTATTTCACTCTCTGTGGGTTTAGAAACACATACTGACAGAGTGAAAATGATTTTAGACTTCTAAAAAAAGATAAGTGGCCAATAACAGATTGTCACCTTTCTACTTGCCTTTTATATTTGTTGTTGATGTTGTTAACGTTATTTTTGGTGGTTGGTTATGAAACCTGCCTTGAGCATTAACAACATTTAACAAATTAGGTCACTTCACAACATGAATTCTCAAAACTCCTTTAAAATGGGTGCAAGATTCATGTGAGAACAGCCTTGTCTGGCAGTACAAAAGATTTCTGGTGGAAATCCAGCTTTTTCTTGGAAGGTCTGAATACCACACTGCATCAACAGCAGTGAGGATTAATATGGTCTTGAAAGTTAATATTATTTCTCTCAGCATCATTCTTGAATGTTCTGTGTTCTCATTGAAGGAGGCTTGATATATCAGCTTTTAGGAGACATGTCCATTTTTCACAACGGTTGCTAATTTCCTGAGGACTTAATGAAATTCTTTGACAAAATTACCACAAGAAGAATGTACCACAGCACCGTTTTCTAACATCTCTTTGAACTCCTGTTTACAGCAGCTGGGTTTAGGTAATGGTTTGAGACACTCTACTGGTATATCATAATTAGCTCATTTAATTTCAAGTCACTGTAAAAAGCGAAGCAACAGCAGAGGAGTTGGAACTTCCTACTTTTAGAATACAGTGAATGCAGCATAATGCTTAATTCCAGAGACTGATTCTCTAAATGACATAGTTTTTAACCAAAGAATTCCTAAATTAAGTGAAAGCGTTTTTTTTGTTTGTTTTTTTTACTTACTAGCTGCTTTGTACAACCAAATATAGATCCCAAGTCTTATTTTTCTTTTGTGCCCTTTGAGGAGATTACAAACTCCTCTGATCTCCGAAGACAGCCAGTGTGATAAGGAGCAAAGTGAGTGATTGTGTGTGTTTGATCTGCAGAAAGAAAGAGAGAAGGGATCCAACCTGGTCTTTATGTTTCGTCTGCCCTTTGCCGCTGGGAAAGTGTTTAGCGTTAGCATGCTGGACACTCTCCTCTACCAGGTTTCTCAGACATACACTCACTGCATAACAAAGTTCCAATTCCTATTGCTGCAAAATGCCAACAGTGATCTATTTCTGTGCTCTTGTTTGTTTTGATGCCTTGCCAGTCATTTGTGAAGGACTACATGATCTCCATCACCAGGCTGCTGCTGGGTTTGGACTCCATGCCTGGCTCAGGTTTCCTCTGTGCTGTAAGTAGCCAAAAGAAAAAGAAGTAGCCTAATTTCAGCTTGTTTGGAACCGTCAGGTGCCTTAGAGGTTGATGGTTCTCTTCCAGATGAAAATCACAGAGGACGACCTGTGGATCAGAACCTACGGCAGACTGTATCAGAAACTTTGCTCCTCAACTGGAGACATTCCCATAGGCATCTACCGCACAGAGGCCCACAAGCTTCCAGTGTCTGAGGTCAGCCACTTTTGGTTTCTAGCTTGGGGTCGCATGGCTAAAAATGCAAATATCACATCTCCATCCAACCATTATCGGTACTGCTTATTCCAATGAAGGGTGCGGGTAGCTGGAGCAATCACTGGGTGAGAGGCGGGGTAGTTTAAATCTCAGCATGTCCAATTCTTACTTTATTCTAATGGTCCAGGACCAAAAATATGAAGAAAACAAGGGCTATTCTCTCGAAGCGATGGCTAGGGGTATCTCCCTGAACGCCCCTAATCCTTCTATTCCCCAATCCTCAAATAGACACAATACAATAATGTAAAGCCGCACATGTTCAGTCACAAAGCTTTGCACTTGATTTTAGGTCAATGAGACAAATAGTTCCAGAGATATTGCCCACAATCTCATTTTTTATGTGTGGGGAAACCATACATTGGATACATGTGAAATTCTATACAGATCGTCCTCTTGGGGACCTAAACACCTACACTGTGTATTAAAATACAATTGTAAAAATTGCCATCTAGTGAGGAAACCATTAATCCCAAAATGCTGAAATTCGATGCAGGTCGTCCCCTTCGGGGGCTAAACAAGTATACCGAGTATCAAATTCCAATTGTGAAAAATATTCAAGTTATCACACTCACACGAAGGATATCCAGCGGCGGTGGTCATGATGAAACCATTATATCCCAGACACTCCGCATTCGGAGGTGTAATTAACAGATTAAATGAGACTCCATTATTTAAAGACTCTTTCTGTCTGGAAAAAAATTCAGACACTTACATGAGCTGTGATGGACTGTCGGACTGTTCAGGGTGTACCCCGCCTTTCACTGCTGGAATAGACTCCAGCTACCTGCGACCCTGAATTGGATGAAGCAGTTAAGAAACTGGATGGATGGATTTGTCATTCATCGTTTGCTTCTGCTTTTAGTTTTGAGTTGCAACAAGTTTTGGTTTTGGATAAAAGCTTTATTGCAACATCGGGATTATACCACATGAAGATGTTTACAGTAAGCAGATTTAGGTAGTAACAAGTGTGTGTTTTTGCGTGCTGAAGTCCCAGGTGTCCATCACAGTAGAAGACTACGAGGACACCAGAGAACCCCGAGAACCTCTCCTGTCCCGTACCGGCGCCCACCGAAACTCCACCTCCTCAGAACCCATTTCTACTTCCTCCCACTCTTCGGACCACCCACTGCTCAGGAGGAAGAGCATGCAGTGGGCGCGACGGCTGAGCAGGAAGGGGGGTCGGGGATCCAGTGGGACCAAAGGTGGTCCGGGCAGTGCAGCAGAACGCATAAGTCAGCAGAGATTAACACTGTTCAGACGCTCAGAGAGGCAGGAACTCAACGCACTGGTGCGAACGAGGATGAAGCACTTGGGCCTTTCTCCTACTGGATTCAGTACGTCTTCAGCTTCTTTTCCTAGAAAAAAATTTCCTTTTGATGTATTATTGTGGTCCAAAGCATCTGTTTGATGTTTGTATTTCCAGCTTCGGTCCATTTCTACCCAAAGTCATCCTCCTGCTGTGAGCGGATGCAGCACAGCCTTCTCTATATCCTGTGCCTATTTTATTTCCTGCCTTACTAACCTCTTTTCTTCCTGTGTCAGATGGGATGACAGATCAAGGGAACAGACTGTCATACATCCTCATCAACCCCTCTCCAGACACCAGACTGGAGCTGCACGATGTTGTGTGAGTGAACACCGTTTATAAGTGATAGCACTGTAGAACAAACACAACAATTAGGAGAGATGTCTATTTACAGCCCCCCTGTCTGTGTTGGATCTGCAGGTACCTGATTAGACCAGACCCCCTCTCTCTAGTGCCCAATCAGGGGAGCAGCAGGAAGTGCAGCGCCGGGCTATCAGAGAGCCACAGGTTAGATATGCAGGACAGCACCCACCTGTGAGCGACTAAACAAAAAGGCGAAAAGACTAAAGTACTGTCATGAAACCACCAGAGAGAGAAAATAAACATCAATACAATCATAACGGAAAGGCAAAACAAGCGAAATGGCGAGAAAGTGACGCAGAACACTCATGTTTTCAGTCTCCGAACTCGCGCTGCCAGACGTGCATCAACCTTTTCTATACAGATGGGAATGTTTTTATTTATGCACCTCCCTATTTTCAAAGCGAAGAACTGTGGACACAGAAGTGCATTTAATTAAAAACGGTGTGCATTTGTATCTGTGTATGTGCATGTTATGTACTGCATCATGTACCGTACCTGCAGTGTGTGTGTATGTACAGTCGCATGCAAAATATTCCTGCTACTGCCAAATGGTTCAGCGATATGAAGAGGAACTGATACAAAGTTAATTAATTTTATTAATGAATTTAAAGATAAAGAAAGGAGCAACTTGTAAGAATCTAGGGTCTCCATTCCAAATGCAGTCTTAAAAAACTATTATTCAGTCTTTAAAAAACTATTATATAGTTTATAAAATATAAACTATTTAATTATCTTTGCTGAAATTATTTATCTTTTGAGTCCTGTCTTTTTTCAGGCCTCTACTTAAAAATTGAATAACAATAAGTCACATATTAATCATAAAATGAGTCTACTTGTAAACACAAGGTAGAGAGTCATAGTAAAGGACGGATCTGTGAGTATGTGTTTGTGGTTGAAGAAAAAAAACAGAGAGGTATATATCACAAATAAAAATAAATATCAGTCTTGGCTTGAAATCAAAACCAACATTTTCAGGATGAATCTGAATAATCCTGTGAAATAATACAGCTGTAGCTCCAAACATCTATCCAATCATATGTGAACATTATCACTGCAAAATACATCTGTAAAAAAAGTAAAACAGAACTAAATGAGGGAGGTTTTAGTGTAGACAGTTTATGGGAGATCCCAGTTGGTGGACTAAAGTTACTGTTAATGGAAACAGATGTTGCCTGGAAGACCTTTAAAAAGATTTAGCAGATGCTGGAGCATCCGTGTATCTTTCTAGTTCTTGCACAAACATCCTTCAACGTACAATCATGTCTGAGAGGCAGCTAGGACTGAGCCCTGCCCCCCGCACCAATGAAAAATGGATGGAAGATTTAAAAAAACATCTTTTGCAAACTAAACTAATAGATAAAATCTGAACAGGTCTTTTGGGAACGGTTGACTTAAATCCAAATGGGGGTTTTTTTCCATCACAGGGAGCAAAGGTCTGTTGTAAAACCAAAAAGAGGTGTACTCTCCCAGACATATCTGGCGATGGTTTTTTTGTGCTGCCACTAACACTTCAGTGGGCATTTTGCAGGGAAAGAGCAGAAACAACTCAGTTAATAACAGCAAAGTGCAGAAAAATGCTACATTGTGGCATTAATTGTTCTCCAAATAACATCAGAAGAACAGCACATTCTCAATGTTTCAAGCAAATGTCAAAACGCAGAGCTGTTTGCAGCATAAATGGAGTAAAAGCCGACAGTAAGCTCCTTTCTTTTTCTTTTGTGCTGCTTGCTAGTTTGCCATCTTGAATCAGGTCATCGTTTCCAGTGCTTAACTAGTCACGGTATCAGATATTTTGACCAACGGTGCCCAAGCGTTTTGCATGCTACTGTATGTATTGTGTGCATGTGTAAGTGTGTGAATGGATGTGTATGTGCACTTATGGATTCAGAGCAAGACACTGCCAATTTTATCTGGACAGCCAAAGGAAAAGTCCAGGGATATTTGTTTCGTCCTGTCTCGTAGGTGTGTTTTTTTCCGCTCCGTGTTCTTTAGTGCATTTGAAGAAGACAAAGTCTACATACCCATGATTTTCTTCCTCCTTTTTCAAGAACAGTAGTTTTATGCTCACCAGCAGCAGAAGAATCCAAAGAGCACTGGTCTCAGCAATGGGAGTCATTTGGCAGCAAACTAAACATTGCAACTGCGGGGCATTCAGTCACATTTTTTTAACAAATGACCTTTTCTTTTCTTTTCTTTTCTTTTCTTTTTTTTAATTATGCTCTACGAATGACCTTGACCTGAGTATATTGTTCTGTTTGGCGGATTTTACTCTCAACATCCTGGTCTAAATGTTTCTCTCAGTAAGTGTGAGCTGTCTTGCCACTGGCTTGTTTTTTCCTAACATGCATGTTGCAGGAAATGAACAATAAAAGAGAAACAAACGGTAAACTGTAATATAAAACCATCCTGTACAACAATTGCGCAGTAAATAGCATCAGAGAACGTTGAGTTTTTAATGCTGAATAATAAGATTTGCAAGAAAAAATGGCTGGTTTTTGTTTCCTAATGTTTTTCATGACATTAACAAGTTATTTGTTTTGCTAATTTAGAGTTAAAGTAATTGCTTTTCAGTCAGAAGTTCTCTTAAAACAACTGAAAATTAATCTGCAAAGCCTTATTTCAGAGTATTTCATAGCATTGTGCAATTTAATCTACTACATCATAGTAAACCACTTGTTTGTCTGATCATCGAGGAATTGCAAGACTTTGCAAATCTTCTTCTAAATGTGCCGTTTTTTTGACTCCATAATGGTGAAGTCGTGGTGGGAATGCAAAGCAACATCCCTGCCACTGTAGTTTCAGTGCAGTTATACTAGAAAACAAGAATTTGTACATATTAAAGTCACTCTGTAGAGCTTGTTTTGTGACTTATTGCAGTTTTAATGTAATCTTTTACAGCTTTATGTGACATCTCCTTTAAAACACATAATTCTTTTTTTACATTCAGATCAACTACATAATGGCCTGACAGTGCAGCTTTTCTGCTAACTTGGCGCACATTCCTGTCTTGATAAATGTGTTATTATTTACACTGAATGGCTTCAGTTCTCACCAAGAACAAATCAATTCATCATATACACATACAAAGCCCTTCATCATTCTTTATTCCCAGTGAGCTCAGTTTGCTGCAGTTGTTTTATTTTAACTGGGATGCCATTTGCTGAATGTGTTGGTTTGGACTCGCAGCAAAAAGCAAACATGGATCTCATTTCTCCTCCCACTTTCAAATACCAGCTTATATGCTTTCATTTGCAGTTTGTTCCTCTGGAAATGTATCTGTCAGTTTTAAAAGAACAGCCTCGTTTTAGACAACACCGATCTCCATTATTATGTTAGGACAAGCTGAGGACTAACAATATCTGAGCTCAGACTGTACACAGTTGGAAAAGAAATGCTGGATGAGCAAACAGAAATGCCTGGATATGGTCCACCCTCCTCAGCCAGAAGGAAAATCGCAGGCTGAGGTAAGAGGCTCAACTTACTCCGTTCACTGGACATTATCTGTATTCGTGCTCTCCAAATTTTTGTTCTTCAGAACTAGTACACATGAATAAAGTTGTGGAAAAAGCAAAAGGCCCTACACTAATTAAAATAAAAATAGAAATATGTGGGAGTCTTTTTATCTTTTTAATGATAAAATAATTCTCTGATTTGATATGAATTGCAAATACTGATGAAGAAGCATCACATGATCATTTTTATCACCTCTCTGGGAAAATGCTCTATTCTTTTACAATCTATATCCACCTCATGTGTCTTTGCAAACACCAGCTGCAATGAATAGCTCAGTGATCCAATATCCACCTGACATCCATCACTGTCTGCTGCGGATACTCTTCTCTCTGCCAGACAACTCTGACCTTTGTAGCATGGATCGGAGCATCCAGCAGGTGGACCCTCACTTGGGAAGAAGAGGTCTCGACCCAGACACTGGCACTCAGCAGAACACAATGTCGAGAACCATATGAGCATGATCATAAGGGTGATGCATTAAATGTCATGCTAGAAACAGATTTTACATGGCATTAAAACAAAAAAAAAAAACAACAAGAGCATGATTTTTTTTTCATTTTGTAATTTTTTGTCTCCAGTTGCGTCTTCCACATGAATGGCAACCTCCATCACATCACATATAATCCTCAGTTGTTTTCCTATTTCAACCACTCCACCCCTTTACAAGCAGATTTGCAAAGATCCTGACAAAATCCTGTTTTTTTCACAGTACACATCGGCATGGGTGGAGGAGAGCTTAGTCAGCACTGCCCTCCACTGTACCTCCATATAAAGGATGCAGTGAAACAATGTACAGGAAGACAAGTCTGCTTTAAAAAAACAAAATTTATTAAGAAGCAGAGTAGCAACATCAGGATGCATCTTTTAATGTATTTTGCATTATTTCGTAATGACTGAATGTTCATCTATGTGGGACAACAGGGATCACTGGTTTCATCCACATCTCAAACACAGTAATAAGCCATTTCTAACCTTTATCATCTGTTCAGGAGTTTGTTTTTTTATGCCAAAAAATATTCTTAACATGTAAAAAAGTAGCTGTAAAATCAGTAAACTTTCTTAAACATGTTTCAACTGCAGAACGAAAGCTAATTAATGCATTTTGTGGCCACTAGGGAGAGATTGATGCTCATGATGTGGGTGCAGCTGCTGGTTTTCCAGACTGGGAGGGAGAGGAGTTTGTCCCAGTTATGAAGGCAGAACTGTCATTTGCTGCTTGAAATGGACACTTGTTGCTTATAGGTTTATAGTCAATCACTTAATAAATCCAAGTAAAATAAACTAAATCAGTCTTGTGATTATTCAGCTCGTATCTTGTTAACTTTACACTGAGACTGAGTCTCTACTAAAGCCAGATCACCAGCTCGCACTGTTCCACACGGCGACCTTAGCAGGGCAGATTTTCAGAGGTTTCGGGTTGTTTCCATCAATGTTGGCCCCGGGGCAGAAGAAGGGGAACATCTTTTCAGTGAAGAAGTCCTTAAAGGTGTAGATGGGTGTCATGCTCAAAGGATTGGAGAAGGCCACCTCCCCTGACTCGTAGTCCAGCTGTACCCTGACCCGAGTCAGCTGCCCTTGGAAATGCAGTGTGGTGCTGGGCCGCGTCATAGCCGAATACTCACCCTCGCAGTGCGAGATCATCCAAAAGCCGCCCTCTGGACAGCCCGAGATGCGGCCTTTCCTGTCAATGGACCCCTTGACCACCCCTAACATCCAGTCCACCTTATCCCCCACCTCCACCTCCCAGGCGTGGCGGCCTGACGTAAAGCCCTCTGATCCCAGGACAAACACAAAGTGGCCAAAACGCTCAGGATTATCCGGGAGCTGCCTTATGGATCCACTGTTGGCTACAGAGGTCAGGTCTGAGGAGAGAGACAGCCAGGAGTAGGCAGTGTTTGGGTCTAGAGTGATGGGGGCTGAAAGAAGGCAAAATAAAGGACATTACTTACTATCCATCATTACACATGTTGATTATACTTAACTGAATTAAGAGCAGCGCGAGGAGTGGACTTACTGTACTGAACCACTTCCACCATCTTCTCCCACACATGGTACTTAAGGGAACTGACATACTTGGCAACGTTTATAAGAACGCCTGATGCTTTCTCCTGGTCCTTGTGAGTGATTTGTGCTCTGAAAAACAAACAGAGCAGAATAAGTAATGAGATGAAGCTGAACTGATACAGCAGCAAATGAAGAAACAAAAGCAAACACCCACCTTTTCTTTGTGTTGGTGTAATTCTAGAGAGACATGAAAAGGATTTTTTTTAATTCAGATGAAGACAAGAGAAAAGATCTGATTTAAAAAAACAGAAATAAATACTCACCTGAAGGAACAAAACGTCACTGGATGCAATCTCATTCTCAATGCTGATAACAGCATGGGAGAAGGTGAGGATATCTCTGCTGATGCTTTCAGACTTCTTCCTCATCAGCTCTTTCTTCTCCTCATCCTCCTGCTGCAAAGCAGTCAGACGTGCTTCCTCCTCCTTCTGGAGAAACTCCCGAAGCTGATCGAATTCCTCTCTGATCTGCTTCTCAGTGGCCTGAGTTTGGTTCTAGCACACATGGAAATCCACATCAAGACTGAAATATGCTGAAAAAACATGTTTTTACTGAACTCTTTCCCATAATTACATTCAGGATCAGAAGATGCTTACAGCGACCTGATCTAGGCAGCGATGAGTGTGTGATCTTGTATGTTTAAGTCCAAGATATCTATCCCAGCTTAGAACTGTGAGAACACCATCTTCACGTAGTTACGCAAGGCTGGACCAGCTCTGTCCAGTTAATGAGACTTTAGCACAACTTCCTCTTATGTGTTTTGTGGATTGGATCACAAGGGGCGTCCTCAGGGAGCAGCTTTAGGAGCATGAAGCAGAAATGTCGCCATAAGCTGCCTGAATCTTCCCCACCGGGAGCAACAGTCTAGCTGATACTGCAGGCATAGAGTCAGCTAAAGTTTACCAAGTTTCCAGTTCAGGAGGCTCAAGATGGAGCATTTTCATGCTAATGCTATAGCTGTGTCGGCCTCTTCAAGCACTGGCCTCCAGGTGCTCTGAGACAGCTCAGAAGCAAGAATGAAGCACTCGAGACTGTGAAATAGAAACCGTAAATCTGAGGCCATTGTTGTCTGCTGCAAAAAGGAAGGACTGCTCATCCCAGTTCTGGTTTGTGTGTGTTCTGGTTTGCATTATTGTTGTGGGAAGAATCTTTGTGAATAATGAGTCGCAGTGAAGATGGAGCTGAACCAAAAGGCAGACTTATAGAAACAGCTTTTTTCCAGCGTAATTTCCTCTTCGAGGTTCTTCTGCCTGTGAACCAGATCACTTTATAATGCCCTGATACATCAACTGTTCTTTTTCACCACCATGGGCTTGACACTATTTATTCTACCCTTCGCATGTTTTGTACAAAAACATTTCACCCACTCTAAGAACTTTCTAACATCTTGGCTGACAGATGTGTTTACACACCAACAAGCGAACGACTCAGCTTCAGCCAGTTGCGTCAGCTGCAATGCTGGCCTTCTGCTGTTTCGTGGAGCTGTTTATTGATACCTTGATGTGCACAGTTGTGTCATCACACTCCTGCTTGGCCTCGTAAAGGTGACGCAGGCTTTTCTTCAGAGGAATCAGCTCTTTCTTCAGCTCTGCCTGGAGGGCAAAAGGCAGAGAAATGAAATGTTTCCACATCAAGTTTTCTGAGTTTGACATTGATGGAGTTTAATGTTTAAGCCCTTCAGAGTCTCAGGGATCTCCAAATCCGGTCCTCGAGAGCTGGTTTCTTGCAGGTATTGAAAGTTTCCTGACTGAAACACACCTGACTCAAATTAAAGGGATCTTGACAGCTTCTGCTCTACACAAGCCTTCTAATGAAATTCATTTGAATTAAGTGTGTTGCTGCAGGGAAGCATTGAATCTCTGCAGGATATCTGATTTGGAGATCCCACTTCAGACACAAGCGCACTTTACCTTGAGATCTTGAGCTCCTTCTTCCAGGGGACACACTCTGTGTCCCACATGCTTCTTGGATGTGTGGCACACACAGCAAAGGACTTCAAAGTCATCCAGGCAGAAGAGTTTAATAAATTCTCCGTGTGCGACGCACTTCTCCTCCACCATCTCCAGTTCCCCCCCTGTCCTGACGGCTCCCATCCCAGCTGCAGCTGTTCTGTGCTCCTGCTCCCTCAGGAAGGTATCGGCCACATTCTTCAGGGCCAGACTGACCCTGGGCTCTGTCAGAGAGCACTTCCTCCTGCAGATAGGACACTCGCGTCGGGCCTTCTTCTTGTTCCAGAACTGCTGAAGACAGGCTCTGCAGAAGCTGTGGCTGCACTTGAGCACCACAGGCTCCTTGAAGATCTCACAGCAGACGGGACAGGACAGCTCCTCTTCTAGCATGGAGCCCGAGCGGGAAGAAACAGAACGCGGTCGAAGAGAGGACACCACCTTGGGAATTTGGAGTAGGGAAAGTTTTCCTGGCTGGGAGGAAGCTCTGGGCCGCGATGTCATGGCTCCTTCCTGTATCTGGGATCGTCTGTAGCCGTTGGGATGAAGTACTGCTCTACAGCGAGTCCAGAGAGTAATATGGGCACGCTTTGAGAGCAACCAGGGTTATAGATCAACGAAAGTTGAAAAACTGGTTTACTTCACTTCTAGTAAATAAAGGACACACTCCCGCTTTTTTTCAGAAAAAAGTTGCATAAGGCGTTTTTGTTCATTAAATTTAACTCTGTTTACATTTTAAACATGCTGTAAAAAAACAAAAAAAACATGTTGTATCTGCTGCTGTATATTGACTCAAACTGGTGGCCAGTTCAATTTGCCACTTTCCAGATGGAGAGGCCTGTAAGTGACCCCAGCAAGGACGAGCAGCACTATCAGGTTAACTCAGGTGGATCTTGTTACGTTACCTGACAGCCCGCTGACACCCAGTGATTTCACTGTCTAGTTAAATGTCATATATATTTCAGGACATAGGAGTGAGAAGAAACACAAACGGGACCATTTCTGCGAAATAAAATTGGTCAAATTGCTGGAAAGACTAAGCAGCATTTTGTCAACATGGCTCAGTCTTAGATCTGCAGGGCCATCAAGAGGACAAACAGAAGGAAAACTACTCTGTGGGTGTTATTGCATTATATTTAGACATGAGGTTAATACAGTGTTTCAGCATCCGCTTCATCACATCAGCCATATAGATATTCATCAGCTGTGAGGAGACAAAAAGTACAAAATAGCTTCTTGCATTCAGTTATACTGAAAAGGTTAACACCATTTTTATTATTTGTTAAAGACGCATTTACCAGAACGGCGTAGTTGCTGCGACATTACCAGCTGATTTACTTCCCAAGCACAAGTTATGTTGTTTGTCTACCTCCAGTCGTCAACACATCTGAATTCACTCAAACGTATAGAAATGAAAAATACAAGTTCTCTTTTAAACAACTAATCCAAGTTATTCCTTTTGCTTTATTTAATACTGCTCTGTTATAAAGTTTCAACACAGATTTTTTTCATGTTACACAAATTTTGGTTTTAAAATAGACATCACATCACCTTATATAAAAACACTAGCTATAAAAAAATAAGTCAACACAATCCACAAACCTGGAAACCAAGCCATTTCTCCCCCAAATGTACTGACCTTCTGTAACAGCATCCTAACACTGAGTTTCTTTTAACACTGTGGAATCTATGAAAGACAGGAATGTGCAGCTGTCTGCACAGCTAACATCATTACAACATGCAGTGTGTAACAGTGAGCAACCACTGATCTTTTTAGTCAAGAGCTACAGTTTACTATTTAATCCCTCTGCAACATCTTTCCAGACCTTAATAAAAAACTAAGTAAAAGAACATAAAACCAGTAGATTTCATTATGAAGAAATAAAAATATAACAGCACATGCTTGTTAAACTGATCCATAACAATAACATCAAGTGGTTCACGATGACGCTGTACTTCAGGGAGGCCTTTCACCGTGCAAAAACTCACCAGGAGAGGTACAGTGCAACCTATATTCACCTCTGTAGATGGTTTACAGTGCAGTTCAACACAGTGCAAAGTAGGAGGGAAAAAAACACTTGTTTCCTTTAATGTCAAGTAACTTATGTTTCATTTCTCCCATTTCAAATCATTTCGTTGTGTACTTGTTCCACTGCCAGCAACAACAACGGCATGCAGGTGATGTGGTCGAAGGAAAACCTCTTTACACGTGCTTGAACTTTCTGGGAAATAGCTGGAAGACAAATAAAAGCACTTGGGAAGTCACCTTCCTCTCTGTGGAACATACGCTTGGTCTCCAAAAAGAAAAACAAGGTAGAAATGCACAAAAATAGAAGGAGTGTACACAGGAATAGAAACAAACTCATGATGGTAGTGTTATGTTTTGTAGTAGTGCTGAACATCGTGGATGTAGCACGCGCACAAGGTCGCTCTGCTCCATTAGTTTCTGTGGTTACACCCGTCCAACCTTAGCATCTCCAATGGCGCCCCAAACGTCGAAAACAAACTCATCGGGGAAGGCAAAGTCTCCCAGGGTTTCGTCTAAAGCTTCAGCAAACTCATCTGGGTTCTTTTTGTCTTTTCCCAGTTCCACCATGGTGGCCGCTGAGGCAAACAAGAGAATATTTAATTACCACGAAACCGAAAAAAATCCCCCCATTAGAGCCAACGGACTTACCGAGCTCGCTGTCTCTGATTCCCATATAGCTCTCCAGAAGGTCGTCCACCTTTTCAATGGCCTTTTCCTCAAATGCTGAAGGCTGGAGGAACACAATACAACAAGTATTGTCAGGCAGCAGAAATATTTTCCAAAAGCCATAAAAAGCTGCTCTTAGCTCACCAGTTCCTCCACTGTGGCAGGACCTTTTGAGCGCAGACGAAGGGTCCCTCTGCCAGTCCCCAGCTGAACCCCTGAAGCTGACCTGGAACCTCCAGACCGCTGACTGATCATATCTATTCAGAACAAGACTGATGAGTAAATATCCGACACAACTGTGACGGTGTGGAAAGTCCGGCACTGTCCCACTTTAACCAGCTATTAGAAATTCCTCCCCTTTAAGTCAGCCAGTATAACTTATTTGGTCATATATTATCCTATTTCAGGCTGCTTGAAGATAAAACTAAAATCTTTTACTTAAAGTTAGCTTAACTGTAAGTTTAGGAGCAAGAGTTGAAGTTTAAGATGTACATGGCTACAAAAACATAATCAGTGATCATAAGCAGGAAGTCATGGAATATCATGAAATCTGCACTGAAAACATTCCCCTCTCACACCTACCAAAGGCTTTAAGAGGCTCCACCAGCTTGATGGTGAACTCCTTCCCTTTGGGAAGCTCCTTCAGCATTTTGGCAACTTCGTAGTGTCGACAGCCTATGAGGCGGTGGCCATTGATCGACTCGATCATGTCACCCACGTTGATGACCTGGATTTGATGGATGATGCTCCCTTCACGAATCCTCTGTAAAGCAGCGAGTTCTCATTAATTAATCGAGCCATTACACTATCCAGCTCATCGTTTCATCTCTATTAGAAATCATTTGAAGAGCAGCTGTCATAAAATATGCTTGAAGGTCTTACAATGACCTGTGGATGCTTATTTAGACTTTCCTCACCTTGATGAAAGCATAGCCGGCTCCATTATCAGTGATTGTCAACCCCAGAGCATCTTCTCCTTTGAATATTTCTATTTCCTTCTTCTGGCCTTTAATGTGGGCAAATATAAAGTCCTCCAGGCCAATCTGACCTCCCAACAGTTTATCCATGTCCACTTTGTGGGTGTTTAGTGTGCAAAACATAACCTTTAGAGGAAAATATAACAGTTAATTTCCACCCAGCTGACTGGGGCAAACCTGCATGTTCTTTGTGAGCAGGGTCACTCACCTCTGACGGCGGTATCCCAAAAGCCTCTCCAATCTTGGCATAAAGCTCTCGCACATTACTGAAGCCCTCGATGCGCCCTGTGGGGCTGCCGTGGGCAAGCTGAGTGTGGAAGATGAGCCGAGGTCGCATGCTGTTTGGTGGCGGAGGAAGCCCTTCAGAGGCAGCACCTTCCCCCAGTCCGACCACTCCTCCATCCAGGCCTTCCATACCTGGCACATTGAGGCCTGCGCGGATGGGCTCCGCTTCCTCATTCTCAACTAATGGGGAGGCCTTCTTTCTTCTTCCCAATCCCAGAGGCATAATAAAACTGGTAGAGACTGCTGCGGGGAGTTATGCTACAATCCCAGACAGCATACACCTGTTCAGCTAAATCAGCTGCAGGTCTGTTGGGTAGTTATGTCACAGTGGTCAAGTTGTCCTCCAGAACAGCTGGAAAGCTGTCTCAACCAGGCAGTATATGAATTTAAAAATCCACACATTAGAACAGCTCACATAGCTGGATGTGTCAAATCCAGCAGCCCGAGGAGGAACATTATAGACTGCAAAACAGAGACACGCTGTCAGACATATATTTGCAGAAGCAATGGCATCAAATTGACAATAAACCAGTCCAAACATATTGAGTCATTATCCTACATACATTGTTTATAAAAGGTCTGCTGCTATAAATGTTGGGACACAGCGTTTATTCTAGTATTTTTAAATTAACATTGACAACATTGGTCATCCTACAAAGTAACTTACTCGTTGCAGCTTATACAATCAATGCATTAGACAAAGCTAATATTAGCTGCTAGCTGTCTTTGACTTCAAACATCACAAACACTGAACACTGCGAGGCTGCAACGCGGATAGCTAATAAAAAACGCAAGCTAAATTAGTAACAGTTCATTCATGTCGTTTACCATCTCTGATGTACTGACGTTAATTAGCATGATCGCTAAACACGAGAAACAAGAAAACATGGCAGGCCAGTCATTCTTACCGAACCAGGAGTTTCAGACAACTACCGTTAGCTCTTCCTGTTAGCTTAGCCTTGCTAACGTTGCTGATGTTTGCTATCAGAAAACAGGGTTGAGACAGCAAATTAAGTTGTGTTACACCTCCACTCTTGGCTGGCAGGTGGAGTTGACCCGATCAGATTGGCAGGTAATTACAATGCGTGTGTGTGTATGTGTGTGTGTGTCGGTATGCTGTTGTAGAATTAGCTTTGTGACTGCCAAACAGGGGTGGAACAATGACGCCTTCAGGTGTACTCGTAAACACTGCTTTTGGACTGGGTTGACTGACTCCAGAAGTTTAATAAAGAGCTTTACGGGAATATTTCAGTTTGATATGTGGAGTGCATTTTTTAAAGGGGAAAACTGGTCACAAAAGAGCAAATCTAGCAACATGAGTGTTTTATCAGATTGGCTCTTTGATGAGCTAACGGGTTAAGGTTAGGTACCTTAAACTGCACATGCGATTCTTTTAGTCACAAACAGTTTTATTGCCAATATTTAACTTTTATTTAGCTGAAATACAATGTCAATGTATTTCTTTGGGCTTATTTGTTTGCTCTAACACTTAGTCATGAGACTCAACTTTAATTATTTACTTCAAAATGTGTATTTTGAACGTTTTAAACGTAAATATCAAGTTTCTGTGAAATTTGCCAAATGATGTTAGCAACACTGCGGAACAGGAAACACGTGGTAGAGATAGATCATAGTTGTAAACCAATATAACAACAAATAAATAGCATCATGGGATGTTTAACTTCATAGGACTTTTATATTTTAACCATTATCGTGATTTTACTGCCGTGCAGTGGTTACCTGTAGTAATTACAACCCTTTTCATTTCAAGTCAGACACAAGTAGTTTCAATTAAATCATTCAGTAGTTTTCTGTCACTTCTATTTGTTGTTTAGGTGGTAAGCGTTGATTTAGACAAAATAAATAATATGAACTCTCTTTAAATAATAGATCCAATAGAAGAGGAGAAAATCAAGCAAAAAAAAAAAAAAAACTACTGAAAAGACTTTTAAACCTTAAAACTTATGTATTGTAATAAGTTTCTGCTGCCCTCTGGTGGACATTATGGTTAAGTAGCAACCATGCTGAGGTCAACACAGTGCGATTACTTCCGGGTAATTCCCAAGTTATTAACAAGACAAGAAAATTCCATAATGCCCAGTATAGATTCTGGGTTATTCATGACAACCTAAAGTGGTGCTTGTACTTACGCAACCTTATATTTAATCTATAAAAACAAAAATATTCTTCTTTCTAAGAGAATTCAGTTAAAACATCCTTAAAGAAATTACACACCAAACCATAACCGTTGCAAAATCTTCCAGGTTTATTTGTATTTTCTTAATGTGGAAATGTACATCATCAAAAGATAAGAAAGGACTAAGAAAATAATCTTCTAATTTAAAGATGTGAAACACGTGTTGTTAAAATCAAAGCTTTATAAAAAGGGATTTTAAACCAAACAGGAAATAAAGCATTTCCCATTTAAAAAGGAATAAAAACATTTTAGTAAATAAATTATATTTTTTCCACACATTGTATGCCACATGTTTGTGTCACATCCCTTTTCCATTTATTGACTTTACTGCTCACCACAGCCAAAGAGGCGATACGATTACATGTCATAGTTCCCAGTGAACTGTGTAACTATTTCTAATAATAGCGTTCATCCTGGAGTGAAGTTAGGCAGAATATTAAACTAAAGTTAATACCACAGGCATTTAAATCAGGCAAACTATTTCTTCCACATGCTAGTCTTTGTATTACTTTACAAAAGCCACATTTGCATTGTTGTTTAAAAACAAAATAATTCAATGAACAGGGTACAAATTGAAGTGTTCATGATTATCACTCGACAGGATACATACTTGTGATACTCTCAGATGAACAAATTTTAATTATATGGGGGTGTGTCATTTGGCACAAAATGTTTACCAATAAATATTTTACATAATGTGTAAAAAGTAAACATCTGTCAAAACACCGATCAGGTCTTATTTTAAATCAGTGAGTTATGAGTACTTTTGCAACACAGTGTGGGCTTATTGAGATCAGTGTAGTGTCAGCACATCTAAACCTCAAGCAGGTATCATTCAGCTACTTCTCTAATACTCTTTTCCAGTTATCGACACTGTGACATCATAAGGAAAGAGTTAAGATGGACGAGACACTGAACTTTAATTGCAACAGTTAAAAAAAAAAAAGAATTCATGCTTATCATTTAAATAAGGTGCTGATACAAATGTTTACACGTCTCAGGATGCACTCGTTGTTTGTTCTACGCATTTACAGCTACATTCAAGCATACATCAGTGCACCTGAGGTACTGTAGCTGGCTGCGTGTATTTAAAACACTCCCATGAACCACATCTTCACTAGCAGGACACAGTTTCCTAAGTGGTCCGATTTCATAGCATTCATGGTTTATATATATTTTGATGACAATTAAATTGTCATATATA
>JBAMHX010000023.1:14835924-14848553 GCA_037177515.1 Pseudomugil tenellus | reverse complement strand
TCCGCTCCTCCATACTGCCCTTCATCCTGTAGAGCTTAGAAGAGAAAACAGCCGCTGCTACACACATCCAATTCCTGACTGGCTGTTTTTCTTTTCTTTTTTTTTTAATGATTCTTCCACGTTCTGGGTGTCAGGGAGTGTGTGCTGACGTTTACACCGTAACTTCATCATAGTCAACAGACTCTAGGTTATTACTTTTATCCAAAGTTGAACTGGTAGATGTGGGGCTGTCAGAGGCAAATGAGGACAGCGAAATGCAGCAAAGTCTTACTTTTATATGGTGTGTAATCTAGAGAGGAAACGGATTATGAAATAAACCTTTATTTTAGTACTGTTTTTGAGTTTTAAAAACAAAAAAATCACATTATTTTTTATAGCTTTTGGTCATGTCATCAGCACGTTTTTCAGAAAGAGCTGAGAAATCATGTGCATTATGTCTGAGTCTGCAGCCTGGCGCTGAAAACGCTACCCAGGCGCTATTATACCAATCTGAACACAAAGTGACCTTGTGCTTTTCACAGAATTCAGTACTGGTTGAACTGGAACTTAAATGGAAAAAAAACTTTGCTTTTTTTTTTCAATAAAGCCCACAAAAGGAAAAAAAAATCCTGCTCAAAGATTTATGAGGGAACGCAAGTTTTTTCTGAAATGAGAAACAAATGATTGGAACAATTGCTTTTTGGTGAACTGATTCAAAGTTAATAAACAGTCATGAGAGACATGGACTTTTATTTACGACTGGAAGAAGCGTCCATATTACATATTAAAAATACTAGGAGATAAACTGGAGATGCAGACTGATGTGGAATGTTACAATTAAAGTGGTGACAAAGAGATCCGACTATCTGTAAACATACAACATAAAATATTGCATTTTCATTAAGATATTTGCTTTGTAAACACATGTGGATTGGCTTTATTGAGCTGAAAACATTAATAATAGCATTTCTTGATAGTTTGCTATTTTCATTTGTTCGTTTTATAAAAGCACATTTCATATGCTGCATATTTTCTGGAATTGTTCCCAAAAAAATTAATCTTTACTGTTGGACCACAATCACGTTGTTACGGCAACACAAGAAACAAAAAAATAAACATACAGATCAAGTACTAGTTCTTCATGAGGTTGATATCTCAGTGTTGCAAAGGCACTGAAGACATAGTCCGAAAGAATCAGCTACTGGTGGGAATGACGTCGGGAATCAGACTGTCGATGCATTTACATTTAGTCTGATTTAAACAGCACTTTGATGACAATTAAATCAGGGAAAGAAAGTGTGTGTGTGACTAGCACAGGTACAGGAAGGAGCTGTAACAACGCAGCCCTGCACAGTCACGTCTGCGGTGGTCCACTTGCTGCAAGGCTCAGCTCTCCCCGCTGTCTGCTTTATGTTTTATAAATGCAGGAGGTCACTGCTGCTCCACTTAGGAAAAATACTTTCCCGCATCAGTTCTCTCCATGACCGGGGCACCGGGCTGAAATGAAAGCAGTTTGAATAGCAAAGACCACAATGAGAGGTAGGATGACTGTCTTTCAGCTTCTGGTCTCACAGTGAAGGTGAATTCCACTGCAGCCTCCCCCCCTCCACACACCCTCTACATATAATGTATATGAAGGGGGGTGTTAGGATCCGGATGGTAGAGGGACTGCATGCATGTTTGAGTCAATGTGCCGATCATCTCCTTAGACGTCTTCACATTCCAGGAAATGGGTTCTCTGCAGCACTTTTACGTGGCGCTCATAGATTTTGAGTGCAGGCCCGAGTCGGATAGACAACCCAGTCAGCACGTCACTGCGCTGCATTAGGAGAAGGGACTTCCCATCAATTTCCTTTGCAGGAGAGAAAATACATTTAGCTGTTTAATTTTTATTTAATTAGCTGTTTAAGACACCAGATGAGTAAATAGACGCTTTTGCATTAGTGCTTCTTTGTCGGATGTGCCAACCTGTGTTCGGAATGCCGTGGCCTGCTCTGGGAATCCTGCAGCTGAGAAGTAACTGGCAACATCTGCCACAGTCCACTGCAACAAGTTCTGACTCATCTTCTCCTTCTTCACTGAACTGGAAGAAGACCAGATTAAGAAGTAAAAACCAGGTCAGAACCAGTGATTCCAAACAGACTTGTCTGCAGCAGGGAATGTATTTTCCAAGCTTTTGCATGACCCACAGTAATCATTTAAAAAATAAGCGCTGAGCAAACTGACTAATCTGGACAATCTGCCAAAGCAGTAGGTGGGTCAGAAACGTTTTGGATCTATCCGAGCCGCAGCATAGAGGCAGGAAGATTAACTGGCTGACAGAGAAACTCAGTTGTGTTTAAACAGACAGGCTTTGCTAATTATTTAAATGAGACTTTTCTTATTGTTATAGAATACTGAGGCTGTAATTGTACAAGATCACAACTTATTTAACTAATTTGAACAAAAATCCAAATGGAAATTAATAACTGGGGCATAAAAGTTGCTATTAGGTGTATGGAACGGCAGCAGACAGGCAACACGAACTACGGAGACGGGTTAATAAGCAGTATGATACTCACACTTCATCATCACCTTTGCTGCCGTTTAGAAAACTGTCTTCAGCTGCAGTTGTGGACACGTCCAGCTTCTTCAGCGCACCTGTGGACAGAACCAAGCTGCATTAGTAAAACTAACATGCAACAGTAAATCATTTCCATTTGCAGGTCAGTTTGAACAAAAATGCATTTGGGAATGAAGATATTAATCATTTATGAGTCAAAAATCACCCGCGCTTCAAAATGGATGTTTTATTAACCCCTTCCTGCGTGAATTGATCAAAAGCAATGCTGTTTATTTTTCAGATACATTATTTTACCTCCACAGACACATGCAATGGTACCGTTTTTATCTATTAATGATAGTTTACTTGGTTTAATTTTATTTATTTGGATGTATTCCATGGAATATTTATATATTTTATTGATTATATAATCCAAATATCTTATAAACATGTAGCTGTCTCACTTTCTTTTCCTATGTATCGCTAAGGAAAACTTGGTTAATTACAATATGTCCAATTATATAATATATTTATCTATTCTTCAGTGAGCTGTAGTTTATTGGACGACTTACTATTATCCACTGAAGTGGTTCATTTATAAATATATCATTTTCCTTCATGACTTTATATAAAATAAAGCTTGTAAATAAATGTCCACTGTAGTGACCTCTGTGCATGAAAGTGTTAACTAAAAGCACTGCACTTTCTGCACTTTTTCGCTAACCCACTTGCGTGATACGACTTTTATTATTCTTATTAAAAGGTCACAGATACATAACTCGGATTTGAGGGAAGCTAGTAGTTCTATAGCAGCTCATCAGTAGCCACGTGTGAAGCTTCGGAGGCTCGTGGGTTCGGCCCGGCCTCCGACTGAACAGCTAAGCGTTTTTTATATTCTGTCAACAGAGGAGGAGCTCAAAGTGAGTCATCGCTAACAAGACGCAGCCAATGACAAGAGCAAGAAACCAGCTCAGGGGCAAACCCCAAAAAGTCAAATTAACAAACATACAGCTATAAAGATGAAGAGATAGATGAAGCGGTGGCCTCCCCAGGAAATTCAGCAGAATTTTTAAATAAGGGTGAAAGCACTCGCGCATCATTGATGTCTCCATAAGTGGCAGAAAGCACAGAGAGGAGCTTCTATTAACCCGATGAGTAACAGACTGAATAACCAGAATGTGGCAGCGTTAATGCCGAGGAAGAAAAACATTTATGAGACAACTTGAACTGTGTGACAGAGATCAGCCGGAGGAATGAAGGCTTCAGTCTGGGGAAAAGATTTCATCTGGATCAAAACAATCCCAATTTGGGAATCTTATCTTTTGCTATCCAGGGTCTGGTAATCTGTTTTACGCCTATGCCGGTTTTTCAAACTAACATTGGATTGGATCACCCTGATCTGGATTTATGGTTTTCCAGATTACAAAGTCCAGATGAGTAAAACTTAAACCAAAGCGGGCCACCAGCTGTGTAAAGAACAACAGACATGGGGTCACTTAGTTTTTATTTTGACACAAAAGGCAATAAACATCCACTTGTTTTTGTCTCTGTGACGACGCACCGGAACAACCCCAATGAGCTCCGGCTTTCCGTCAGAATGAGGGACTGACCGGACGTCTATATATATATATATATATATATATATAAAACCCTTTAGTAGGATTCAAAACCAGGGGTTGATATCAAGATTACATCTGGATCAAAACTATCTGGATTTGGAATCCCATGTTTTACTTTCCAGGATCTGCTAATCCGTCTTACTTTATGCCGCTTTTTCGGAATCCTTCTTTCTCATCTAAACAACCCACTCCGCTGAGTTCCTCTGTTTCAGGTGTTGAAATAAATTTGTTGCACTCCCACCTTTGGTAGCTACAACCCTTAAACAGATTTTGCAATGAGGAATTTACTGCTCCAAATCCCTGTTTGTAAAACCAAACCAGTTCCAAATAATAAAAGAAAACTGGCCTTTTTGGGGAACAAGCGCTTCTTAGCTAGCTGCCATGTTGATGTTAGCAGAAGTACGCTGACGTTACTATGATGTAAGGAGGCCCAAAAGATGTTGGGGAGACAAAAATCTCAATTTTCATTAAAATAAATCTTCATAAACCAAAAATTTGAATTAATCGATTAAATCCCCCAGCCCTACCATTTTCTAGATTTGATCCAATCCGATAACTGAAATCCAATCAGATTAAGTTAGAACAACTTGCTCCTTAAGACCTTAACAGTCCAGAACACATCATGTGGTGTTAAGAAAGCAAAGATCCAACAGCCACAGCTCAGTGCAGCCCGTTTGTGTCTTCGTCTGCTCATTATGACACTAGCAAGGCTTGAGGTGTGTGTGGGATGCAGCAGGGCATCACACCCCCCATTAATCTGCTCCTCCAGGGCCTCTGCATCCAGATCCAAGGATCTGAACCTCTCCAAAGAAATAAACCATTGTTCTCTGCAGAGACGGGTCAAACTTTAAATCCCATTAACTTTTCGCAGCACATAAACTTCAAACTACATGTAGTTTACGGATTCCTATCTCAACAAGCAAAAATCAGCCGACATCCCAGGAGCAGAGCTGCACGTTATGGCTTTGTAGGCAAAATGGCCACCATCTGGATGGACGGCAGCACCACAAGCTTGTGAAGCATTCAAACAACCTTCGGCAAGAACATGGGTCACGAGGACCAAACAACAAGAAGAGCAGGCTTTTCAGGAAAAGCTATCATTAGTTAAATCCCTAAATGTGCTTGTTTTTACTAGAAAACCAAATGAGAAAACAGCCCATTCATCACTTTAAACCTGATTTAAGCGACGCAGCAGCTCTAGGAGAGAAACAATACTCACAGTTGTCAGGAGGCAAAGAGAACGTCTGTGATCTTCCATCAGAGACATTCTTGATCTCATCCTGTTGAAAGCAAATCATATTCAATATAAAAATGTCAGGAGGCGCAGAGATAAAAGGAATATAAGGCAGGCAGATATTACGGGTTACAGGCCATTTACCAGTCGTGCTGCATAGTCTGGTACCAGCTGGTCAGACAAGAGGCTGCTGTCCTCCACCTTGTCTCCATCTTCTTTCTTTATGTTGTTAAGAGTGCAGGGGCTGGTAGTCCCAGAGTGGATTTCTGGCTTCATTTCAACCACTATCACAGAGACAACCAATTACAAACCATATACACGCTGATACCATCCAGGCCGGCCGCGCCAGAATAACTTCCCTAACAATGATTACATTCATACAGTGATTTGTCTGATGAGATGAAAATATTGCAGTAAGAGCACTGTTTATTGACCCGAAATAAGTAGTGCAAACGAGCTAATGAATGCAGGATAGTATCACTAAGCTAAGAAAAAACTAGTTACTGACTTACATTATGGCATTTCCTGTCAAATCCATACACAACAATTAATCATCTATCTGGTTGAAAACTCCCTCCCCACTTCTGATTCACTGCGACGTTAAGCGTCAGCATGCACATAAAAGGATATTAGTGCACCATAAGATGGAGTGAGAACATTTTCATGTGTCTAGCAGTGTGAATACCTTTGTCTCTTTGCATTCCTGGGTGCTGGCGCTCCGCTGGGCAGACAGTGGGATCATAAGCCCAGTCATTGTGCGCGAGGGCTCTGGGGCTGGAGGAGGGCAAGGAGTTGGGCCTCTCATCACCCTTCTGGAAAGAGGTACAGTCCAGATCAGAGCCAGCCCCGCAAGCCGGGTCGGGCCCAGGCCGAGGGCCAGAGGGAGAGCAGGGGGCAGAAACAGCTTGCACTGCAGTACAATGCACAGTGGCATCTTCGTGATTATGCCTGGGAGATGGTCTGTCGTGCCCATCCTGGCTCTCCTCAGCCCCCTCCTCATCAGGATTACTGTCTGTGTCCATAGCCATTGAGGTGTCCGCCTGCAAAACGCAGCAGATTTCATCACATCTCATGTTTAAATTGTTAAACTAATTTGATTAATTGCTCAATTAAAAAATAACACTTATTGTGCATTTAAGTAAAAAACCTGCAATATTAAAAGAAGCTGTTGTCATGACTGAGTGGGACTAATTGTAGGCTGAAGGTGTCACATGAAAACACGCTCATACAGATGTCGCAATTTGACCGGCGGGGTTGGAAATTACAGCCTCTCTCTTCCTCTCCGCGGTGCGGTGTTCACTCTGCCGCCGCAAACGTGCTGCTAGACTACATTATCTGACTGACTGCAAGTAGTTTTTACCATCTGCACTCGTTCCTTTCAACGGGGCGGGGGTTTTTCGACAGCGCCTTGGGTGAAAAATTACCTTGTGTGCCACTGCGTGTCCGAGACCCAGCAGTGGAGCACAAGCGCGCACTGAAGCCCGCCCCGCTCCTGCGAAAAAAAAAAGAGTCGGAATTCACCAAACACACCGCATTTTTCACAACTTTCACTCAGACGCGGTCGCAAACACACTCTGCTCGATCCTACAGTGTTTCATCTTGGATCACAAAAGCAGCTGTGTGTTCAGTCCGTCCTCCTCTCTCTTCAGAGGCCTTGTTGATCGGCGTTTTTAATAACAGAAAAGAAGGAAAGACGACGATGGGAGGCGTTTCTTTTATGTCTCCCCAAATTTTCTCCAAAGTGCGCATGGAGTTGACCTCGCCATTGTGTGTGTGTGTGTGTGTGTGTGTGTCCCACACAGAGCGCTTCCAGGGCCGAGCCGCGGCAAAAGCAGACTCGCGGTAAACCCGAGCTTTAACTCCGCGAGCAGATCAACGCAGCACTGGGACGGAGCCAGAACCAGCCGCCTCGATTTGCCAGTACACCTTCACTTTGCAATGGGTTAACGCTTTACAGTAAAAAAAAAAAGCAGGCAACACAATAACGCAAATGAGTCCTTTATCGGACACGTCTGTATCTACAATGGTAAACATGCGTAAAAAGGAAGAGAGGTGTCTACCCAAATTCATTATTCTCTCCCATTTTATGTCGACACGCATATCTTTCACAGAACAAAGTCGATTTGATCGCAGCTTAACCCAAATCGGACAGACGCATCCGCCATCTAGCGCCGGGCGAACAGTTTGCGATCGCTTCACGTTACTTCACAGTTCCCGGCTCCTGTTTGTTACTTCGTGGGGCTTTGGTGTGTCTTTAAATATCACTACGAGTAGTCGGAAGATGCTGAGGAGAAAAACCTTTTCTGCACAACACGTGATTGGACCTAACGACAGTCAACGCCAAACGTTGGACGTGACCGGCTTTGGCAAGGGTGTCCGATAATGGATCTAGGGGGTTCGACTTCAGTCATAAAAATATAAAAAAAATATAACGAAGAAAACTGCCACATTTAATTTATGGACTCTCTCATATGAGTACTTTGCTTCCCATCGTTATAGATAAAATGTTTGTTTAATGGGACAAATTCTAGCATATGTTTAGGTCCAAACGTAACGAGGAAGATCTTGAGTATCGATTTGTGAATTTTCTCATGGCAGTAACTATTGTCTGTGATGGCTGAACTTGTTTTCTAGCGATAACACAATCAAACAACAATGTCCCATCTTCCCCCATCAGGCTCCTACATTCGCGGTGTTCGAGACTTTTTTTCCCCTTCACCCACTCCCACAACGAAAAAGTCATCAAAGTTAAAAGCAAGTACTTCCGCTACATTCTACCAAAATAAAGCACCCGTTAACAAATGACAGTTAGAACACATTTATTTTTAAACCAGGCTTGCTTTACTTCCGGTATAACTTCGCTTCTTTCTTCCCCTCGCGGAATGCCGAGTTTGGGCTTGAAAAGCGCTTTCTGTCGCTGATAATGGAGGCTGTGGTTGTTGCAGACGGACTGCACCGTCCAACTTTTTACTTGTTTTCTGTTTTTGTGCTAGCAACGCTCTTTTTGTGTGCTTCCCAACCGGCGTGACGTAAAAATATCCCTCACTCGCACTACACGCGCACCTTCTTTTCTTCTCCACCTCGGTTGCGCTCGTGCGAGGTCCAACCGCCGCTCCCCGTCTGCGGCAGTTTTGGGTGCACTTGCAAATCACTCCCCCTTACCACTCCCCGCGCACAAACGGGGATAAAAAGACTTGTTTTTTAAAAAACGTATTTATTCCGCAGTCCACGCAGTGTTCGTTTTAACCCCCACCTGTGAATGTGGTGTGATGTGACAGGACAATGACATGTGAGCAGGTTAAACGTGACTGCCCACAGTGATCTATACAAACCTCCAGATCTTCCTCGTCCTGGTCCACGGCACCAAAAGCGCTGTCCCCGTTGCTTAAGTCGGAATGACTGGCTTCTTCCAACGCGTTTCTTCTCGCAGCCGTTAACGACACATCGTCCTTTTTTCTGCTTCTCCGCTGAACCTTGGCAGCGTTCCGGTATGAAATCGAGCCCTTGTAGTTAACTTTCAGCACGGTTTGTTCTTGAATCAGTTTCTCCAGTTCTGCGCAGGTTCGGTCGGGCTCGGACCCGTGTCGTCTCCGGACCATTCGGCAAATCCTTTCCAAGTCCGGCCGGGCTTTACGAGACCGCAGCGAGTCGATAGTGTCCAAAATCCACTCGCGGTACTTGGATTCAGACATTTTTTCCGTCCGCTTCTTCACTTGCTTTTGCCTCTTTTTTCCCCCCGTACCTTAGTGCGTCAACCTTAAACGTTACACACGGTGATTTTCGTGAGCCGCGGTCCGAGCCCCACTGAGAAGCGGAAACCTCGCGCTACGCCTCCTGCGTTTGCGTGTGCGCTTAAGGTGGACCGACAGAGTTACAGCGAAAAGTTTCACTCGAGAGGGGTTTTTAAGGTGGAATTCACAGTCCTGGACGGGAACTAGCGCCCGCACTCGGCTCATTTATGCGCCATTGTGGTAACTGAAGAAGGCATGTGGCTTCAACATATCAAACGTAGCCAAACAACGATAGGTTTTAAGATCAAACCGGATAAATACGTTTTAATTTACACGTGCTTCATTCTCGCACTTTGATTTACGATCGTCAAACAAAAGCAGCACAGACTAATTTGTGGCTTTTGCTTCTTGTGTTGCCTTTGGAACTGTAGGAGAATGGAGAACGATATGAAAGGGACACAAAATAATTAAAGATAAGGTTGACTGGAACTTCAACTTCCCAAAGGAAGAATGACTGGACTTAGCATTGGATTCAAATAAACACTAATGTTAACACGTGGTCTACTACAAATGTTGATTTTTTTTCTGACGCCTGAATCCGTTGTAGGCTAATTTTAAGCTTTTAACTCTTTTTTGTTTGACTGATTTACTCATTTATAGTAATTACAGTATCTTTTACCATCATATGATGATCAATAAATCTGTTTTCCTTTTTAAAACATGCCAAATCTTGGGCATCCTAGGTTGTAGACCTTATTTATTTTTGATTAAATTTCTTTTCCACCAATCTTCATTGGAAAACAATACGCACATTATGATAATCTATAATGTTAAAGTCAGTAGGAGGAAATTCCAGAAACTCCAGACTGAAACGTAGTTTTTACTGGATCTATACACAAACAGGACCGAGGTAAGTAACCTTACCTGTGATGGGTCAACTCATGCTTAAAGCATTCGCAACACTCCGTACAGCTCAACAGCTTTAAAGATGATTCCAGTTTATTCAGGGTTGTTTTGCATACTCATGCTGAGGCCCCAGAAAACACTACATATGCAGTATGCAAATATCCTTTAGGCCAGAGGTCTGGAGCTACAAGTGTCTCTTTGGACCTTTCATAACAGCCCAATAGCAGTGGCAAAACAAATGTTTTTAAATCTAATAAATACAGGTTTTACGTTTTGGTCATTAAATAACTGCATTGAACTCCCACAACATATTGACATCAAGATATTTTTTCTAGTTAATGGGATTGAAAAGTAGCATTTTTTAAAGTTTTTTTTTCTTCATTTTGATTCTCAATAGAAAAAAAACACATTTATATAAAATTATAAGTTGTTTTTTCAGGTCACCTGCGGCTCTAAACGATGTGCCGATGACAACCTTCTATGTAAAGGTTGCAGATCCCTGCTTCAGGTAAACAATGGCGTGAAAACCAACTGCCTTGAACAAAAACAGGAAAAAAAAGTCTATCAAAACTAACACTTACAACATCCACTTTTTTTTTTTTTCTTTACCTGAATGCATAAAAATAAAAAACATTTCATGGATATGGAGTGTCATCTGATATCTCCATGCAGTCCTCACCGCAGCTACAGCAGCCAACCTTAAAACCAAAACGCTCAAAACACAAGTCTAAATCTGTCCAGGCTTAAACCTTTGCATCAGAATATTTCACTACTGCATATAAATGTAGTGCAGCTGTCTGGAAACTGATTCTCTGCTGCCACAGGAGGAAGACACTCCATAATTCAGTTCTACCTACCACCTTATGGCCTGAACACCACCGAGCTACCACCGTCACTTCTTACACACACTCCTTTTATCCAATAATTACAATATCTTTGACATGTGTCAGCAATTGTATTTTTTTTACCCCCATTCTTGACAAATAAAGTAGAATTAGAAGAGATTAAATATAACCAGACATTGTAGTCTTAACAAGTAAAACTTTATTGGAATGATACATTTTGCAAAATATTATTTGTTTATATTTTTTCAACATACTCATTGTGTTCTAAGGGTATCTGTCAAGTTCTCCAGAGGGTAAGATAGTTAAGACTGTCAAAGGCAAGGATATACAGTATTGTTTCCCAAAAGGTACAATAGACTACACAAGCACTGTACCCAGGTCATGAGGAAAAAGATTAATGTTCTGTTTTTGATTTTTTCCCTCCTTTTTTTTGAAAATACAATTAGAAAATATGAACGCAAAACATCTCAGATGTAAAAAGTGTTAATGTCTGAATAAAGTGTGTGGAAACTTGATTAAAATAGAAGGCAAACAGGAGACAAGTTAATGTAGCACAGAGCAGTTGATAGCATGAAGCTGATAGAAAAAGAATTAGACATCAGATGTGAGTTGTTTTGTCTTTTTTTCTTCTTTTTAATGGGAAACACAGAAATTAAAGTTTTCGGTGTCTGAAGTGAATCAAGTGGAGTTGGCCTCTATCCTCAAACTCCAAGTCATTTTGCAGGACACATTACATGTGCTCTCTTCAATGTGTACTTTAAAAGTTTGAAAGAATTGGCGCAAATGATTTGAAAGGGTGGGACATGTTCTTCACTGTTTTCCAGAAGACTTGACAAACTGTTTGGTGATCCACTGCACTGTTTAGTGTATTTATAAAAAAAAAAAAAACATCCAAATCAAACAGCAATGACAATGCGAGCTCTGGATACAAGGATTCCTTAAAACGTGTCTGGTGGAAGTCTTGCTGTTGGCCTGCTTTTACCACATGCAAGAAAAGCCGAAGCCCACCAAAGAAACTCGTATCTTAAAAATACACAGCATGTTCCTAAACAGCACTGAAACATCTGCATTTTGAAACATTCAGAAAAGGGCATCCTGTGTTTGATCTCACTCACGTTAAGACGCTGCCAAAATAATTACTCAAATCTACTGAAATCGCTTAGTCAAAAAAAAAAAAAAAAAAAAAAAACATGTCATGTTTACAAGACTTGGACAAAAAGATTGATGCACATCAAACAATTCACAGAAGCTTCTCAGTGAGATGGACGAAATCTAGCACCTAGGCCCTGTGGAAGGGGTGGGGGGGTTAAGAGCTTACATCCCTCAAACCAAAGACAATGTGTTCAGTCAACAAACCAGCAAGAAGAGTTTGGTCTGCGATTGTCTTGCATCCACAGAAAAGAAACCTCGGCGAAAAAGAATCGGGGGTGGGGCTTTTGGAGACTTCCTTATTTTTAATTTTCTTACAGAAAGCTGGAAAAATGAAAACCACCTCGACGTTCGACATTTTAAGCTCAGATAAAGCACAGCGCTCTGACATCTTCCTTTGAAAGTGATATAGTACAAAAATAACATGCAGATGTTGAAACATATCGCTACGCTGTTGCGTATTAAAATCCACCACCATCAGTTACATACAGACAACTGCAATGTTCTGTCTGCAAATTTGGCAGAAGTTATATATATATATTTATGAAATTTTAGTTCAGTTTCACAGCTATAAGACAATGCCGAAAAAGATGGATATTTTATGTTCTCTATCATATATATATA
>JBAMHX010000023.1:14815517-14835117 GCA_037177515.1 Pseudomugil tenellus | reverse complement strand
AAATAAAATGCTTCAACTGTCATAGACTGAAAATGTGTCATCAGGCCATCAGATACAATTCTAGCTGAACAGCCACAACCTACGCTTGTTCTTGTCCTGTCAGAAACACAAGAGGCATTTTCTTTTTAAAAAAAAAAAAAAACAAAAAGGTGGGGTGCAGAGGGGAAAGAAATGAACAGGTAACAGCTGAGAAACAATCAGAAAAGGCAACACTGCTGGTTCTGTAGATCTTTCTTTACTTTGCCCTTACCCTTTCCATTTGGGGGGATTTTTACATTATTTTCCTCATCAGTCCAACCTAGTGCTTCCTGTATTCAGATCCCCTTTAACTCTCTAAATCTCCGTCTCTCTCTTTCTCCCCGCTACTCATGGTTCACATCTAGAACTCAGCAAACTCCTTTGCACACTTCTCTGTGAAAGAGACTCGGATTTCCTCTTCCTCATAGTCATCAAAGTTGCTTGTGTCACCAGGGCCTTTGCACTTGGGGATAAAGGGAGCTTCCACCTGGAAGACACAACATGGTAAAGATCACTACAACTAACGGAAAGCATGCAGCACAAACTATTAGGAAGATGGTTGTGCACGCATATTCATTCATACCTGCAAACAATTTGTTACAATAAGAAAGAGCGCCTCACCTTCCTCTGGTAGATGGCAATCCAATCAGTGGTAGCAAACCACTTGTGACCTTTGATATCGTTGACTCCGTTCCTGAGGTTGCCGAAGCGCTTGGTCAGGTCCACCTGCAGCAAATTTCTCAACAGATCCTTCAGGTCTGAGCTGAAGTGAGATGGGAAGCGAACCTGCAAACAGTGGAAGTAATGTGAGTGGATATTATCAAACGTTTTTCATTTTATAATCTTTTTTTTTTTTTTTTTAAAAGGTGAGAGCAGACGTTTGTCTTAGAACTGTAAAATGTGGTTAGCCAATGGGTTCTCATGAGTAAAGATACATGGTATTTATATGTGTTAACAGCAATTTCTGCATTTTCACTGCAGCTGCAAGACTTGCACTCTACTGATCAAGGATATTTAATTACACAAATAGGATGTGAACACAGCAGCACACTAGTTAATCCTCTGCCAATGTCCCCAAGAGAAAAGCCAGCCTGAAATAACACTGAAATGAACAAATACCTCAGGTACCAACTCAGACTTCCTTGTTGCATTACTATATTGTTATGGGTGGACCTGAGGTTACTTCTCTTATTTCCCATTTAATGTCACATCACATTTAATGGGGGTGGGGAGAAAAACCTTCACAAACTCAGTTCAACAGGAACTTCTGTGATTTGTTTCCTCCTAAAGGCCTTTACACATCTACTCCGAATAACACAGGAACGTTCACATCAGAGAGGAAATTCCATCCTGCGGTTTTGTGAGTTTTATTATTTTCGATCGGAGGTCAATTTTTCTTAATATTCACATCCAACAGATGCATAATCGACCAATCAGAGAAGGCACGTAGAAGCTCCACCAGATATGGTTGCGAGCTGTATCAAACTTTGTATCACCATGCCCAAAGCATCTTTGTCCGGGTTGAAACAGGCACTCTAAAATATCTTCTCAGCTACTTCAAACTGGGAGCATGTTGCTGAAGTAAATCCTCCAACTGCCTCATGGACGTCCTAAATTAGGTCCTGAAGCGACCGTGGTCCAGCTTCAGTTAAACTTCCCACAGTCTCCTCTCTTAAGCAGAATCGGATGTACGGATGTACCCAGTGCACTTCTTTTTTTCTTTATTTTTGCCAGCGGCAGCAAAACGTTGTCACCACTTGATGTTTTTTTCCCGCCAATGCGAGTTTGTAATAGAATTTATTCACATTGCACTTGATGTGTTTACACAGATACATTGTGATTTTGCCTCTGAATTATTCGTAGTTTCGTGTCGTGGCTATTCCCATCGGACCCAGTCTGTAGAGGATTTAGTTAGCAGGAAAGAAAAGCTACAAATTAAGCTCAAGCTATCAGAAACCGAAGCAGTTCAACTTCTTCAAGGTTTATAAAGATTTTAGGAAAAGTTTTTCTAAACAAAAGCACTTATGTAGAAACATTTGCTTACAAAAAGGCAAACCTGTAGTTTATTTTTATTCCCAACTACATAATTCATTAAATGAAAGGTATTTTGGCAATATCATAATCAATAAATCAATTTAATTTGTTTTTAAAGTGGTTTTGGTCAAATGATCCATGTTGAAATTACTAACAAAGAATTATTCTGGTAACTTCTGTCTGAGCTTACCTTCCCCGATACAATCTTTTCGTAAATCTGGATGGGCTGGTCTGCAAAAAAGGGAGGATAACCAGCCGCCATCTCATAAATCAGAACTCCCAGAGCCCACCAGTCCACTGCTTTATTGTAACCCTGAACAGAAAAAGGATACACGTTATTTATACTACACTATGACATAGAGTAAGCAGAAAAGAGTCCAACAGCAGGAACTTTGATACACGATGATTAAATGATCCCCCCCCCCATGGCATATTAATTATGAATGAGCTCAACACTTACTTTACTGAGGATGATCTCTGGTGCCAGGTACTCTGGAGTCCCGCAAAGCGTCCAAGTTCGGCCTTTCACCCTTTTTGCAAATCCAAAATCTGTTACCTAACGAGTGTACAAAGTACATAGCTCTGACCACTGACCATTTTCTGCAAGAGCATGTTTGCAAAGACATTTACGAAGAAATAGAAAAAGATTCATGTAATCCTTGCCTGGATGTAGCCCTGCTGGTCAATGAGCAGGTTCTCTGGCTTTAGATCTCGGTAGATGAGATCCAGCGAATGAAGGTATTCAAAGGTCAGTACAATCTGTGCTGCGTAGAAGCGGGCGTGTGGTTCACTGCAAAACACATGAGACTTAGTATTGACAGTCAGCAAACACTGGCGGGAAAGATTTGTGCTAAGCTACGAGTTACAACTTACCTGAATCTACCGATCCTCCTTAAGTGTGAGAACATTTCCCCCCCAGGCACATACTCCATCACCATATACAGATTACTGTTATCCTGCAGAGACAAAGGAAACGCTTTACTCACATACTCGAAATCTCCCAACAAAAAAACATACGACGCAAAGTCAAAGACGCTAATACAGACCTTAAACGAGTGCTCCAGTCGCACCAGAAAGGGAAAGCTGACGGCTTGCAGGATACGTTTCTCATTCAGCGTGTGTTCTATCTGCTTCAGCTTCACTACCTACAAAAATACAGCGAGACACGATGAGGCCGAAAATCAGCAGCTATATGATCACACACATACTAACACGTGTATGTGATGACATTTAACCTCAGTGTATTTTCTTTCTTCTTTAAATTGGGGCACATACACACTATCACTTCTTGTTCTGCTTTAAACAAACGCTGATCCGTTTCCATAGATACTCTGGCCCTTTTGTAGCACTACGAACATGCATTCGGACTCTCTAGTCTCTTTGAAACCAGAGTTCTAGGCCCGCTTGAAAGTGAACTCTGGTCCGATGTGCAGACAGCGCCGACATAAACGGGCTATACAGCGAATCAAAGCGATGCAACATACGGACATGCTGGATATTTCGCAATCCATCCAGCTGCTCACCACAACAACTCCAAGTTTTAATAGCAGAGTAAAATCAGAAGCTCCAGGACTGAATGGATGTATTGCTGATCCACTGTTTACTTGCAGTGAATGAGCTGTAATCAGTTATATTCAATTTTTTGTTTTTTTTGCTTTGTCATCTGGCGTTTTGGGAAATACCTCCTGCAGCCAGAAAGTCGTTGCAGTTTGGTCCAACTGAGTGAAGTGCAGTAAGGAAGCAAGCCAAACCAAACAGGGGGGGCTCTAGTTTTCAGAACTCCCCACACAATGAAACCGAGTACCCCCCACCCCCCCGGCATACTTTGGTATTTATGGTGTGAATGGTTCCTGATAAGCAGAAGAACCCAAGTTCAGCAACTGCTTTGTTTTTTTTAACTTTGGGATCATACACCATATATACTGTACCTTCTGTTTGTCAAGTATCTTCATGGCAAAATGCTGGCCTGTCTCTTTGTGTTTAACCAACATGACTCGACCAAATGAACCAGTGCCTAAGGTCTTCAAACGCTCAAAATGGTCCAATGCTGCAGTTTGCTGGAGGGACAGAAGATGACATTGCATTTTAGACAAATAAAAAAAAAATTAAAGCCAATAATTTGACAATCTTGCATTATTTATCAATATTTCATTCATAAAAATGAGGAGAATTTTCTAATGAAATTTTGTTTTCATGTAAAATGTATGTGTTGTATTTTGTTTGGTGCTCATATAAAATTACATCAGTCAAGCCCAGCAGAGGGTGCACTGCTCCAGTAAAATAAATATACATGTTCAGAGTTAGTGCAAGGTTTCACCTAAATAAGGGACATGACATGCAAAGACCAAAAGGTTTTACTGTAAAATTTTCTGTCACACCAAGCACTTTCATCTCTTCAAAAAAGGGATATATATATTTTTTTTTTCCATCAAAAACTGATCATATGCTGTCTCACCTGTGCTGGGTTCTCCCATTTTTTCAGGAAATCCTCTTTGGCTTTGGCAAGAAACTCCTTCACTGAAAACATAAACAAAGTGTGTGTTCAGATATAAAAAAAAAAAAAAATCCAACTTAAATAATTATAAATGGCTTATCCGCTTTACTCTAATCACTTGAGGCCCAGTAAAAGATATAACGTAAGAGTGTTGTAGAGTAACTCTCAAATAAATAAATAAAGTCAAACCAGCAAGTGAGCAGAATATTCAGCAACTACACATATTTCATCCTGAGAATGTGTTAATTTTACTTCTACTGGCAGCTACACAAGACAACTATTTGTAACATACAGCTAAAGTGATGAACTAAATCAATGTTTAAATAAATAAATAAATAAATAAATAAATAAATAAATAAAGCTTTGCTGCTATCAGTACTTGCAAAAATTCCAACAAGAAAATGAACATAAAAAGCTATGAAGGTATGAAGTAAACTGCCTGCCAACTTGGGGAATATAATGATTTAATGTAGTCGTTGAATTTACTTGCGACTGCATGTCTTGTACACTCCAGTGAAAAGAGAGGCAGAGCTGTCAACTTATCACCACATAGTGGTGGGAAAGCTCAGATGGTGCGGGTAGGAGACCATCAGACACAAACGTGTTGTGAGGGTCTGCTTGGGAACGTCTGGAGGACTCTCCTGTCAGAAAGAGCTTCAACCGTGTCCCGGGTTGATGGATGCAGTCGGGCTGAAGGAGTTGTCTTACTAGGCCTTTTTGTGACTCTAGAGCACATGTGTCAAAGTCAGGTCCTCGAGGGCCAGTATCCAGCTAGTTTTGTTGTTTCCCGCACTAACACACCTGATAAAAATCAAATCGATCCAACAGGTTCTTGACAAACTTTTCATTAATTTCATTCAGCTGTGTTGGAGCATGGAGACAACAAAAACCAGCAGGGACACCGGCCCTCGAGGACTGGACTCCGACACCCCTGCTCTAGAGGCAGCTGACGGGTATCAGGAAGCTAAACTGAATGCTGCTTCGGCAGTTGGGTGTAACAAGGGAGAAGTTTGGAGAGGCCATAATGATTTATGCCGCACTGTTTCAAGGACATCTTGGTCCACCATCTGGGGTGGGTCAGGGTGCACCATCAACACTGTGTAGTAGCGGTGGGATTCTGCTGACCTCGACTCAGGATGTTGTGGGTCAACGGAGGGAATGATTCAAAGACCTCAGTCCCACAAACACGCTGTCCGATGAAGGAGCAGAGACTGAGGATGAGGGGCAAGTTCTCATTTCTCCAAAGCTGAGGTTGCCATGGTGATTTAAAAGCTTATCATTGGCAGGCCTTTGGGGGTGGATGGTATGTCATGGGTGCCAGTATGCAATGGGGCTGTCTTGGCAGACACACCAGCATCGCATGGACATTAGAAACAGTGTCTATAAAATGGCAGAATGGGGTGTTGGACACCTTCAAGAAGGTTAGCTCAGAGGGAAAATATTAACTTAGCTACATTGAGGGTATCCAGTGTGGTGACCCCACGGTTGCGTCTCTGCTCTTTGATGGTTCTTTTGGCTTCATCATGGTAGTGATGTCCAGCTCTTGCCGGAGTCATTCTTAGCACAGTATGAAGTGGTTTGGATGGAAATCAGTACCCCAAATCCTAAAATATAGTCCTCAGCAGGAGAAAGGTGGAGCGTCTGCTCCATGTTGAAGAACTTAGGTCCACTGTCTTTTTCACAAAATATGGGAAAGACGGAATGGGAGAGCAAGTGGATCTGTGCGGTGTCTGCAGTGAGGAAGGTCTGTTTAGGTGAAGAAGGAGCCAAAAGACAAAGCTCTTGATTAACCAGTGGATTTATCTTTCTACCCTTGGAAACTGCCATGACATACGGCCTGTGGGTGGTGACCAAAAGAACAAGCTTGTACATACAAGCAGCTAAATTAAGCAGCTCAAGTTGAGAAGCTTGACCATCCGAGGAAGGGCTCAGAGTAGAGCCGCTGCTCTTCCACATCAAAAGGACCCAGATAAGGTGGCTTGGGAATCGGGTTATGATACTTCCTGGGTGCCTCCCTGAAGATGGACAGACTATATCCCCTGGCAGGACTTAAGGGAAAACCCCAGGGTTTCCCTGCTCAGGCAGCTGCCTCCATGGACAAGTGGCAATATGGATGGATGGATTTTGCATTTTTCTTTCTTGTATTGTTCGTTTATTTTTTTCTGCATACCGGGAGCATTTTTGCACATAATTAAAATACATTTACACACTAAATATTGTAGGTTTAAATGAGCTTTTTTGTTACAAAGAGAAAAATTAATCTGGACTAAAAATGCAATATAAACATACATTTCACACACTCGTATACAGTAAGTAGGTCTCTAGTCCTGTTAACAAACACAGCTATAGATTACACCAGCAGTGCAGAAATAAAATGTGGAATACACAAAATTATAGACAAGACACATGGCAGTGGACAGATTAATTACAACTCTGCATACATACTGTAAATATGGAGAAGTTCAATTTTACCCCTTATCTTTATGGGGTTAATAACAATGCTATGTGGGAACACAGAGATAACCAGCCCTTCCTCATTCCTTCTCAGTGCACCAGTCACAGCTTCTGAGGGAATTCTCCTGTTTCTACCATTAACCTTTGTCAAAAGAGGAAAGTTGTAAATGAACTGCTGCCACGGAAATTACAAAAAATTCTATTTACTATGCTCCTACATCACATTTTTGAATATCAAACCATAACATAAATTATTATGATTGATATAGCCCGACAATTTAGATGCATTTTTACCCAGCTGTAAGGTAGAGATACTAATGAAATTATAGTTGCTTAGATGTAAAACAGTGTTTTTTTCCCTGATCTAATGGAAAGATAACCCATGTGAGGGCTTACAGGACAATGTGAAACGTCTATCTGATGATAAACAACAGCCTAAAGGCACAGTTTATATGAAGTCAGGCAGCTATTAATAGTGAAAGTAAATAGCAATTTATCAATCAGTTTAGTGATAGAAATATTTACACTAATGAGTATTTGGAGTTGCATTTTAATTTTGAAAAAAGAAGTTAATATCATGTCAAGGTCGTCCGCAAAACACAAACTATCCACACACGAATGCCTAAAGCGATCTTTATGCACACACGCTCACAAGAACTACACAAAGCTCAAACCTCGCGTAGTTGATCTGATTTCCTGCAAACTCTCTAAAGACTTGCAGCTCCAACAATAGAATGGGAGAAAGCCAGCAAAAAACAGCAGAGACTAAAGTTCACACAAACATGCCAGGAGCACTGTAGCTCCCACAGAGAGAAAGCGGAGTGGTCACCAGGGAGAAAGCATTTCCCGTGAAACTTACTCAACTTCCAAGCCAAAAAAAAAAAATCTTAAAATGGAGCCATTAAAAGAACAAGTTGGACCTGTGCCGATAAATAACATGGATGCTGTGGAAAACTCATCTAGGATCTAAATAACCAAATCAATCAATGTCTCTTATAGAGAACATCCATGTCAGTTTGTCAGGTTTAGGCGCTTTGCTGCCATAGTGACCTTGAAAGTGAACTTAGAGACGTAAAAATAAACCACTAATCATGCTTTAACCTTAAATTCCTTACCATCTGGGAGGACTATGGGTACCTCTGATGCTGCAGCATCTGCTGAGCGCAACACTGATTCACTTGAGCGCGAAGATGACTCCCTCTTCCCTGCATGCCTTCTGGAGCTCTTCCTGTCACACATCCAGCCTGCTAAAGTCTCCTCCTGTACGTCTTCCTTTGCCTCTTCCTCACAGCCACTGACTCATGACCTATCCTCCACCTCCGAGTGCACTCTGGTCAGATCCGCACACCTACAAAAAGCAGTTAAGTATCCTTGCCAGCAGAATGTCTTCAAGCTTCCCAACGTCTGTCACTTTGCTGGAGACCACGATGAAAATGAAGCATCCACCTCAACTGTGCTGTCAAACGGCATGGAGGGCAGTGCTGCTCCTGTTAATACTCACACAGATCAATTGGACCCTTGCTTGGTTTGTATCAATATTTATTCTGTACACAAAGTGCTCTCTGCTGTTCCCTCTCATGTCAAACACACACACAAACGCACATGTACACACACAGTGGCTATATATTGATCTAAACAGGGGCATAATCACCAGGGGGAGGGGCATAAAACACTAGCTGGTATATTTATCCAACCCAGAGATGAAGTCCTTTGGAAAACTAGGCCTAAGTAAAGACCCTTGAGATGAACTGCACCGATCTAGATGCAACTAAACTTCCCCTTAATTAGTAGGACCAATCAGTTGTCACATCTTTGATGAGAAAAAAAAAACTTGGAGAATCTGGGTGTTTTCAAAAACATGCAAGTGGAGCTCACGGGAGAGACGAGCAAAACAGGAACGCTCTACCATAGTCAAACTTTTTCTCCGAGCCTAAATGCACCAGAGTCTGTATAGTGCCAGGGCTGAATTGATCCTCCGAAAATAATCAATCCTACATATCTCCCCCGGGCCTCACTGGCCCACTCTGACGCAGAAACAGAGAGGTTATATTAGGGCGAACTGACCGACATTCAACCGTGAAGCACGCTAAATCAGGTCTCAGTCGCCGCCCGGCCTTGTTCAGATGGCATTCTTATGCATCATGTGGTGCATCACAAAACAGTTACGGGGCAAACGAGAAATGTGTTTGCAAGTCTTAATAGGTGAGAAATCAATTTCTGCTAAATATAACCAGGGGACATTAACTAGAAATTCCACCAATGGAAAGTTGTTTTATTATCTGTCCAGAAACAGTCTAAATAGTTTAGCTGTTTTAGATTAAAGAAAAATATATCTTGCCCAGTAATAGGGGTGTATGTTAAAAAGCCCTGTTTTTATAAGTGGATTGCATGTGAACAGACATAAAATGGTGAACTTTGTAGCTTTGGCCTTCAAAAATGAATCATCCTAACCAGAAGCTGAAATGCATGCGGTAAGAAACTTATGGTGATCATTTTTAAAGCATCTGGTGCATCTGACCTCAAGGCCAGACCGTTTAAAATAAAATCCATCATCAAATCAGTCATTTACAATATTTGCTAAAATTTTGCAAAGGTTTGTTACATTTTTATGGTAGTTTTTTAAAAAGAAAAAAAAATCTGGTTTCGTTCTACAACATAATTTTGTATTAAATTTGCAGAATTTATGCATCTGAATAGGATCAAAGTGTGTGTGAAGATTTCACCATTTTAGACACTAAAAGATAGTCAATAATATACCAAAGTTAGAAGCCAAATATGTCTAGAAGGCCATTAACATACCCCCATGTCCAACCAGAGCAGTAACAGTATGCGACAGACTGTGTGACTCTACATACTAAATAAGATTAGAATATTTCTAATTTACTTATTCAGTCATCGCTGACTGAATGGGATCTCAGTAACCTACAGTTGGGCTACACAGCAAAACATAAAATAGAAAGATGTGCATTATTCATGTTTTTCCTTTTGGGGATTAATAAAGTATTTATTATTTTAACTTTAAAGCTAAACTGGCATTAATGGCTTTAATAGATCATTTATTATACATTCGTCTTATTTGCTTTTTTTTAAAAAAAAAAAAAACAAAACAAAAAAGAATTGTCTCTCCCAAAACCTGAGGTGAATAATAATCAGTATCATGTTTCAATTAATCAAAAGCATTTTCCATTTGATTAATTGACACAAGGCTTCCAGGGACAGAAGATCCTTGGGGCTTTTAACACTAGCTACGATTCACACCTACACATGTAGCTTTTTTATGTAGAGATGGGTTTGACACAAAGTTGCAGATATTTATCAATACATATTGGCATTGATGGCAATACGACATTCAGAAGCTCAATCTAATCTGAATATGCAGCCATGGGAAATACCGTTTAATCAGCTGTTTTACTGAGAACAATATGTTGGTGTTATAAGCAACTACAAATATTGGTTGTATTGCACATTTCTTTTCCATCTGAAAGTCCCCACGACTACCAAATCCATAGCTCTCATATCGCTACACAACAAAGAGTGTACAACCTGTATTTTACTAATCACTACACACCATCTTCATTTTCACTTTTCAGGCTACTGGGTCTCAGGATCATTTCCTAAGATGCCACCAAAGCTCCACATCCTCGTCCGACATGGCTGATTGGCATAAACGTTATGGTCCACCGATAATCAGTGCAGACTTCTAATGAAGCCCCTTTAAATGGAGACAGAAAGTGATGAGCGATCAAACAAAAACCTGGCCACTACACAACCCAGCTGCACGCAGAGCTGGGGCAGGACAGGAACAACGCAGATATTTATAGAACGAGACTTGCACTTGGACAGAGAGCCAGTTTACTGCGTTGTAAAATCCAAAACACATGATTCACTGCATGACATAACTGCTTGTAAGAAATCTCTTGCGTAGATATTTGAGTAAATTATGAAGGTTTAGAGATCTCATATGCCATCAAATGTTTATTACAAGGAAAAAAAACAACACAAAACAGTCACTCACACTTTCTTATTCTCTTTGTAATGGTTTGTAATTATGTTTGCGCTGTTTAGGACTGATTGTGTTCTGCAGCCGAACACACTAGCGGCGACTTTCACTGCATCTGAAAAAGCCTCCTTTTAGTTTTGAATTAAAAACAAAACACAAATAGCAGCACATAGACAAACAAAAGTCACTTTGTATACATTTGTATACAACGACATATACATGCACATGTACTCACTGGCCATAAATAACCACAAACTCTGATCAATCGACCAAAACCATTAGTCACCCAACTCTTTGGTGCAAAAGATGAATTTACAAAACAAAACTTATCAAGAAAAAAACACCTTGGCTATCTGTTAAATGTAGGAGTTGCACATCAGTCTCTGGGATATAGCATGAACTACAGCTCCACCCATAACTCATTCTTCTGTCCTGCTTTAAAAAGAAAACTCACTCAAGCCGCAAGCCTCTAGCTCCTCCCGTGGTTGGAGATGTCTGTCTTCCACTCTGCTTATGTCCCCTTGGCAATGTCCAGCTCGGTGAAACAACCTTCCTGCCAGCTTGTGAATAACAGACATCATACAAAACAAAGCTGGAGAAAGCCAGCCAACAGCCTGAGCAGTGTTTCAAACACTGCAGTAAGTCCAGCTCTTTAAAACGAGAAAAATCCACAAAAACTCTGATCAACAGCGTCTTCAGGGCCCAAACTTGCAGCTATCTGGGCTAGCTGTTTGGTTTGTAAAGCAGAACAGGAGATGGCCGAGTGTGCAGAGCCTGGGCTGGACCTTCCTTGCTCCTTCGCTTCCTGCTTCAGTTCACAGAGTTTGTCCGCCCTGCTTCTTCCTGTGGGCCAGAAAATAGCGGTGTATACCGAGGCAACAGCTCTCCACTTGTGCTCTCTGGTGTGGAAAGTGCTTTGGCAACAGACGCAGTGCACCTGAACCAGCTCACAACACTCTTTCCATTTTGCATAAAATCCAAAATGGGCTGCCATGTTGCTTTTAATCTCTAGCTGCTCTGTGGAAAATTACACTCCTGGGTGTGGGCTCTGGACCCTGGTCCGCACCTGTCCCTGAAGATCACAGCGAGCCCACAGTGATCAGACTGAATGTGAAGCATTGCACATGAACCAACCACATAGCACTGCCTCCTCTGTCTCTTTAGGGAGAAATAAACATTTCTATGCATTCCAAAAAAAAAATCTAAATATAATCCATAACATCTGAGAGTATTGGTCTGGCTACAAGCCATTCTTTACACCTACTCTCTATCAGTAACACGCAGCTGATGCTCATTTCACAGATACCTGTTCAGACTTTGCACACTTACGCGTTATTTACAGCAATATGAATAAGGACATAAAACGGTGTCCTCCCAAGAGTTTCCAAAACTTATAAAGTTGACTATATGGCAACAACTTTACTATTTAGACCTTTAAAAATGATTTTGATGAGAAAAGCTGATTTTTTTCCCCTTGTTTTTCTTTAACATTAACTTTAATTGCTCACTCAAATATGGATTCTTAACAACTCGGATGGAAAATCGTTTGAAAAGCAAAGTATCTGTATCTCTCCCTGACCACCATGAACACACAAACACACACAATCTGACGCATACAAGTGTCCTTGTTTTAATTGCTGCTCATCACATGGTTTTCAAGAAACTCTTGAACAATCCCAAGTTTCTGCCTGGAGAAGATCACCCTTGTGCCTCATGTGACCTCCATCCTGGTTGCTTTTCCTTCCATTTATGACAACAAACTTGTATTTTTTTTTTCCACCAAGCAAAACCTTGGCAACTTAAAGCCACACTGCAACAAGATTCAACTCATTACTTAATGCAAACAAATAAATACATCTCTTTAAAATTGCATTATAGTTGTAATAACTCCACACAAACATTTCATAACCTTGTGATGGTATTGGGAGCAAAAAAAGCAAAAACATCTACAACACATGAACCACGAGAAAACCTATGACTGTTGTATAAGGCAAGCTGCTGTTAGCCTCAATGGCATCTCTTAATATAACCTGGGGCTTTATATCACGAGCTTTTTCACAGGATGAGAATGAACAAAGTCTGCTGCGGCTTGCTTCATGGGATAACAATCTGGTCATTTTACAAATATATAAAGTAGATGAGAATTAAAGCTGTTTAATTAAAGTTTAAGTTAACGCTGCAGTAGACTTAGAGTGATCAAGTAAAATGGGTCATGTTAAGTGGGTTCTTTGGGTCGTGAAGCATTGTGGTATAAGTTGTACTGGTGCTGCAAGTTGTTGCCACAATGGGAAACAGGAAACGACTACAGCTAAACGAGCAGACGGGATACAACTAGCTGCTGCAACTGTGAGTTTGCGGGACTCACCACTTTCCATCTCATTGCCCTTCTTTGCAGTGGGCGTGTTGCCCATGATGGCCGGCTGATGGTGGAGTCCCTGGGCACGGAACAAGTTTTCTTCACAAGTCGTTGTGGGATGATGCTACAACGCTAACGCAGACGTTGAACAATTTAAGCTGACAGCTAACTACTAGCTAACAGTTATCATTATTGGCAAACAAATGCAAACTAATTTGCGCCAATAGTTTCCCGCTATGAGTTCAGTAAACTCCAGGCAAGTGTTTCCAAGTCTGCAGCTACCACTGACGCTCTGGGTTAGCTTGGCTAACACGTTAGCTTGCAAGAATACACAGCCGATACCAGCTTGCTAACGGTAGCTCTTTAATTTAAAAGAGGGTAGCGACAATTCTTGATGTCACTCAATTGTCCCTTATTTCCAGGAACGATTGTGTTTTCTCCAAAATCCAGTTCGGACACAGATCGTCGAAAAATATGTTTCCGTATCTCCGATTGGCAAGCTAACATTAGCTCCCAGCGTCCTTTGCAATCGAATTCTGGTCTGAACTAACCAGGTGCTATCTCTATGTTGGCAGGCCTTGTCAGTTGGGACCTGAATAACAAAAAAATGTATCCAGCTAACTCGTTATTCCGCCCACAGTCACTCAAGTTGATGCATTTCTATTCGTTTGTAAACCAGCCGTCAAGTGCAATGGTTTCCTGGGACCGACCACCTGATAGTCGATTCTTCAGATCAACAGACCCCTTCCATTAATCTTTAGACCGCAAGGGAAACTCCAGTCGTCCATCCATAAGGTCCCGCCTCTTCCCCTATCTGATTGGCTGCCTACACAATTAGCTACGTGACAGAAACCATACATCGAATCCTGATTGGTTACGTCTCAACGCGTCCAATCATCTCATTAATGCAATTCGTTTGTCAAACGGCTTTATCCCGCCTCCCGAACTTGCTAGCAGCCAATACGCCCATAACTATAGCCTAGCCGTATTTTCTTTCTGCTAAAAGCGTCAACTTCAAGACGTTATTTTTTGTTTCTCACGAAATTAAGAGAATTATCTTCAAATCCTCATATCTGCATTGCAGTGTTTTAATTTCTACAGCAAAGTCTTTCTTTTAACCCGACTGATCTGTGATTGGACGTGACGTTAATCCAGGTTATTTTTAGCAAAATGTGAAAATATGAAGGGATTCTCACTGATATTTATGTTACACAGCTGACACTGTTATCTTTAAATCTACGGGGAAATGTGTAATATTAGCTTCATACCTACGAACATAAAAAACAGTTACTTTAAACAGAAAGAAAACATAAAACACCCAGGTAGATAACAAATACATTTTTATTAGTGAAACAAAAAAAACCGGCATTATGAAAACACACAGGAAGCAATATCACCCTACAAAACCCATAAGTTAGACAAAGTTTAAGTGCAATTTTGACAAATATTTTAGCAGATGATCAAATTCCATTACAGCAACGTACTGTAATTTATTTGCCTATTGCTGCAGTGCTTATTTCCTTTTAAAATGTCCCAAACAGTTGAACAAGTTTTCGGCTTATTTATTGTAGAGCTGCTGTTTCTTTTTCACAGTTCAATATTGCTTTTCAACATCACTGCAACAACTATCCATCTATATGTAATTAATTCATTATGAACTTCACAAAATCATTTGAATAAAATACTCACTGCAGCCCAAAGTAGGGTTCATTTCTGGGGTGTTTGTGAGGAAAAAAGACAAGCAGTAAGGCAGGGGGCTCTGTACATCATTTCATACATACTAGAATGTCCATAGGCATTCTTTAAAAGAAAAATGGTCTTGCGCTGTGAGTAAAGCACTCTTTGGACAGGGGGAACCTCTATAAGCAGTCCATAGAGTTGTCTGGTAGTACCCCCAAAGGCGGGGCCTTCCCTGGCAGACACAATGGTGGAAGCATGGAGTTTGACGAAGGATCCACATTTTCCGAGTCCTCCATTCTCTCTGCACTGCCTTCCCAGTTAATATGGAATCTGGTAACACGGGGGTTTGATGCCAGGATATTTCTCTGGAGCTGTCAAGGGAACACAAAAAGAGTAAATGAGACAGGAGCTCTCAGAGTGCTCATTCAGCAACTCAGACTAAAATAAAGAAAGTTTCCATTATTTCTATAAAATAATCTGGTGTCAGAGTGGATCTAATGTAACATTATAGTGAAAACCTAAACCGTTGAGTCAAATGATAGTGTGCAGTAAAGTTATATCTAATAACTAATATAAATAGATGTTATTTCAATTATGCAGTGCTACATTAATATTTTACAAGTTTGGCATTGTTGCAAAGATGGTGCCTCCGTGCTAATCTTATAACCTTATTTTTGTTAAAAATATGTGATTTTAAGCCAAAAACTCTCTACAAATTTGCAGGTGAAATAAGTGTATGTCTTTACACCCAAGTGAAACGATTCTTTCTGCATGCGAGATAGCTAAAAAATGTCACACTAGCAATCAAAATCCTTTGGTGTTACAACAAAACTCACAGTGGCTTACCACTGGAGTTTCAGCCCTCAGCTTTCCTCAGATTAGATCCATTTGTGTGTGCAATCTTTTCCAACAGTGGGAACGTTCGCTCAGGTGATTAACATGCAGCTGATGTGCATTATATAACAAAACAAGAAAGGTTGTACATGTTCATTTGTGTCCTTTTTTCTGCTCGTGTACTGTTGTGCTTATCTTATTGTCTGCATAAGATACGAGCAACATCCAACAGGTACTTTCTCCATCAATTCAACATAAAATCTGACATAAAACTTTTAAGTGTTGACAAATTGAGTTTTCATGATGGATTCTCAGGTCTGTAAAGTCAAAGTTGTAGAATTGGGGGTCTAGTATGAGGACAGTGCATACTGAGTTAAGTTCTAAACAACAGAGCACAATTAATAAAAACAAAAGTGATGATTTTTTTTGTAAGTGTTGCTTGAGAATTATTCCAATTTAAATATATATTGACTGCATGATGCAATATTAAATAGCCCTTGTGCATTAGAATAGGTGATGACAAAATATACACAAACATGATCCATGTGACAGATTCATTATACCTGCAACTTTCTCCCTAAATTAAATGCTTGACATGCAATGAAACACCTGGATAAACCAGCTTTGTTTTGGAAATAAGTGTTGTGGGCAGCCTCCATATGGGGCTCTCTGCCTGCAGGCGCAAAGTGTACGTTTGGAGGAAGAGGAGGAGAAGTTGCAGCTACAAATGGTTAATGTTGAAGTTTTACTCATCTTTTAGTCTGCAATTGATGTTATTTATGGAAAAGTATACCCAAAATATTGTGCGTAAGTATACACAATATTAAAAAGTAGCTGTAACCTGTGTGTAGTCTGGCTTGATAGGAGGATTTTCACGAAGTTCTGGGTCCGTGTACTCATTGTTCACATAGTAACCAATGCGAATAAACTCTTGGCCACGGTAAGTGCAGGTGATTAGCACCACAGTTACACCAACAGCATCACTTTCAGGAATCAATCCAGTGTTTGGGGCATCAGCCTGTAAAAAGAAAAATAAAATGTTGTAAAGTAAAATCTGTGAAACCTTTTCTTTAAAAGAAGCAAAACAAAGAAAGCAGTTCTCATGCAAGTTAAGACCCAGAGACCAACTTAAAGTCCATGTATGATCCCTGATGTATGCAAATGGGGACGTCTGCTTCATACGTTGTCATACGTCACCACCCTCATGTCTGTACATCTTTTACGTAACCAGTGGTTGAGTTAGTTTGTCCATTAGCGGGGAGTGCAGAGTTTAAATGAAAAGGAAAAATACTTTCTCTTTTCAGGGAAATTCAAATTCTAGTAGCTTTTTCTAACAATAATAAGAAAAGAAAACAACAATCAAATGGTTTTGTTCTTGATGCTGGTGGCTGCTGGAAGGAATGAGCTTCTGTACGTCTCAGTCCTGCATCGAACCTGAACAAGTCTCTCACTGAACACTCTGTTGTTTGATCACTGTGTTATGGAGGCTGTGAAGAATCCTCCATCATCTTCATCAGCTTGTGCAGCATTCTGTTTTGGATGATCAGCTCCAGAGTTACTCTGATCACAGAACCAGCTTTTTTGATCAGTTTGTTGATTTTTTTTCCAAGTCTCTGGTTCTGAAGCTGCTGCCCCAGCAGATCGATGCAAAGCTGATGCACTTTCAACAACAGACCTGTAGAATATGTGCAACATTTTGGTGCAGACGTTAAAAGATCTCAGTTTCCTTAAGAAGTAGAGTCTGCTCTGACATTTCTTGTAGATGTTCTCAATGTTGCTTTTCCACTCGAGTCAGTTGTCCAGCTAAACACCCAGGTGCTTATATTCCTTCACCACCTCCACCTCCTCTCCCAGGATGGAAACAGTCCTGTGTGTGTTCTTGTTCCTCCTGAAGTCGACAATCATCTCTTTTGTTTTGTTGGTATTGAGATGATTGGTACCGCACCATTCAACAATCTGAACGAGCAGTTCTCTTTACTCTGTTTCTTGTCCATCACTGATACACCCAATAACTGCAGAGTAATCAGAGTAGTTCTGCAGATGACAGGACTCAGAGTTGTACTGGAAGTCCGAGGTGTACAGTGTGAAGAGGAAGGGTGAAAGTACAGTTCCTTGTTTGGATGGCAGCTGTAGTTGCAGACACTCACATGACTTCTCTTTGTTGTCGTGTCTACAGTTGGTGATATTGTTCTCCCAAACTTCACATTCTGCATCTTCTTTGGTGGATTTTATTTGGCAGTTTCTTCATCATTTGCTTTCTGTTCCCCCTCTTCACTGGTTTGTTTCTTTTGCTGGTTATGTGTCAGCTATACAACTAAACGCTGCAATTTCCAGCAGTATTGTTTAGTTTTCTGCATCAAGTTAAGGACAGCTAAACGCCTTGAAAACGGGCAGACTTACTCACAAAGCAGACGGTCCATCTCCTGCGTGCTCTATGTTGAGCATACCTTTGGTATTCATTTCCACCAGGATAGATAGAAATGCACTGAACCAAAATGTACTTTATTTTGTAGTTTACTTCCTGCACTTATTTCACTTGAAGACAAAACCTGGGTTTGTAGGCAGACTGAGTCCACTTCTTTGCTTCAAGTAGAATTAAATTGTACATTCACAAACCCCAAACAAAACAAACTTTTTTTTTTAACTCGTCGTGTCCAGCATTAAAACAGGCAGATCATGTGGATCTGTCTGTTGTGTCTTGCTGAACAACTTTGCTCTGTCAAGAGGAACTATATGTATATACAAAGTTCCTCTTGATGATCTGAATTCTTTATTTTGGTTACATCATTTGGTCAAGATTTCAATACGCCGCTGTTAGATCAGTTTATTTTTGCTCAGGTGTGTTAAAGCAGGGCTGCATTGAAAAGCTGCAGGGATGTGGTCCTCATGGGATCAAGTTTAATAGCCCTGATGTAGACCATCGAACTACACGTGCAGTTTGGAAAAATTGCTACACCAAAAGCTCCAGTCTTTTGCCATGCTAGAGTGATGAAGTGCAATCAGATCAACTAAAATGTTTTGACCGTTTATCAATCATAATCCAGTGGGCCATGTAATCTTCTTGATGAAAGAAGGAGGCTGACTAAATGCTAAAGTGTCCTTGGGCAAGACACTGAACCCTATGACCCAAAAGATGTAAGTCGCTTTGGAGAAAAGCATCTGCTAAATGACTGTAATGTAATAAAAACAGAACAAATGAGACAAATAATAACCTGATGCAAGAGGAATGCGAGCCGTCACACTCCCATTTTCCTTTTGTTTGATGTACATTTCTGGTTAGATCTATGACAATGTGTCGTGTAGAAAAGCATTCACAATTATTTTCATTTAAAGATTTAATGTGTTTGCCACTTATTAACTTATTGGCTTCCAGCCATTGTTGTAGCAGAGAGTCTCATACTGCCAGTGTTTTAGAGCATTTTGGCTCACCTACCAGGACCCACAGAATATCTAGGACTAGGGATATGGAAAGCTGATTTAGTGGGGTGACAGGACACCTATGTGTGGACTCGGAGTGGACACCCTCAGGGCGGACTCAGAACAAGCAGTCTGGATTTGACGCACACACCTGGCTAAAAAGTATTTTCCATATATTGATGTGAGTGAACCTTAGAACTCGAAAAGACGCCTGTGGTAATCCATGAGCTAAAGGTTGTTACATACTCCACGAGAAGCGAGAAATTTGTTCTTGTTCTCGGGGCTCCGAGAAGAAAATGACGTCATTTTGTTT
>JBAMHX010000023.1:14797214-14811088 GCA_037177515.1 Pseudomugil tenellus | reverse complement strand
ATATAATAGTAACTATACTATATACTAATGCATGTTGCCTGGGATTTCTCCTCGCTATGACTCAGCCTTTAAATAAGCTTTCCACAGCAGTTGTAGCTTGTTTTCTTCCAAAGCCCCTCTGTGATCTCTCACACTATCCACATTAAACCCAGACCACCGCAGACTAGACCTGCAGCAGCCTCACATTTTCTCTGTCCCTTTGAGTCTGAGAAAGAGAGATTAGGTGAGGATTAGAGCCCACTGGACCAGCTGGCCTCCAAATTCATCCTTAAAATATCTCAGGAATGTCCATATCCTTTCTCGTGATGGGAAACACGAAACCTGATGGAGGCGCTGTTTGGTGCCACCATCAGCCAGGCAGGTTGCTGGGTAGGGGTTGGGGAGGGAGGGAGGAGTGTGCAGGTCGAAAGTGACTGAGAGAAACCTGGCATATTCAAATCAAGTTCAGACCATAGCAACTATCAGGAGCTGAGTATCATGTGATCCATGGTTTAAAGGGAAATAATCAGTCTATTTGTGGGATTTTTTTTAATGGCAACAGGAGAAGGGTCTGCTCTGCTCCAGTAAACTGCTTCTCTCTTTGACTCCGTACAAAGAAGGATCTGTCCGCAGCGCTGCAGGTAGATAACTGTGCACAGGTAGTGTAATACGAAACTGGACCATGTGACCAATGGCGATCTGAACAGTTGAGGAGGGCAGTGGGGGGGGTTGCCTTCCATAAAATACCTGGTGATAAAGCAACAAAGGATGTGATCCAGTACTAAATCGTTCATTCCTGGATGTATTTCCACTGGCAACACGGTAATCGTATTTCTCATGTTTGTTTGACTTTTTGACAAGGTGAGCCGGAAGTTTTTTAAGGCGAGAGGAATCAACCTGTTCGCTTGTTTCCCGGTTTGCTTTGACCATCTGGAAGCAGTCAGATCACAGGTATGTGTGATTTTAAGTGGCTGAGAAATAATCTTTTTTTTTGTTTACAAATTTGTCTCAAATAATGTCGCTGGTGTGAGAGTTTGGCTTTAATAAAAAAAAGTTACTGTGACTATAAGAATTGTGCTATTAATAGCTTATTATTTTCGTGCAGTTTGGTGCTGATTCACCACCAGGCTGAATGTGACTCAGCTGCCTGGTCAGGGTCAGCCTCAGATTAGAGTCCCAAAGTGACATTTCAACCACATTATTGCTTATAATGTCTTTCCAGCTGTTCAAGGTGAGCCACTAAAAAGTGGCAATGTGTGCTGGCCTCTGTGAAATGGACTCAAGCTGACGTCCCCATGTCCCAGCCTGTCTTATTCTGGCTTGGCAGATCACGCCTAGACATGGCGGAGTGTCCAGATCTGCTGGCCGTACCCGGATCTGTGGTTTGGAGTGTTTTACTGCTGATACTGAGCAGTTATCCTGTGTGGGGTGAGTGTGTTGCTATCCTCAACACTCCCACACAAAGCTAACCTTTTGACCACACCTTTACAAACTCACCATGAAATCTTATAATGAGTTCTTGGAAACAGCAGAAAATCTGGAACGGTGCACTGGCTTGTCAGCATTTTACATTGGATAAAGATGAAAAATGTTAGTACGCAGTGGGTTTTTTCTTACTAAAATATTAAATACTAATCATTTTTGCATGGTATTCAACTTTTTCTGTTGTGCTCATGGCGATCAGGTCTTCTAACTCCTGTGGTTTGTTATTAAGTTGTACTTTCGTCCTTGGGAAGTTTACTCTTTGCTTAGTGAATGATTTACTCAAGAATACGTTAGGGGCAGGCGCTAGTTTTCTAAATAAACTAGCTTTTAAACACCAAACAAAAAGCAGTGTTTGAAGCAGTGTGTAGCGTTTGATTCAGCATTCCTGAGTTTCTCCTCCTGCTTATTAGCTCTGTTGGTCAAATAGTTACAATGAAGCTTCAGGATGTAAGTGAGTGATCACATGGCTGCTCATGGATCAAATGGCACTTAACTAGAGGAGTAACTAGAAAGCTTTACAAAATGGAATTAATGGTACTGTCTTGGTGAGAGTCAGATGAGACGCTTAGTTTCATAGTAAAGCTGGAGATAAGAGGAAATGCTTAAACAATAACCAAAGCACAATTAAATCAGCAGCTCATTATGTTTTACTACTGATTCACTAGAAACTGGTCGAACTAACACATTGCTTTTACCAGATTAATTAAAAATACAAGGCTGTGTCATGGTTTCTCTTTTGTTAGTTGGAAAAACAAAGTTGTGTTATTATTTGACTTATAATTTATGATTAACTTAAAATAAAAATGATCTCACTAATATTTTTGCTCTTTCTTCTACAGGAAATTCTACCTTAATTAGAGGTGATAGTAGTTCTAATACCACAAACAGTGTGAGTGAAACCTTCTCATATAAAGGAATATTACTTCCTAATTAGTGGTAACTATCTAATATTTGTTACTGTTTTAACAGGGACCCAACATTGCAGCTATTGTGGCCCCTACAGTGACTCTGTCTGTGCTGGTCATCGTCCTGGCTATTCTCGGCTGGTTGTTCTTTGTGGTGAAAAAGAAACGACAGACTGAAGGGACGTACAGGCCGAGTGCTGAGGAACAGTCTGGTGCTCGCAGCGTGACCACATCAGATGTGCTGAAGTTACCAAAGGAGGAGAGACTCATTTGATTTTTTTTTACTTCAGGTTATCCTGAAAGAAAAGACTCTGGATGCAAAAGTTTGCCACAGCGTGATGAAGCCCATTGAAGGATTTCTTTTTGGAAACTCTGTCTCATGACAGAAATATACTATATTTCAATAAGAACTAAATAGTTTGTACACAAAGCTCTGAGAAGAGGAAACTGACTGATCTACTGTAGGATTTAAGAACAATTAAATAAATCAAAGACTGAATGATAATCAAGCACAACTGATTCATGAACTGCAGTATTTTATAACTTAGAGATGTTTTTTACTTGCTCAGCTTCCTAATTTAGATTTCGCAGTGTAGCTAAGCCTTATCTGACTTGATTCAGTCTTGTATCATGTTCACAGTTGCACTGTGAAATCTGCTAATCTTTTACCTCAAAGGTTCAGCCTTGTTTTTCCATTTCAGTCTGTTTCATTAGGAAAGCACTACGATGTACACAGGAGGTTTTGTTTGTTTTTTATAGATGGAATCAAAGAAAATGTTATGTATCTTCAGGGAACCTTTTTCGTGATAAAACAAGGTTTTACCTGAAAACTGTGCAAAGCATACAGCAATCGGTTGTTTACACTTTAAGGAATGTAATAAGTCACATTATTATAAACGTTTAATCAGATCAACCTTCGCAATGCGTCATTCATTATAGTCAAGCTAATGCTTGGCTGCAACATTTTTATTCAAGCTTTTTCTCAAATGCAGATATTTTTTAGAATCTTAGCATAATTTCAGATGAAGGTGGACAACGTAGCTAAGAAAAGGATTTCATCATTCCCCCGATTCAGTCCGATAACAGAAAATGGAGAGATTTGGGGCTGTCGTCTTCTTCTAATTCATTCCAGCACAGTGTTGGTGAGTTTTAAACAAATTTTAACAGAGGATTTGATGCGCCCAAACATTGAATGATTATCAATATGAATCATATGATCTTTGGAATTTGCTCAGGGGCAGATGTATTTGTACAGTAAATTTGAAAATGATAAAACAGCCATGCAGATAAGCGCTCCTTATAAACTGAGTGTGAAAAGTTCACACTCCAGCACCTGACAAAGTCAACAACAGTTCAGACATTGTTAATATATCTGTTTAAAAAGAGCATTAATAATAAGGAAAAAAACTGAGAAAGCACTCCTCTTCTTTAGCAACAAACTCCTCAGGATGGCTGTTTCATCCTGGAAAAATTCATTCCGTGGAAATGTGTTACACAATCATTTATTCATTTCCGATACCGTTTTATCCATTTCAGGGTCGCCGGGAAACTGGAGCCCCATCCCATCAATTAGCAGGCGAGAGGGAGGATACACCCTGGAGAGATTGCATCACAGAGACAAACAACCATGTACACTTAGCAAGCATGTCTCTGGATGTTGGGACGAAGCCAGAGTACCCAGAGAGATCCCACACATGCACAGGGAGAACATTTAATCACCTCCTCCCAGTGGATGCTCGGACCAACAACCTTCTGACTGTGAGGCTGCAGTGCTAACCCTGTGTGTTGAGAACAAAGCCTCCTTAAACAACATCACATGATTTTGACATGTCCAGTCCAGGATATGTACCTGCCATTTCTGTGGATACCAGACAAAACGTTTGCTTTTTCACCTGATAACAGTTTGATTTGAAGTCCATGCTGTTTTTTTTTGTGTGTGTGTGTGTGTGGATTAAAACGAAGAATAGAAAAGTGCAGAGTAATCCAGATAAATGCATCAGGTTTTCCATAAAATCTAATCTGACTCAAAGAAGTTTGTTAGAAACAATATTTTTTATTTGAAGCTATGCTGACTAACCTGCTGATTTCTCTGCCAGAATTGAGAAATAGCATTTCTAGATATGTCAATATCACAAAGTCTGTACAAGTCCATCATTCCCTGCTGTATGCAGCCCACATATGTAGAAATATTATAAGATTTAATGCGTTTTTAATGGGAGCTACATTCACTAAGCTTTAACTTAATATTACAATAAGCAACAACAAATTTAGATAAGTGTCAACCAGTTAATATTAGTCATAACTCAGTGGGCTATAACTGCTCACTCCAATGCAGGGATTCAGGATACTTTCCTGGATGCTTGTATTTAATTGTTCAAATATTTACCTTTAAAATTTGGAGGTCCGACAGACTGCAGTGTTTTTTTTTTTCTTTAATTGCAGTGTTTGACAATATTAATCATTCAAACCCACATACACACACACATACAATGACAAAGCAGCGGAACCATGCAGACCTATTACTGGAAACACAAACTAGATGTAATTTATTTCCATGTGAATATTCTTTCATCTTTATTTGTACTATATGAGTAAAAATCCAACTACATGTAGATGCACTTTATTAGCAGTCTTTAAAGGTGAGACTACCTGGATTCATAAAGAACACACCTTCAGCTCGTTTGAGTCCCAATGAAGCTCAGTTTTAGTTTCATCAAGAGTTTGCAAGCTTACTGTAAAAACGCAGCCTGGTTAACAAAGATTAACATCAATAAAAAGTCAGAGGCATGAGAGGCCTTCAATGTGATTTTAATCATTCTCTCAAGGATTCACAGTTAAAATCACTCGTTGTTTAAATATGGAGGGGCAATGACAGGACAGATATAGGGATAGCAATAATCCAGTGCATTCACAGCATACAAAAGCATATCAACAAATAAAACCAAAATACCACTAGTACCAGTTAACATCAATGTCTAACACTAGAGCATCAGTGGTCTAGATGACGACAACTGTTCAGTGCGTAAACCATTCAATTCAAGATGGACAGGGATAGAGAGGATGGCGATGGGAGATGGGTGAAATGAGATGGTTTTATGCGACTTCCTCTTCGCCTTCTTCCTCAAACTCGCCCTCCTCAGCAGTGGCGTCCTGGTACTGCTGGTATTCAGACACCAGGTCGTTCATGTTGCTCTCTGCCTCAGTGAACTCCATCTCATCCATGCCCTCGCCCGTGTACCAGTGGAGGAAGGCCTTGCGGCGGAACATGGCGGTGAACTGCTCGGAGATGCGCTTGAACAGCTCCTGGATGGCTGTGCTGTTGCCAATGAAAGTGGCGGCCATTTTGAGGCCACGTGGTGGGATGTCACAGACGGCGGTCTTCACGTTGTTTGGGATCCATTCAACGAAGTAGCTGCTGTTCTTGTTCTGCACATTCAACATCTGCTCATCCACCTCCTTCATGGACATGCGCCCCCTGAAGACCGCAGCCACGGTGAGGTAGCGGCCGTGCCGCGGGTCACAGGCGGCCATCATGTTCTTGGCGTCGAACATCTGCTGTGTGAGCTCGGGCACAGACAGCGAGCGATACTGCTGGCTGCCCCTGCTGGTGAGGGGGGCGAACCCTGGCATGAAGAAGTGCAACCGGGGGAATGGTACCATGTTCACAGCGAGTTTACGGAGATCGGCGTTGAGCTGGCCGGGGAAACGCAGGCAGGTGGTCACCCCGCTCATGGTTGCGGACACCAAATGGTTGAGGTCTCCATAGGTGGGGGTGGTGAGCTTCAGTGTGCGAAAGCAGATATCGTAAAGAGCTTCATTGTCAATGCAGTAGGTCTCATCGGTGTTCTCTACCAGCTGGTGCACAGAGAGGGTGGCGTTGTAGGGCTCCACCACGGTGTCGGACACTTTGGGAGAAGGCACCACGCTGAAGGTGTTCATGATGCGGTCGGGGTACTCCTCACGAATCTTGCTGATCAGCAGGGTACCCATACCAGAGCCAGTGCCCCCGCCCAACGAGTGAGTCAGCTGGAAGCCCTGGAGACAATCACAGCTTTCAGCTTCTTTCCTCACAACGTCCAGGACAGAGTCTACCAGTTCAGCGCCCTCAGTGTAGTGGCCCTTGGCCCAGTTGTTTCCAGCCCCGCTCTGACCTGCAATCAGAATCATCACAGGCCATTCATTCATTTAAGGTGCAAAGACACATAAAAAAGAGGAAATTAATTCTGATTTAAATACGAATAAGCACAGCTTACCAAAAACAAAGTTGTCAGGTCTGAAGATTTGTCCAAATGGGCCTGACCTCACCGAATCCATTGTACCGGGCTCCAGATCGACCAGGATTGCACGGGGTACATATTTTCCACCTGCAAGCATACAAAAGAGTTATTCACTTTTATCATATGCAAATATGCACACAATTTAGAAACAGTGAGGAGTGTTTTTGCATTTTACAGCAGGATCTGTAGCCTACCTGTAGCCTCATTGTAATAGACGCTGATCCTGTCTAGCTGCAGATCGCTGTCTCCATGGTAGGTACCAGTGGGATCAATGCCGTGCTCATCACTGATCACCTCCCAGAACTGAAGAAAAGAAACACAAGTGTGTTAGGAAAGGATAGAGGATAATAAAAAAATATACATCTTAATTCAACAAAAATAAAAATGATTGTATTTTTATAAACAACCATCATGTTAACTGAATGCACTATGTGTAATCTTGCATTTGAAGAAAGCTTTATATGCATAGTGGCAGCAAAGTAGGTTAAAAGAGCAGGGTTTTACTCGTAAAAACCAACTGGAGTAATCACACAGAAGTGAGACTGTTTTTACATAATGATAGTGAATGAGCTTAAACATGAGTCAGATAAAATGAACTCATTGATAACGTAAAAATGTTTAAAACTAGATCAGAACAGAGGACAGTCAGCAAAAGTAGTGGAGGAATGAATTAAAGGTAAAGAAAATAGGTCATAAATGAGGAAGGGGGAGGGGAAGCTGCTCCTTCCTCACAATAAGGATTCATCACCATCACAGTCCACAACTTATGTAATTTCATGCAACATTTAACGAAATAACATGTATTATTATATTACTATTATCAACCTACAAGCACATTTTGCATGCATATAAGCAAAATATCTATTTATTCCATCATGTTTGCATCTTCTCAAACATTAAATCTGCATCTAATTGCCTCTTGAGCACGACTTCCCCTTCTGCAAACACTATAACTGAGATCGTTATTTATTGCAATTTGCTTTTTGTTTAACTTTTTTATGGTTGTTATGTTTTCACGGATCTTTAATCATAAAATAACGCTGCATCGAGTTTCTTCTAGAGAATTCCATGAGGATAGATTAAAGCGACAGGCGAGGCGTGTCAGCAGGGAATTGCCTGCACAGATCCCACCACAATGCAATAAACAGCAAGAAAGAATAACGATTTAAATAAATACCTTGGCACCGATCTGGTTTCCGCACTGGCCGGCCTGCAAATGCACAATTTCGCGCATTTTGGACAAATGAAAAATAAGACAGTCGAGTAGGAGAAGAGGATCTGAGCAGCAAAGACTCACAGGGTGATGTCTCCTGCAGTCAATTGTCCAGGATTGATTGCACCGCCTCTAAAAACCGTCTACTGGCTTGAACTGGTGGTGCAACGTGACGTCATCACCATGGCAACCAAAGATCGGAGGAGAGAGGGAGGAACCAAAACTCGTGGAAATGGCGGATAGGATGCGAGGAGAGACATCACTCATCAAAGAGACTGTCATTTTCTCACGGACCGAGTGACCCCGCATCTCACACACCTCTGAAATGATCTAAGTCCGTCGTAGTTAGTTTACACTTTAACCTCAAGGTCACTGCTGGGGGGCATTAACAGCTAATTCATCATTCTGTCTAAAACAGCATCATTAGGAATTACAAAGAGAAACAGCAACTTAAAATGTTTCAATGACAGCTTTAGAGACGAATAAATGAATTATGATTCCAGGTTTTTATTGGCACCATTAAGCCACAAACACACACAAACACACACACACACTCAAAATGCTGGTTGCAACCACCAAGATCCAGGAGTAAGCTGGTTTTCATGCTGTGGTTTATTTCAAAGCATTTTTCTTGTCTATCTATTAACATGTGTCCTTTGTTGCACAGTTTTTACAATGTCCTAAAAAAGGGAGGAAATAGTAAAAACAAAAACATTTTTCTCATGTTTCATAAGAATATGTACAGCTATGAGCACATTGCAGAAATAATTTCATGAGGCTTATTCTGGATTTGGTTAGCATCCATTCATATCTTCAGCACAAAGAAAAGATTGTGTATTTGCAGTGGTGCATCTGAACAGCGTACCCATATGTTTGAAAACCAGATACTTTGCTACATCTTACTGAATATTTACTAATCTTAACATGATCTGCGGAAATAGGTTATGACTAAAAATAAAAACCTGCATCAACACATGAAAATGTTCTGTCATCTCTCTTATCAAAAGAGCTCTTAAAAATGGTCTGCCTGCTGCACTGAATCTATTTTTGGCTGCCATTTTTTTTTAAATATTCTGCCTTTTTGAGTTAAAGTCTAATTTCGGATGGGAAGAAAGGACACAGTCAAACAGAAGCATCAATCCATTATTTTCTATACCTGCTTCATCATGAATGGGGTCACTAGAGGTCGAGACCTTATATCAGGTATCAGCCAGTGAGCTACATGCCATTCAGTCTTTGGATCTCCGATAGCGAATGGATTTTGGCCTAAGCTGGGCTATTTTGGCACCTGTAGCTCAGATATGGCACTGGTAAGAGTTGTGTGGGCCGGATGGGTTTCACATGTCTGCTGTGCTTCTGCACCTGGGTTGCAGAGTTGGCCTGGGCGTTGATTATAGTCACATGATATGGTCATGTGGCTCATTTTGGTAGCCACATGAAGTCATCGCTGCAAGTTAAAGCCAAATATAGACCAAACAATGTTGCACATATGCTTCTATCTGAGCTTTTATTGTCTGAAAACTAGTGGAAGTACCTGGAAACCTCGTGCAAACTTTGCACAGAAAGGCATCAGGAGTGAATTCAGCTCTTGAAAGTTGCATGATGTTGGCAGTACCTAAAATCTGCAAAAAGAACATCTAATTCTTGGGATCTTTTAACCTGTTTGTATTAGACTTTGCTGCGAGGACAAGTCTGGATTGGACATGTTCAAAAGCAGCATTTTCCCTCCTAATCACTGCAATAAAGAGTTAATTTACAAGTAAATCAGATAACCCTAAGTACTTCAGAATACAAGCCAGAGTGCATGTGAGGCTCCTAACATGAACATCAACATTTAAACTGTTTGCATTCACACCCTGACTGATCACATTCCAGTGTCGAAGCAAGTTACCAACCAGTTCTAAGCTCCCAGCAACTAGCCAATGGGGCTTTGTTTCCTGTTTCCAGCACGGCTACATACAGTGTTTTTTTTAACTGCTGCATAACTGATGTTACACCCACAAGTCATGCACAGGAAATCCAAGAGCATTTGCGACTTCTTGTCTAGAACAATAGATGTGCGGTTGGTGCTCTGTGAGACTGAAAGCAGGACTTAACGTGAACAGAGGAAGCAGCACTTCAGGACTTGAAGTTTTAAATTGTGGCTTGATTTGAAAAAATAACTACAAGCTGCCTACAATGTTACTTCCAGAAGAGGATCTCATTTTTCCGGTGTGCTGTGACATCTTTAAAGATCCTGTTCTGCTGTCATGCAGCCACAGCTTCTGCAGAAAGTGTCTGAAGCTCTGCTGGGACACGGGGATAAGAAAATGTCCAGTATGCAGGAAAAGAAGACCCAAGTACAATCCTCCATCTAATTTGGCTCTGAAAAATGTCTGTGAGGCTCTTCAGGAGGTCAAGCGGCAGAATTCCCAGGAGCTGGATGACAAGATGAAGTGTAACCAGCATGGGGAAAAGTTAAAACTCTTCTGTCTTGTTGACAAACAGCCGCTCTGTGTGGTGTGTCAGTCGTCCAGACAGCATAAGAGTCATGACTGTTTACCTATAGAGGAGGCTCTGCTAGACTGCAAGGTAAGACGAAGCACGCTAACTGACTCTGCCTTAGGTAGAAAGGTAGAATGCAGCTCCACAAGTCGGTCCTGATTGTGAAGACGGGATCAGAGAAGGCCTAAAACACCCCAAACTTTACAACTAGCTATGCTATAGCTGCTAAATGAGATCTGTTTGACTTCCAGGACCAACTTGCTACATCTCTCAAAAGCTTGCAAGATAAACTGAAAAGTCTGGAAAGGCTCCACAGGACTTCTGTTGACATGTTCAAGTACATCAAGGTAATGTGGTGAAGGAATATAGAAATGTAATTAACACAGAGATGAGCTAAAAGTCAATTTGTGATGATTTCTGCTCAGAGTCAGACGCTGGAGACAGAGAAGACAATCAAAAGCCAGTTTGAGCAGCTGCGTGAAGCCCTCTGTCAAGAAGAGTTGGCCAGATTAGCAGCTGTGAAAAAAGAGGAAAAGGAGAAGATTGCAGCAGTGAAAGTGAAGATGAAAGAAATCTCAACAGAGGTGCTGTCCGCCTCTGAGGCCATCTCCGTCATCCGCACACAGCTGAAAGAAGATGATATGGTTTTATTGAAGGTTGGGGCTGATTTCACTGTTTCATTATTATTTGAAAAAACTTCCCACCAAAATGTTTTTGTTTTTTTCGTTTGCTTTTTCAGAATTTTAAAGTAACTCTGGACAGGTATGTTGACAGAATGAAGAAAAAACATTTTTTTATGCATTCGGTGTGTTATCTCTGTAAGAGAGTTTTTGCTGTCACAGACATAAAGGCGGGGTGCTTGGTTTTAACATGTCCGGATCATTGATGGATGTGACCAAACACGTCTCCAACCTGAAATACAGAGTCTTGGAGAAAATACTGGATAATGTTGATTATGGTGAGCATACCTCATTGTCTTGTTTGCAAAGAATTACACTGCTCAGATCCTAACATACATATTTTTCCTTAACTTCCTGTGTTTTAGCTCCTGTAACTTTAGATCCAAACACAGCACACCCGTGCCTCATCCTTTCTGACGACCTCACTTCCCTCCATTACTCAAAGCAGCCTGGACGTTGCCCTGACAACCCAGAGCGCTTCCACATGAGCGCGGAAGTGGTTGGCACGACTGCGCTAGATTCAGGAAGGCACCACTGGATTGTGGAAACAGGAAGTAACAATGACTGGTTCTTGGGTGTGGCCTCTGTGTCTGTACTGAGAAACGTTGACATCTCTGCTCGGCCTGAAAACGGCTTCTGGACTTTGTGTTTCCGGGAAGGAGAGCTCAGAGCCATGACCTCGCCACCTACTGTACTGACAGTTTTAGAAGTGCCTAAACAGGTCAAAGTGCAACTGGATTACAATAAGGGAATGGTGTCGTTTATGGATCCTGCTGAAAACACACTAATATATGCCTTTACACAAACATTCACAGAGCCTTTATTTCCATATTTTTATACACAAAGCAGTCAGCCACTGAGGATACTGCCAGAGAAGGTGCTTATTGCAATGTTGCGGCAGTGATGGGATGAGTGGTCATCCAAGGGTTTCTTCAAAAAGGACGACAAAAAGACTTGTACTGGGAGCACTTGGACATTATGAATCAGTATGAAGCTGAGATGCCAAACAGAAGCTGAATCCATCTGATTGGTATGTTAGATACTTTTCACAAGAAAAGAAAACGTAATATTTCACAAAAAAATCAGAAATCCAGATAGAAAAGTTAAGAGAAAAACTGCAAATTACAAACAAGAACAAAAACAACAACAAACAAACAAAATAACATTTTGTGTTTTCACGGCCCAACAAACAGGAAATGTAAAAAGAAAATTGTCACATTACAGAAAACATCAACAGGGAAACAAAAAGAAACCTAGGATGATAGATCTGTTGGTATGTTGGTATGCTTTTATGTTATTTTTGGTTGTGTTTTGTTGTTGCATTTCCCAAATTTATGGAAATATACTTTCTACAATGTTTTTTATTTCATTCTTTCAGTAGATGTTTTATGTTGTCTTTTTTTATTACCTCCACCGGTCTGTCTGTCTCACCGGTCTGATCCGGATCACCGCCTGGATCCAGGAATTATTTAAATGATTCTCTACCACTAGGATCATTTTGCAGTTAGAGCTTCTAACAAATAATAAATAAAAAAATAAAAAAAATAAATAAGGTCCACAATCAATGTTAAAAAGATAGATCTGTTCTCTCCGAGGGCTTCTATTTTCCTTTCCAAAACATTTTACTTTTCGTATATTTTGTGAATGTATTTTCCCTCATTTTAGCCATTTCTGCTAGTGTTATAACAGGATGAAAAGCAGAAACCTTGTTAAGTTTCTTGCTTTTCTTATATTTATAATCTCTGTGAACCATTGCACCATCTGTTCTGTCATTGATTATATCTGAAATTTTTCTATAGTTTTGTCAGATACTACTGTGTTTGGTATGTCAGGGAAAACATAATTAGTGTAGTGCAAAGAAAGATTTTTCATAGACTGGTTGGCAAGGTATAATGTTTTCTTGCAGACTTAATTTCTTCCGGTATAACAGTTATAAGATAATTTATGATGAAATTGTTTGTTGCAAACTTGAAATTGATATATCAATTGAAGAATGAAAAAGTTCATTTAGGAGTTTTAAAGTCTATTTAAGCCACATTTTTACCACAGACAGTGGCTGGCTATTTTTTTTATCCAGGTTGTTACCTTTTTCATTAAATTTAATTAAATGAAGTTTCTCATCTGATAACAAGAATGCAAATATATAAAAAGTAGGCTATTATTTCTTTAATAATAATGTTCAAAGCATTCACTTAACTGAAAAAAATAAAGACTTACAGATTCAGGGACAACAATAGCTCCTCCAATTCTGTACATTAAAAGCGCTCTAAAGAGTCTTAAAAGAAACAAAAAACAAGAAGAAAGAAACACAGAGAAAACCTAAATATAAAAAAGCTGATAATTAGCTAAGCTAAAAAACATTTTTTTGATTGTTTGAATAAACAGAAATAAGTTTATTTTTGTCAGAGCAGAAATATTGCCTTAGTCTGCCATTAGTTTTTCTGATTTGATATTAAATATTTGATTTGATAACTAATATTATTATGTAAGTTTGACAAACAAAAAGTCTTTCTGGGATATTTTCTTTTTCCACAGTAATAATACAACAAAAAGGTTCATTACTCCATTTTGTACACAAGGGGGCGCGAGACTCAAACAAATGAGAAATTTTGTTGCAGAGTCTGAAATGTTCACACATGTATGTAATCACATTATTAATTAGTTAAAATTAAATCATTTAATTTTTTAAAGATTTACTTCCATTATTCTGCTTGGAATTACTTTGGGATAAATACATTTCTAAACACACCTAAATAGAATAAAACGACAAAACAAACAAACACACACACACACACACACACACACACACACACACACACACACACACACACACACACACACACACACACAC
>JBAMHX010000023.1:14726499-14738411 GCA_037177515.1 Pseudomugil tenellus | reverse complement strand
TATATATAGGCCTACTACATTGTTTGCTTATGAAACAACCTAAGGAAAGGCAACCCATTAAGTCTGCACAGGGATTGCTTGTGTATATCTCAGTTGTCAAATCAATCAGATGTGCAACTACAGCAAGAAAAGCTCCAGGTTATTTCTTGGAAAAGAGTTATTTGGGTTAAACAACATATGCACCAGTGGGTCATTTATGATCTGAAGTCAAAATGGACTGACAACGCTAAGGGGGAGCTGGTAGTTGTAACAGCTCTAGTGAGTTACTATCACTGCAAAATACATACGTTTTAATCAGCCTCACAGCTCATTGCCCATTAGTTCCACTTCAGCTCCCACCAAATGGCCATCATAGCTCTCATAGTCCTGCAGAAAAGGCACGCAGGAAGACCTCATCTAGATTGCAAATATGCATGCCTTCCCAAATTGTCTGGCTTTAACTTTGCATTTTTTAAGTGTTGCAGGCCTGATTCATGTTTATGGAAATAATATTCTGGATGTGTTTGTGCAAAAGTCATAGACGGAGCATGGAGAAGGGAAACCCCTGGAAAACTGAAATACATAGGATGCCATAGGAGAGAGAGGTTTTCTCGCCTGCATGTATGTCAGTGATTCTCCTGCACTGAGAGGCTTTGCAAAGACAATCCCAGATCTGCGTGAAGGAAAATCAGAGATTTTACAGCACCTTTGCTTGTCGTATTAGTGCTTTAAGGTCCAGTCTGTGATTAAATGATAGTGTTGTTTTCTGCATACTACTGGCATCCATTGAGATGCCTAATGACCTGGAATAAATGCTGGAAATTTAAAAAATGAAAGCAAACCTGCTTGTTTGTTTTAGGCTCATAATGTTGCAAAAATCAGAGTCTAGTAGTGGGTGAAACTGGTTTATGACTATAACATGTCTGATGGCATTAAAAGTGTTAGAGTGAATGCTGTTTATCATCAGTGGATCAGTCCTAACCCAACATCAAGCCAGACAAGTGTAGTTATGTCCTGGACCCCTTGGGCACCCACTGCAATCAGCCCGTCTGTGCTGCTGCTAATGTTAAGTGCATCCAGTGGTTATTACACAGAACAGGCCATTTAGAAAAGCATGGCTCTTTGGTTTAGATATAATCAAGTCAGCTTCCAGTAGACCTGCACGGTGTCATGGGAAGGTATAGAAATCACGACTGGAACCAGCATTAAAGAATTTAAAGCTTTTTGCACACCATCAACTAGAAGTCTTGCTGGACCACATATATCACAGCTTGTCCATCTATCATGACACATTGTTGTGTTAACTCTTCAACAAATACTTCCCCCATGTAACCAAAACACAGAAATACGGCTCCGTCCTCCTACCAGCTACAAGACTGGAACAGAATGGAATTTGAAACGTTTTAGCCAAAAATGTTTCCATGGTCAAGGTGTTTTTTGCAGAAACGTTTCAGATTTCGTCCCGTTCTCCAGCTTCAGAAAACGTTTCGGGACTTTTGCAGCAGTCGGTATGCAGGTGAGTGACCTCTGGTACACATTGACACATGCTGAACCAAACGCTTAGTGGTTGTACCAGAAAAGTGCAGCCAACTGTGAGTCAGTAAGTGAATGTGGCTCTCTTAAACTGCATCCGCCTTACTGATGGAAGAAACAGGATTTCCTGGAAGCTTTTGGCATTGTGTTTGATTTTCTGGACACTCCAGTTCTAGGTAGTCCTGCTGCATCATTCAGGTGCACATTGCCTCCAACCTATAGAATAAAAACAGAAATGGGAGTGGTCACACTCGCTTTATGGGTCCTTCTACTAATAACCTTTCTTGAGTAAAACAAGAAAACAACTGTCCTTATTTGACTTTCACTGTTCTGTATCTTCTTCTGCCTTCTATATTTCAGATAATTGCATTGGGACAGATACAAGCCAGCCTTTTCCTGTTTTGGTCATCTTGTTAAGTATGGCCAAGATGAGCTGAGTTAATGTGTTTGCAATGAGCATTGATGGATTGTGTGTTTCTGTGTCATCCAGGCTGTGTGGCGAGTGTAGATAAGCCCCCTGATGAGGTGAAAACCCCTCCCCACCCTGCAGTATCCACTTCCAGTACCAACAGCAGGAATAAGGGATGTCACGGCTGTTCCTTTTTTTGGCCATTCTCATTGTTTCCTGCAGCATCCAGGTTGGTTCCAGGAGCTCAAACACACACAGATGTGCGCATGTACTGTACAAAAAATAAAAAATAAAATAAATAATACAGATATTTCCATTTAGTGTAAAAGACACCAAAGCTGGCTTTGTAGGGAAAATCTGTGTTGGCTTCAACAAGCCAGTGAGTCATTGTGTGGAAGCCAAACACAGCTCCAATACTGATAAACATTTCACTGGGAAACAGTGTCATCTTAATGGATCATTTCCCTATTTTCATTCTCTTATACTGTATATAAAATGAAGGTTTGAGTGAAATTTACATTAATTTCTTTATTGAATTTGTTTGCATATGTATCATTAGGTATCTCCAGCTGCTACCCTGGACGAGCTGAAGAAAAATTGGAAAGAGTACATGGAAATGTGTGAACGTAACAACAGCATAGATCCACCCAGCACTGGTGAGCCAAACATGTTAAAGATATTCTTTTTTTCCCTACTTTTAAACCTTATATAACTCTTTGTCATTGAACTATACTGATTGTTTACAACTTCAGAGCATTAAATAGAAGCTGAAATGCAATACTGACTAATTGTTACTATTAGTGACTCATATATTTAATCTTTAAATTGTGTTTGGATTTTGATCAACTCTTTGGTAGTGGACTCTATGCAATTTCTATTTTACTTTTGTCAAAAACAAACTAACATCTAGCTTTAAAATCCATTGTAAAAGAGTTTAAATAGTATTAGAGTCAAATGACCTTGCAGTAATCACAAGTATAAAGTTCTGATTGAGAACCGCTGGTGGGAACACATCATCCAAGTTCACACACCAATTCTCAATAAGGGCTGTCAGAGTGGACAAGGCTCACTATTAGTTTACAGAAACATGTTGAGCCACAGGGATATCTCACATAGAGGATTGAAAAACCAGCAGCAGAACTTGCAGACATAAAGAGAGGAGACTGATCATTTTAGCTTGTCGGTTAACATGTCAGCAGACATTCTCTCAGTCCTGCTCTGCGGGACTTATTGTCAGAAACAATGAACGTTATCTCAGGAAAACGGGACAGAAATTGGTGTCTAACAATTCCTCAGGAAATAGTTCAAAACTATCCCTTTTTATTCATAATATGACAACAAAATGTCTTCTTTTTATCCCTCTTTAAGTTCACTGCATGCTACACTGACATCTGAACTTATCTACAGCATCATGCTTGATATGTACTGCCCGCATTTTGATGAAACCTGTTAAATCAAAGCAGACTTTGATAAGAACAGTGTCTCCATTGTTTACAGAATGAATGCGTAGCTAGTATACTTTTCTTATAATATTTTAATTCATTCACTTTTTCTTTCCATGTTACACGTTTCTTGTGAAACTGTAGGACATTTCATAATGCAAAAGCTTCTGATGCCACAGCTCATTATTTTTTAATACACAAATTACATTAAGCACTTTTTCCAACCTGTGCCGATCAGGTCTGTTTGGTTTTATGCAACTACCGTCACATAATCCTATGCTACCCCACTATAGATGGCTTTCTAGATGTCAATTATGCAGCAGTCAGAATCTCTTCTCTAGCTATCTGCTTGCATTTCTATCTGTTAGCATGTTGTCTGTCAGCATGTAAGATGATGAGGAAACTAGCCTTTAGTAAATGAATAATGGTTCTGCTACTATTAAATTTATGAGACAGTAAATAATCATAGTGTTTACCAGGCTTTACTAGTTTGCCCAATAAGTGCCTGAATTTAATTGCTGTTCTGTGCATGTCTTGGCCCTAGTTAGTTTAGATAATCTGATGATACTGTATGAAAATATGTGTTTTTTGAGGGGTTTGTTAGCAGGTTTAAGCATGCTGCAGCCATTCCCATCAAATTTACTGCACTTCTCTGACTTCCTGCTGCAGTGAAAAGTGGCTCCTTTTCCCTCCATCAACAGAGTGTTTAACTACATGTTGAACGTTCCCCTTCAGTTGCATTACGATCTGTTAGCACGTTGCCTGCTTTACCACAAAGTCGGAGAGCTATGTCACTCTAACTTTCAACGAGGCCACTTCCTACACAGCGCAAAATTGCACCTTTAAGCTCTGTAAAAATCTGCAACACTTGCATACCTTTCCTGTCGGTCCATTAGTTTAAGAGCAGATTAGCAGTTGTGGAGGACGCCGGATACATCAGTTTGCACCTGAGCATGCGGCTGTCAATACATTAACAATTAGTGTTCTCTGATGATGGACAAGATAAAACGTGAAAGGGTATAGTTGAAGGACTGTGATTATAAGATGAAAGACTATTTAGTAATGGCCTACATGAGCATTCACGTCAAAGATATTGTGCTTTATTGTGAGACTTATACAAACAGATAATAGTGTTCAATGAGTATAACAATCTCACCCGGGTTTCCTCTTTTTTATCTTCCCCTAATTCCTGTTTTTTAAACCTAAGGCCTTGTGTGCAATAGGACATTTGACAATTATGCCTGTTGGCCTGATGGACTACCCAACACCACTGTCAGCGTGTCATGCCCATGGTATTTACCGTGGCATCACAAAGGTAATATAGGCACGAGTTTATCCACCCAAACTGTTTGTTTATGGAGGTTTTTAAATATCCTGTACGACGAGTGTGAATGCACATTTGGTTTGTGTATAGTTCAGCATGGCATGGTGTACCAGGAATGTGACGCCAATGGCCAGTGGGTGACTACTAAGAATACCAGCGAGTGTGACTCACACGATACAAGGCTGGTAAGGTATTCATTTTAACGCGCTTCTTTTAAGAGAAACGAAAGAAAACAATAAAAATTTAAATGCATAACAAAAAAATTTTCATTTGCAGCAGTACTATGGCCATATACGCGTCATGTACACAGTGGGCTATTCCTTATCCCTGGTGGCTTTGGTGTTGGCTCTTGCCGTCCTTATATCTTTCAGGTAATAATTATTATCAATGGAAATTAATCATATGAGATTGTCAATACTGAGTAAATATTCAGCTAACTGGAGCATACCTGAATCAAAATGCTTTTTATTTAAAATGCATTGCACAAAATAAATAAAAAGGACTTACATTGTATGACATCGTTGCTTTTCATCAACTAGGAAACTGCACTGCATGAGGAACAACATCCACATGAATCTGTTTGCCTCCTTCATCCTGCGAGCACTGTCCATTCTCATTAAAGATGCTCTGTTGGAGGCTAACCACACATCGCAGGACCTCAGCAGAGAGCAGGACCAGGGATTCCCCAGCGCATCTATGCCTACGATGGGGCTTATGGTCAACAATGCAGTCAGTATATATCTGCAGCAAGACAATAACCTGTGGCAGTGATGTATTTGCATTTAACAGGGAACGAAATAGATAACATGTTTGCATTCAAAAATCAAAGATTGTTTTATAATATGACTTAATAATATAAATTGTAAAAATTTAACCAAACAGAAAATGATTCTGTGTATTTGAGTAGAATTAGTATTACATGAAATGATAACCGCAGCATTTTTAAAGTCGAAATCTCAGCGCGAAAGTGCTTGCACCATCCATATCAGCTGAAAAACATTTGAACCACTCACTGCTTGATTGCTTGGTGAAATGCAATTCATTGCTCTCTTGCAGACATCAATGAGCTGTCGTATCGCTGTGGTGATGATGCAGTACAGCATCATGGCCAACAGCTACTGGCTGCTGGTGGAAGGCATTTACCTCCACAACCTCCTGGTTATCTCAGTGTTCACAGAGAGGAACTACTTCAAAATCTACCTGTGCATTGGCTGGGGTGAGGTGTCTTGTAGTAAATAAATAAAAAAAAAAATCAGCAACATAATTATGTGCATCTGAGACAGAACACACAAAATGTTATTATATTAGTGAGTAACAATTATGTAACATTTTTTATCTTTATAGGTACACCATTAATTTTCCTCGTGCCATGGGTGTTTGTTAAATATTTTTCTGAAAATATAGAGTAAGTTTTTCTCTTTTCTTTACCTGTGAAAACATTTCATATTGATATTGCTCTGATAGCAGCACAAAATGTCATAAATATAGTCGCTAGTCATGTTAGCAGCATTTTCATTGTTTATCTTCACATTCCACACCCAAAATTTCTTTAATGCAAAGTTTTTCCTGGCACTCTTCAGCAGCGAATGGGGAGGGGCAACAATACAAATTTTGTTATGTAAAGCCCTAAAAACCCAAAGCGAGTACATCTCTCTCTCTCAGAGCGAGCAGGAGTTTAGCAGGGGCAACAAAACAGTGCACAACAAATAATGTCTAACTAAGCTGACATTATTCAAAAACACATGAAGTGCTTTATGATAAGGGCAAGAAATGTTTCTCATCTTTCTGCGCTGACTTTTTTTTTTTTTTTTTTTTTTTGCTGCTTTTCATTTTCAGGTGCTGGGAGCAAAATATAAACATGAATTATTGGTGGATAATTCGAGCGCCGATACTGCTTGCTGTTGTGGTAATTTCATCTTCCTCCTTCTCAGTCTGGTGCTATATCTCTTGGCCCCTGTAGTTTTTTGTATGTTTTTGTTAAAAGCCAGGATAAAAAAAACGGTATTCACCTGTAAATCCTACATGTACACTAGAACAGACCTGCATTTCCACTTAACCACAGCATGTTTTTCCCTAATCATAAACTATGCAATGCACACTTAGTTTATTCATGAACTGAAAAAAGGCTGGTTGTGCTACAGATCTAACATCTGGGAAGGATGTTTTGGGATAAATTAATATGATTATTCTTCATTGTGACCATGTAAGTCCGCAGTGGTTGGTTGAGAGCAATTACACAGCTCTGACTTGTTGCTGCTCCTACATGAAGCCAGACATTCTGGCATTTTCCATGCATTAATCGTCCTGCTAAGTGGCCTGTATCCCGCAGGAATTCCTGTGTTTCAGTTGCTGGTAGGAATTGGGAGGGCTGGTCCTCATTTCAGTGTTTCCCTTGCTGCTGATCCCACCATTTTCAAGCTGCACACCAGAGCAGAAAGCGTACTTTTAGAACTGTGAGAGAATGTGCTGTTGCTACTTAAAACATTGCACCTTCTCTGCAAATATTAAAAACACCATCTGTACAAAAACAGACAAATATAGACACACTTTATTTTTATTTCCTATTTTAGATTAATTGATTTAAGTGCATGTTTTTTAAAAAGAGGTGAAAGTGTTTTTATTTTTGTGTTTATAGTGTATTTGTTCTCTTTTATCATTTGATACTTAAAAAACCTTTATACTGTCTGCTTCATCTTGAGCAGAAAAAATATATTACTGTCTTTCTTTCTGGTTTTTTTTATTGATTAAGTCGAAATTAAATCATTAAAGGTTACATCTTAAGATATTTTCATCTCAGGAACACCTACTGTTTCTTTAAATGCCAGCTTATGTAAAAGCGTTCCTACAATCATGATGAAAGGCTGTTTTATATCTAATGCTATAACAGTAATTATAACTGATATATTTTGGCCTGAATTATTTTTTTCATTGACTACGTTTTTATGGTTTTAGTTATTACCCAAAACACATGTTGCAGTTTCATGAAGAATATAGATACAAAGATCAGGTTCCCCTCATTAATTGTAGCTTACTAGCATTATTATCATTATAATACCATTTCAGCTCTTTAGTATTTAAATATGTATTTTCCAGGCTCAAATGTTTACACATATTAAAATAAGTACAAGTACATTTGTATAAGTTTTTTTGTGTGAGTCTCTGCAGTAAGATTGTCTGCAGTCTGAAATAGAGCTGAAATATTCCACTAGCATGAAAGCCCTGGGTTGCATCTTTTAGGGTCAGAGTTACTGTACTGTGGAGCAGCATCCAATCATGTTTACTACATTTGACAGAATAAAACTATAAATTATCCCTGTAGTCTGCTAGATGTCTTCAGTTACGTCATCAAAAGAAACCAGATATTATTGCCCCTGGGCACCATGCATGTCCGTACCATCACTATAACTCTATTCTTACTCTTTTGAGGTCATGTGCTATTGCAAACATTTTACATACTTTTTTTTGTAACATAATTTTTTGACAAGCAAATTATAGTTTTAATCCATCAAGCTGTGTTAAGCAAATGTTTATGAGCTTTTTATTCTAAATGGGATACATATATTGCAGTTTGCAGTGTTTGTGAAGTCGTCTCCTAATGCTGGATGCTGCTCATGTAATAGTGCTCTTTACTAGACATTACAATATATATATATATATATATATATAATACAGTGTCCCACCCTGACGTTTCCTGAAGAGTCCCTCACTCTGTCAGTGTTGAATATGGTGGAGCCAAGTCTCTGCAGATTGTCTGATTTTCCATCGCTCCACCTTGCGTCTCATCCTGTCTATATGCACAAACAAATTGTCTACCAGTAAGCCGGGTAGAGGAAATGTCTAACATCCACACTGACTTTGCTCCATTCTTCTGCTTTATCCCATTTTATCTGGGTCAGAGTGGATACTTAAAACTATAGGTTGGAGAATTAAACTACAGTACAAAGCTACTGTAAAGAAAGCATAACGGTTGGCTGCTGGCTGACTCTCATATTGTCTAACACTTGTAACAAATTCAATCTCTCTTATCTAAATTAGATAAAAATGTATTATAGAATAAAAAAAACACTAGAAAAAAAACTATTCATTCATATCTACTAATGCAATAAATACACTTTCAGGCTTATAATTATGTCATTATAATGAATTATTAGTCATAGAAATAAAATATAGAAATATTCTACATAATTAACATTTCTTTTCAAAATTGAGCTTCTGGAAAATAAATTTCTACATATTAAGGATCAATATATTCGACTTAACTCTTCAAATTTGTATTTAAATGCACTCAAACATACGATGTTTGCACTTTACTCTCATAGTGTTGATATTTCCACGTAATTAAGAAGCATTAAGCCAGTGTCCAAAATCTATTTGAACATAATGGTGGTTTTATATGTTGACGTTTTGCAGCTGAGAATTCTGCCATGTTTTTACTTAAACGTATTTCTTTGGAAGCACTGCTTTCTGTGTGTGTGTGTGTGTGTGTGTGTGTCCTATGTTTTGAGGAACCAGCAGACTTTTCATGATGTTATCTTGAACCTTTAGTCAAAATCAAAACAGATGTCACTAAAAGCGTCTTGTTTGCAATGGAGTCAGTGTAATGTGCGGCTCATTTACATCTGGGAATGCTGTTTTCTCGCTTTTGTCTTTTCTCCTTTTCTTCTCTCATTTTTATTTATGTAAAACCTTCATTTTATCAGCAAAGTGACATCAAAATAAACAATCATTTTGTGAAGCAATAGCGGTAAAACAGTTATGACACAATACATGTACAGACAAATAAATAAGACTAACCCTGAAATGTTTAAATAAGACTTTGATTAAAAAAGAAAACACGATAAAACATGAAACCACGAGATGCATTTTTCAAATAAAGAATATAGCAAGATGAAAAAAATAAAACTAAACAATGACAGGAAGAGGGTGCAGCTTTAAAACAAGTACATTTTACAGCTTCATCCTCAAAACCACATTATTTTTTTACTTAAATTATATCAAATTCTTTAGTTTAAAGTTACTTTTAATTTGATTCCATGTATAGGGAGCAGCCTAATCACATTGTCTCTGTGAACAAATAATAATAAATCCTGAACACAAAGAAAATATTTTCTGCAGATTTAAATAAACCGGGTTTTTTGTGTATATTGTAAATTAATTTGGACTTTACTTGGAAATGTCTGACAGATCTGCATTAAAGTAGTACAACTATTAAACATGATAACATACTGGGTTAATAATTTTGGGTTATGAAGCAGAGGAGGCTGCAGTGCCACTGAAACAATATGCAGTCTGTTGGGGAAAAAACCCAACAGCAACTGCATGTTCAAACCAGATCTGAATTACTGAAGATACTTAGTGAAGGTAAAATGGGTTTTTATTGCTGCAGTAAACCAATAAATAAAATGAATACAAATGCCAATTCTAATAACACTATTGTCTCTGTGTTCCACAGATAAACTTCCTCATCTTTATCCACATTATCAAAATTCTTGTGTCAAAACTTCGAGCGCATCAAATGAGATACACAGATTACAAATTCAGGTGAGTTCAAAAGTTTGACACACACACACACACACACACACACACACACACACACACACACACACACACACACACATATATATATATATATATATTAACCAATTTTCTGCTTTTTGGGGTTGTTTTCTCTCTATTTAATTGCTACTTACTGTAATGTGTTTTCTACATCACAGGTTGGCTAAGTCGACGTTAACCCTGATCCCACTGCTGGGCATCCATCAGGTGGTCTTTATCTTTGTAACAGACGAGTCCACTAAAAAAACCATCAGCTTGCGTCTCACCAAGCTCTTCATTGATCTTTTCTTCTCCTCTTTCCAGGTTTGATGATAATTTAAATTTTTCACTCTTCAACAATTTCCAATATTGATCTATATGATTATTAATAAATAAGATTTCCAATGAAAGCTTAAAACACTGAAGCCTAAACCCCAAAATGTGATGGGATATATTTGGTCACTGTCAGAGAGCATTCTGTTTACATTCGCCGAGATACCATGCACACCGATAATGACTGTTTCACAATGTGATGAAATGTAATCAGATGTAATGAAGGAGACATTTAAGAGACCTTTAAGCCCCGAGAACTCAGATGAGCAACAGAGCGAGAGAGGGTAAGTAGGATGTACATAACATCCCATAGTGAGAGAAGATAAGTGCAGCTGTGTGGGTTTAACCTTAAAACAGATGTTGCTTAAATGCACAAATTTATTTAAAGTCTCATCTTTGGTGAAGAACCATGTTTTTTTTAGCATGGTATTATATGTTTTGCATGACTAAAGCAAGGAATTAACACCTCAGACTGGCTCATTTCCTCCAAATAATCTCTTTGTGACATGTTTAATCATCATGTTTTCATATGTAACCAGAAACCAGTCACATCACCTTGCAGGTTGGGGTGTTATCTTATGTAGGGTGGAAATCAGCTGCAAAAGTCATTTAATGTTGGCAATTAGTAGCATTGTTTGTGTGCTCAAACTCGCTTCAATTTGGATCAGTGTGAGAGTCGCTAGAGCTGCTTCCTCCATCTCTGTCTACCTCATTTCTTGTGTGTTTAAGTGTTTTGCTTCCGAGCCCAGCCTGGGATTTGTCTTGTCTGGTCAGCCCCGTCTCACCAGCCTATGCCCATCTCGTGACACATGCAGGGATGATTTGTCATGGACATTCCAGAGAACTGAATGTTTTTTTGTGCTGCACAGCTGTGCATGCTGTTGAAAAACATAAACAGAGCAGAGCTGTCAAAAAAATTATGTTAATATTTTTTATCTAAATAAAAATTTTCAAAAAATATATCTACAGTGGTTTGGTTTCACTGCATTAAGGATATCTGTTGTTAGTTGTAGCACTTGTAAACATCTGTAATGTCTAACCATGCCAAGAGAAAATTTGTGAGCATGTGGGAGCAGCTGACTGAGTGAAGAAAGGAGCCATGATTCACGTGACTTGAAGAGGAGATGTGGAAGATGTAGGATCTGTTAACTGGATGAGCTTGAAAAAAGAATGAATATATTCTGTGTTTCTCTTACACATAGATGCAGGAAGATTGTACAGCTTTTTCTTAGTTGCTTTGGTGCTTTTCTACCAACAGAATTATCAATTACACAGCAGTTCCTGCAATTCTCAAAACAATTAGTACAAACTACAGGACCTGTTTTAGTGAAGGCCAACAAATAGTGAAAAATATATA
>JBAMHX010000023.1:14697469-14709920 GCA_037177515.1 Pseudomugil tenellus | reverse complement strand
GTATATATACATATATATAGCACAGGTTACTTAGATGTTGTTTCGAAAGGAAATAAGAAAAAAACAGTATGTGACAGAAATGGGGGATGAATGAATCAATGAGTTTGCAGATATTCAACCTTTAGTAAAATAGGGTTAAGTCAATGCACATATTCATTTTCTACCAATAAAGCAACAGGTACAAGTACACAGTAAGCTAAAAGACAGCATATCAGACCTGTCAAAAGCCATTAGTAAGCAAAATAAGACTAGTTGCACAACTGTGCTTATGTCAAAATTGCCATTCCTAATTTTTTTTGCTTGCATTGTGGTAAACACTTTGTTCCGGTACTTTTCCTACCTGCCATTTCCAAAGGAGATTAGAATAGAAATAGACAGTCAGACCCCTCACAGCAATTTATAAAAATCAGAACATAAAAGCTTTGTAATAGCATCAAAAGCCCTGAAATTAACAGGAAGGCAATTTTCCATATATGCTCAAATTATGTTTCAGTTGCTTTCTTGCGATTATCATTTAAAATAAATTTGTGTACTTGTATTTTCTATGAAAAGTCCATATATAGTTTGCACAAAATTTATTCATGGATCCTCTTCCATGCCGGGTAGCCGAAGCCCATCCAAGCAGTCATCGGCCGAGAGGCAGGGTACACCCTGGATAGGTACCCAGTCTATAACAGAGAGACAAACAACCAGACACACTCACATTCACTCCGAAGGACAATTCAGAATGACCAATCAACCTAATATGCATGTTTTTGGATGGTGGGGGGAGCCGGAGTTCCCGGAGAGAGCCCACACTAACACGAACATGAAAACTCCACACAGAAAGGCCACTGTCTGAGCTGGGGTTTGAACTGGCAACCTGCTTGCTGTGAGGCTGCAGTGCTAACAGCCAACTGGTAGAAAATCTCTCTCTCCAAAATGAACTTCTTTTATTCACCAAGCCGGTTGCTGAGTTCCTTCTGAGCATCAGCAATTTTCCATTCAGAGTCTCAGCAAGGTTGCAGTGGAACGAGGCAAACTGTCTGTCAGCAGTAGAAAAGGACATATTTTCCAGATTTGCCGTTGCCTAGTAGGTCCATTTGATGTTGGCAAACCACCAAACTAACAGATTTGTCTGGCACTGTGGCACAAAATGATACTATTTCCTCTCATTTGCTGCATCTATCCATCAAGCACAGCCAACAATTATCATATCAGCACTGTGGGTATCATTACCCCTGTTGCAAAGCTGTTCATACACGCTGTGTGCCATGACAGGGATATTTTAAGCTGTACTTTTTGCTTTTTTCAGCACACACAGGCATGCCTTAAAAACAAAATAGAGGGAGATAAAAACTGTTTTTATGTTTCCCTTCAAAATACAGTGAAGGAAGCATGTTGGTCTCTTTCTGTAATGACTTAGATATATGATAAATCATGTTGTTTGGATGGGAAAACCAGACACCTCACCAATTATTAATTCATTCTTTTTTTATACCGCTTAATTCAATTCAGGGTCAAGTGGAGGCTCGTAATCATTTACGCTTTGAAAAAGACAGTGATTACTTGTAATGTTGTTCTTTCTCCTTGGCCATATCCTGGATATATGTCCTGAATATTTAAATACAATTATATGCTAAATAAGTAATGTAAGTGTAAATGAGTTAAAATGTAAAATGCAGCTTACTGGAGAATTGCAATTCATGTGATGTTTCACAGTTTTCTTAGTCACTTTGGTGGATTTCTCACAACAGAATTAACATTCTTATAACTATTAGTTCAAACTTCACAACAGAGCGTCCTTCTGGTAATCAGAGTATTTTTCATTGCATTGATCACTGTTTTTATCTGACGTTAAAACAGATAGAGGTGTTTTCCTTGAGACACCTTTAAAAGTAATTACAGCACACAAAAACGAAGATAACACTTAAAAAGTAAACAGCAGAATAATAGTATATTGAAGGACTCTTTCAGTCTATAAACTGTTGACATGCTGCTGATTTTTATCAATGGTAAAAATCACATGTTTGGGGAATTGAATTAAGTTTCATAATATACTCAACGAGCAAAGATCTCAGACAGGGCAAACATCCGCCAAGCAGCTTATTTCTACTCATACTGTGATTTCCTCCCTGTTTTAGTCCCACATTCATTTTGTATGTATACACTGTTATTTTTCTATTCACTGATAATGAATCCACAGCTTCTTGGCTTATTTTGGGTGTTTGTTGCATGTTTATGTGTTAATTGGTTCTTTTGCAGTGATAAAGCTTCCAAAGATCTTTTTCCTGCTCTGGGTTGTTGTATCCAGAATTCTGCTAGGATCCAGATCTGCAATAAATATCTTGTAAAGCCTGCTCATTTGTTGTAGAGTTATATGGATTTAGACTGAAAGAAACTCTCTCACAATGAAAAGGAATCCTTTAAAACATTCCTGGTCATCCAAAATGGAAAATTATGGAATCTAAATTAGAACAAAATCTATTCTTGAAAATAATCATTTCAGTGTCCTATTGGAAGCAGTGAAGATCCAAGAACAGATAACAAGGCCTGAGAACAGAAACCTGTTTATTTTATAACCAAAAATGCAGGCGTCAGGGCAGGTGGGGAGGCAGGCAAGAGAAGCGATCTTGCAAAAGGCAAGTAGGTAAGATGGTTCACATTCACAAGCGACAATCAGGCAGAACTAAGCGGCCAGGCCAGTGTATATAAACTGTTTGGGCTGATGAAGATGATCAGTCTCAGGTGTGATGTCAATTCGCTGGAGAGAAACTCCCCCTGCAGGGAAGGCATACCAACACACCTGCCAGTAAAAACATAGACATTACATTCAGAAGACCAATCAATCTAACATACATGGTGGATGATGGGAAGAAGCCGGAGTACCCAGAGAGAACCCACGCTAACACGGAGGGAACATGCAAACTTTCTCACTTTCTCACTGTGAGACCTTAATACTAACCACCACGCAGCTTTCAAATAAAACCTATTTAAATTTGAAAAAATGTAGGTTTTTAGGCCAAATTTTGTTATGTGATTAAAGTTAATTTATTATAAAGTCTGTAATTAATTATATGTCTTTTTAACTGTGTCCCACCCCTACTGTATATTTTGCATTAAAATATGTTTTTCCCTGAGGTGACATTTTTTAACTAAAATAAGTAAAATAACTTGAGGTTCACTTCTGTTAAATCCAGGAGAGTGCCATTGCGTGCTCTTAAAACTGTGAAAATACAGCTCACAAGTCTACAAACACAACTGCAACATTGGCAAATAAACTAAAATATTAAGATCTCACAAAATCATGAGGCCATAAATGTTTTGAAGCTGCCATTTCAGGGAGTGAAGTTAAGAAAGACTTGTTTTCATAGTCTCCTGATGCTGACTGGCTTATTTAATTAAAGGGACACAAGTTGAATAATTATATAAAAGCTGTGAGGGTGGCGTCAGACATTTCATAACCTAAGAAGTAGAAGAAGTAAGTTTTGTTTAAGGTTATTTTCTCCCATGAGAGATGTGTGTCTCATAATGTGATACAGACAGTATTTTCAGAGGAATTGACCAACATCCATGCTGGGAAGGAACACAATGTGCACTAATATGGGTTAATGTGATTACATCATTAAAAGCTGTGTATTGGATATGGAAAGACATGTCATTATGAGATAAAAACCACAATCTGAGCAACACAGGCTCCAATGGATTTAGCTGACTTCTTCAATCAATAAAACCTTGTGACCAGAAGCAGACAGCTTGACATCTGTGCGACTTTTCTAATGGAACTCACTGACCAGACTGTGACCCTCTTACTCCACACTTCTTGCCTGAAGGATCAAATGTAACTTCCTATGCAAGGTTTCATGACCAAATAAATGGCCTCAGTAATGAGTCACCATGTCTTTTCCATCTGGCCTTGCTGAACCTGGTGAAGTCACCTACCGAGACTTTAGTTTCATGGTGATCTGCTACCTGCTGGTGCTTCACTCCGAAGAGGAATCAGGTCCAGTGAGCACAAGCTTCCAGGAGATTAAAGCTGTCTCCGAGGCTCTCTACACATTCATTAACTCAGCTGCATGGCAGGAGAACACAGATGCAGATTGTAGTGATGAATCCCTCTGGACCAAGATGTACACAAACAACTGATAAGTGGATGATTACCTTTTAGATCTTTTTCTTGTCTGTTTATCTACAAGGCAGTTGGTTTTAAATGGAAGACAGAAATTTGCCTGCTTTGAATTAATCTCTGCTCATTAAGCTTCAACACTCATACCCAATCCCACAAGTCCTCTATATTTCTACTGCTTGGAGCTCCACCTGGGCAGACAGATGAAGTCAAACTACAGAGAGGTCTTTTATTTTCAAACATGATTTATGCAAAGTTTTTATAAGTCACAGATGAGGCAATACAGAAGCAGTATTGAGAATACTATAGAGAAGTCTGGCAATAGACTTCAACAGGAAGTCACTCACCTCCCCATCAAGCCGACTGAAGTGCACCTGGAGTGTTTTTCTGTAGATCTTATTTGATTCAAAGCGTTATTTTACTCAACTCAACTTTATTAATAAAGCTCTTTAAAACAAAAATATACATATATAAAGTTCCAACAAATAAAAGCAAATTAAACCAAAATAAAATAAATAAATAAAACCAATAATAAAACCTGCCGCACACTAAAACAGAAATAGGGTTAATAGACAAATAATAAAATTTGGTTTTAAGGTAAGTTTTAACACTTATCTTATGTGGAGCTCGTTCCACAAGTTGGGACAAGCAACTAAAAAAGCTCTGTCCCCTCTGAGCTTCCGTTTGGACCTCGGTACATCAAGGAGCAGCAGGTCGGTTGACCTGAGACACCAAGTAGCTTATTATGTCCTCGAAAACGGAGTGTCAGGGATATAATGGTTTCATCACGACCACTGCCGTGTCCGCCACCACTGGATATTCTTCGTGTGAGCATGACAACTCGATACTCGGTGTACCTGTTTAGGTCCTCAAGAGGATGACCTGTATTAAATGTCACGACTATCTGATTTACGGTTTCTCCACCAGGTGGGGCTTTATTAATGAAAAATCTGATTTTTGGCTATATCTCTAATTCTGTCATTGACCTAATATCACATGCAAATAAAAGGTCATGACCTCTTGTTTTGATGTCATACTGGGCTGGTTCAAAGTTTCCCCAACAGGTGGAGCTTTGTGACTGAACATGTGCGGCTTTATATTATTGTATTGTGTCTATTGGAGGATTGGGGGATTGAATGATTGGGGAATAGGAGCATGTATAATAGGAGGATTGGGGCTATTTGGGAATATACCCCTAACCTTCGCTTCTGACGTTATAGGCCTTGTTTGGACCTAGCATGGTTCTTCCAAATCAGTCTCTTCATTTTTGACACACAGTTTTACATGCTTTAGCCAGAAAAAGAAGTCATTAAATCTCTTCTACGGAATCTGAAAATAAATTAATCACCAACCAATCATTCTCAAAGTAATCCATCAAGTAGAATAACCCTAGTTACAAAAATTACCATAATTACAAAATTTACCACAAAGTCACATCCTGTGAACATTGACTCCACTCAGAGCTTATCTCACTTAGGTTGGAGTTTACTGTCAGTAATCAATGATATTAGAAATTCTAACTTGCTCAGCTGCTGTGTTTATCACAAATCCCACCAGCATTTGCAGCTGGACACACATGCTCTTTATCTACCCCTCCTGTCCTGCCTGTTATCCAGGAGTATCAACACTCTTGTTCTAAAGAGCACTCCAAAGCTGTGATGTATGTCTATACTTCTACCATGGCCGCTGTCTGCCCAGCTGGAAAGAATAAGTCCCATAAGTGAATGTGCATCTCCACAGCTTAGTACTCTCTAAACCACACAACCTTGAGAAGGATGGCTGGAGTCCAGCCAGATTAAACATGAGCTGCTTTTGTTTTTTTCTCGTTGAAAGTAGGATGTGTTACTGGTGTGGACTGTTTTGGAAGAACCACAAAAATATACATCTACTTGTTCTTGTGTATCTTTCTGTTTAATCCTAAACATTTTGCCAGTGCAACCATAACACATTTCAAACAAGAGTGAAAGTACAACAAAGCTAAAAATTGGCATCTTCGTTCATGAAAGCCTTGATGGCAAGGACATTGATTAAGGATTGACAGAGGACAGAACTACACGTCCAAATGAAATCTAAGAGCGCTGTGAGAATTTTGCATGATTGGTAAAGCTAAAACAGTTCTTAACCTTCATTAAAGATGTTCCATAGCATTCTTCAAGCGTCAAATCTGATCCTCATTTAGGAAGCATCTATCTCATTCCTTCTATTCATCTCTGTCTGAGGTGTCTGAGTTTCAGAGGCAAAACAAGAAAGATCCTTTAGTAAAACAAAAGTGTGCTAGACAATGCCAAAACGTTGTCTCCTGGGGAAAACAAGCAATCCAGTGTCCTCTTATGGGATTTTGCGGTTTTTGCCCTGCAAGTAAACTGTACTTATAGTCTCTGCTTACGCAAGTATTTAGTTGATTAGCCCATCCCTCCTGGACACAAGGTCGTCTACTGTATTTAGTTGGAATACTTGTTACTGTGCCAGGGAGTTGTCATGATGGTTTTCAGTAAGACTGCTTATCCATCTTTAGCTGGCCATGGTCAGGAACCTTGGCAACAAAGGAGCAATGTTCATTATATCTCCACCGACAGATTCTCATTTAGTTCTTCCCACCATAGCATTAATCCATCAAACATCAGTGAACAAAATACTTAACCAAACGTGAAATACAGTGCTTATCAAGAAGCATCCTCGTTTTGGCAATGTGTTATAGTTGTTTCTCAACAGTCAGACAAATATGAGGGGAATGCACTGCAATGTTGCTGTCTAGTAAACAGTTATGTTTGGTTTGGGTTACTATAATGTATGTAGGTTGTATTTAACCTCTATGTGCCAAAGCCAGAAAAGCACCAGACCAGTTGCTCTCCCAGAAAGGAAGCTTAAACCTGTTCAGACCTTACACCACAAAATGGCTGACATGTCAACTGACCATCAACAATCAACTTGTTGGTAGTCCAATGAGGAGTGAGTGACGGGCGGCCATTATGGGCTGACTGCCGTCAACAATATTGGCATATCTGTCTGATAAGTAATTAATTTTTGTCCTGGTTCTGCTGGTTCTTCGTGTCTAGAATGCAATTACATGCAAGGCAAGTTTATTTCTATTGCACCTTTCATGTACGCAACAATTCAAAGTGCTTTATATATAAACATTAAAAGCATTTCAGATGTTGAAATAGAAAAAAGAGAATAAACGAAGAGCAAGAATCATTATAAAATAATAAATTAGCTTAAAATCATTAAGAAGAACATAATTAAAACGTTACTGTGCTGATTTTATTTATAGCTGCAAGAGAAAAGAAAATATTTTTAACCAGGATTTAAAAGTTTCTACATTTGGTGAAAGTTTTACCTCTACTGGCAGTTTGTTCCACTGGTTTGCAGTATAACAGCTAAATGCTGCTTCTCCATGTTTAGTCTGGACTCTGGTCTGTACTTGTTGACCTAAGTCTTTGGATCTAAGAGCATATCACAGATGTATTCTGGTCCTAAACCATTTTGGGATTTATAAACAATTAGGAGGATTTTAAAACATATTCTGAATCTGACTGGAAACCAGTGAAAAGATTTTAAAACTGGTGTGGTTTATTCAGATCTCTTAGTCCCAGTTAAAGCTCTAGCAGCAGCATCTGGATGAGCTGCAGATGTTTTATGCTCTTTTTGGGAAGTCCTGTTAAAAGACCATTATAGTAAGGAGATGAATTAAGGAGATGAATGCATGGATGAGTTTTGCCTGATCTTTCTGGGAGACTAAACCCTTAATTCTGTTGATACTTCTGATGGTAAAAAGCTTACTATTCATAGCTTTGATGTGTCTGCTGAAAGTCAGATCTGACTCTATCAGCACTCCAAGGTTACAGACTTGATGTGGTTTTAAGACCCCGAGTCTCCAGGTGTTTCTTTCTCTTTGCTACCAAACAGAATTGTTTCAATTTTATCTTCATTTCATTGGAGAAAATTTTCTCTCATCCAGGTGTTAATTTGCTGTAAACAGTGGCACAGTAGATTTATTGCAGTTGTCTGGTGACAAAGACAGAAAATTGTGCATCGTCTGCATAACTGTTATAATTGATGTTAAAGTTCTGTAATAATTGACTCAAAGGGAGCATATACAAGTTGAACAGAAGAGGTTATAAGAATTGACCCCTGAGGTACTCCACAAGTCATGGCCACTTGCTCAGTATGGCCATTAAAGTTACTGGTTCTGTGCCATCAAGAGACACATAATATAAAACTGTGTATCATCTGCATAACTCTGGAAATGCATGTTGTGTCTCCTGATGGCATGACCAATAGCAGCATATAGAGATGAAAAAGAACAGGACCTAAAATCTGGGTGTTGGTGCTTTCTGCACAACTGCCCTGTGTTTGTTTTCTTTGGGCAACCAAACCTCTTGGCCTGGCTGCAACTGCAGCAAGACCCAAACTCTGTGGTGTTGGTTATACTTGCGCTGCTGATTCTCCTTCGCCCGCCTTTCATTCTTCCGGAATCGCCTGATGTTTGGCCACCAGGGGCGAAATGCAGCTGGAATCTGGGGAACGCCTGTGTGGATCTGCCTCCCCATTACGAGCTGCGCTGGAAAGTAGCCTTTCTCCAGGGGTGTGGGGCGGTACGTTTGCAGTGCCACTGCCTTGTCGCCTTTCCCTTTCCACAGCCCTTTGACTGCGGCAATAGCCTGCTCTGCCTCGCCGTTGGCCTTTGGATATCTGGGGCTGCTGGTGACGTGAGCAAATCCTTGGTCTGGCGAAGGACTGGAACACTGAACCACTGTACTACGGCCCATTGTCAGACATGACAGTCTCTGGTGTCCCATGGCGACCGAAAACATCCTTTAAGGCAGCCACTACTATCTCAGCTGTTGCTAGTCTGAGGTGTGCTACTTCTATGTAGCATGAAAAGTAGTTCACTACGAGCAGGTAGGTGCTATTTTCCCAACAGAACAGGTCGGTGCCGACACGTTGCCAGGGTCTCTCTTGCACTGCTGTTGTCAGCAGTCCTGGCCACCAGACTGACTGGCGAGCCCTAGCTCTGCATTTAACAACTCCTTGGTGCCCACTGTGCAGCTGTTGCAAGATCTCCCCTCTCCGCTCACCAGGGATGATGATGCGCTGACCTCGGAGGAGCAATTGTCCACTCAAGGTGAGGCTATCTTTTTCAGGCCACTCTGTCTCACAGTATCAGATTTGCTGTGCACAGATGCTGCTATCTCTCTCAGACACTGTTCTGTGGTAGGGAGGCTCTGAGTGATAGTGTCCAGGAACACTTTTTCCTCGGCCTCTTTCTCTTTTTCCTCCGTTGTGAAGTTGTGTTGGATTGGGGCCCTGGATAAAGTGTCTGCTGTTATTAGGCTCTTCCCTGGTATGTGCACGATGTCGAATGAGAATCTCAGCAGTCTCCGCCTGTAGCACAGCACTCTCGGTGGAACGAGGGGCTTGTGGTCTGTCTCCAATCTGAATTTCAGTCCCAGAAGGTAGGGGGACAGACGCTCACATGCCCACGTAGCTGCCAGAGCTTCCTTCGCAATCTGAGTGGAGTGTCTTTCAGTGTCTGTCATACCTCGAGATATGAAGACGATTGGCTTCCACGCTCCATCTGGCTGACGCTGGGTGAGGACGCCCCCGAGACCAAAGGATGAGGTGTCTGCCGACACGCACGTCTCAGCAGTCGGTGAATAGGCAGCCAACACCTGTGTGGAGCTGAGTTCTGACTTGAGTCTTTGAAAAGCGTCTTTCTGTGGTGCTCCCCAGCACCACTCATTCTTTCCACAGAGCAAGTCTTTGATTTGGCGAGTGTATGATGCGAGGTGCGGCAGAAATTTGCTGAGGTAGTTTCCCATGCCCATCAGTCTTTTCACCCCCTCGACATCAGTTGGTGCAGGCATGCCTTGTATGGCTTTGATTTTCTCAGGGTCAGGTGTCACGCCGTCCATGGAGACGCGGTGGCCCTGGAATGTAATGTTGTCTTTGCTGAACTCACATTTCTCCCCGTTGAATGTCAGTCCTTCCTCCTGAAGATTCTTTAGGACCTGACAGAGCCTCTCGTCGTAATGGGCCTTGCTGTCCCCGTATGCCAGGATGTCGTTGGCGTGGCACACCAGAGAGGAGCGTGGAGAGGACAGCGCATATGGGACGGCATCTGGATCCAGGACGATGGTGTAGGGCTCCTTTAATTTCCCTAGCCCAGTGAACATGGTGGGGAACTGCACCTTGAAGTCACGGTTTTGCTGTGCTTCAACTACATGGACGCGCTGCACCAGATTGAGTACCCTGATCGTTGGGAGGCCTAACAGGAGCTTGGACAGTTCTTTCACAACATACACATCCTGTGTAGTTGTTTTCCCCTTCCATATTAGACTCCCTTTAAAACACCCTTTAACCTCCAGTCTATGGTGACCTGGGCTATACAGTATTTTCTTTGGCTGTTGCTGTGCACCGTGCACACTGCTTGAGTATGTACTGCTGGGAATTGCAGTAACTGCAGCCCCGTGTCCAGTTTGAACGCTGTCTCCTGTCCGTTCAACAGCAACACTCTGATTCATTCATCCTCTCCTCCAGAACTCACTTCTCCCTGGAAAGCGAAATCCTCCTCCTCAGATCTCATGTGGGCTTGTGTGATGTCGTGCACGCCTTTTGCTGACCTGCATGTTTTAGTGTAATGTCCCTTTTTGTGGCTCTTTCAACACTCTGCTTCACAAGCCAAGCATTCTTTCCATGGATTTTTTTAGCGTTCCTGCACCTGCCACACTGCAGTGTCTGACTGTCTGTTTTCTTGTACTCAACGTTACGCCCTTTCTTTTTCTTCATTATGATTTTTACCTGTCCTAATGTCTGCTCTGCCCCCCTCAGCACCAGTTGTTGTTTCTTTATTGCAGCACTTTGCTTAACTTGAGTCATGGCCTTTCCGCATCCAGTTCCGCATCCAGTTGTAACCGTTCTGACAGCCTGGCATCTAGGATTCCCACTACAATTCTGTCCCATATTAACTCATCTCCTAGGGCCCCAAACTGGCAATGTTCAGCTAGCAAGTGCACGCCAGTGATTAAAGACTCCACACTCTCACCCTGTTGCTGGTTCCGATGGTTGAAGCAGGTTCTTTCGTAAATCACGTTCCTTTTGCTGACGAAATGCTTTTCGAATGCTGCCGTGACAGCCTTATAAGATTTCTTCTACTCTTCGATCAACGGCAGCACATCTTCAGCCTCCTCCCTCGCCGAGTACATAAAAGTATTCACTTGAAAGTCCTGTGACTGTTTATCAAGCCCTGATGCAATTCTGTCGCGATCAAATTGCTTAATCCATGTCGGCCATCCCTTCGAATTTGAAAAGTCGAACTTACACGGTGGGAGGTACTGAGGTAACTGAGACGGGACGGCTAGCTGTGGCTGAGCTAACAGTGGCATCGGTTGAGCTTGTGGGTTTTTTTCGCTCATCTTTGCCTTTTGTCATCCTCACGTTTCGGTACAGTAGCGTACGACCACTATGCTGACACCATGTTGTGTTATATCTCTTTACTGTGGGTTCTAATAGCCAAAAGAAAGACGGAGATCGGACTTGCTGCTAACTGTTTATTCTGGAGCCTCGAGCAGAACTGTGTAACCCTCAAAAGGGTCTGAGGTACAACACATGGGCCTTCATTAACATTCCATTACACAACAGGGAACACCAGGTGGAAATCACAGCTTCTAGAAAACATGCATTATTTGTCATCATGATGTGATATGCAACATGGCTTGTTAAAATGGTCGGGTTTGATCAAATGAGTTTAACAACTATAGCTCCTGTCTGGAGTCTCCTGCTCTTAACAAAGACTTTTATGAGTTTGCTGTATGTAGGGATACAGTAATAGAACTGCTCATATATTATTCATTTAACCCTCCTGTTGTCCTCATTTTCTGTATACACCCCGTGTCCTCTGGGTCAAAATGACCCGTCTTCACAAAACCCCCAAAATAAGCAGCCTAATTGAATTTTAAACACCAAATTTCATCTTGCTTGAAGAAACAACTTGTCATTCACAACAAAATGTGTGAATATCTGAGTTTTCCCTGCTGCTTTAGAAAGAAAAAAATGAGAAAATAAAGAAAGAAAATAAAATGCAAAAATGAAGTTTTGAATGCATTTTTATTACTCAATTACTTAATATTTATTACTTTTATGACTCAATTTCTTTTTTTTTATCCAGTGAACAGTTTATGACAATGTGCAACAAAAAAAAATTAACTAGAACATAAGCCATTCAACTAATTTGCACATGTAGGGCAGTATGCAAGTGCACAGCATTTGCAGATATATTTCTTACATCTGCAGCACACAGTATGTGTTTTACAGTCCTTCTTGTGAGGGCAGAACTGACATCTCTTC
>JBAMHX010000023.1:14682654-14696356 GCA_037177515.1 Pseudomugil tenellus | reverse complement strand
TATATATAAAAATAATGCTTTTATGTGTCCATTTCTAGGATCAGTGCTTAGACAAGCAGACGCATGACCAGATGTGACTTTTTAAAAACACATTAACATGTACTCACTAGATGTTTCATAAAACTCTTTGCTTCTAGAAATGTTGAACTGCATGTGCATTTCACCACATGATCAGCTTTTAGTCAGCTTAAATTAGGGCCAGTGCTAACAGCTTTGCCTAATTAAGCATCATAAGATTCCTCAGGCCACAGTAAAACCCTTCTGCACTGGTGGATATAAACAAAGAATTATTCAGCAATTAGTCAGACATATTGTTATGTCTTGTATTAATCATTTAAAATTGGGTTTAATTCAGATGACCAACTAGCAATCTGTTTTAAAGAGTTTGTTTTAAAAAAATAGAAATACTGCAAGAAATTCTAAATCAATTTAATTACTTTTATTTAATTTTAGAACACAAAGTCGGCCTGTGATGGACTGGGAACCTGTCATGGAAGGATGGATGGTTGGAAAACACAAAGTGAGACATTGACAAAAAATGTACAATGTGTAAGATTTATTGGTGTCTCGTGGTGAAGATGGGCATCAAAATTGCTTCAAATACCAAGCAAAATTAAAAATCGACGGCGGCCATTGGTGGACAAAATTCTTCCGGAAATCATTTGCAAGTAGATCCAGTGGGCTCAGAAGCAGTGGCAACTGCACTATAGGTCATTATATAAAGATTTTGTATATAATGTCACCATCTGTATATACTGTCTTCTTAAATGTACCTTTAATTGCAATACTTCTCACACACAGAGTTGCTTGTCCATTCAGGGACACCATAGTAAAAGTGGTGGGACTGATGTGTCTATCTGCCATGTAAATAGACCCAAAGCAAAATATTTTATATTCATAGGAAAATAAAATATTTAGTCAAATCATTGCATACTAACAGGAACAGTTTTCAATTAAATCTATAATTTTGACAGTACAACTTTAATTTACTGCCATTTTTAATGGTGTTTATTCTCAAATTTATCAAATATGATTGATTTTTTTTTTTATAAGTCTAACATTTTGAAAGATATATCTTTGATTTCTATTTTAAAGTTTTTTCAGGTCATTATGTGGCTACCATTAAGACAAATAAAAAAAAAAAAGCACACTAAATGGACAATTTTGTACCATTATAAGGCCCACATAATATGGCTGAGGTGCGTCGAAAATCACCTCCTTCAACAACTTTTCTGAGAAATTATGCCTCCCACATTAGAGCAGTGCTGTTAGGCGATCTTTTAATTTTTTCTGTAAAATTGCTCAGACTTCTTAATTTGCATTTCATCACATTAAAGTTAATTGACACACCTTCAGTAACACCTTTACATACAACCATTTATTTATAAAGTTAAAAAGATGCTAAAGCAGTATTTTCTCTGGGCTGCTTCCTCTCATGTGCTCCAGCGACAGGTCGAGCCATGGCACCAGCATTATCCCTGACAGGAAGATTGTCCTAACAGCTAAAGAGTCTGTTTGATTATGCATGCTTTCACTTTTTCCATTCAGTGCCATGCATTCTAACAGAATCCGGGAGAATGTGGACGTGAGAGGGGCTGCCATAATGTAATTAATCTTTTTGCTATGCCGTGTTCGTCAGTATGACTGGCGGTGCACAGGGGCCATTAAAAACAACAGGGGCACACTGAAGGCAGTGATGAAAACAGGAGCTGGGGAACGAGTGGAGTGATTAGTTGCAAGTAGATGGGGTTCTTCCTGCTGCTACAGCTGCAAATTGTGTGATTGGAATCAGCTATCATGGATCTGTAGAATTATATTAAGTATTTTCAAATGGAAGTGCATTTGGTAGCCTATAATTAAAAAGGCAAAGTTGATTTAGTTGGCGCTTGTTTGTGCAGACGGTAATTGTGTTTTATAGTATATGAAGTTTAAAGCTAGCTTTAGATCAGACAAAGCACAAAAAACTGCATAGATGAAATTCACAATCCTGATCTAGATGAATTAAGCACAAATGTTTAAAGGAAATTATTGCATTATATTTTGTACTTAATAGAGTGTGTGAATTTGTGTTTTAGTTCTTAGAGAGCTGCATTACACTAATGCCAAAGACATGACTGTAAAAATGAACCAACTGGCAACAGAAGGCAAACTGCTTAAAAGTGTTTTCAGATGTTTTTTTGTGGCTCCTAGAGGAAGACCATGTCTAACCAACATACCAGGATGTAAAAAGTGGTTGTGATCTCCAGCTCGCGCTCGAGCAAATCGTAGCAGAGTGTAAAGAGGCTGGGATGAGGCTCAGCACTTACATATCTGAGACCATGCTTCTCAGCCAGAAAAGGATGGAGTGCCCTCTCTGGGTCGGGAACAGGGTACTGCCACAAGTTGAAGTATCTCGGGGTCTTGTTCACAACTGAGGAAAGGATGGAATGTGAAATCGACAGAAGAAGCTATGAGGGGTCTACAGTAATACTGACTCTGCACCAGTCTGTCATGGTGAAGAAGGAGCTGAGCAACAAGGCGAAGCTCTCAATTTACAGGTCGATCTTTGCTCCTACCTTCACCTATGGTCATGAGCTATAGGTAGTGACTAAAAGAACAAGATCGCAAATACAGGTGACTGAAATTAGATTCATTCGCAGGATGGCTGGGCTCTCCATTAAAGATAGGGTGAGAAGCTCAGTCATCCAGGAGGGACTCGGGGTAGAGCCGCTGCTCCTCCACACCGAAAGGAGCCAGATGAGGTGGCTCAGACATCTGGTTAGGATGCCTCCTGGACGCCTTTCTGGTGAGGTGAACACCTCTGGAGAAAGTAAAGCTGAAACAGAAACAGCTAAATTAAAACAGGAAACTAAAAACACCTACACGTAGTCCAAACCATGACATTTGGCCTGGGAACATCTCGGGACAGTTACAATGTAAAAAAACAACAACAAAAAACCTGAAAACTTATTCAGGAGACTGATTGCAAAGATTTATTGAAGGAAGTGATAATTAGAAACCTGTGAGGAATGAGAATGAGTCACAGCCAGAGGATGCCGGGATGAGGAACAGGATGGTGGGCTGAGGAAGGTCCACAAAGGTAGGGAAGTTGGAGGCAGGGATAAGTGTATCCAGGGATGAGCAGGAGGACGCAGTAGTTGTCATTGTCAATGTCTGACAAGGAATGGCTGGAGGAGTGCAGGTATTAAGGAGTGTGAGGGAATAAGGAGCAGGTGCAGGTGATCAGGCATGATGAATCTGGTGGCAAGTTAATGTGATTATGTTTGGCTAATTAGGTTTGGAACTCGAGTTTGGCTGAAGCAAGGCACGACACTAATAATAAACAATGAAAATCAAAACCCTATATTCAAGTTTTTAAATTTAAAGACGAGTTCTTGAACATTATGGGAACTTTTTTTTTATCACACCAGTGACTCATCTAAAGAAGTGTTCTATCCTTTTTCCTGTTGTAGATGTCCACCATAGTTGTTGTTTTTCTCCTCCTTAAAAATGCTTCAACTCTGCCAATAATAATCGCAGACTTATACTTCATACTAGCCTATTCAAACCAATCTGTGGAAATGTGTGAAATAAAGTTTTTAAGCTTTTAGAAAAAACACCTCAGACTTCTTGTGTGAGTGAAATAATAACTCAGGGGTTGTGTATTTTTTATGATGAAGACACCCTTCCTAGCCTCCTGTATATGCAGGAAAAACATACATTTATAGTATGTAACTCATGTAACTATGAACTATTTGAAACTTTAAAAATAAATACCTTCCTGAATTCGATTTTTTCATTCATTCCTACACCAAAATAATAATAATAAAAACATAATGGCAGAAAAAAATCAGAGATCACAACCAGGACATCAGGCTAATAACGCTGCTCTGCTTGCATGACCCATGTACACATTAATGGATTAGTGGAAATTTATTTTGGTTGCCATCCTGTTGTGTTTATGCAGTGAAAGGTGAGAACTCCAGCCTGTGCCTATGCTTACTAAAACTACACCACATTTTAAAAAAAAACATGTCCGCTGCTGGGAATCATTACCCAGTGCCGAAATTTTGTAAATAAGCATCCTGTCATTTACATTCCCCTCATGCAATCTTGGTGGTCACATTTAGTTCTGGATTCGGGTGGATTTTAGGAATCAGTTCAGAGGCAAGATACTTGTATGCAAATGAGCTCCTGTTTATGTATTTACTATTGTTAAGCCAACACTGTTTTAGTGGCCTTTGTGAATCTCAACAGGCATAATTAATCAATTAGAGATGTAAGAGGCTTGTTGTCCTCTCCTGTCTGGGATTAATGGGCTCATTTATGTGATGACGACAGTGTTTTTTTTTACCGGGTCCTCTAACGCTTTGTTTGACGCTACCTGCAGGCAAAATCACAGAGAGATCGCATCTGGGTGCCAGTGTTTAAATTACCTTGTTAGACTCCTAGTCTGTAGTAATCATGTTCCACTGGCTGTACCTGATAAGCAGTAGCAGTATTGCCAATCAGGCCCTGTCATATCTCACAAGTGTCATTTTTGTGCATCATTGCATTCTTTCCCCTGGGACATTTTCATCCGAGAACCAACAGACATAAGTAGCCCTGGTGATGAGAGAGGCTGATGTGTGTTCAGCAAAGCAATCACACATATCCTCTATTACAGCCACTCCTGTATCTGTATGACTGTCATCAAGTGCCCATGGTAGAAAACATGCACGCAGAGTACATCACATTCCATCACCTTTTTTGGCCACGTCTGGCAGCAACATAACACAAAAATGCAGTCCATTAATCAAAGTATCAAAAGAACTGATGCTAAATTTAGGGACAATCATGCACTCAGGTTCATATGCATTTGGACACCAACACAAGTTATGCTATTTTATGTCCTAATGAAAACATGCTCAGCATAAAGTTATGTAATCAGCATGGGCTTAAAGTGCAGACTCTTAGCTTTAATTTCAGGTTATTCACATCCAAGTTGTTGGACAGCTTTAGAAAAGACAACTCTTTAATATGTAGCTGTCTGAACAGTTCATTTTAATACCTAATTGACTTAATGGACTATTCTCCTAATCAATCCATCATCGATCATTCGGTAAAAGATCTAACGTTGAGTCCAGGTGTGTCATTTGAATTTCAAAGACTTTGCTGTGAGCACACAACATGCAGCGTAAGGAGCTCAGACTGGATGGGAAATAAACGAGGAGATGAGGAGGCTTTGCATTAAATTGGTCTGCTGTAGGAAAACACTGCTAACAAGTGTACCACTATTATGAAAATGATAATTAGGACATAATTATGACATAATCAGGCTTTACATTTTTGGGGAATGTGTAGTCACAGCTGTCAGGTTACACTACAAACAATGCATAATTTCTTTGCGAAAATAGTCAGGTTTAATAATGGATACAAGACAATGTAGTATTTGATTTACTTTTCAAGCGCAGCTTGTTGTACCACAGTCTAAAAGGCAGAATGACCTGTTGACCTGTCAACCAGACAATATTCAGTCGCCTGTCAAACACACACAGCTCTGTTAATGACTGACATCCGCTTCCATTTGGACTGAATCCTAATCAGAGGCCAAAGTGTGAAAAAAACAATATTCTACTAACACTGTTTTTCCGCTCTTTAATACAGCAGGTATATTGGGTTTGTAATGACAAGCTTAAAGATATCAGCAGCAAACTGTTTCACTGGGTGCTCAACAGAACATTTTAGCTATAATATTAGGCTGCTACTTCCAACATCTAAATATGCATTTATGGGTGAATTTAATCTTTATTTTAAATCAACTCCATTTGCCCACAGGGACAAAATACAGGGGAAGGGAAGGAAATGAAATCAATTGTTTTATAACATGGCAAAGAAAAAAAATTATATTTGAATGTTCTTATATGTTTGTGGAAAAAGAACTTTCCCTGGGCACTTTCCCTCATGCAAAACATAAAATTTAGATGCAGGCGGAAGCTTTTTATTTAATACATTTTTTATAGAAATCTATTTTCCCTAGAATGTCAAGCAAGTTTACTACAAACAAGACTTTAGAAAAAGAAAAACTGCTGCCTCTTTTCATTTTACTTTGTTTCACAAAGAGGAATTAGGCTTTTATGCAGACATGCAAAACCATTACCATAGAAATAAAACCATTTCCATTTGATTCAGTTTAATCTTATTGCTACAAGAAAGGGCCTGTTGTGCTCTAAGGCTACAAACTCTATCAAGAATAATATCTTGGTAAAAAAAAAAAAAAAGAAAAATTGGGGTTTGATCTCATCCAGATTACTCAGTCTATAATTCAAATAGTTGACATTGTGTATGTTTTTTTTAAGATGAATAAACATGACTAACAATAGTTTTTGCAGTGCACAACCTAACAGGATTCTCTATAAATACCCACATATCACATCACATAAGGACTGTTATGCATGTTGTACTATAAATTGTACATACTTGCATTACTTGCAGAAATTTTCCAAAGCAATATTAGGATTTAAGATTAGTCCCTGTGCTTTTTTAATGCAGTTATTGTTTGAGTGTAAACTATTGTGTTAACAAAGTAATCCACAATATATATTTGTAATTTCTTGTTGCAGATCAAGTACAGACGTTTAAGCTTTGTTCTAATGTCATGCTTTTGGGGTTTTTCCCTTTACCAAAGTGTGTTGAATAGATAAAGGAAAAGGTTTGCTAAGTTACAAAGCCAAAATGTTCACACCAAAGAGAATTATTTCCTCCCACAAGATTGATCTGCCTGAAATGCTTTTGGAGTCCAGGCTTGTCTTATGTTTAATGATTTAACCATAAAAGTTGTTTCCATGTCTAGTGGTTTGGCATTTCCCAAACAAAAGATGGGCAGATGCTTCGTTCTCAACTTTAAATCATCAGCGGACCATCTACAGTCTTCTAAACTGGTAGGCTTAAAGCGATAGTGTCAGGGATCCACTTGATGAGATGAGGACGTATAGGTCCCAAATGCAGGACTCACAAGGACGAAACAGGAAAGACAACTTGCAAAAGTAGAGACTACCTGAACTAAACAAACCGCTGAAAATGACCACAACCCAACTGACCCAACTGACATGCTACTTCTAGTATCTGTCAAACTGAGGAAGTGTTTTCTAATGACCTTAAGGTTTGATCACACAGATTTGAAGATGTGGTGAGTGGGAAAGAAAAGTGCTCTAACATTTTATCTAGGTGGTGAAAATAAGTACCCTGCTGGTGGAAAAAACCACTTTGACCTTGTAGTCACCACAAGAGCAGAGAGCAGCCATAGAACACACTGATCCGATCTGATACCCCCGCTGTTTCCAGAGAAACCAGACACAGAAACCGAGTTGGCAGCTCTTCAGCACTCGAGTAATAGATTGTGCCTTATCATTTATTGAAAAGGTTCATAGTTGAATGACTAATTTTTTTTAATACTTCCCAAATCTGTAGAAAAAAAAGATGGTCAAGCATTCAGTATCTCCCCTTACAGCTGCTCCTCTAAAGTCATCACACTTAAAGTTAAATGCAGTTGTGAAACACCTGCAAGTAATTCATGTGTAAAACCATGTAGTAATTCCCTCCTGTTGTGCGGATCATTTATCATTTTCATTTAATTAGGTTTAACAACTAAATTGTGTCATGAAGGAATATTTTTCCCCACAGACTGAAATTTTAAGTGCAGCACAGTTCAACAGTCTATTTCCACCTAGTCTTACTCTGTAGTTTACTGCATGAAAACCAAAGAAAAAGAGCCATTTGGTGCTTATGTTCACTGCTATACCATATTAATAAGCCTCACGGTTTTCTGGAAGCACCGACAGCTTCTGTTTATCCGTTGAGGTAACTAAACGTCAGGATGACAGAGGAAACTTGCTGGAAATAAAAGATGGTTTGAAACTGAAGCAAAGGCTGAAATGCTTTGACAGCAAACTTTTCAGCCCTTAACATTTGGGTATAATGTAATAAAACCAAGAAAAAGTTTGTTTATTTCAGATAGAGAAATCAGTCTGAACTTTATAAGAGGGCTTTGTTAGCCTCCTTATGTATGAGTTCCAGGAAAACATGAACAGAAAATCCTACAAAACAAGTTAAGACTCATGTCCCTGGGTAATGTAAACTGTTCAATACAGTGTTTCATCATTATCATTAGCAGCTGTGACTGTGTATGTATCCGGCAGCTGCAGAACCCTGCTGTCTGTACCTTTGTGCATCTACTGGACACACAGTTTGTACTAAAGTGAGGAATGCTAATTTAATTGACAAAATTTAAGAACATTTACAGCTTCACATATAGTAAAAATGCCATCTAAAGTGAACGTCGACATCTAATTTGAGCAGTTTAATATAACTTGCTTGTATTTTGGACTAATTATATTTGCATAAAATAACTAAAGTCACATACATGTGCAATACATTAAGCGCAAAAGGCTTCTGGTGTTTCTGGTATTTCTTCTGTTTGCTAACCTCTGCACTAAAAGGTGAGATAAAACTGTTCCTTTGGTTCTGCCAGTCTCCAGGCTCATTATCATCCTTATATAAGTTTTTTTTTTCATGACGTCCTTTCTCTCTTGGCTTTAGATCCTGTTTATATGAAGATCACTGTTCTGGCTAGCTGTAAAGGGTTGCAGCAGGCCGGAGGACAGAGGGGAGGCACGTAGGCTTAGATCCACAGTCAGACCTCAAGAGAAAAACCTGGCTCCCATTCTGCAGCCCACAGACTTTTCCATAATGTGAAACCATCGCTCATTCTCTCAACTCTGTCGTCATTCCAAACCGAAGACATAAGCTCCGCCGCCACACAGTGAGGAGAAAGCACTGATCGTCCTAATATATTGTGTGTAAATAATGATGGAAATAAGATTGAAATTTGAATAAATTAAAATAGAAGTTCTGTCATCAACTTAAGCAAAGTTCAGCCTAAAAGGTATCATTTTCTGAAATTGGAGCTTTTTATTTACATTTCTACCATTTTTTAAACAATCGTAAATAAAAAAAAAAAAAAAGTCCACGAAGGTAATAAACCTTTTTTTGTAAATTTTGTAATTAATTCACTTTATAAAACAAGTAGTGTGGTTTATAAAAATGGTACAGAAGAAGTGTTTTTGTTGTAAAAGTATTACATTTGCACAATATTTTGCACATCTGTGCATACCAGTTTTTATTGGAATTTCCCTCTGGAGAGAATAAAGTCATTTCCCTTTAAATATTTTCACCAAGCTGCTGTTTATAACAATCTGTTTAAGCTTAGTTTTTCTGCACGACACGTGCAAAATGTCAGGCATGTTCTGCACAAAGTACGTTGCTGTGAAAAAAAAGAGCACATTTGTTTATTTCAATGATATTTAGTTTGTTGTTGTCAGCTTCAAGAGTTCAAGGTCTCTTTGTTCTGCACTGTGAAAGATAAAGCTATTCCTTAAGATCATTAAAAACATCCACAATAGATTTTATCAAATGTCATGGAATGGCTGCACAGTTCCTGATGAAGTGCAAAACACAAGCAAAATCCCTTTTTGTCTTCAAACAAGGCCTATGTTGTCGGAAGCGACGAGTAGGGCTACTGAACGCCCCCAATCCTCCTATTCCCCAATCCTTGAATAGACACAATACAATAATATAAGGACACAGAAGATCAGTCACAAAGCTTCACCTGCTGTCGAAACTTTGAAACGGCCCGGTATGGCGTCAAGACAGGATTCATCCTGAGGTCATGACCTTTTTTCTTACTTGATTTGAGGTCAATGAGAGAAATAATTCCAGAGATATATCCAAAAATCTGATTTTTCCATGCATAAAGCGCCACCTGGTGGGAAAACCACAAATCCCAAAATAGTGAAATACAAGCCAGGTCATCCTCTTGGGGACCTAAAATTTAATACTGAGTATCAAAATCTGGGTGTAAAAATTGATTGAGTTATCACACACAGATGAAGTATATCCTCTGGCGGTCGGTGCGAAACCATGATATCCCCGAAACTCCAGGTGCTGGGATATATTTATGATACGAACTGAAAATAAGTCTGAATCTATCAGTACTATTACACCCAGACATACTGTTCTTATATGGTACATTATCTGACATTACCAATTATGTTGCTCTTTCCAAGCTCCATAACAACCCCAGTGTGATAACTGCCTTGTTATGTTACTTTTGTGCAGGTTTAACAAGGTTACACAACCTCGCCACTATTTATAAGCTGCTCAAAAGTCCCACTGTATTTAATAAATTCATATTATGCATCAAAGAGCTGGTTTAGATAGATTCTTCTTACAAATGAATATTTGATGATGTGTCCTCTGGACTTTCTTGTAACCTTTAGAATATAGAAAAGGTATCAAATATGGAGCTGTTGTAAGTCATGACTCAAATACTGAAATTGATTCATGCAGAGGAAAACCTCAAGACATAGAAAAAATATGAAGCTGTCTCCTAAGATTGATTGTACATAACTGAACAAAAGAATACTCTGAGAAATAATACCTGCCACACATGCAAGTAGAGCTCAACCAAGACACACAACTTTCTTTCTTTTTTACTTGGGGGGGTGAAAGCAATCATTTCATATTGAAGCCTCTTACCTTTGAGCTTTTCAGTCCACACCAGCTGAACCTGCCCAGATTCTATTCCTGCTTAGACGAGAGAAGACCTGACAGGATGTTTAATGTGTGCATGCAAAAGTCTGCTCACACAGAAAGTGAAGTAGGAGAAATTATTAACAAGGCGGCTTACTATATTTTTAGTGGAACATTGTCCCCGAAGGGGCGACGAGGACTTGGTCTCCAAGAAGCTGACGTGTAACCTATGAACTGAATTATTTGAAGAGACAGGTTTTCATTTTCATGGATTTCTGGTTTATTTATCTTATTTTGACCCATCATCCCTTGAGTCACACTTACAGTTGTGCAATTCATGACTTATTATGCGTAACAGTGGCAAATGCAAATAATAAACGTGAGCGATGGAACATATATATATATATACAGGACATTTTAACCTTGTTTAAGTTCATTATCTGGAATATATTTGAATATTTATGGTGGGTCACTTTCATTTTGTGTTATGAGTGAAGACAATGCAGTTTATCTAAGACATCATTTTCTCCCCGCTTCATTTGATCCAGGAAAGGTTTGCGTGGGAAGGACAGAATGTGATATCCTTCACTGTAGATCTGACAGAAACCATGGTTAAGCAAACACAACCTTCTCCTGGCATCCTTTAGGTGCTGACCACTTTGCCAAAATGCTGCTTCAGCTGTTCGAGAAATATAAAGGTGAGGACTGTGTGTGGTATGAGCCGAATAGCTGCGGGAACAAGACCCTGCACACACATCAGGATAAAGAGTTATATTAGTGACCATGAGAAAGTGTGTGAAATTGTGTCGTTGTTACTGACGGTGAGGGTAAAAATCTACCTTGTAGAACGCTTTGGGGCCAAGCTTTGCCGTTTCTGTTAGACAGTGAAATACATTCTGAAAAAAAGGAGAACACGAACATAAGAGACATGCCAAGCTGAGTAAGTCTCCCCAAAGTCAATAAATAAAACATAGATGTCAGACTGATAACAGGGAAACCCTGAAACACAACTAAAATGGGCCATCTACTCCACAGAGGACAAAACTAAACATAGCAACAATCAGAAATTACATGTTCATTATGGATATTAATGTCATGGCAAAATTTTGTTCCTTTCATTAGAATTATTGTTTTTTCAATTGCTTTTTCTGCAGCAAAGTGATCAGACAATATACATGTTTACGGTCTGAAAAAACGATCCATTCTGGGTATCCATTCACATCATAGAGGAACAAATTTCACACAGTAAAACCTGAATTATCAAAAGCAAAATATTGCAAATGTGGTGTAGGAATAAAAGAATAATCAACGTTCTCTGTAGTGTGACACAGTCTCACAAAAATAGCTCACTCTGTATTCCAACTTTGAGTTCATTAATCTTGTTTTGACAACATCGAGTGGTTGGCACAGGATTGTGGCACATCCACCCTGCACAGAAAAGGAAAAAAAAGCTTTTTTTTTTCAGAAAATGTTGGTACTTTTTTAATAAAACATGGCACATATGATTAACTTACTGCAAACACACTAGCCAGGAAGTGAGTTAAGATGTTATCAGCGAAGTAACCAGTAGCCAGAACCAGTTGTTTGGACTGGTCATAGCAGGACAACTACAGGAGCAAAATTACACACAGAAATCCTGTTTAAAAAGATTAATAAAGCAAACAACTGAACTATCAGTGGACAAGGTAGTAAAATAAGAGTTTACCTGTCCAACTGACACCAGTGCACCTCTAGTAGAAGCCATCGTACCACCAGAGAACAGTTTTTTGACTCCCTCTGCAGTGGAAATGACAGAATTCAAAGCATTAAGAAATACAGATATAATGTGGAAAAGGTTATCAGTGTAGAAATTCAGATGTGACAGATGTAACCTTTAACATATTTGACAGATTTGAGCAATCATACCTTCCCTCCAAACACGTAGCAGTCCATCAAGTACATGAGCATAACTAGCAGAGGGAGGAAAAGTCTGACAATGCAGCCGGTCGCAGGAAAAAGTCTATAATTGTCTATAATTATGACACCAATTTTCAATGTTCTTACTTCCTCCTGAGTTCTACAGCCAGCTTGACATCATTCTGCATCCTGGAGAATGAAAGATTAAAAGTCAACATGAATACTTATCACAGTAATAGCAGGCCTTGCACATGAAGTCAAAATTACTCCATCAAATTAAAATGCCAGGTTAACAATGAGGATTCATTTCTGTCTTTTGCTTTTTTTTCTATTACTACCATCCTGTTCTGTCCAGCATGGTGACGGCAGAATGATGATCTGGCTGCCACAATGCACAAAACAAAATTTCACTTTGCAAAAGAAGCCTTTTGGATATGAGGCTACCTCTGAATCTTGCATACATTTCTTTAGTTTTAATTGAATAATTATTATTTGTTCACTGCCTAATTTAATTGCATCTTTTTAAAATGTTTTTAATTATTTTCTGTAATTAAAAAACATTTTGATTTACTGTTCGAATGGTACAGTGATTTCTGCTGCTAATTTTGATCATTTTACTTTTATTTGTTTTAATATGTTATAAAGTTTAGAACGACACCAACATTAATAACAATTGCATGTTGGGACAGCTGATAAAGCTTTAAAAAATCCATCTGAAACCTGGAATATTTCCCCTGATGGTCAACATCTCTGAAAGTCAGCATTAAAAAAATAACAAGCAGGAAGAAGTTGTTTAAACCATTCTCCACTTTGTTTAATAAAAAGCTTGAAACAATAATAGGATGTAAACATATGAGACAATGCAGACAGACAGAATGAAAAGAGTAAGAGAACAGGGGTTGAAGGAGTTAACAGATGCTGTTAACCAGAGATCATTAAAAAGGAGAATCTCTGGCCAAGATGGTCCAGTGCACCTGAACAGTTTGTGTCTGCAAGTGTGAACACTACAGATCGTATTGTGAAATCTGATGTACAGTTTTATTCGCAGGCTGGATAAGTCTGAAAATGAAATTTTGTTGTTAATTTCAAACATACGATTCGGTGCAATATGATACCAGTCCAATACATGTGGAAACATTGGTATAGTTGTCTTTTACAAACATAACTTTTGTTTTTATGTGTTGATTTTATGTTTATTTCATGATATTGTGTGTTTTTTGTTTTATGGGACCCGAGTCTGCAATAAAGTTTGATATAT
>JBAMHX010000023.1:14655999-14673952 GCA_037177515.1 Pseudomugil tenellus | reverse complement strand
CCTCATAAATGTTCATACATTCAGCTCAGTTCTCTAAAAAAGAACAAATATATATATATATATATATATATATATATATATATATATATATATATACATACACACACACATACATGTATATATTTGTGGCTACATATACATTCTTCAAAGTCACCCAAAGAGTCAAGCCTTTACTTCGATTGTTGTCCTTTAGCAGGAATGTAAGAGGTTTGGATTGAAGATCGTAACTCCATAGGTAGTCTTCATGAACACAAACGAAAAATATGTATCCATCCAGTGATTTTAAGCTTTCAAGGCTTCTGCTGTGTACAACCCAGGAGTTTTTATTAAATAGTTCCAAATGTCGCCATGCTCCACAAGCGGCCACATTTGACAGGTTATTGTCCCACTGCTTTTTGTCAATTGTAAAAGGATCAGGCAACGTACCACCACGCACATACAACTTCTGTTTGTATCTTTCATGATCCCTGTCCAATAAATGTTCAAGATGGTTCTCTTTTGCTTTTAAGAAACTTCATTTTAGCTTCTTAGTAATTTCCATTGTGTAAACACTATGGGTTATGTCATTATGTCATGTGCTGGATTAACCAAGTGGAAACAACAACAACAATGTGTCTACAGACGATGTGCAGGACTCAGTTTTCTAGAAAAGGTTTTGCAATATATTCTCTCTTTTTTTCATAAAATCAGCTACATTAATCAGATTGTTTAGTCAAATCGTAATGGAAACAAACAAATTTAAAAATAAAATAAAATTTCTCTCAACATAACACGTACCTGGACCAGATTCAAGCCTTGGATGCAGTTCTTCACTTCCTTTATAAGCTTTACTTTTTCCGCTGTCTTTAATTCTGTCAATTTCACAGTAAAGTGAGTTTTCTCCTTTTTAACTGGTGCCTCGTCTTCTTCTGTGGGCTTGTTTTAAAAAGAAAAAACACTGTCAAAAGAGCACTTTAAATCGTACACATGTAAATCTACATTAGTTAACATCATAACCACTAAGCAACTCCTCTAGAATTAAGCCTTCATATTGCTTTAACATTCACTGTGCATTAAAGTAACCTGTATTCATTACAGATGATGATAAAGTATCAAATTAACTTCCTGATTTGTAAAGTTTGTGGCAGTGTTGCAGAAGATTAAGTTTTGTTATCTTTTCAATTGTACCTGAGCAGCAGGAGCACCAGATGCAGCCATCGCCCCCATTGGCATCATCCCAACATCCTTAATGTTGAGAGTTTTCTGTAAAAATAACAATAAAAACAACTAAATAAATTCTCCAAAACAATTGTGGATCACAAAAATTAACTGGAAAATTGCGATTTCTAATCAGTTCTGAATTACTTTACAAACTTTACAAACCTTGAGGAGTTCATTGAGGTCTGACACCTCTAATAAGGTGAGGCTGGCTATGTCATTGACAAGCTGTTGGATTTTAGGGGAATACTGTTTGGGTGCTCCATCTAGTGGGGGGGTGGCGATGACATCTGAGTGAGAGGTTGGACTGGTTTGGAGGAGTCTAAGAGCACACAAGGCTGGAGCCTGCCGCTGAAGATGTTGCCTGAAAAAAAAAATGAGTTAGGTTGCATTTGGTTTTTGTTTGAAGATAAACCGTAATCCACACAGGGTATAGATAAAAAGGAGGTGTGTTCATTCAGATGTCCATCTACAACCTGCAAATGTGGATCCCTTCCATTTCCATCTATAACTACTCCAATCCAGCCAATCATTAACAAAGCAGAATACAATTAAACATTTACTCAGATCTCTATTAAATTCAATCCAAACTTTACTCACATAGCACATTTAACACAACCCCAGTTGACCAAAGTGTTGTGAAGGTTTTCAGACTGGACTTAAACTGGTCTGTGAGGATCTGAGAGAGAGGAAGGCTGTTTCCCAGTCTTGGGGCAGCAACTGGAAAGCCTTCATCTTGTCTAGTTTTGAGTCTGGTTTTAGGCACAGCCAGCAGGAGCTGCTCAGTAGACCTTAAGGCTCTCGACAAAGCATAAGGCTTGCGGAGCTCAATTTAAAAAGGTAAGTCCATTAGGTTCAATCATTTAAAGACATTAATAAAATCTTAACATGGATTTTAAAAGGGACTCAGCACAATGAGAAAAACAATGAAAGAAAACTCTCAAATACAGACAAATACTTTTCACAAAAATGAAATATCAGCGCAGAAAGAATTGTAATGTCAGTTTTTCCATAATTTCATGCAGCCCTAACTGTATATCCTGCTCTGACTCGTATAACAACTTCATATCTGTCATCTTTGTGGAGTATTTGTTTCATTGACTCATTATACCCAGCAAGCTGGTGAAACTGTGCACATTTGCTATTTTCATTTAAGTTTATTCTTCAACCTTGTTTTGCATCAATGCTTTATTCAACACAGTTACATACTTGCAGGATTTACAATAGTGGGAAGTTCTTTGAGATTCATACATAAGAAGTGTTGCATTATGCTAAATCATATGCAGACGTGCAGAAGTAAAGGATCTGGGGGCAGAACGTGACTTTGGTTTTATTAAATGTGACCTTTACTGTATGGAAAATGGCTTTCATAATAATTTTACAACTATGCTATGGTCAAGGACAGTGTTTATTCTACTGACCAGTCACAGAACCATGGTTGCAGCTTGAGAGGTAACACCGGATAAGAAACTTAACACAACTATACCAAAAAACGAGTCTGTTTTAGCTGCACTTAAACAGCTAATTCTATATTTTCATTCATTTATGAGAGGAGAAAACACTCTAAATAAAAAATAACAATAAAGACTTAATGACTGTCTGCCCTTGAAGACTAACACACGGAAATGCATTGAGGATCCGGTGTTACATGACCGATTATTGCATGCTACGTACCGGTGTGTGCACGCGGCAGCCCGCAGCGCAGTCCGGAGACATTGTCTGGTACAATACATGCTAACGTTCACTGGAGCTCTTAAACATGCAGCCTCTATCAACTATCAGCAGTCCACTGTCCCCAGCCAGTTCAATCCCCAAGCTTCAAAAGCACATGGCGTCCTCTCTGTTCCTGACCTACCCAGAATGCATTACGTGAACTATTAGAAAACCTACGGAAGCCTCTGATGGACATACTCATCAATTGCGACTTCACTAATGCAAAAAGTAAATAAGTAAAAGTCGGGAAATATTATTTTTTCATTAAAAATTATTTGTAATTATTACATAATTGTAGTATAATTATTTAACACACATTCTGTCCCTAAAAACTCATGTTCAGATCACATTAATCAATTATTTTAATGTTAGTAGCATTAATGTTCCAATAGTTTTATTAAGTACATTTTAGTAAGACACATTTACTACATGCATGTATCTGTGTGTGCCCAGCATGCACTGTACAGGGGAGGAGCACAGAGGGAATCCTCTTTACCTGGTAATCTGTGCATCCATCTGCTGTTACAGTCAGCCACCACATCACTGTACTCTAATATGCTACATCCCCACTAGTTTGTGCCACCTCCTCCTGTCATGGTAAGAGGGATCAACCGTGATAGGAAAAACTGATTATTTTTCTGTTTTTTTAACTTTCAAGGAAATAATACAAGGTCTCTTTTTGCTTCTTTCAGACCATGCTGGTGTCTCCTAAGGCAGAGAGGAACTGGGAGGGTCTTTGTTCAGTGCTTGAGGATGTGTTGGAGGATCAGTCACACAGGCAGCTGTTCGCCTTAGAGCTGGGCTCTGGAACTGGACAACATGTGATACGGTTTGCCCAGAAGATTCCCTTTGTAACCTGGCAGCCATCTGACATAAAGGAAGAGTCTCGGGAAAGGTTAGCCAGTTGTAGAAATTGTTTGATAGCCAATAAACTAAATTTGTAATAAAATCATATGTAAGATGAAACCTATTGGGTCTATCATAATTTGTACAATGATATGGATAAAAGTGGTGGATTTATAAGAATTAGTGAATCTGAAAAAAAAAAAAAAAAAACGTCACTTTACATTTTTTACAGTATCAAGGCTTATATTACCGCTACTCAAACAAAGACTGTGCTGCAACCCATCCACTTAGATGCCAGTGAACCTTGGGAGAAATGGGCTGGCCTTTCTCGCAACTCCTGTGACGTGATCGTTGCCATCAATTTGCTGCAGTACAGCTCCTTTAAAACTGCACAGGTAGGTGTGGCTTTCTGCTGAATTACATAAAAAAAGACATTTACAAAAGGAGTAACTGACTAAATACTAATTTCCCGCTATGATTTTGTTAGGGAGTTTTCAGTGGAGCAGGTGAGATCCTCAAACAAAATGGCCTTTTGATAACATACGGGGTATGTACTACTAAGAAGATTGATTTGACCTATTTACGCCATCAAGTGGGATGTATTAAAGTATGACACAGCAGCCTAAAATAACCTGAGATATTTTAAATACTTTGCAGGTGTATGCTATGAATGGCATTATTACACCAAGCTGTAATGAACATCTGGATGAAGAGCTTCGGAAACTGTGAGTAGGCAGCAGGATTAATATGAAGCAGTTTTATCAAACTGGAAAAGTCACATGCCTAGTGTGTTTTTGTTTGCAGGGCGTGTACATCCTGTCTAATGCTTTTTATCTGTTGTACAGGAATCCAGAGTGGGGTCTTCCAGATATCGATGTGCTCAGACAGCAAGCCTACGGAAACAGACTGCGTCTGGAGAGGATGGTGAGACAGCGTAGAAGGATTCTGAAGATAAATACATAACACCAACAATATTCTTAATGTCTGTAACATTTTATTTACAGATTGAGATGGAGGACTACTACAAATGTCTCATCTTCAGAAAACTGTAAGCTGTCATTGCTGTATCACTTATCCAGATTCTCCTGGGCTGCAGAGACCATCTTTGAAATAAACTCATATCATGGCTGCAACTTTTTTTAATTTCATCTGCAAATTAAGCTACGATAAAGATATTGTCAGGTCTCAGGATCCAACTTCATCACTTAACATACACAGCAAAAAATGCAGGATGAACATTTGGGGACTTTAAGGAGACGTAAACATCAACGTAATTTGGAGACGTTTAATAAACTGGCGTACAAAAGTTTTATTTCTTGTGTTAATTTCTTTTAGGTAAGCATTATATTATTACAGCATTGTATTATTTTTGTTTCAAATTTATTCAGTTTTTAGTCTGTTAATGCTAAATGTTGGGAAAAAATGATAAAACCAAATACATGACATACTTACTTTTCTTTTCTATTATCAATCCACACCACTTAATGTGAATGAATGGCTCTGACAACTTACTGTAATATGAACTCTATATGAATAAAGTTTTTGATTCAAAAAAAGTTTCATTTCAAGCCCCATAAAATCTTTTAAAAACAAAAGAAAAAATCTAGACAATAAGAACTTGATATTTATTAAATATAGTTTTAAAATTACTTTAAAGTCAGACAGATCAGTAAAAATGGAAAAAAAAAGTTCACAGATGGAAACTAAAGAGTTACAGAAATGACTCAAAGTGTGATACATACATGCAGCATATTTTGTTTAGTCTGCAATCATCTACACATTTCTGAACTGTCATGATTATGAGAGGCCACCTGCACAGCTTCCTCTACATGGGCCAGTTAGACCAAACAGATAAGGGATGGAGAACCTGGAGGCAATTTGAAGTTTGATGAAATGTACTTTTACATTTAACCATCAGCCTATAAAAAAAAGGGTTGCTTTAAATTTGGCCACATAAAGTACTTTAGTAAAAGTTTGCAGGGTGCTGCCGGGATTCCTGGGTTGCTTTAGATACTTATTTTTATTGTAAACTATGATTGTAATTATTTTATCTAAGGATGTGCATTTATTGAGGGTTCAAAAGGCACCCAGCTGATTTTCTAGCATATCCCAAACTAAATACAAGTGCTGCAACGCCTTTTCCCATCTTAGAAACCAACATAAAAGACTCAACAGTCCAGGCAGCATACTACAAGTAAATGCCAAAACAAGGGGAGCAGAGATTTCTGTGCATGATAAACATGACTTGATAACTACAACTGGAATGTTAAGCTGTGAGCTTGATGAAGATGCAAGTTAGTGCTATTTATTCAACGCTTCAAACTCGGTTTTCATTATTGAGACATCACTCTTTTGAGACACCCGCCACTTTCTAAACAGCACATACAAATGTTTAAGAAGCATTGCCCAAACTATGTAAAGAGGTTGCAATAAGTCACTTCCATTCCAGAAAATAATCTAAATTTAACATGCACATCTTGCCTTATAAAAATATGAGAAAGGATGGTTTTGTCTTTTATCTCCTAAATCAGTATCATATTTTCTTATTCATTTTAACTTGAATACCACTGACTATTTCTGCACTTTAGTTATTCATTTAATAAGGAATTACTACATACATATCAGCTGAAAAGACAGAAGAGGAGGGTGAGCGATCTGGGTTATGGTGCTCTTCATCACAGCTTCATCCCTCAGTTCCCTTACTTCACAGAGGGAGAGGCAGGAAGAGCTACAGTTCTGCAACATCATCACAATATTTCACTTTGCCACAACATCACTGCAAGGTGGAAGGTTGGAACTGTGTGTTTCCAAAGGGCATCCACAGATTCCAGAAAGGGGGGGTAAGGGAAGGGTAGGGGGAGGACCAGAGGTGAAGAGAGAGTGTAGTGTGTCACAGCCTGTAGCAGAGGAGTTTCAGTCGAAGGAGATGAGCTGTGCCTCTGCACTACCAGGAACAGCCTGAGGTGCTTGCTGTTGTGCCTGCTGTTGCTGCTGGGGGCCACCAGGGGGAGCAACCTGACAAACATAAAAATGTAAAATGTAGTGGGTTGGTGATGAAATATTTACAAAGCTGTAAAAGATAAAAAAAAAAAGAAAAAAATATAAAGCTTGATGTATTTACAGAAAAAAGGAAATAAATACTAACCTGCTGGTACAAGGGCTGCTGGCCTGGCATGTACGGCTGTTGGGGGGGCATATTGGGATCCTGTCCTGGCAACGCTGAGATCATGTTCTGCATGTTGTATGGCTGGTAACTCATGTAACCCATACCATTGGTTGGGGCAGTCTGCGACATGGAGGGCATACTTTGTGCCTGAGAGACAACATGTTGCACAAAACAGACAACAAAATTAAAAAATGGAAAACTTTTTAAATATTTGATGATATTTTAACTGAAGTCAGTCAGACCTGGTAGGCTTGTGTAGGTGTAGGCTGATAGTTGGAGTAGGGTGTACTAGTAGTGGGCGGAGCTTGGCCAGGAGGAGGCGCAGGCTGGCCATTGGTGCCTGGAGCCTGGTACATGTATGCGTTGACCATATTTGGATCTGGCAAACATGCACAAGTCAAAGCTTAAGCATCACTTCAAGTATGTCATGACAGAACAGGGAGACAGTCACAAGTAGTATTTAATCCCATGTCTCAATTCTTTGTGGATTTCCGTACCTGTGGCAGCACCAGGCATGCTCTGGTACTGTCCTGGTGCAGTCTGGCCAGGCTGGTTTATATAGATGTTATGCATAGGGGAACCTTCCACAGAACCAGCAGGACTAAAAGTGCCTGGATAGCTGGGTGGAGCACCAGGTTGATATACCACCCCTCCTGCAACATTGGGGGGCAAAGACTGCATCTGCATAAAAGGGCAAAGTAGTTAACAGCTATTATTTAGCATTAATCCAAAAGAAATTGGAGACGAAATGTCATGTCAGAGTAAATTTTAGTGAGTAAATGAATGCTGTTTAAGGTTAGCGGGCTAAAGAAGTGTGCACCTGGGCGTAGGGCAGAGAGAAAGCAGGCATCTGGGCTCGCATCTGGATTGTGTGCTTTTGCTGTTCCAAGCGCATCTGCCTCTCCTTCTCCTGCTCCTGGAGGCGCTGAATAGCCAGCTGTCTTTGCATTTCCAGGTACTCCTGAGTTGAAAGGAAACACTTGTGAGCAAGGTAACAGATATTGTAACATCTCTGTATTTATAGAAAAGGTTGTATTTATTACCTGCTTTTTCTGCCTCATGATCTCCAGTTTTTGTGCCAGCTGGATCTGCCTCTGTCTCTCGGCCTCCTCTGCAGCTCTACGTAGCTTCTCTCGGTGCTCGTCTCGGAGCGCATTGAGGGCAGCGCGGGCATCGCGTACCTGAGCCAGCTTGTCCTGCAGTCCCTCGTAGTACACTGAGGAGATACATTTTGGAGATCAAGAACCAAAGATATAGATAACATACATATGCTCATGCTAAATTAGCACTCACAGCGCTTTTCATCCAGCTGGTTGAGGATGTCCAACAGCTGTGGATGCATGTTGTTGATGGACTGGAAGAGTGAGAGCACTGCGCTGTCGTTGGTGATGCTGCGCCCACGCATGTGGTTGCTCTTCATGCGGTTAAGGAAGGTCGTGACGGCGTTCTGCAGAGCTTTTAAGAACTGCTCATGGTTCTCCTCTGATTCACCGTTCTGGTACGGCTGCTGAAAGCGGGGATGCCAGAGAGGCGGTGAGCAGAGCGACGCCTAAACTACACGTAAGAATACCAACTTCACAAGGCTGTTACGCACCTCAACTATGCTGACAGGCTGAACGACTTGGACGTGGCTTTCAGCAGGCTGGCTGACTGATGGAAGGGGCTCTGCCAGTGGCACTGGGGCAGGAGCTGAGGGGGTGGGGCTCTTTCGAGCCTCTTCCTGCTTCTTCTCCCAGTACGTTCTGTTCAGGTAGCGCGCCAACTGGTGGACCAGATGTGACACAGTTACATAAATAAAAATATAAGGATTTCATAATAATGCAACGAAGAAAGAATAGAAATATAGTCCATGTACCTCAGGGTCTACATCTTCAGCTAAAGGAGCAGAGGAGTTCTGAAATGAAGAAATGATTCATACTAGTTAATACATTCAAAGTAGAATCATTGATTTTTCCAAATAATATGCAAAACATTACAAATTCATCTTTTTAAGTCACATTGTTTGCGAGCATATATTTGTGTGTGTAACTCAAAAACTCACAGAAAATAGCTTGATGCCTACTAGATCAGAAAATGCCTCATTCATCGAGATTATTTCACATCATTACAGGATCAGATATGTGTAACATTATCGAACCTCTGCATCTTTATCAGCTCCCTCAACTTGACATGGTCATCTATTCCAACAGCTTCACAAACTGGAGGATGTATTTTTCTTTTGCTAAAAGTAAGTTGTCTTCAGTAGCTATAAAGTTTCTTTTCTATAAAACACTTTAAAACTTGTTATAATCATAAAACAAAGTTCTAATGTAGATAATATATATTCTCTTACCACAGGGGAAGTGTAAAGGGTGCTAACTGGTGGTGCTGAGGAAGTCACTGGGGTGGGATCAGCTTTGGGATACATGGAATATGAATTCTTCTGTCTCTGTAAGTCACCAGAGCTGTGTTTAGGTTTTCCTCTCACAGTAAACGGATAGTTAATACGAAAAGAAAGATTTCTGCTATACAACCCACCATCCGCTCTTTCTCCTCTGCTTCACTCTGTGAAAGAGCAATAGCCAGCTGCAACTCCTCCTCCTCCTGCAGGGCAGCCTCATCTCTCTTGGGGGGCATCTGTTCATCAGAGCAGAGGGGTGGTAAAATACAAGAGCAGAAAATGAGAAAATGGAACCAGAGACTCCAACAAGGATTTAAAACTAAATAAAAGACAAGACCATGCAATTTTATGAGCTAAATATATAAAAATAAATTACCTGTGACTGTTGAGACAAGGGGCTGGTCAGGTATTCAGGTGGCAGCTCAGCTGAGCCTGCAGGGGGGGCTTTTCCTTCAGCTTTCCTAAGTGGAGGAGAGAGGGAGGGGTGGCTGGTGAGGAAAAGGGGATCAGGGAGGACAGACAACCTTGTGAATTAGAGAACATGCTGTATGAAAAATGAAGAACTCTTCTAAAAAACAATACAGTACAACAGGACATGGAAAAGTTCATTTACGTCAACAGACAGACAACAGGTTGTGTAGGACTATCTGCTTAATATTCAAGCCAGTCAAGGTGAAGCATCGCAAACATATAAAAGCGTTTTTTATGGTCAAATTGATTGGATGATTTTTTCATGGTATAAATGATGATACCCTCTGCTTTACTTTCATAATGACAAATCATACATGAAGATTAATTTGCTTAACTTCAGCAAACTTTTTCCCCAAATCAATGTTCTTTGTAATAAATAAAATAAATAAATAAATAAAACAGACAATAAATTTTTTTAAAAAGTATCAAGTTAAATACAAAAATATATTTGAATAATTTATGGTCATCATATGTGACAAACGGGATTGTTTTTAATCCCACTTTTGCCATTTCCATTGTCATGTCAGAGAACTCACTTGTTGAGCTGCTCAAAGCATGGTTCACACACACGCACTTCCTTCTCAATGCCGAACTTTGGAATAGTGGAGTATTTAGATGAACACTTCCCACAGAAAATCTGGCCGCAGGCTCGACAGTGGTGCTGCAAAAACACAAGGAACAAATGGAGGTCAGCGTGCAAGTATTAAGTTTGTACTCCACAGAAACCGATTCAGCTGACAGAAAGAAGTCTCCATTTGCCCCAATTACAACTAAACCCAGCCTACTTTTCTTGTCATAACTCCAAACTGGACTCTGCACCGATGGCACTCCTCAGCATCAACCCAGTCTGGGGCCTGCACAAAGCAAAGAGCAGTAATTAGATACAGCAACACAGGTGAACTACATGTCTGTCTCTATATTCTCTTTTAATTATCTTCAGGTCATGTTCACAACTAGCATCTAACGCTAAGATCAGACCGCAGGCCATAATGCTCATTTCAGATTTGTTGAGTCCATTCACATTTCCAATTAAATGCGATTTGCAGGTGATCTGCTGTATGAACCTTATTTGTGCCGAAAGTGTCCCGCATGCGTAGAAGATACGATGATGTGAGAGTGCGTTTGACATCTTCATGTTTGCGGAAGTAAGCATGGATGCTAACAGAAAAGCGTATCTTGCCATTTTAAAGTTAATGTTCAACAGTAACCGGCACGCTTTCAATGGCAACGTTTTAAAGGAGATTATAAAAAAGGAGAGCCAGATGGTGTTTTGTGTTGTAATTTTCAAATGAAGAGTAGAGCCTTTATGCACATTATTGAGCATTGTTAAATTTTTTATGATGTGTACGTTGAAAAAATACGACCTGCTCATTCAGACTGAAGTCGTTTGGCAAAAGATCAGACACGTATGGGATTTAGGACCACATAAATTAATGGCCTGGGTCGCTTTTGAGGGAAATGGAAAAATACTTGATCTGTGTTGTTCAGACTTATAAAAAGATCAGACACAGATTGCATAGAGGCAAAAAATAAAATAAATCAGATTTGGGTCAAGTCAGCATGGAGTCTGAACATAGTCTAATGTTATGATGCAAATGCAAAAGCTAATACTTAAATAGTTTATGTTAAAAGAAGAAAAATCTTACTCTTTCTGCTGCAAACATGGCATCACTCTCTTTAAACTCCGGGAAAACATGACCTGGTGAAAGAGGAAAAAGTAGCCAAATATAAAGCAGATATACTTATTGTAATAAAGACGGCAGCAGAGATTTAGGATAAATGCTCCTAATGCACACTCACCTTCCACTTTCATGATTTGATACGTGTCTTGGACCACCTTATATTTGGGTTCGTTGCGGAAAGCATGAGCCCAAGCCTGGATCAAATACAGGATCTTGTTTCTGACATTTGGTTCTGTCTGCTTCTGGATGGAACAAAACAACACAAACGGAAAGAAATACCCTCACATCATTTAGTTGCTCCAGACTACAAGCTCTTCATCACATCCTAATACAAACTAAATGCAACAACACTGAGTCGCATGACAAGCAGTGAGGTGGGAAGTCCCTTTTGTGTGTGTGAGGAAAACACTCTGTCACAAGATAATGACATCACCAGGAAGCTGAAGCCAGTGTGCGTTTCAGCACCACCGTCACATGATACGTCTATGATCCAATCAAATACTACTAGCTCATGCTTCAACACACATATGTCAAAATAGTTGTGAGCAATGAATATACCAGGAAACTAGCATAAGGAATAAACCCTCCAAACAAAATATGACCAGACAACTCACGCAGTCAGTATGTAAAAGGTCACAGTCCTCCATCTTAACTTCATAACTTAAATTCTAGCCCTCACAGCATTAAAGGCTCTTTGCAGCTTCACTATACTTAACATAATTATAAACCAACAATAATGCTGAAGGCTTTGTCAGCAAATTCATCTTCACAAAACAGCCAGAGTAGGGCTGGGCGATATGGCCTAAAAGTAAAATCTCTGATGAGGATGTGTTTATGCGGATATGTGGGAAATCTGCAGGAGTACGCTGACATTACTATGATGTAAGGAGGCCCAAAAGGTGCTGGGGAGGCCAAAAAAAATCTGGATTTTCCTAAAAATAAATCTTCATAAAACAAAAAATTTGAATTAATCAATTAAATTAATTGCCCACCCCTTAGCCAGGGTAAATTTATCTTACAAGACTGATGTACTACGTTACAATAACTGATGCATAAAATGAAATTACATGTCACCTTAAGCAGATCTTTCAGCTCCTCCATAGTTTGTTTACTTGCAACTTCATCATGGACCGTCTGTCCACAGTTCTTCACCACTGACTCCAGGACCTGGAGAGAAACATCTGGTCGTTGTTTTTTTTTTGTTTTTTTTCTCTATGTGACTGGTTGCACGTGGAAAAAAATGACAGCATAAAACTAACATGCTTACAGTTATCTAGACTGATTTTGTAATACTATTTATGTTTAAGAATATTTTTCTCTTGTGGCTGTCTTACCTCAAATGCATAAAGGGCCACATGTGGATTTTTGTCATTCAGCTTCTTCTTAATGGCCCCGATGGCATATTTAGCTCTGGAAGGACATACATTATATTATTGCTTAACTAAATTGTTTCTTGAGCTGCTAAAGGTCTGGTGGGGGGGGGGGGGGGCTTTAGCTTTCAGAATAACTCACTGTGTGTCGCCTTGTCGAATGAGATCACAAATCTGAAGAATGGATTCCCAGTCTGTCTCCAGAAGCAGCTGACTAGTGGCTTTATCTGCATTTAGCAAAATTAAACAATGATTAAACATGTTTTCATTGTACTTTTTATTTATGCATAAATACTACTTAAAACATTATTTTTATACGAGACCTAAAGGATTGTAAGGACACAATTAAGCAAACTAATTTTTTTTTCCAATTGCAGAAACAATCCAATGTTAGATTTCTCGTGTAAGTCTTGCATTTCTGTTCCTGCAGCAGCAACTACAACTAAATGTTACCAGTAACTATTAATCAGTTCCCCACATCAGCTTAAAAGAATTTTGGGCCATCCCTTCTCACCTCAGGCCTTTCCCCGGGCTTTCATCTTGCCAAATACAAACCACTGACTTCATAGCTGCTGTATTGCTTCACAATACGGTTTCTCTTGCTATTTAATAGATAGATGTCTTTACATTTACAATAAGCATTTATAATTACTGACTCATTGCTCCATCAAAACATGTTTTCTACAAACAAAAAGCTTCTCACTCACATGAAACTCTTCCATTTTGGCCTTTTCCTGCTTTGGGGTGACCTTGGAGAACTAACAACAGCCAGTTGCTTACATTTGTTTCTAATCTGTCTGTGGACTGTTGTACTGAAAATCTTTTCTATTCTCACGTGGATTAAAAGCCTTTACTCAGTTTCTCAATGATCATTTGTTCCTCTATGGAGTTCCACAAAAATACTATGAAGAGCAGAGAATAAATCCTTCTTTAAAAATACGCACGTACTCAATCAAACCCAGTAAGTGAAATAGTCTAACCCTAATTTCACCTTCTAGTTAGGTGCCAAACCTAAAGGTCATATTCTTTTTGCTAAACAGAGATGTGTAATGAATATTTTTTTTATTTTTTTGCTTTGTTGTTTGCTTGACTACATTTGAAAAAACTGATTATGGATTTATTTAGTCAGTATATCTGCAGTGCTGCGGATTACTACAGAAAAGTTCACAAACTATCAAAACACCACAGCAACACAATATCTGCTGAACAAAAGTAGCAAGACAGACTCTCAGCCTCCTCCACTATACTTATGTTACATAAACAGATTATAGACTTTACAGTAAGTGTTTCCGAAAGCTTTTTTTCCACATTAATTTGTTCTCGTAGTTGTATACTTTATTTCACTGTGCATCTCTAACGTTATCATAAAAACAAAACTATTTTTCATTTTTTTCACTAGTCAAATATTTTTTTAAACTAGTGTCTCTTAAAATCTACTGATTGCATCTTGTTTCTAATTACACATTAAGAATTACATTAAATTCAGTCAAACTATAAGCTTAACAGACTGGCTATTGTTCAGTGGACAAACCAGTAAGGAGCACTGGCTTTGCTGGATTTGCTTACTTTATGACACGTGAATGGTGATTATGGGATATGTTTCTCTGAGTCTCTCTCAGTATAAAACATCACAGAAAATACTTCAGTAGATCAATTATTCTTTCTATATGAGGTTATTTAGCTATTCAAGTATCAGGACCCAGAGATTAAAGGCTAAATTATTATTAGTGTCACGTGAAACGGTTTATGTATACATGTTTTTCAGCTACAGGTTGACCTGTTTATTTGTATTTATTTATGAGGAACTGAGTAGGAGGGGAATAAGTTATCTGTCGTTGACTTTACCAATCTATTATAAAAGAATGAAGCTAAATGTGTGTATCGTCTTCATTTAAATAGAGTTTACAGATTAGTGGCCAGCCAGGCAGCTAACTAATCAACCTGTTTTGTTCGTAAAACTTAAGACTACGCCGTGAGTCATTAGTCTTCAACTTATGACAATGTTCCGTCATGATGACTAGATTATTTAGACATATCAACAGATACACTGTGTATCGCTGTAAATGTGTACCATACGATGGTTGATATTGTATTATTGTGGGTATTATTGTAGAACATTACTGGACATATCTGCTGTTAACCTAGTTTACCTTAAAGTTATGGTCCCTCGTATGTGTCATTTTACCTCATGGGAGAATGATTAAAGAAGAACTGATCGGCTAACCGACTCAAATTAGCTCTAAAATCGAGTTCCTTTGGGTCTTTAAACAATAGCAGCGAATTTGTTAGCAAGCTAAAAAAAAATTAGCTAGCTGGCCTGAGAGCCACAGCCCCAGCGACTGTCAAAACAATACGCTGCAAAACATCGCACTTTTCACTCATAGATGGACCAAAATACGGCAAACCTGACGAATATTCTGTAACTTACCGAGGAGTCTTTCAAATGTACCACCACCTTTTCCCATATTTGATTCGTAGTCTCAGAGTAGCTGTCGAAATGTTTCGTTTGATCAGCGGGGGTTGATGTATTCACCGTAGAGGCTAGTCTGTTAGCTTATCTGTTAGCACAGCTGTACACTTCAGGTACAGCTCTTCCTACTTCTCACTTCCGTCGCAGGAAGAGCAAGACAGATTAATGTCTCCCTCTGGCGACCATTTTGTAAAATTACAACTGTACATTAAAAAAGAAACAATACTCAACTTAGTGAACTTCATGGATAATAAAAGCTACTCAAATTTGGTCCCAGGAGGGCTGCAGCCCAGTAAGTTTTTTTTTGTTTCCCTGCTCCAACACAAATTAATTAATTTTGATAGTCATTGTGCAGATTTCCTTTGGCTGTTGGATCTATTTAATTCGAGTCAAGACAAGGGAAACATACAAAACCTGCAGAGCTGTGTCTCTCATGGGACTGAATTAAGCAGTCCTGAAGTAAAGGCTCTGTAACTACCATGTAAGATAGGACTTATTGTCATACAATACAACCAAACAATAAATAAAGTGGGTTTTTTAATGAGTAATGGCCTGCTAGAGAAACTTTATTTTATTTATGTAAATACTTTTGGAGTCATTGTTAAGAGGACACTTGTTAGGTTTTCTTATATGTGTTAATATCTGAATACTTGTAGAGAATAAATGAAGATGGCACATAGCATATGAAAAAAGTCTCATGCTCACCTCAAAAAGGCCAAATACTTTCATGGTAAGTGCACATCCTTTTGAATGATACAGCTGGAGCTCTGAACCTCTATTGAGTCTTTGTCCAACATGTAAAAATTATGTCTGAGAAGGCCAGCTCTGATAAATAATAATAATAGATGCATTATTCATTCCCAGAGGGAAATTTGAGTAAAGTGAAGCAGAACAAAATTAAGAGGTTTTAATACCGACTGTCCAGGCCCGGCCTCAAAAATAGGCCCCTCGGTGACATGGATAACCTTGGGTTTGAAAAGGTTATTACTAAAATATCTGATTTTTGCCTATATCTCTGCAAATATTTACATTTTTTTTCAATACTGTATATACCTGTTTAGGTTCCCAAGGGGAAGATCTATATCGAATTTTACAAAATTTGGATTTATGGTTTTCCCACCAGGTGGCGCTTTATGCAAAATCTTTGGCTATATCTTTGGAACTATTTCTCACATTGACCTCAAATCATGTGCAAATAAAAAAAGGTCATGACCTCAGGGACAACCTGTATCAAATTTTACGATTTTTGGATTTATAGTTTCCCCACCCTTTTTGCACAAAAAATCTGAATTTTGGCTATATCTCTGGAACTATTTGTCTCATTGACCGCAAATCCAATCAGGTTCAGATAAAAAATAATAAAAATAAAAAAAAAAGGTTCAGGATGCATCGTGTCCTGATGTCATACCGGGCTGGTTCAAAGTTTCGACACCAGGTGGAGCTTTGTGACTGAACATGTGGGGCTTTATATTATTGTATTGTGTTTATTCGAGGATTGGGGAATTGGAAGATTGGGGGTGTTTGCATAGGCCTTGTCAATTTCCAGTAACAGTGTCAGGTGCATTTTGTGATAAATTGAGTGTTGAAAAACTGCTCAGCCATTTCTTTAAATATGATTAACCATCATATAGAAAGAAACATTTGCAAACTATCAAAACAACACTACAGCAACAGTGATTATGTCCTTTGCATAAAACATCACAGAAAACACTTCAGTAGATCAATTATTCTTTCTATATAGGGTTATTTACCTATTTAATTACAGTTATGTATGCATGTTTTTCAGCTGCATGTTGACCTGTTTATTTGTTTATGAGAAACTGAGTAGGAGTGGAATTATTTATTTGTCGTTGACTTGACTAATGTACTATAAGAGAATGAACCTAAATTAGTATTGAATCTGAGCCTATCTTAAAAATAATCAAAGCATAAATTGATTATTTTCAAATAATTCTTAGATGAGGTGGACTCAGACATATTATATTCAGTAAAACCAAATGAAATATTGTTGCTTAAAGCGATCTTATCGTATCTTATCGTTTATAGTAATAAAAGTGTACTTGTTCAACTTTATCTTTTTTCAGACAACTGTACAGTAAAAAGCGGACTTACAGTAGTGTACTTTACCAGGGGTATAGTCCTACTTATGTCATGTATGAGTCACTACCTGGCACATGGAACACTGACTGCCATTGTTATTGTGGTGCTGTAATGCCGTATATAGTGGCATTGTGTTTCTTTGTCCTCTGCTGTCACGGACAGAAAAAGAAGAAAAACTGCCAGAGCAACATGTGCCTTTCCATCAATGATCAACATTTCCTCAAAATGTTGAGATGTATTTAAAAAGCAGCATATGCATTGATGGCATTTATTAAAAAAAACAAAAAAACACTGTTTTCACTGCCTGCGTATGATAATGATTGAGTTCATAGTGAAAGAGGTTTATCTAAGAAAAATAATGTCTCATGAATAAAGATGTTTTTCCAGCCCACACTGCAGACAGGCAGGCACACACACTTTCATACACACCATTTCATGTTTCTGTTTAAAAACACATTTTGGGACATCTAATAATTAGCTTCATTAGAGAGTTAATGTGGAAGATCAGCTGGTTTAATTTATGTGTTACTTAATGATATAGCAGATATTTTCCCTCAG
>JBAMHX010000023.1:14636272-14651112 GCA_037177515.1 Pseudomugil tenellus | reverse complement strand
CTGTGCCCAAATACACTACAGCAGTTCGACTGCACTTATCTATGATGTCCTCTACTGTTTGATTCTGTGCTTGTGTTATTCTTATTCTCAGATGTAAGTCGCTTTGGAGAAAAGCGTCTGATAAATGACTGTAATGTAATGTAAACAAATTCAACAAAGGATGAAACTATTTTGTTCTGTTGATTTTATACAGAGCTATCTGTGTTTGCATCTGGAAGAGTGATGTGTTTTTATAATATCACTTTATATATAAAAACATGTCCCTTAATAATAACTTTAATACATATCCCTACAGTATATGTTGCCATTTAACTATACAATATAATGTTAACACTAAGTGTTATTATCTAATAGTGTCAGAATCATTATAAAAGGCATTTTATACATATAAATACTTATTTATTGATAACGTTCTTTAGTACCCGACACTCTTTACCAAAGTTAAACACAAGCACCTTTAACATCATGAGTAAATTGCCATAGTTTGTGATATAAGCTTTTGGAAACTTGCCAGGGACCTTTGTATCAGTACTGAAGAAGCTCATTTCAGCGTTGATCTCACTTCATAGTAAGAGTTGTCTTTATTTTTTTGCAAAGGAAAGGAGCAAAACAGCTCTTCCAGAAAGTCAGGCCAAGAGTGTTTGCTAAGAAGAAGTGGCACAACTATTTTTCTCTACTGAGCATGTGCAAAGTGTCTTTACTCTACTTGTTTGTGTTTGGAGGAGCTGGGTGAATTTGCCCTCTGGTACAATCCTCTCATACCAGCAAATGAACACTGGAAGAATGTCTCAAATGTTTTCCATTCCTTTTCTATTATTAAAAATGAATATGTTCAATTGTTTAAAGTTTGCTTGCATTTAATAATCTCTACATTTTATTCCTATAGTCTTTTATGCAAAATACTAAACAAACATGACTTCAATGATTTTCCATATTCACTTTATCCAGTTTATAGTCATGGAAGGACTGCAACTTAAGTTGCCTCTCCAAGAAGCTATGAAGACTCTGGATGGGTAACCAGACTTTCAACACCTCCATCCTCACAGCCACTTGCCCTGTTTATAGATGGTGGAGGAAATGGGAGATGGAGGGACCTTTCTGCTATGAAAGGACAGTGATAACCACCACACATACAGCTCTAAGCCAATGTTGCATTTACCTATTTACTATTTTCACTACTTGTTTTAATCGTGTAGCAAAGAGCACAATAGGTCTAGTTTAAATGCATAACAAAAAAAAATCTGTGACAGCAGATGTTAAATTATTCAAGTTGTAGATGAAAACTTTTTAGAAATGAAACTGACAGTATAAATTTGTGCTTAAGGAGCTTTGTTTGAGATATTTTATACACTAGAAACGCTGCAGCATTTCAGAATATCTAAGATTAAATGGGAAATGTTCTTAAGCGAGATGTAATTTTTGTCATGCTAGATAAGGAGAAGTTATATAACTTTTATTTTAATGATTTGTACTCTAACCCTCTAATTGGTTGTTCATTGTCACAGCCACTGGCATGAGTTCTTTGTGATTGAGAACAGATAAACTGGCTCACATTGTAGTCAGATAAATATGTTGTCAAACAGGTACCTACCAATGAGGTACTGTAAAAAAAGACCTGAAATATGGAAAAGACTACAAGAGTATTGTTTTAATATATGTTCATATTTATTTATTTATTTAGAATGTTTTTGGAAAATCAGTTTTGTCACAACATTGCTAACATACGAACCTGTCACATTATATAACATGGTCATAAACAATCCGGTGGCCTGACAAAAAAATCATAAAATGGATTGCCTCTTTAAAATTAAACAAAAAAGTGCATTAATAATAATTAAATATATAAGTAATTAAATATATAAGTACAACGGGGTCTTACCTGGATCAGTTCTTCTTTTCCACACAGGACAACTTGTACTCACAGCTTCAGCTAATATTACAGAGAGACTGCACCTGTTACTGAACAGGAAAGCTCAGGTATGTGTGTGTGTGTCATCTAGTAAAGGGGCAGTTCTTTAGATGATGGCAAACACAGTTAAGACTCCACCCTACAGTTATCTGAGCTATACTTTAACTCATGGACACAAGGAAATGCTGTAGGCTGAAAAGCTTCAAGTCAGATCAAATTTATAACACATAAATTCATCATTTAAAGCACATATATGATATTTTGTCTATAGTGTTGTGGATTTTAAAACTAAAAAAGTACCTAACTCATTATTCTAACTGCTTGAAACGATCCTACTGTACTTCTATTCTTAATTCTTAAAGTTAAACTGAGGAAGAGTTTCATGTTTACAGGTTATTGTAGGTACATTCATGCTTCAATTTCTCTCATGAAATTCCCAAAAAACAACTGAAAAGCCGGAAAATCCCCACAAGTTAACCTGAGCTGAAGAATTGTCTCAGATTAAACTTCAAGAACCTAAAAATATCTTTTCATGACCTGAATGACTGAGAATCTAAATTAGCACAACTAGATAAGGAGAAGGAATGGGAGGCAATATTCCCTCTGAAAAGAAGGTGACTTTATCAGTCTGTCATGAACGAGGAGCTGCAAAGAAGCGATTGATGAAGATTGAGTTGAAGTTGAGTCTGGCAGGTGGGGCAACTCTGTTCTCCATATGTTTTATTGCCACCTGAGCAGTTCCCCCTGCAGACCCACCTACTGCCCCACCAATAATACCATAAAGAACCATCCCTCCTGGCCCCTCAATACATCCAAAAAGTGCCCCCACTACAGCCCCTACTACCAAACCTATACCCAATCCTCTGGCCAGGGATGTTCTGAGCCAGCCATTGTCCAGCTCTGCTTTGGTTCGGATCTCGGCGCCAACATTAGCAATGTAGGTATCCTTCTGGACACACAGCTCTTCTGCTACATAGTGCTTTTCCATCTTATTCCATGTCTTTTCTATCTCGCCCGCCCTCTTCTTTCGGAGCCTCCTTTCCTCCTTCTTTACGCTGTCCTCTGCCTTCTGGAAAGTTCTGCTGGAGAAATACTTCCCTCCCAACAAAGCCACCATCAAGTCAATCTTCTGCAGCAGGTTTCTCTCCTGGCTTCGATCTCTCCAGTTTTTGCTGAAGACATGAAAACGTCCACCGTACTCCTCTACCAGTTCTCTCAGGTGCCAGTCGGTCTTCCTCACCCTGTTTTCCAAGGCAGCTCCATCCAGATTTCCTTCATAGGCCAGAAGGACCATGCAGTGCTGCAAACAATTTTTACCAAAGCGTTTTTTGAGCAGAGTGACTGTTTTCATGTCATTCGGTGAGATTTTCTCCATGTCAAAGGCAACAAGAAAGGCGTGAGGACCAGGCATACATAAGCACTTAGACCTCCTCAGCTCCATCTTCCTCTTTACATGAGAAATATCTTTGTCGTAGATGTTTGGCCCATTCACCACAGTCACTCGCCTCCCAGAGAGCTCTCCTATCATCTTCACGCTGGAAGAAGTGCTGGTGACATCTTTCGGGAACTCTTCTCTTCCGAGAATGGCATTGGTTAGTTGGAACTGAGAGGGTCCACTGCTACCCACCACCATCAGCCTCAAGTCCTTAGCAGGTCCTGGAAGAGTTTTCTTTTTTATTGAAGTTGTGAAATAAGTAAAAGTGTTTGAACTGTTAGATGAACCTGCAGTGCTATATACCCATCCTTGTTATTGCATGTCAAGTTTTAAAACTTACTTTAAGGAGAATGAAATGAAAATACAAAACCGAACAGAAACAAAAAGAATTAAAGTTATCCATCCTTAGTGTAATTCAGCATGCAGATCTTGAAGAAGGTAGTTATACCTGCATTTTTCCTTATCTAAGTCTGAGAGCTTACCTTTCTTTCTCTTATCCATTTGACAAAGATTCTCTCCTGTGCTGTAATGCGGATGAACTAGACTAACTCTTGCATGTTTTTAGCAGAAGCATATATCCCTGTCCCCACCCCCATGAAGTAATTAAATATCAGATTTTATTTCTGCTGGAAAATAGCCCCCAGGTTAAGAGTTAGCACATACACAATTATTGACATCCCTTGTAAAAATTCCCAGATAAATTAGTTAATAAATTACTGTAAAGTGTAATTTTATGTGAATCATACAAACAATTGAGTTTTTCATCCACAGATACACTTATCAGATTAACATTTTCTGTTATGGCTTCCTATGTGAATTCATTATAAGCTTGTTTGTTTTTCCACACTGGTTTTGGAGTTACCCTGCAAGGTTATGTCACTGGGCCAGACCATATTGGTTTCCAGTGTAATCAATAGCTCATTAAAATAGTTTGATGCTGAGTGAGGGGAGCAAAAGTCTCTTTCAAATGTGGAAAGATGTCAACATGCACAGCAAATTTCAATAACTGGAAAGATTGCAATTACATGTACTTTCTGAGACCTGAGTAAAAGCTTGACTCAAATCACAGTAATAAAGCGAAAATATACTTAAAAAAATTGCATTATGTTAAATTTTGTTAAAGGGCCAAATGAAAATGTCTCAAAATAAGAAATAAGGGTCAGGATTTAAAGGGGTTTCACATGTTGTTTCTGACATCCATTTCACTTCTTTCTGATGAGAAAAAACTCTAAATAACAAAAATTACCATATCAGTGCAAAATAATCACAACAAGAAAACAAAATAACTGTAAAATTTTTAATAGTCTTAAAAAACTACAATCCAGGCATGTTGGGGAGGCTTTAACACTGATATAAATATATGTGAATCATTTACAAATGATTTTCACTCTTCACTGTGAATATGTGGCCCATTGTAAATCTTGAGTTATATTTCATGTCCTTGAACTTAAGATGGGCTTAAGTTAATCTCTCTCTCTTTCTCTGTGTAGACACATATAAATACACGCACACACATATGTGAGTCCATTTAAGTTGATATAGGTATGGTGAAGCTGGAATTCTTTGAAAACCTGCTCGATCTCGGGGTTCTCGTAAGGCCAGAACAAGTAAATCTGCCTACAAGCCGTTAGCTGTATCCAATTTAATTTAAACATTTACTGCTTGGAACAAACACTCCTGAACCAGGTTCCATGTTTATAGTGGTATCTAATCTGGTCTGCACCTGGGGTACCAGCAGCTCAAAACAATAGTCAACACTAGTTTTTATGGATACCACCCTCTGCTGCTTATCCCACTAATGCAGTTTCCTTACAAATGCAACATCATTTAAATGGAAAATAAGCAGGTTTTTTGCTAAAACTTTAATGATAATAATAAATCCAAACATCCTTACTTTTTAAGCTAAAATAAGTTTTTTTTCTATATCATCTTAACCCATAATGTGCCTTAAAACACATCTACAACTACATCAAATAACATAGTTGTTTATAGTATCTTGCTCTGCAACACTGTAACGGGTTAAAACTTGTTGCATAATCCGGTCAAATGGCCTCAAACTTCGTTGTGCAATCTGTAATTAAATAACCAAAAGAAAGGACTGCTCACAGAGATTGTATATATTATGGCTGCTCAGCATGATTTATTTATTCCCATAAAACAATTCCTTTGATAAAACAGCGCCCCCACGCGGTTAAAATGTTTAACCCTCAAACGGGAAATCAAGCTACGCACTTCCTGTTTATGGTTGACGTCATTACTACCGGAAAAAAAGAAGAAAACGAGTGTGCCGTTCACTAGTCACACGGTTGTCATAGAAACCAATATAGTTAGTGTGTTTATGATGGAGACAGACTCTTAAACACTAGGTTTCACGCCAGAGACTAGAGGAGAAACCGTCTCCACCATGATAAGACACACGTCTCTTGCGGCTAGTCGTGTCCTCTCTCCCAGCCTATGCAGATTTTCTGGCGGCGAAGTGGCTGGAGATGTATCTGAGTGGGCAACCTGTCCAGATGTCACAAAGCAGGCATCTTTATACGTGCACGTGAGCTTATGTTCAATCTTCACTTTGGTTTTAAGGAGTTTTTCAGATATTCACTGCCGATAAGTTTTTTTTTTTCTCTTGCCCAGATATTACACCGCAAAAACTAAAATCTAAGTAAAATAAACATCTCAAATAAAAGACACATATGCTTATTGTTTGTAAACGTAAGATAATTATTCTTAGTAGTTTTTCTACTTGCTTTAGGAATTTTTGACAGGTTAATGTTCCTTGAAATAAGATAAATAATCTGCCAACAGAAAAAGAAATTTTATCTTATTTCAAGGAAAATTAACCTATTTTTTGTAGTTTTTTCGATGTTTTTTTAAGCCAGTTTTTGTAGTATATGGAGTAAAATAATCTCAATTCTTAAAGGAAAATTTAGTGTGTACATATATTCTGTTTTCTCCTCCCTTCTGCAGTGGCCTTACTGTGTCAGGCGGTGCTCTTACTGTAATTTTAACAAGTATATACCCAGAAAGGACAACCATCAGATTATGACCAAGTGCCTTCAGAAAGAAACGGAGACACTGCTGCAGCTCAGCCAAGTGTCTCGGTATGGTTACTTGCTGTAGCTTACACATTTAATTAATCAGTATGAGTCTCCATGACCGTTTGCTTTGACTTGCAGCATCACTTCTGTGTTTTTTGGTGGTGGGACTCCAAGCCTGGCTCCCTCCTCAACCATCGCTGCCATCCTTGAGACGGTTTCCCAGCAGGTGAGTCTCTCCGATGAGGCTGAGGTTACACTCGAGGTGAACCCTACCCCTGCTGGCAGGTCAAGGTTAGAGAGCTACCGCCATGCTGGGGTGAATCGTTTCTCCATCGGGGTTCAGGTAATTGTAGTCTAAGGATTACTGATTATAGAAAATAAAGTGTTTTCATTATATTCCAATCATATTTTCAATTCAGTCTTTGCAGGATGAGGACTTGAAAAGTCTGGGAAGAGACCACAATCGTGATGAGTCTTTGCAAACTATCGACGAGGCCAGGAGGCTTTGCCCTGGTAGGGTGTCGGTGGATGTCATGTTTGGACGTCCAGAACAGACAGTTGAATCCTGGGAAGACGAGTTGTTTGAGCTGCTAAAAGTGTGTGACGATCACGTGTCTCTGTACCAGCTGACTGTTGAAAGAGGTACGCAGCTATTTAAACAGGTTCAATGTGGACGAGTGAGCATGCCTTCCGAGGAAGACACAGCAGAGATGTATGAGCGTGCCAGGAGGATTCTCCACCAGCATGGCTTCCTGCAATATGAGGTGTCCAACTTTGCGAGACATGTAAGTCCCCAGAAGAAAGACACTTATTGTGAGCATTGTTTTAATTCAAAAGAGAAAAAAAAATATTCCAAAATTATTATTCTCGAGACAGCATTCATACAAATATTAGACTGTCAGTGTTAAATCATGCATAGAGCAACACATGCCGCCATCCATTCGACGTCTTCTTCAGGAAGAGTCTTGCTTACGTCATCATTTTTGCACAAAATCCAAGTTTCCGGGTTTCAAAAATTTGGCCCCCTGCTGTTACAATCTGTCACATTTAGTGAAACAGCTTAATTCCTTCATCAAAAAAGAAAGATTTGCATTTAATAAATCCTTTCAAATGTGTGATGCAATGTACAATCCTTAAAACTTGGGAAAAAAGCAAACTACAGCCCCACATGCAAGCCAGTCTCATGTTTAGTGCTCAGAGCAGAGCATCTTCCCCCTGCTGTAGCTTTATTTAAACTAAATTGAGAATATTTTTAAGTTAACATTAGTTATTGATTCATAGTTTCAAGCTAAATATACTCAAACTGTTATAATTCAGATTTTTAATTATTCTCTAAACAGTTAAAGACAAATAGATAATGTGCCCTTGAGACAGTGTTTTGGAAACATTTTGCATGCTTTGAAGAAAGTCACAGACACTAAAAAAAAGCAAGTGTTGGTATATTTGTTTTTATGTTGGTTCTTATTAAGTGAAATGAAATTGCCTCTAAAAGACAAGCTGTGCAATGTTTTGCTAATTAGAGGGATATTATATTGCTTGTTTTTCTTGTGTTATCTGCATCAGCCTTCATCAGCGTTGCAGATTTCTTCTCCAACCGGCTCCATATTACCTGGTAAACATGTCTGAGTGGAGCGGTCACCGCCGCGCATTAAAACTCTTCTTTTTGTTGCGTAGAAATCAGTGAGTCATCACAACTTGGGCTACTGGAAAGGAAAGCAATACATCGGTATTGGCCCAGGTAATATCATCTCTAGACTGACAAAAAATGTTGGCCATGATTGTGGAAAGTTTTTTTTATTTGGATGTAACAGGTGCACATGGGCGGTTTGCTCCTCTCAGAGAGGGAGGTGCTGTTCGCGAGGCTCGGACCCAGACTCTGGAACCTGATGTGTGGATCCGTGAAGTCCAACAGAGCGGACATGGCACACGAAGGCGGATAGAACTGAGCCATCTTTCATTGTGAGCGTTTCTACTCGCCGGCTGTCGCGTTGTCTTGTGATGACTTTGAGACAGCTGCAGTTTCCAGAAATTCTCTGCCCGTGTGAAATGCAAAAGTTATCAGCCGGTTCACAGAAAGCGTTCACTGAAAACAGTGTTTTGAGGTCTCTGTAAATGTGCTTGTTCACTCAAACATTTTGTCCTTGTTACACGCTATTATCAGACTTGGCCTTGTCGCCGTGGAAACACTGTGAAGCTTACTTCTGAATGCTATTTGCTTGCTAGGTTGGAGGAGGTGTTGGTGATGGGAATGAGGATGACAGAAGGCATTAATCACAAGGTGAAACGCTGACAATAATCATTCTGCTTTCTGTCTGGATTTCAATAAAGAAAATGTTCACTTCTAAATGAGCTGATAAAGTTTTACATCACTTTCTGGTACTTCACAGCACTGGGACTTTTTTAGCCCTAAAATGGGTCTTCGTGAAGTGTTTGGGGGCTCTGTCGATGTCCAAGAGCTACTGCAGAGTGAACAGCTGATTCTTGATGACAGGTGATCTATAGCTAATCTAGAATTGTGTGCTTTTACTAACAGTTGTTGTTGTCTTTTATATCCGGCAGCCCTTCATCTTAAATCTGAGAAAGATCATTTCACTACAGTTGACAGTGAAGGACAAGCATTAGATTCTGACACTTGATAGGCTGGAACCAGCATTACATTTGTCTCACTATGTTTTTAACTTTTCCTTGTCAGAGGTCTGCGATGTTCCTGGGAGGGTCTGGCCTTGTTGGACAGCATACTTCCAGCGCTTCTGGTGGAGCTCGAACGGCAAATACTTCACACTCTTCATCCTTCTCTGTGCGCTGACGTACAAATCAAGTAGAACTCCAGGCCTCAATGAAAGTTCTGTTAATGAGCCAATTCATTTTATAGAGAACTTCTTTGTGGGTTTGGTTGGGGCTGACAGAACAGGATCAAAGATAGATAGAAGGTATCAGCAGGATTTTCTGCAGAAATATCAGCTGTTTGGGAGTTTTAACCTGTGAATTTATGCTCCACAACATAAAATCTTTATTGGGCAATGCTTTTATAATTCAAGCAGCATCATTATGGTGTGTCAACATGGAGTAAATATACAATGGATTCAATAAACAACACTGAGTGCCCAGAAAAGGTCTATAGAAATCCAATCCATTATTTATTATTATTTATTTCCCTGGTCAGTAATAGTTTTCTTTCCACTTAGAATAGAAATACAACACTTATCCACATGCATGTCCTGAATGTTGGATCACTCTGTTTGTTGTCTCAAAGCTTTTTAATGACATTCGGGATATTAAGTGTTCACTTGTCTTTTAAATGCGTCCTGTCTTTTAATTAATTCTTTTACGGGAAAGTATCTCATTAAGTCATTTACAGCCACCTGAGCATCGTTATTATTCTATAATGACACAGGAAATTGGCTTGATATGAGTACCTGTTCAAATACATCTTCAGAGAATACATGTAATATTTGCTGCATTCATAAATAAACCTGATGAATTACACTTCCTGCTTATTTAAATTGGTAAATGTTTTTTTATTGATTTTAGAAGCATATTAAAACAAGAGCGCACTTATAAATGTGCCAGATTTAGCCAGAATGCTCATTTTCTTCTGTACAAATAAAAACTATTTCAATCTAGAACTACATTCATAATTATATTAAAATATGCCTATTACTATAAAATTTTTGTTATAGTTTCTGAGTAAAAATATATCTCGACCAGCTCTGACATGCAAAATATTTACTTTCCTTTGTATAAATTCCACTTATCTTAGACAATAAATTAAGTTGGCAAATTATATTGTTTTAATCATATCTATAGAGTTGTTCATGTCAGTAAATGTGTGTGTATCCAGTTAAACCCAGCTGGACTGAACCTTTCTGAAACAGTCTAAATGAGATGAAATTATCATTTAAAAGAAAGGAAATAAACTGCTTGTTGATGAGTCAGAAGGAAAAGTGATGCATCTGCTGTGAGAAATGACCCTCGGTGGCTTCTCTCCATGGTGCTGATTTCATCTGCACTCTTATTCTCAGACCCTCTTCTTTAACGCCTTGTTTCCTGAAAATGTTGTATGATGACTCAGGAGGGTTTGCACCAGCAGGGATGATTAAAACACTTTGTAGGCTTGTGATTGATTTCATAAGTTAGAAATAAGACTTTATATCACCCTTCTCAGCGTTGTGGGCGCTTTGAGCTGTGAACAATGTGTCTAACAACTATAAAGACGTTTCAGGTCGATTTTTGAGTCATCCTCTCACGCAGTTGAGCTCCCTCCCTCCCACACACACACACACACCCACACACACCTCTGATCGGGTTTTACATAATCACTGCACAATAAATGCGTATTTCAACCATATCTGCCTCATTTTATCAGCTTATTTACCAAATTCTGTAACAAACCGTTTGATTCTGATTGAAACAAATGATGGAAAAGAAAACGTGACAATTAATACTTATGAACTTTTATTAAAGAATCATAAAATACATATAAAAGGCAACATAAGAATACACCGGTCCGGCCAGGTGCTACAGGAGTATAACTCCTTACATATGGGATATTGCAGCATACTACCACAATGTGTTTGGTCGAAAAGCGTCACGATTCATTGAATCTGACACTTCTCGGTTTTTTTGTGTTTGGTGCTTGATCCAAGCACCAGCCGCAGGTCGCTGGTGAAGCTCGGGCGGCGCGCAAGAGGGTCCACGGCGGCGCAGGGCGCAGCGAGCCCCCGCGAGTGTCTCCTCCTCCTGCCGCGCATGCTGATGCACATGGACTGGTAGGAGAGGATGGGTATGATCTGATGCTGCGACGGACTGGTCTCGTCGGGTAGATCACCCACCGTGGCCAGAGCTCTGAACACACCTTCCAGTCCGGTGCCGTTTTTAGCGGAGGTTTCGAAGAAAGGGATGTCCTCACCGAGGATTTTACCCACCTCTGACCGACACACGACCCTCTGAGCGTCTAGGTCGGCTTTGTTTCCGCATACCACGGCTGGCACACTCATCGGCTGGTTTGATTTGACTAACTTTGCCTTCGCGGCTTTGATTTCGTTGAGCAGATCGCGGACTTCATGCAAAGACTCCCTGTCATCCAAGCTGAACACCAGGAGGAAGATGTCCGCTGTTGAGAGGAAGAAATAACTCATTATTTTTCTGCCATTAACATCAAAACCCATATCTTTAAATAAAACTTCTAAAAATTCCCCTGTGAAATGTAATCTTCATTACTTACCCGTCAGGATGGTAAGTCTGCGCTTTGCGGGGAAGTCTCTCTCACTCGCAGCATCCAGGAGATCAACCTGGTATGTCTCTCCTCCAATGTGGAACAGCTTTCTGTAGAAGTCTTCCCCCGTAGGCTCATACTTTTCGTCATAGTCTTCACCTAAAAACCGCCGCAGGATGTTGGTCTTGCCTACTCTGGGCGCCCCGAGCACCACAATCCTGTGACAGTTCCTGGGCTTGGTCTGACCCAGCTCCATCAGATCCACTGAACTTTTCGGGAGTCGATCTGTCATCACTTGCCGGTTGCCTGAGCTTGAAGATCTGCGCGCAATCACTGTCTTATCCTGGCGTCTCCAGCAGCCTTTAACCGTTTTGATGATGCCCATGCCTGTTTTAGAAAGCTTTGAGACTTTGTGGTGCTGGATAACTGGGCTGAAAGCTGCGTTCTGGAGAGCTAGATGCGCAGAGAGGAACGGCTGATGCGCTGCGATGGAGTTGAACAATTCGAGGATGCCATCAACGGGAAGGTAACACTCAGTTGTGTTCATCTCTGCTCTCCGGACGCTGCAGCAGTGTGACCACCAGCAGCTCATCCATGTGTCCCCTGAAACGGAGCCGGAGTCAGCTTTTATACTTCCACTCTGAGCAGTTTCTGCGTCATCAGTCTCATGCACAAAGCATTCCTTTTATAGAAACACAAGCCCCCCCATCTCCTATAAATAAGAGAAACGTATTTTATCCATTTTAAATAATTGTTCTGAATACGTCTGTTAATGCAGGTGGATAACCTGCTGATCCAAATGATCCGAAAACAGATTTGATCCTTTTGAACAGCTTGTTCTAAAACAAACATTCATTAATAACAAACACTGTGACAACAACATTAAATGTACTCCTCTATTTTTAGCACCATACATGCAGGTATATAGCTACCATTATAGGATAAATGCATGGATTGTAAACTAATGGACAGAATCCAGATAATTGGTCAAATCTCTCTGGACCGAAGTGCAGGTTCTAGTTAATTGTACTTATCTGCTGTAATTTCCTCCTCTTATGGTCACAATTATCATTTGTTTTGTTGTCATGCTGTGTTTGCATTTTATTTTTGTTTAATAGTCACACTTTCCCCCCTCATTCAGGGACAAAGGCCACTTGAAAGATGTCCCCACTCAATCTGACATATTTGTGCTGTTGGGAATTTATTATTCTTGTGGTGGTTGTTGAAACCGAATTATATTACAATCACGACTTGCTGTGGTGCAGGAGAGAGCTCACGCTCTGATCTGTGATTCAGGCTGGATGATGCGTCCTCAGGAGCACTCCAAGCATATTATCCAATAGTCTGCTGTGATTAAGTATGCACCTCCAGATGCATATAGAAGACTTGGAGCTTTACTGTGAGATTATTACTATTTTGAAACTCTGTTTTCAAAGACATGAAGATTTTCAAATGTGCTTTGTTTCTTTTATTTGTTTATATAACATCTGAACAGCCCAAATATGCAGATATTTGAGAGAAAATATGTAGCGAGAGAGCGCAGTGAAAGCCGAAGGACGTGCAGAATTATTACCGTGAAAAAGTGGCAAGTGATTTGCAGAAGCTAGAACATTTTATAAAACCGTTTTCTTTGCAAGCTCTCCCTTTCAGAATCAAGGACACACTGAATGGAGAGAACACATCATCATTTATTTCATTTCAATCAGGGTTGTGCCCTTTACTTTGCCTTGAAACTTACTGAATACATTGACAAGGAGTATTTTGGCACAGATAACAACGCTATTTGCTAAATGGTTGGAGGTGGTTGTAAAGGACTAAAAGTACAAACTTTTCTGCATTCTGCTAAAGTAATGAAATGATTCATTTAGAAAAAGGAAATGTGACAGCATCCTCAGAGCTGTGAGTTCTACGCTTGTAAAATCCATGTAAAATGCAAAAGTGAGCTTTTTTTCTTTGGAATATTTTACCTTCTTAGTTTAAAAGTGCTAAATAAATATTCTAGGAAAAGTTATGTGGTTTTAGGAAGTCCTCGACAAAAAGAGCTCCTTCAGGTGGTTCATGCAGATGCAAACCAAAGAGCGGAGTACTCTTCTTCAACTTAGTCAAGGTGGAGTTGAGCTTCCACTCCCTTTATATTTATATAAACTATGATGCAGTTCTTAAATGTTTGTCTCCATCTGACATAAATGTTTAACTTGGATTACTGGAGAAAATGATTCCTTCATTGTGAGATGTGGGTCAGCCTTCCCCCAAACATCATACCATGTGTTCGCTTTTCAACAAGAGAATCTTCCAAAGGCATGTTTAGTTTCAGTGAACAGCTGAGAAGCTTCTTCTGAGGAAACTGGTTTGTTTCTCAGGAATAAATAAGTGAAATTCTGATGGCATCACGTTACTCTGCTGATAATCAGAGGAGACAAAATAGATCAGGAAAATGACTAGCTTCTCATTTGAATTTAAACTGGTTTTTCTTGTCATTTTACATAGCAAAAGCATTCAGATAGCTTTATAATGTGTTATTTTTTCATACATTTGTTCTTTTGCACACTTGCTGATTTTATGCACCAAATAGTCTTAAATCCATTATTTACACAGCATTTGAACTCCTAAAAGAGGACATCCTCAACACTATATATTCATCCATCCACCACTTATTCCAATAAAGAGTCTCGTGCAGCTGTAGCAAATATTGGGTGAGAGGGTACCAGTACACCCTGGACAGGTCCCCAGTCCATCACAGCACCAGTAAATAAACACCCGATATGTCTGGGAACACCAGAGGGCAGTACAAAAACACAGATAACATTAAGTATTAAGAATAGCAACAACACATCATCAGTAGGGTACACCTAACCTGTCTCACCACGGTCTACATGCAACACATTATATCTTTATAAACCTCAAGAAATGTCTAAGTTCATATGAGCTAAGATTTACAGTTCAATTTGTCTTATAGGTTCATTGCATTTGTTTTTCTCAGTGGGAAGAGAGAGTTACAGGTAAAAAAAAAGATGGACAGTTCAGTAAAAGCCTGTAGTGTTCCAAGTTGTTTTAATTAAACTATTATGTATTATATTGTATTTTAATAGTATTATCATTTATTATACAGTGACCTTGAGTGACATGAAAGACACTTTTAGAGAAAATGTATTGTTGTTATTATTATTATCTAAAATTATATTATTATTATACATTATATAAAGACTGAGGTGTGTAATCAGTTTTAAGTAATTAATCTTTTTATAT
>JBAMHX010000023.1:14616615-14636172 GCA_037177515.1 Pseudomugil tenellus | reverse complement strand
ATATATATAAATATATATTTCCTGTAGACTTAACATGAATACATAAATCTTTACTTTAATTTAACAATTTACTGTTAAAATTGCTTTTTTTCCCCTCAAAAGGAAGATGAGACGCCACAATGCGACTGTTTAAGGAGTTTGATGTCCCCACAAGATGATAAACATAAGTCCACACACAAGATTTCCTGTCTTGCGTGACATCACTGCAGACCGTCCTCTCTCCTCCCCCCTCTGTTTTCCCAGATCTGGCCTGCATGTCCTCCCTGCACTGACCTCATCACGCCTTTGTTGAGAAACAAAGACTGCTCAGGCATCTGTTTTCAGGAGAAATAAAGACAGGGAGGAGGAGAAGCACAACTTGACTAACTTGATCAGTGGGAGTCACGTGAAAATAACTTTACATATGGACAAAAAGAAACTGTACATTCCCACTAGGAGGGATTCCTGATGAGAAACATACTGTAGTCAGCTTTTTGAAAGTCCCAAAAGGTCATCAGAACTTGTTTCATTCTGCTTGATGAACTTAATTCCTGTGCACTTTGTCCTTTCTTACTTTCAAGCGTGCATTTGTTGTTTCAAGGTGGATCCAGTATTTCTTGTATATCCTGCTCAGTCTGACACAAGACCCACTAATCTCACCTGATGCTTCTTCCTCAGTTAGGTAATCATTTTTCTCTCAGCATGACAACGTCACCATTTTTTTCCATGTAGACTGTCTGATATTTTTCTTTACTTTCTTTACTTGAATCCAAACCAATGCAGATACCAAAACAATGTGTGTGTGTGTGTGTGTGCATATATATAATGCATGAGGATGTGACTTCACAACATCCCATTAGTGTCAATAAATAAGTAAAGAGCAGAAATGTGAGGGTGAAGCTGCAGAAAAGGAAAAGTGAGTATTTGTAGTCGCCCTTGCTGATATATTTTCACCAACAAATAAAGTTTAACTTTTCTATTTCACTATTTCACTTTCTATTTCAGAAGGAAGAATCCAATGTACTTTACTTTTTAGTCTCATTGTGCTAAACATGTTTCTGCCTCTAAGGTGTGCAGCCTTGTTGATATCTGCTCTGTAGCTGGATATGACATTGCTGACTGGGTTTTGCCCCCCTCACACAGATCTTCTGACATTTAACACCGGATCACTGATGCTCCTTGGGACATCGAAGCAGGATATTGGCTGGCTTTTCTGGCCAGATGCAAGCTGTACTCAGTGTGTCTCCACTTGCACCACGTGGTGTGTAATTATTTTGCTTGGAGTTTAATCCTGAGTGATTCCTCTTCATACGATCACCTGCTCCAGTCAGAGCAGATGCTTTTCCCATCAGGCGCTGAAAGGGTTAAGTCTGACTCTGCATGCACGGAGCAGGCCTCGCTCCCTCCCTCTCTACATCCTTTCCTTTTTTCAAACTGTGTTTTCAGGGTGGGCTGTGCCATCTGCAGGTTCGGTGCCTGGATTTGCGACTTAAGTTGGAACAAATCGGTTCCTTTCTCCTTTGGATCTGTTTCTGATCAGACCCGCGGGCTTTTTCTGGCTCTTGTCTTTGCGCTTTAGATACCTGCACTAGTTCTGTTCTCTGTCGGTCGGCGTCGGGATACGCTGAGAGGCGGAGACGGTGTTGGGACCCCACTGACGCGCCATGGCATGAAGGTAAGAGCCAACGTGGACGCAGTGGATCGACTTCACCGCGACGTTATTTTCTCCTTTAGACTGGTCGAGGTTGTAACTTTTAAACTGGGATAGCTGAGTCACCGTCACACTTCACCTACGCTATCGTCCCATTTGACGCAACAATGGCACCAGTCAGCTGTCCTGGTTTGGGACAGAATGGGTTTGTTAAAACAAATAAGTTGGGTTTACGTTTCTGCTTTGCTCTTGTAGTTTATGGCACGGATGTAAACATACCAGTTGGCCCATTTGGGCCTGATTTAGAAGCAGCTTTTGTTTGATTCGCATAGATGTGGAGGATAGAAAATGCGCCGTCCTTTAAAACACCACCTTCTAGCTATAGATATCTGATCACTTCCTGTATCTGTAGAAAGACATATCTGTCTAAATATCAAGTTAAATAATGACTAAATGATGTTTTAATAAATATATCACTGTATTTGATGATGTTAATGATTATGAAATGTAAAAGTTTCCTGAGTGCGCGTGCATGTGTGATTCGGATATGTAAACTAGGTAACTGGCCTGAGTTTACCAACCAAACTCTTTCATTTAAATCCTTACAACCACCTTCTCTTCTTACCAGCACAATGTGCAGGATGTGTACAGGAATGATCTCCCCCAGCACAGGACTGGGAAATGGTAGACTGGGATTGCACCTGGTTTTACTGAAGCACTTATCTGAGTTACAAATATGATTGTCACCACTCAGCAGTCTATTTACAGCATTCTTACAGCATTCAGTTCATGACACACACATGCAGAGCCACATCCTACAGATATGACTGCTGTTTTAGTTGCAGTGGATTAATCTGTAGCAATGAAACAAAGTTACATTTGCTAAAAGATGAGTTAAACGTCCTTGTTTTAAGTTGGAGGCACTCGCTGAAGACAGAAGGGATTGGTGGTCATATCTTTGTCCTTGGTTAAGAAGAGGAGACGCGTATCAGTTAAACCAAACACCTTCCTCATTACATTTAGACAAAACAGTCTAATGTTCAAGGCAAAGTGGCTGCATTTTCTTTCCTTAGTTGTTTAAATATTAAATTAGGACACTTTGTAATTCTTCAAAAGCTGCCTTTTTCTTTAGCTGTGTCAGTTTTGGAGTCTTCAGTACTCTTTGTGGTGCCGTAATCTGGTTACAAAAACAGGGGAGAGGGAAGGGGGGCCCTGCCTGTTTCTGATAACAGTTGAAGGTAAATGGCAGATTAGAAAAGCAGCAGATAGTGTGGACGTCACTGTGGTCAACTCGGGTCCAACACAAACATTTGCTTTTTAAGTGAAAGGAAAAACCGGGAAATCCTCGGGAGAGGAATCTGCAAATAATCTGCTTCCACATGTAAATGAGTTGAGCTGTTACTACGAACTATTTTTAAGAGGTGCGAATTTTTTAGAATATAGTTAAGTTGCTTTATGAAAAAAACCCCATTTAGCCCATCTTGGATGCATTTTAAATGGTTTTCTGTTTCCAGCAGGGCCACACTGGTCAACATCACTGAGGTTACCATCATTGTGTTGCATTTTTCTGCTGAACTGAACAACCACCTTGCCCTGCTGTTTGACTCTCGTTTGCCAAGTTGCCATCATGCAGACCTCATCGCTCCGCCGGCAGGTGAAAAACATGGTCAACAACTACACGGAGGCTGAGATCAAGGTGCGAGAGGCCACCTCCAATGACCAGTGGGGACCTCCCAGCACTCTCATGGCTGAAATTGCAGACTTGACCTTCAACGTGGTGGCCTTCACTGAGGTCATGGGAATGATCTGGAAGAGGCTGAATGATCATGGCAAAAACTGGCGTCACGTTTACAAGGCGCTCACGCTGCTGGATTATTTGGTGAAATCTGGCTCCGAGCGGGTGACCAAGGAATGCCGGGATAACATATACACCATTCAGACCCTGAGAGACTTCCAGTACATAGACCGAGACGGACGTGACCAGGGCGTCAACGTTCGAGAGAAGGCCAAACAACTGGTGGCTCTGTTGAGGGATGAAGAGAGGCTGAAGAAGGAGAGGAGCCAAGCTCTGAAGACAAAGCAGCGCATGACGGGGGTCGCCAGCAGCGTAACCTCTGGATCCATGCCCCCGCCATACCCAGGTCACCAGACCGTCAGTTCCTATGGGGATGATTTCAGCAGGTGCAGAGCGTCACCATCATCCTTCCACGGTGAGTAGCATCAAAGTTATGTAATTACTGCTTACAAAACACAAGCATGCCGTTTGTCAAATGTTATGTGGCTGCGCTATCTGCCAGCTGAAGGTTTCCTGCACACTGTTATCACATCAAACCAACATGGATGATGAAGATAACAGAAAAGCCTCCTTTAACTTCGTTTTTCAGTCATTCAAGAGATTTCGTATGATGACAGGAAATATAAATGGGGTAAAGAGTACATCTTAATTTCTCATAGCATGTAAAAACAGCAACACACACTAGGGCTGCACAATTAATCGTTAAAAAATAGTGATCTCAATTCACACTTTTGTGCAATCCCATTTCCAAATGAAAATGATTTTTAAAAAAAAGAAAAAAAGACCATGATTGTACCGCATTTTGATCAGGAACATCATCTGCATAAATCAAGCGCTGCTTTTTTCTCTCAACAAATGAACAGCAGAAAATTATTGAAAGGTTGTGTAGGTAAAAGAAGAGAAAAGTGACATTTATTGTTTTTATATTTAGTGTCAGCTGATGTGCCGGTGAATTGTGCAATAAATACGTATATTGGGAAAAAATCGTGAGAGAATCGTGATCTCAATTGATTCTCATTCTACCCAGAATTGTGCAGCCCTAACACACCGATAAGTTACTTACACCTTGTGTTTTGTTTCAGTTTTATCTTCTGCTGCATTCCTTTCATTCTCTTTTATAGTCGTGTCAGCCAAACTGGATTTACAAAAGCGAGGGGGCCCTGTTTGTCTCACTCCAATATGAAACCACAGCTGGACATTGGACTGTGGTGACACCAGTGCTCCTGCTCTGGACTGAACAACTGGATAAAATACTCAGTTACCTCATTTTACAAATATTCTTCTTAATAGTTCTGTGGCATTTCTGAGGGGTATTTAGCACTTTATTCCTCACTATGTTTACTTTACAGCAGCAGTACTTGGTGAATAATATTAAAATACAAACGTTTAGAATACAATGCTTTGTATCAGATTAAAATTTTTAAGACCTCTTTGAATGTCATGTCTTTCAAAAAGTATTGTTCCCAAGGTCATATTTCAGATCTGTTATGTGTTTATTACTCGGTTTTATATCTTTAAACTATTCCAAATAATTTAAACTGTTTTAAATGCTCAGGTTTAATCTTATAGTCAACATTTTAGGTATCTTATCAAATACTTAGTAGATGTAAAACACTCAAATATAACAATGATACTGTAGTTTTGTAGTGCCCATGTTCAATATCTTAGTTTTTAATTTAAATTTTTAATGCAGGATGTTTTAAACGATGTATATCAGAGCAAAAACATTGAGGTCTCGAAACGCATGTAGTCATGTAGTTTGTAATAAAGTGATGCATCTCAGGGGTTACTCATCATTTTACCATTACTTTAACCACACTTTTAACCTGATGCTTGCGTACTTGATTGATTTAGTTTGATATATATTAATATTTAAATGAATGGCTATAGCTAGGCGCAACATTAAAATCCCTGCGTTTCCTCTGAGTTGAAGCGTTGGTACATTTTCCTTGAGAAAGTTATGCAACCGACTTGTGAGCTACAGTAAACGGCTCAACCTCAAAACACATGTTCCAGAAGCATCAGTCATTTGTATGTGAGTTGTGTTTGGTGTGCACTGTGTACTTTAGCATTTGTGTGGCGTGTGGGGTTTATAAAGGGTGTTAAGTCAGTGGCTAAGCTGTGGTTTTATAAGACACCAGCTTCTCTTCTTTTACTTTCATGTCTGGGGCTTGTTTCATGAAGATGGCGTCTGACTGTTTTATTACCACCGATCAGTCAAACTGCTTTTTCGCCCTGCACAGATTCTGCTTCAGTGAATGTTCTCTGCATACCTCTCTGGCGCAAAAAACAACACCAGTGGAAACATGTGGCCAGTTACTAACATTTGACTGTGGCTCTGGTGATGCTACAATGGGAACATAGTTTGTTTGAGGGACGTGCGTCATGCTAAATAATCGCAACAATATTACACAATGGAAATCCTACAAAGCAATGTGTCCAGACAGAAACTCTAGATAATTAAAAAAAACATGCTTTAAGATGCTTTTTTTAAACATATTTTAATAGTTGACTCTCTAATTAGATTGGTTTAGATGCTTTTTCTTCTTGGTTTAGCTAATTCTTATGTAAAAGGCCCAATATTGGTGGACTTGTGGCCAATCCAGGACACAGGAGCATGTGGACTGTTTGGACAAAATGCTGATGGATGCTGTGGGTGTGGGTCAGGAGGTTGGCATCAGCTAATTGCCAGCAAGTAATCCAGCTTAGACAGGGGGTATTGAAGAGCAGCACAGTGGAAGAGATTGGTTTCTGAGATCTGACATTGCCGACGTGTGGCCCGCCTCCGTCTTTCAGCCCTGTGACCCACAACCTGGCACCCGAGCTGGTGTGTTGCCAGCCGCCCTTCATCAATCTTCCCCTCAAATCTGAGTCCTATAACCCTCCCAGAAGATTCTGAGTAATAAGGTGGGCCCCACTCCAATCCGTCCATTCCTTTCCCCTGCCAGCAACCTAACTCTCCACACAGCTACACCATTGTTCTCAGTTTCAGGCAGAGTTGGGCAGACTGTGGCAAGCCATGCCAGCAAAGGGCCTGTACAACAGGCAATGGAAAATTATCATTAAAAAAAACAGTGCCAGCTCTTTCTCACTTTAAAAACAGCCTGAAGTGCTTCTTTCTTTCTTTTCCGTGTCTATCTATCAATCTTTATGTCTCTTTCTGGTTGCCTTCCATTCCTCCCTAAAACCCCTCACTTCTTTACAATTTCTCCATCCTTATAGCCCCCTCTTCCTCCCCACGACTCGCTCCAGACCTGGAACAAGCTCGACCAGAGACCAGTGGAGAAGAGCAGCTGCAGCTGCAGCTGGCCTTGGCTATGAGCCGAGAAGAAAGTGAAAAGGTACCTCTAACTAAAAAAAACACACATGCACTCTTACACACCGAGTATGAACCTCCTGCACATGCGTTCGGTAGAAAAGGGAATGCTTATCAGCACTGCTGCTGACATGCTTTACCAGAGTAAAACATTAAACAGACCTCCCAATCTTCCATAAGCTCAAACGCAGTGTGTGTTGGTGAAGTGCCGCTCCTGCAGTAGCTTCTGCGGAGCCATTTCCCAGAACTGTTAACAGAAAGTGATGTGATTCGATGTCATAATTAAAGGCGTTCTGACCAATCCGTGTGAGTGATGCCAATGCGTGAGGAAGCTGAGTGTGAAACGGTGAGAACACAAACAGGAAATGTTCATCGATGCACAGCCTGCCTTTGTCTTCATGGCAAAGGCATCTATTGAGACTTCAATCTCAGCTCCTTTATGAGACTACAGGCAAAGATAGATGTAGGTAAAAATCATACCTGGTATCACTTTTCTTTAGATTACCTAGGAATCCTTACGATATCCTATGGATTTCTCATGAACCACCTCGGAAAAATCAGGCATGTTTTGAACAGCTTCCTCTTTTGATTAGTCTTCCTCCTAATCTTTGCTGCTTGACTCTACTAGTCACCTCCCACAGTGGATCTTGATGAACAGGCTCAGCTCCAGATCGCTATGACTCTCAGCAAGGAGGAGGCCAAGAAGGTAGTATGTCTGGACCAGGGAAGACCCTTCTTTTGCATCCTCTGCCTTGCTGCACATCTCTTGTTCTGCACACTAAAACGACTTTCACCGTTCAGGCTATTGTTTCCCTAAAAGCCAACCGCATGCACTACTAGCTTTTTCTCCCTCATAGGTGTGGTCTATTACTTCCATCACTTTATGACCTTTTTGAACTATTAAAAGGCTTTTTTATAAAAAGAAAAGATTAACCAACTGGGACGTCATCCTTTTGGTTATAACTAACAACTAGGTTTTTTATTCTATCTTATCCAAGTTGTTTGATTTTTACATCCCAGATACTCTGACCTGGTACTAAAAAGACTGATCCCTTCAGTCTGTTTGGAATTGCATGCCATGCACTCTGAGGATGGCCAAACCTTGTTCCACTTTTTTTTTATTTGAGAAAAAAACTGACTGATTGCTTTCCCTCTTGATGCTCTGACAGCCGGTCCAACGTGCCCCTGAAAGCAGCGTGGATTTGGATGAGGACACCCAGCTCCAGTTGGCTTTGAGTCTGAGCAAACAGGAGCACCAGCAGGTAGAGTTTAATTTAGCTTTTCAAAGTAATTACACTTCTGTTTTCTTTGCGTTGCCATTTTTAAACTGATAAAATTTTTATTTTATTATATTATTTCCACAACCATGTCCCCCCCTTCCTGTCACACCCTGTCTATCTATTCTCATCCCCCCACCCCACCCCCCTGTTTTTGTCCATCTATGCAAATATACAGTAGCACAATAGAACTGCTCTGTTAGATCACAATGCTCTGCCCTCTCTCCCCTCTTTGACTGGAGAATTTTCTAGTTTGCGCCAACTGCATGCATATGTCGCCTTGGGAAAATACAAGTTAGCCGTGTCTGCTGTAGCAGATTCATAAATATAGTATGATGTGACAATATGTGAATTTAGCCAGAGGCTCTCATGCTCAGGGGTGTCCATGTGTCTTTATCCGTTTATAGGAGCAACTCAGTCGCCAAGGAGATGAGTCGGAGCTCCAAAAGGCTCTGGAGGAGAGCAAACGTGAAATGGAGGCAAAAGGCGGGGTATGAAATGCATAATTACAGTAGAAACTATAAGTTTATATAATATGAAAAAGATACCTTAACCTTTTTTTCTCATTGTTGGAAATCAAATCAGAGTACATCTCTCCTGGTTTATGTAAGTTAGGATCACCAAAACTATTTGTATTTGCTAAATGCTGCAATACAGAGAGACAGGATATTTTAGTAAAGCTTTTATTACTTTCTTCAAAGTCAGAAGTTCACAAACACTTCTTACTGTCTCATACAATGTGGGAAATCCCAGATAATGATGATGATGACATGGCTTTTGGGGCTAGTGTTAACATCTAAGTTAGTTGGAAGCACACCTTTGCATGTATTTTAAGGCCACTCCTCAAACATGCTGCTTCCTTGTTTCACATCATGAGAAACAAGTCTGGTTCATCCCTGGGTGCAACTTGTAGATGCTTGAAGGTGCCACGTTCATCTGTTCAAACACAAGAATACATAACATGGGAATGTCCAGGCATCATATTACTCAGGAAGACGACGGGTTCTGTGTCCCAGACATGAACGTGTTCTAGTCCCACATGTGCAAATTAACTCAGGAACCAAAGCTAAAGGCCTCGTGAAGATAATGGCTGAAGCTAGTAAGTGTGTGTCAATATCCGCATTCTGGCATGAGCTAAAAGGCCGCTCAGTCAGGAAAAGGACATTATTCTAGAAGCAACCTAAAAAAGCTAGTTTGCAAATGCACACAGTGACAAAGAACCTCATTCCTGGAGACATGTCATATGGTTTGATGAATCTAAGGTGGAAATTGTTTGGACATAATGGCCATCATTCGGAGGAAAAATGCGGGAAACTTGTAAACCTAAAAACACCATTCCAACTGTGAAGTGTGGCTGCATTATGTTGTGGAGCTGTGTTGCTGCAGGTGGAACTGGTGCACTTCATAATATAGATGGCATCATCAGAACATTATTTAGAAATGTTGAAGCATCATCTCAAGCTATCAGCTAAGGCGATGAAGCTTGGATGCAAATGGGTCTTCCAAATGGACAATGACCCTAAGCATACAGCCAAAGTTGTCAAAAAGTGGCTTCAAGACAACTTTGTGACTGGAGTGGTTGTCACAAAGCCCTGATCTCAACACCGCATAGAAAATATGTGGGCAGAATCAAAAGGACTTGTGCGAGCACGGAGTCCTGACACAACCTGACACAGACACGCCAGTTCTGTCGAGGAGGAAAGGGGTCAGAAGTTAGTGCAAGGATACCCAAACTGCATGACCTAAGTCATACAGTTTAAAGGCAATGCTACTAAATACTGAGCAAGTGTACGTGAAGAAAGTAATAAAAGCAAATAGAAATAGTTTTGGTAATCCTAACTGTCCTAAACCATGAAAGATTTGTTCTGATTTGCTTTCTAACAGTGAGGAAAAAAAGGTTTAGGTATCTTGTTTTACACTGTAAATAAACTTCTGGTTTCAACTGTATTTATTTTGGAGTGTTTATCCATTAAAAACACAATAACTGACAATATATGTCTACTGTGATTTTAATGAAACAAATCTAAAGTATGCATCAAAAATGATTTTGAAGTGAATCATCCTGAGCTGACAGACATTTTCTGGTTTGTTTGGCCAGACGGCCTTTATGGACCTGGTAGATGTTTTTGCAGCAACTACAGATCCACCGCCCATTGACCGAACCTGGAATAATGCTCCATACCAGGCGGCCGCTGGAGGTGGGGGTACAGACCCCTGGGATTCCTTGGGTGAGCTTTCGATGAACTGGAAACATTCCAAGCATGATTGTTTGAGCTCTTAGTCATATTTTTTTTTTGTACAGTGAAGGCAATTATTATGGTTCAAGTCAGATAGGAAAGAAATGTAGAATTTTATTTGTACAATGTATTTTAAACGGAGTTATGCTAAGAGCATGCCCTGTCTTCTGTTTAATGACATTTTTTTTTACATTTTCAAAAAAAAGATGGTCCAACCATGCCTAGAGCAGACTCTCCCTGGATGGTACCTCCAACTTCCAACACTCCTCCACCACCTTGGGAGCCCCCAGCCCACACCTGGGATGCACCGCAGAGCAATGTCTCCAACCCTAAGCCTGCAGACCAACTGTGGGCTTTCACTGCAAACACAGGTGAGTGTTTGTGCTTCTATGCTCTCAGCTCAAACAAAAATAAGCAGAACCCAAAGATGAAATTCAGTTTTCCGTCACTTAAATTCTGTTTTTGCTTTAACAGCTTCCTCAGCAGTTGATCCGTTCTCTGCTTTGTCAGAAAAAACAGCCAGTAAGGGAGAAAAAAATGCTCCTCCTCGATGTGCAAGTCCCTCAGGTAGAGAATCTGTTATCCCAGTTATTCCAGGTATTTTCCAGACCTTCCTTTCAGCATTGGCCCTCTTTCTATCTGGTTAGATGGGGATCTGTTTGATGAAGCCATGGATGGCGGTCAAGAGAGCATTAATGGCAGAGACGAGGACAGTCCTGAGCCGTTTGACTTGTCTCGGCTTGGAGAAAGCCTGGATGCACCGAGCTCTCGCACATGCCGGACACCTGAGGCCTTCCTGGGCCCCACAGCTGCTTCCTTGGTAAACTTGGACACGTTGATCCCAGTGAATTCGTCAACCAAGAACAAAAACCCCTTTTTATCAGGTACTCTTTGTATGAGCTAATAGAGGTCATTCTGCAATAAACCAACTTTTGAAAGTGTTTGAAATACTCTGTTTTTGGTTCAGGTCCAAGTGCTCCTTCAGCCATCAATCCATTCCAGTCTGAGGAGCCAAAACCAAGTCTTAATCAGATGGGCTTCAGCTCCACCTCTGTGACTCCTCAAGCTACGTCTCTTCCATACAGTGCCTCTCTGCCCCTCCCTGTGAGCCATCAGGGGGCCAGCATCCCTTCGTCACTCACACATCCCACCCAGCCTGGTTTGGCCCTGCTAAGGAACCTCCCTGAGCCCTTGTTGCCCTTCTCTTCCGTCGGTTCTCAGGGATCAGATGCTGCACAGAACCAGAACCCTTTCTTATGAGGACCTACCAAACTGAAGAAAAATGTTGTGTAAAGAGGGGGAATGTTGATAGGTTACGCTCCTGGAATAACACATGTTCCGCATCTGCAGACCAAACCGCAGCTCGAAGAACTTGTATGCAATGCCTATTCTGTTGATTTTATATTGCTGTATAGTACAGTAACATTTAGATTGATGCAAGCTGGTTCTGCTCTTCACTACAAGCTAGAAAAGCGATAACAGATTTTATTAGAAATTACTGATGTCATATGTTGTTGCTGACTACAAACAAGCACAATTTGATAATACTTTGTTGTACTGGAACTTAGCCTTCAACCAAATGATTTCTGATAATTGGCATGGTTGTTTGATGCTTGATATGTTTCCCGTCAACTCCCCTTCACAAACACACACTAATACATAGATGATTTCATTATAATTATATATAAGTATCAAAAATAAAATTTGGGAGAACTGTAGTTGCTTCAGAGTTCATAATAAGCAAGGCTAAATTCAAAGTTTTATTCATTGCTGTAAACAACCAGGTCTCAAACACAGCTGTGTAATTACAAACTGGCGTGTTCTTCAAAACACTTTCAGCACATTTAATTTTCCTCGAGATTGAGTCATTTCATTCTGAGATAATTCATGTATTCAGTAATTAGTGGGCTGCATTTTGACTCCCCCTGTTGGTAAAAGCATGTCATTACAACTGGTCAGAATTATTGGCACTGCTGGATTTCAAACCTGATTTTTGGAAATAAATCCAAATTAATCTATTTTGTGAAATCATAAGCAACTTATAACTTTTGCACCCGCTGGTTGTCTTGGTTTCTTCTTAATTCCATGCTTGACTGGGCAGGGTGGTTTTAGGTCTTCAATTTTGTTGCTTGTATATATGGGCTACCTGTGTTCCATGTTGGTTTCTTTTGACTGTGGAGATGTTTTCCCACAGGATTGTAGTCAATTTGTGCCTATTTTAAAAGTCATTCTTTCAATAATGATGTTCTGTTCATTTAGGGTACAGACAATGGCACAAGCTGAAACCACCCTTTCTGACAGCTACTTGTAAACCTTGGGAAGTTTTATCTACCCAACATGTCTGTTCTCCCTTCCATCTCCTACAATAGCAGATTGTAGGAGATACTTTCATGGCTGAAGGTGTTCAATAACAAGAAAAACAGATTTTAATATATTTGCTTTCTGCAAAACTTGTCTCAGTTCAGAGTGCCAATAACTTCTGTGAAAGCAATATGTGATAAACCCTTATATCACTTTCACATCTACCTTTTCCATTCATCTTTCCAAACAGTCCCCTTAAACATATGGTACCAAAGACCATTTTAAGTTTCTTTCTTGTCAAATACCTTGCAAGTTTTAGACATTCCAACACTAAAGGGAACATTAAATCCTCTAAAACTGTGTGCGAACTGTCCTATTAAACTGAGGATCCTGTAGAAACAGTTTGAAAGCATATCTCAGATGTTTGTGAGGAAAGTATACAGGAACAAATGGATATCACTTGACTGCGATGGAATCCAGCCAACTTAACACGTCCTGCAGCCCCTCTCCAGAGCGGGCACTGACTTCCAGTACTGTGATGTGCTGAGTTGCAGATGCAATGATGTCATCCATCCTGAACAGTGACTTTATCTCCATAAGGCTCATAATGCAAGGCATGTCCCTGGAAAAGGTTGGAATTGCAAATTACAAAATAGACAATGTGATAAAACACTTATGACAAAAATGATCACCTATAACAGACCTCCTGACAGTAAAAAACTTTGATCGTGTAAATGGTCATTTGTATGGACTCTGACCTCTTATTGAAGAGAATAAGCACAGAGACACTGCTCAGAGGCTCAGCAGAGAGGACAGACAGCAGTTGGATACAGGAAGATGATATCTGAGCAGTGTTGGCTGCATCCACCATAAACTATGAAAGAAATATTCAGTCAAATCACTCAACTAGTCAAGTTGTTTAAACTCCTCATATACTAAAAAACAGATGCCAACAAATGCCATACAATGACAGCGTTGCAATCTTTGAAGTAACTAGGCCATATCGGTCCCATGCAGCCTCCCAGTTCCCTCACAGTGATCTTCTTCTTTTTCAAGGTCAAGTCAGTCAGATTGGTTCCGACCTGGGAAGGATCACAGATATAGGTGGCATTACTTGGAATGAATGTTGCAATCAAGCCAAATCTGTAGCCTTCACGTATTGCAGTTATGTACTGCTTACTGTGGGAAGAGTTGCAGGAGGTGATGGCATGTCCTTTAAACCGTGCGAACTAAGCAGTTAATAAAATCTTTAAGGAAAATACCTCGGAACAACCTTCACAGACTTTTGCGCAAGATTGTATCTAAAACTTTCAAAAAAGAAAGAAAAAAGGCACATTCAAATGTGTAGAGTAATGTAGTGCTGACTGAAACGCATTTCGCTTACTATTAGAATAAATCGCCATAATAAAACACATGATGTTGATTATTCTGTAAATATGTCAACAGTAACACTAGCTAAGACCTAAATTAGCTTGTTCGCTAGCCAGGTAAGCGTAACCTTTTCTAGCTCTAATTCAAAACACTCTGACGAATGCAAAGGATATTTTGTAGACGTTTGAGAAACAACGTCTTTCCAACGCTAGTGGCCCCGAGAAGCAAACATACATCTCTGGTGCTCATTTTCCTTTTAAGACTAGCACACACATTGACAAGATTGCTTTAGCATACACAATTTCTTGGCGTCATGGTGATGACCACCTGATCATTTGGCTTCACAGCGATTGGAAGTTAATTCTTCTGGTGTGGCTTCTGATTGGTTATCATTCAATACGTCGTAAATAAGACGGAAGCAAAACATGGTTATTAACTATTAGTTGTTGATATTCACGACGGAGGCCGTTAGAAACGCCCCTTGAACTTCGGTTTCAGCATTTATAAATTAGTCCTCTAATTCTAATTGAACAAGTTTTGCCAGATAAGCATGGAAGCTAAGTTAAAGAAAGAGCTGGGGACTAGCATTCTGAAATCAACTGGCTACTCTGGAGGTGGATGTATCAGCGAGGGCCAGAGTTATGATACTGACACTGGGAGAGTGTTTGTGAAGATTAATCACAAGGGCGAGGTATTTCTGAATGTCTTTACTTATGGATTAATTCTGTTGAACTTGACTGGAGTTACATTTGCATAGTTCATCTCGGAGTTTCCATGTAGTAATTCCAGATATCAGCATTTGTTCCAGCTGCTACACATTTTGAATGCATACATGAAGTGAGTGATGTGACGTTTGTCACTGAACACAATGCAGTTATTTGTTTCTGGTGTAAACTGTGAACGTGTAAACTTGTATGTTATGACACTGATCACTAGTTCAGGCACTGATTTTAACTTCCTCAGGCAAAACTAATGTTCGATGGGGAGATGGCAAGTTTGGAGGCCATTTTAATGACAGAAACTATAAAAGCCCCAAAACCCATAAAGGTGATTGAACTTGATACAATAGGATGCGTTTTTGTGATGGAACATCTTGACATGAAAGGACTTAGCAAGTAAGTAATGTCACAAACATTTGATTGAATGGGTTTCCTTCTATATTGGTTTTGTTTCATACTTATTATTTAAGATGACATTCACTAACTTTAAATGTCACTGAGCAGATACTCAAAGCAGCTAGGTGAACAGCTGGCAGATATGCATCTCCACAACAAGAAGCAGATGGAAACGCTAAAGAAAGAGCAGCAGACAGTGGGTAATTAAATTACAATTCACAATAGTGCATGAAATTCTATACAAATAAATGTGCAGGAATAAGTGTTCCTCTTTTTTATATTTCCCTCCTACATTTTAGATGAGAAATACCCATTGATTTATTTTTCAATCTGGCTATTTTTAGGAAAAGGAGTTGGACAGTCGGAGGTGGCTGTTGTTGAGAAATTTGGCTTTGATGTAGCCACATGCTGTGGATATCTACCACAGGTAAGATAAAACCAGACTGTGTTAATGTAGTACATATGTGTGCTTGTATAATATAATATGAGATTTTTTGTCCTCAAACTCCCCCAGGTAAATGAATGGCAGAGTGACTGGGTGGCATTTTACTCTCAGCAGAGACTGAAGCACCAACTTGATATGGTGGAGAAATCGTATGGAGACAGGGAGGCCAGAGAACTATGGGCCAGTCTACAGGTGCACCTTCTCTCTGACTCTATGAACAACTTTTACATGTTTTCACCTGCAATATAACTGTGCAATGCATGTATTGTGTTTGTTAATTACAGCTGAAGATCCCTCAGTTTTTCACAGATGTGGAGGTTGTCCCTGCCCTTGTCCATGGCGACTTATGGGGAGGCAATGTGGCAGAGTGTTCAGATGGCCCAGTCATCTTTGACCCGGCCGCCTTCTTTGGCCATTCAGAGTTTGAACTGGGTATCGCTGGGATGTTTGGTGGCTTCAACAGCACTTTTTACTCTGCGTACCATGAAAAGATTCCTCAAGCACCAGGATTTGCAAAGAGAAATCAGCTCTACCAACTCTACCACTACCTGAATCACTGGAATCACTTTGGCGGTGGCTACAGAGGCTCTTCAGTGAAGATTATGAAAAACTTGCTGAAATAATACTGACAGTACCACTTATGGAAAGCTACAGTCTTAAAACGCCAAGCAAAGTATTTTGTATATTTAGCTAATTTTACCAAATCTGTTTGGCACATTGCTGAAAAGAATATTTAGAATTGTAACATAGTAAATTTTAACGTAACTCTTCTGCTAGTTCCAGTTACTCTAACCTGCTTCGGAAGTACAAAAAATATATTAAATTTATCTTTAAGTTTGAATAAATACAACTAAATCTGGTGATATCCCTATTTATTACTAAGTATAGGTTACTAAAAACTGAAAAAAACACGTAATACACATGTAATATCAACTTTAATTTGCTGCAAATCCTCTCTGTTAACTACATGAAATAAAAAATAATGTTAACTGGAGGTAATTATACCTATGTACAAATGGTGAAAACATTACTTAATACCTAATCTGAATAAAAGTGTGAATATTCATATCATGTAAGTTTACAGACTATATATGCTTGCAAAATGTTGCTACTAGACAATAAATAATTTCAAACCCTTGTTTATTGCTTAATTGTCAATGACTAGTTTCTGTATATAGTGTTTATTTGATTTGTTTAAGGGACAATGCATACTGGCCATTCACAATATGTAAATATGCCAAAATTAGCTAAAAGTTAATTTCCACCTATAACAAATATTTAGCTTAATATGAGTTATTATAAAAATGAAAGCACTAAGTAGTTAAATATCACCGATCTTGCTTTGATCTATTTCAAAATGCCCAAGAGAAATATTTGGGTTTGCTGCTTTCAGAGGTATTCTGAGCCATCTCGCGTTCCGTACCGGGTTGGGGCGTGGCGATTTTTCCAAATACGAACGCAACTGTAGACTGTTGGAGCATCTTTATATCTAAAATGACAATACCTGTATTTATGATTTAATTTAAGCTTAAGTACATCCATCTATCACGTAAGCACGATCTAGGCCAATTGTTCGTTGATAAAGTTTTTTATTCCATCGTTTCCTACCGGGTTTGCGCAACTTCATTTTGTAGCTATATTAGCTAACTTTAGCTAGCTAAGTAGTGCAAAACACGGGGAAAAAACTGCACATCAGCTCGAAAGACCTTTTTTGAGCAAAAATATTTCAGAATGGCCTTGTCAGAGACAGATAATGGTTATTCAGGTGAAAAAGAAGGCGATATTGTGAAAACTTGTGTCTTGACTGGCTTCAATGAGAAAAATGAGACCGCATCCCTCATCTCCAGCCTCCCTCAGGCCCATTGGGATCAAGGTTCCAGCGAGATTGTAACTGATAAATTCTTAGGTAAAACAGCTTAAATAAGTCTTTTTTAAAGAAATATTTTAATCACCATGTTTGTTGGCTTTTGTTTGTGTGTATTCAGTGCATGACATACTACTACCTCTTTGTTCTCACAGTGATAATGGATGGATATCAAGAAATGCCTCACCTGCTGGATCCACACCTAGGTACACTGCAAAAACATCTTCAGATGCAGTTTGTGTTGTAGTTGTACAATCTCTTGGACTGGTGGAACACCTATTTAAGTATTGATATTATGGTAGAGTAATTATTTATCTGTTCTTAGAATGGATGTTGAAGAGCATTTTGGACTTTGTAAGGAGTGAAACATCTCCACCTTCATTAGTTCACTTGAGCTTCAAGTTTCTTTACATCATCTGTAAGGTCAGTATAAATAACATTAAAAGTATCTTCATTAACTCCTAATCTGCTGTATTACAAAACTCCTACAGCTACTGTTTGCAGACTTCAGTCCCACTTAGGGAGATTGTTTTCATTTCTTTCTGTCTCACTAGGTCAGAGGTTATAAAGTCTTCATGCAGCTTTTTCCTCATGAGGTGTCTGATGTCCAGCCAGTTCTGGAGCTGCTCTCCAGACAGGACCCTAATGATCCAAAGGCAAGTCTTTGGGGCTTTCTTTTTCACTTAAGGAAAAAACATTGTTCAAGGGGCGTCATGATCATAAAAGTTTTCAGAGAGAAAAAGCAATTTCAATGATTTTCAAGGTGGACTTGATAAATGTTTGTTTTTGTTGTCAATTCAGATTTTTTTTTTTTAAAATCTATTTTCCTGCTACCTTTGACTTTCTCTGTTTGTGAATGCAATTACCTTTTTCACATTTAAATTTAATATCTATAGTGCAGGTGTTATTGTTTGCCTTTAAGCTAGATTTTTAACGTTGTAGAAAGATGCTCATGTTGAATCTTATAGGCGGTTTAAGATACTGAGTTGATAGCTTTAAAATAATGCAAAGGTAAGAGTAAAATGATGTTAAATTAAGAATTTCATTCAGCTATACAGTTGTATAAAACAATTCTGCTTATATAAAACTTATTACTCTTAAACAACTAGTATTTTTGATTTGACATCTTTTTGACAAAGTCTTACCTTTTTTTTGTATTGACATTCCTATGCTTAGTGCTAAGGAACATAACACTTTCTTCTTTGACATCTAATCACTTCAGACTTGGGAAACACGCTACATGTTGCTGCTGTGGCTGTCCATGACCTGCCTCATACCCTTTGACCTTTCTCGTTTGGATGGCCATCTGGAGTCAGAGGACGGTAAAGCTAGAGAGCCCATCATGGATCGCATTTTGGCTATAGCAAAGGTAAATTAAGTATATAAGCGTATATCATTATATGGCGCAATACTAAGCTGAGTGTGTGTAAATTTCAAATGTCCTCTTTTCTTCCATGGTTTTATGGCAACTTTTGTATCAACTTTACCAGCAATTTATCGAGAAGTGCTGCACTTCTAGTATTCAAACCACAGCATTACCATGCCCTTTTTTAATCTTCCAGATTTACTTGCAAATCCAAACTTCACATAATTTTTATTTGCACATGATCCACACTGATGCGTTAACAATGATTAAATGCTCTGTTACTACTAATCTAAATGCAGCTCAAGGTCCAACACCCACTTTTTTCAAAAGTGTATGCACTAGGGATGGGAACGACACGGAATTTGGACTGTCGATTGTCGTGACCCTCATGTCGACTTTTTGTCGAATTGTCTGCCTTTTTTTTTTTTTTTTTTAAAGAGAACTGCTAATAATAATAACCACTAAAACAATGATAATCAAAACGAGAGAAGGGTGCTTTTCAAATGTTTATTAAACGTCTCTGGAAACAAATAACACACACTTCTTGCCTGCAGAATTTACAAAAATACGTCTTTCCATTAAATCTGTGCATGCGGCTTAAACAAGCTTTTTTTTTTCAAAATGAAAATAAACACTCGTTAACATGCTTATCACAAGTGAAACAAACATGTGAAGCAAACATGAAGAACGATGGGCCTGTCTTTTAAACCACAGCGAGGCAGCATGAATCCAACTCAAAACAATCAGCAGTAAAAATAAAATGTACCAATAGGTATGTTACCGTTTCTGCCTAGTTTTTGTTCAAGAACAGAAGCATGTCCACATGTTTCGGTAGAAGGC
>JBAMHX010000023.1:14600773-14616515 GCA_037177515.1 Pseudomugil tenellus | reverse complement strand
CGCTCCATTTTTTGTGTCGAGGGGAGCATGTGTCGATTATCAGTCGTTTTGTCGACATAAAGTCCCATCCCTAGTATGCACATAGTTCAGACTACTAATAGGTTTGTAGTGAAAGAGTGAAATAGAATGAACATAAGTCCATTTAACCACTAGTCACAATATTTTTTTTAACAATTAATTTTCAAAGGCTTAAATTATCAATCCATAATATTCATTCAAACTGTCCAAATCTGCTGAATACAAAGCAGACTTCTAAAAAACAAATCTGTTAACAAAGTCATGACTGAATTTTGTGTAATGTTTAACATTTCTTGACAATAATACATTTTAGACATTGTTTAACATATTACCCATTATTTTTATTAATTAATATTTCATTTTTTCTAGTCCTATCTAGTTATGAGTAACAGTACCAGGGATGCTGCATCGGTACTGGTGTCAAAGTAAGTGTGTAAGACATCTGTTTCACTCTGTGAATGAGTGGGGGGGTTTCAGTGAAATAGCCAGACTCACGGGAATCATTTTAATGAAGAACGTCAAACTCAGTTAAGTTGGATAACATGAAAAGAGCATAAGCTATTAAACCGAGTCTACAGGAACTTATAAGGGGTGAGTTGCCCCCGTGCCAGGCACGGGATTGGTCCGTGTGGAACAGACTTGGTGTAATAAGAGCTTCCCGTGATTTATCACGCCAAAGGGCGCTTCCAATAGTGAGATACCTCACTCAGTTTTCAGAGAACCGTGGTTACCATAGTAATCTAAAGTTTCTCCATGTTCGCTACTGACCAGAGACTGCAATTGCCACCCCCTACAATGTGAGCACATACTAATAATAATAACTAGCCTGCCTGACTTACCGAGTTGATAACCAGCCTCGTTGTACAACTTATCTAGATCCTGAATAATCTGGGTAAGTCAACCCATTAAGAGAGAGGTATCCAGCAATAGGCCTGTGGTGGATGCAGACATCTAACATCCAGGTCTGTGTGTGTACAAGATGTGAAACTCTAGTACAGTGAGAAAGCGCAAAAAAGTCACCTTGTATTTGGTTAATGTGTAAGATCAGTTCGGAAAACGGTAATAGCTGCAGAATTTAAGTGTTTAAGTTCCATATTTAAGCATATTAGCTATATCAAAGTATGTTCCTCATTAATTCATTTTTTATTATGTATTGTGGAAACTGTTGTCATTTTTATTATAATTGGTCTTTGACTTAACCAACATGTTATTGTTATTTGTTGTTTAGTTGCTGCTACATCTGTGTATTTAGCTCCTGTATCAGATTGATGACTTGTGATAATCAATGTAGTGAATTCTAAAAGTTCCACTTTAACATATGTTTTTTGATGAACTGAACTAAACCATCACAGTTTTAAAATATTCATAATCTGAATTAGTTTTCAACTTGAAACAGTAAATAGTTGCCTTCATTTTGCATTTTACTGGTTGGATAAATGCTTATTTTTATCTGTTCAAATGTTAAAAAGCAAGTCATGCTTGTTTTTTTCTCTGCCAGTAGATGGCAGCATTTCGTATAAAGTCTACAAACATTAGTTTTTCCCTTTTATTAGATTTAATCATTTTGTTTATTTATTTTTTTTTGTCCTGTCTGTTTGGACATGATTGTACAGGTTCATGACCCGCCCCGATGTGAAGCAGAAACGCCTCGGAGACTTTCTGGACTGGAGTCTCGCCATCATATCCCAGACCAGTGACCTTTTGTTGAGTGATATTGTAGTGCTGGACGGTGCGCTGCAGTCTCTGGTAAACATTCACACCTGTCGTACAACCTGCGCGTCTGTCTGTGTGGGTGTTTGTGCGTGCTTTGTTTTATTGAACCTGCAGAGAGTAAATTACAAGAGCCGACATGACTGGTATGTTTTACACAATAAGCCATGTGGTTTTAGCAGGTGTGTAATGCACCTGCCGCCTGTGTGGGATCTGTTTCTTCAAGTTACTTATGTCGGTTTAATCCAGTGCTTCAAGCTAAACGGTTTTTCAGTTGATGAGCCCAGCGCTAAAGGTACTTGGTTTCTATGAAAATTCACTTTTCTGGCACAATTTCTCAAACATTGCCTCACTGTTGATGTTTGAAGAAACTTTCAAACAGTTTGATTTGTAATCTAAAATAATTTAATTCACGCCTGGAGCAAGTGCTTTATATAAATTGGCACATAAACTTGCAAAACATGGTAAGAAGGTTCCCTTTGAAATTCATGTTTGTGTAATAAACCATGATTTTAGTTGTTGCTTAAGGCATTCAAAACTGGGTTTATGTGCACTTGAAGGGTTTTGTAAGCAGGATCCATATTTGCATATTTTGTCTTTTGTATGCTTGTGCAATCTGAAAGCAGTGTACTTTTAAAGAACCAAGATCTAAAGGTGACAGGAAATTGGCTACACTTAAAAATTAGAATAATGAGTGTTTTAGTTTTGACGTGAATTAATTAGAAGTTCGAATATGAATTGTTAACATTAGCTGCTTCTGTTTTTTCTGCAACTTTTAGATGTATGCATTTATTATGTCTGATAGGCAAAGCTGTTCAAACATGGAAAACGAGATGACCTCCTACAGTACGGTAGGTTCCCGTTATCCTGTTAGACACATTTTAAAGTGATCTTTTCTTTATCAAAATTAAAAAGAATCAATGACTATGTTTGTTCAAGTGTGTTTAAATTCTATAAATCTCTTTCTGCTTTGACACAATGAAGTACCTTGTGGATTTTTATCACTGGCAGTGGATATGGTTATAATAATAAAGCCTGTGCGTTGGGTGTTTGCCAGCTCCCAGAGTTATGCATTGTCTGGAGAAGAAACATCTGTCAGAGAGCAGCGAGGCCATGCTGCGAAAGCTCGGTGTCAAGCTAATCCAGAGGCTTGGCCTCACCTTCCTGAAACCACGTTTGGCTGCGTGGAGGTCAGACATATTCCCAACCAGTTGCATATCATTATTTTGAAACAATACGTACCAGAAGCACAAGTGAAGTTGCTGTGTGTTAAGTTACAAATTAAGCTTAGCTCATAATATTAACTTAACGATCACTTAATAATTTCAGACTCCCAGTTTAGTATCAGGTCTCTTCACAGCTTGTTTTTATGGTTTGTAAGGTTACAAGAGTTACAAAACATTTTATTATACTTGATTAAATGATAGGATAGATTTAATATAACGTTATTATGCATATTCTCAGGTACCAGAGAGGCAGTCGTTCCCTTGCAGCAAACCTTGCCAAGTCCCAGCCTACTTCAACAAGTCCTGCTCTGACTCCTGACACGGAGATACAAGAGCAAGAAGAAGACTATGATATTCCCGAGGAAGTGGAGACCGTCATTGGTTGGTTTCTGCCTCCATTTAGTTTGAAACATTTGTCATTACAATCCAACTATTGAAACTAATTTAATTGCATGTTATACAGAGTATCTGCTGGTTGGACTGAAAGATAAGGAAACAGTTGTGCGCTGGTCTGCAGCAAAGGGGTAATGATAGCTTTATGACACCGTTCATAACGACACATCCTTGTTGCTACTTGTCTTTGGCATTCTTTATGTAAAAAGCAACTTCTTTGTATGTATTACAATAATTTATTTTGTTTAACCCCTCAGCATTGGGAGGGTTACTGGGAGGCTTCCCAAGGAGCTGGCAGATGAGGTGGTTGGATCAGTTCTGGACTGCTTCAGGTAAGATCATGCTTGGGGTGTACTTGTACACAAAAAAACACACACACATGTAACACAGAGATTTCTTTCCTTCTTCTTTCTACATGGTCTGATCTTTTGTGGGTTTTTTTTTTCTGAAGTTTCCAAGAAACAAGCAATGCTTGGCATGGAGGCTGCTTGGCACTGGCAGAACTGGGTCGGAGAGGGCTGCTGCTGCCTTCAAGGTTGACTGATGGTATGCATCCTGAAATTATTCATATTAAATGCATAAACAATTCAAAGAGTTTGGTTTTACAGTTTTATTAAACATATTTACAGGTATTTATATTTACATGTTGTTCATTGACAACTTTATACATTAAAAAGACCCCTTAAACCCGTTTGAATCAAGTCAGTTTGCAGAAACCCATGAAAAGTTCTGCATGATCTCAAATTATGCATTATCGCATAGCACATGTTTGCATGTCACATTGACATCTGCAAAAGATGTATAACTTTCAGTGCTAAATTAAGAGAGTAAGCAGTCTTGCATTGTTGAATATTGCAGATGATTAGAGATTCACTGTCCTTATTACTACATTATATTACATTCACTTAAGCTCAGCTTCAACGAGGCCTCCTCCTTAGAACCCGCCCTGATTCTCTGGTTCTCTTGTTCATTTTATGGCTTTTGCTCTCTTGTCCACTGTTTGGCCTCTTCATGCCTGCTGATTTCGTCCTGGTCCGTAGTTTGGTATTCTTCGGAGAAGTGGGGCTTGTAGTGTCTGTGGTGTATTTTGAGGGCTGGCTTGCCGTTTTGAAATCACATGGAGAAGATGCAGAACTTGCAGAGGCGAGTTGGCATAGCGCCAGAGCTGCACTCTGCCTCTGATCGAACAGTTCTTCTTCCTGATCTCCATCAGACACTTGTGGAAGATCCCCTGAAGTGCCAGTGGCAGTGACCCCATGTACAGAACTGCAGTGAGAAGCTCGCAGGCTGAGGTTCAGAGGGAGCTCGTTCCCCTTTAACGCCAGCATGTCAGAGCCCCGCAGTCTGTTCTCATCTTTTTCTGCTTGGTTTTGGTTTCTTGTTGAGAGGTTAAGGGGGGCCGGATTGTCCATGTCGTCCACGTCTTCCTGTTCCGACGTTGTTTCGGGACATGACTCCACAGGAGGCACGAAGGATTGTCTGCTGTCCTCATTTGAACTGAAAAAAAAGACGAGCCAAAGCAGGACGTTAAAACAAATGAGATCAACTGAAGAAATTAAAACAGTTTGCTAAAAGGAAGAAATACTACATTTAGACATTTTAATTACCTTCCATCCACATGCGGAGATCTTAACTGTGGCAAGGTTTCTGCAGACCCCTCATGTCTCGTATCTCTTTTCACTGGTTGCAGGGATGGACCTGCTTGTCCAGGTTGGACAATGGTCTGTGACAGACCCATGTTGGTGTGTTGCAAAGCCTCCACATCCCTCTGAATGATGTTTGCTTGACTCGGCCTGTCAGGGGACCCCAGAGCTGAACAGCCCTCTTTTGGGCTCAGCCTTGTTGCCTTGTCTCCACTTTGCCCATGGGGACTCTCCTCTTGTGTAGAGCCACGTGGGAGGTTGTGACTGAGACGTGAATGCATGTATAAACCATAATCCTTGTGCTCAAGGCTTTGACCATAGACATCTAAAGGAAGGTATCTGGGTCCTGTGGATGGCAAAGGAGGCTCATGAGGTCTGTATAGGCTGTAATGTAAAGTGGGTCCTGAGGGAAGCGTGTGGTAGTATCTGTAAGGATAAGGAGAAAAGGGGGGTGTATGATATGGGGCAATGGGTTGTTGTAATAAAGGTCTTTGAGGATCCAAAAATGGTGGCTGGAGAGAAGGAGAGTTTGGCTGATTGACCTGGGGGTGTCCTGGGAGATAGTATGGATACAGGGGCCTGTCATGTAAGAGATAAGGACTGTATTCAGGAACAATGAGAGGGGCTAATGGCTTTATGGGAATGTTTGATGACAGTCTGCCCCATGGAAAGGTGGAGTGGTTGATAATGGGAGCTTGAGGATCGTCTGTCTGCTGCTCAGGCGTCTTCAAGGTTTGTGCTCCGTCACGGTTGGGTGTGACAGGAGAGAAAGCAGATGGGTGCGGCAGATCCTTGGCCTCAGCGCTCTCCCTGTGCTCTCCCTCTCTCAGCGTAGTCAGTTTTGTCACGTTCTGGTCGTCCTTCTTGACTGGACTGTCACATACAACGTCTACTTCCTCTGTGTCTTCTCTGCTCTCAGCTTTCTTCTCCTCAGCTTGTTGTTTTTCAGGACTCTTGATCTGTGATGCAGGGGAAGTGTTTGCAGAGTCCTTTAGTTTTTCAGGGGCCCCCTTCGCTACAGCTTTGATCGGTCGGGCCATTTGCCCATTTTTCTGCGACATCAGCGAGATGGAGTTTTTACACAAGTTGTATTTCATATGGTTGAAGAGATGGGACTTTTCATTGCAAGTGAAAGGACACTGGAAACACTGGTACTTGAAAGGTTTTCCTGGTGGTCTGGGAATGTAGTGGGGCCTTTTTGGCTTGCGCTCCTGAACAGTGTCCATCTTGACTAGTGTTTTCTGAAAGAAAAATGAATGAATTGCAGATGAGGAATTGATTTTTTTTTTATCCCTTTTTACTTAAGCAAATTATATCACCTAAATGATTTAGAGACAACTTGTGGATTTTTACTTTAAACTGGTTTCTCTGAGTAACATTTCCAGTTATAGAGGACTGCTGTCACTAAAAGGTTTAAATGTTTTTTTTTCTTTAGCTGCATGGCTAGAAAAATCTCTGGCTGCACAAGACACAGCACCCTCAGGCTAATGTATTTTTTAACTCTTCCTGTATAATTGGTTGGAAACCAAGCGGAGCAATAACCAAATATAAAAACCAGTATGCAAAAATCTACCTGGTTGTTTATTTGTATGCAGACAGTTTTAGTTTGGTTTTGGGTATTTGGTAGCAGCCAACATGTTTCAGCTCGGTGTACTTTTTCACCCACTATGTTTTGATTTTACTATGAAATTCTTTCCGATAAAGTAAGAGGGCCACTACGGCACCAAGCAGGCAGACTGTGAACTTAAGTTGCACCGACCTTAAGGGCATGCAGAGGCTTGTTTTGTTCACAGCCTGACTAAACTCTGCGCTGTCGGCGTGGGAACCACCAGCCACCTGCTTCCCATGACTACACCTGTGGGATGGATTCATCATTTGACTCATTGGCTTCGTAGATCGAGAAATATAGTTATTCTGCTGCTGTGGCTATATAAATTAAGCAAGCTGTTTTTAGTGAAACCGTCAAGCAAGTGGCCTCTGAAACACTTTGCATTCTCCTTTGGGAATGAAACATCACCTAAAGCGGTGAGTTGCTGGGTTTGCATTGAGGAACCTGCTCGTCACGCGCTGTCGCAAGAAGTTGTCACTCAAGTTTCAACTGAAATAGCGTGCAGAGGCACTCCCTTCTAAAGAAGTAAAGTGCATCTGAAAATCCCATTAGAAAGTTTTAGTGAATCTAACACAGTTAATTTTTTCCCCAATAAAATAACACAATTTGATCCTGAGTTGATTAAGTTATGATTGTTATTATTGTCACACCACTATTTCTGTGTTGTACCAATCTAAAAGACTGCTATTTTATTTATCTATAAGTATTTTTTAGACTTGCTAACAAGGACACAAGCCATTTAGCTACGCATCTCACAGTGTTGCAGATCATCAGGTAACAGGTGCGCACTTTGCTCATACCACTTAAATGCATTTGAATTCATATCAGCTTATTTAACAACACTTTTAGAAAATCACAGACCAATAACTCAGCAAGTCTCAGTTGGAGTCCTCCCAGAAATCAGATTCAAGGTTTTGCCGCTTCCTTGTTAGTTAAAACGAAGCCTAATCATAGTAGCTTTTACCTTCTCTACTTGAAGCAAGCTTGTCTTCTCTCACGTCCCAGGGAGAAATGATCCACAGTAGCCAACGCCTGTAGCTGGTTAGGATGCCCGCCTCGGTATGCACTAAGAGTTTGAGAGTGTGATGGTGAATGTGTGTGATTTTGGTTGCATGGTGAGTTTTCCTCTCTGAGGTGTTGTCTCACTAGTGGGTGCGGCTTCAGCCCAAACAGCAGGGCCCTGAGGCAACAATGATGTACCTGATATTAGTCAAGCCTCAAGCAATGATTTAGATGAGGGGGGGGATCTTACTTTCTCCCTCTTAATGTCTCTGCTATAGTTTGTCCAAATGGTCACACGGGCTTCCCTCTACACTTCCTTTTTATAATGTTTTTTTTTTAATGTTTGAGATGTTTAGTACCAGACCCACATGACATTTTGATCCAATGTTTATTTATTGATCAATAATAATGATTTTAATAATGAGATTAAGAAAATCTGAAATTTGAGGCTCCATATATGTAAAATAAAAAGAAAAGTTAGTGATTTTAACATAATTTGCACATTATTCTGAAATAAGTCTGTTTCCAACGTGGATTTCCTGTTTTTTCTTCATATGTCTACAGTTGTACCGCTTATTGTCAAGTCTCTGACCTATGAGGAAAAGAGGGGAGCTTGCAGCGTCGGGTCCAATGTACGTGACTCTGCCTGCTATGTGTGCTGGTCGTTTGCTAGAGCCTATGAACCAAAGGAACTCCAGCCTTTCGTCAACCAGATTGCAAGGTACCTCTCTTGTTTCTAGCACACTGTACAAAAGTTCACTGCTACGCTACATTATGAGAATATTCCTGTCTCACACAGACCCTTCTTATGTTGGGGCAGGTAACCATCTCTGGATCTTGTATATGAGTGATGGTTGGTAGGAGTGTGAGAGGGGAACATAGATTGAGGTTTTAACATTAGTAATTAAGGTGTTGTGGATTTCAACGTCAACGTGAAGCTTTTTCTGATAGATGATATTTTTTTTATTTAGAGACAGACATAGAGCAGACCCAGGTCTGTATGGTGGGAACGTAGATCTCTTGCTTGAAAATGCCTCACAATAGTCCAGGACCTTATTTTGCTGATTGGGTGGATGCATGTTAGTTTACTCTTTCAGTGACAGAGAGAGAATCTTGTGTGGTGGCCTAACAGTTTTACATCTCTAAAAAAATCTGCATATTTCAGCCTTTCCAAACGGGAAATCATTTTACTTTTCCAGAATGGAAATGTGGAAAAAAAACATTTTATTCTTTCATTTCTATTCATTTGCTTCAATTGATTTGACTTTGTCACCATTTAAACATTAGGTGAAGTCATGGTAATGCATTATTTTTACACTATTTGTGACCTGCAATATTGTAAAGTGGCGTCCTATCTACGTTTCTCCCAATATTTGCTGTCAATCAGATATTGTTGATCAATTTCTTTCGCCTATTCTCTGCATTTGTCCAGAGTTAAAACCCTTTCAGAGCTGCATGGTTTTCCATAAAGTGGGAACTGAATATGTCCTTGGAATGTGTGCATGATACTCTGGTGCTGTTTTGTTTAGGGGCACTGACATAGCTGAAGCTCATAATGCATCTGCATCACTTCCATCACTGTGTTTGGCTGCGTGGAAAGTTTTATTCTGAATATTGACCTTAATCTGAAGAAGGCAATGCTCTAGTTGTGATGTTACATGAATTCCAGATAAGAAAACTGTCCAAGTAATGATCCATGCTCATAATAAACTGCAGTCTTTACCTTCTGACACTGAATTACATCAAAGCATGAAGCAATAACTTAGACTGGTTTCTGTCTCACTGACAAAGAGTTTTCCTTTCTACAACACTACTTTGTTGAAGAAAGAAGCCAATGTTGCCAGATCATGGGGAGAAAATGAGTAAAAACAGCTTACTATCTTAATAAACAAAAGCCGTCTGTAATAGGGATATCCTCACTATGCTCAAGCTTTTATGAACTTTGGAACATTAAATCTGTCAGAAGATTCTAATCTGAATTACACATATGACTTATTCTGTGTTGATGTCAGTTTTCTGTTGTTTTCAGTAGTGTGGGGAGTATTACACCCCTCACACCAACAAACATACTTCATGTGTGTGTAACTGAAGGTAGAGTGTGTCTTTTACAGGACAACCACGCCTCAGGAGAGCAGCAACATTGCTGAACTTTCGCCATTTGTAGACAGTCCGTCTTACTGTAGACACATTCAATTCAGCTTTATTTGTATAACGCCATTTCACGACAATGTCGTCTCATCGCGCTTCACAGAGATCGGCCAGTTCATAAAAATAGCCTTATATGAGGGAACCAGCAAGATTGCATCGAATCTTGCCTTCGATCGAATCTCCCATCCTGAGCAAGCATGCAGCGACAGTGGGAAGGAAAACTCCTCTTTAACAGGAAGGTAAAACCTCCGGCAGAACCCGGCTCAAGTAAGGTAGCCATCTGCCTTGACTCGCTGGGGTCAGAGAGGACAGGAAAGACAGATCAAAATATGAACATCAAGATTTTCAGAGATACTCGAGTTGCTCTTTTCCAGCTTTGTGCATGTCGACAATTCTTGATCACATCTTCTGAGTTCTTTTGTTCGAGGCGTGGTTCACATCAGGCAGTGCTTCTTGAGATAACTGCTGTGTGGTTTTTATGGAATAGGGCAGCTTTTACCAACATCTCCAACCTAATCGCATTGGTTGGACACAAGGTTGTCTGACTCCTGGGTGCAGTTTGCTTTTGCAGAAGTCATTAGCCTAGGGGTTCACATACTTTCCCCACCTTGCTCCGTGAATGTTTACATGTGTTAAATAAAAAGATGAAAACATGTAATTATTAATTATTCATACAGAAATCCAAGTAATCTCAGTAGGTTCACATACCCTTTCTTGCAACTTTATTAAGAATTTTACCAAATTAGTCTTAATGTTTTGTTAAAACAATAGTTCATACCTGTTTTAGATACATGTAGTCCATTTTTATCAAATTATTTAAGGCATTTTCTTTGCATATTATTACTATAGAGACTTTCTTAATTATAATTCAAAAGTTGCACATATCACACTCATATGAAGAAATCTGAAATGATATATTTGGTTGTTTCACTATGAACAATGTTATCATTAAGTTTTGCATAAAAATTGCAGTTTGCCTGTAAGCTGTTATTCAGAAACTCAGACCAGTTTTGTGCAGCGTGCATGCCTCTACATAACCTGCTCCGGCTTATGTTATGCTTTTCTTTCGTTGATGGCTCAGCAATCGCTAGATTTTTTCATGGTGTTGTTTTGTCACTGTAAAGCATCACCCAGATGATCTAATAGATTGTCTAATCCTCCTTTAGTCAGATGGAAAAACTATTCTTTTGCATTTGTTTGAGTAAAGTCACAAGTAATTTCTCTGTCACTTTCATTGAGAAGGCATCCATTGATTTGTTTGTTTATTCAGGTATTTATTAGATAGTTTTAGTCTATGGCCAAGACGGCCTTGTTCTACATTTAGGGCCTCTAGGTCTTAAAACAAAGACATAACATCTTTAAACTTGCACATCTAATCTGCAGCCAGGGCAGAAAGCTACAACATCCAGTGACATGCATTTTGTCTTTGTGAACAGTAACGGTTTGTCTCATCCTTTATTCTTTTTTTTTTCTAACTTGGCTTGCAAGTTTGGACCTGTGGCCTCTGACTGTGCAGACCAGCTCTGCAGTATAAATCATCATCAACACCCAGGACAACACCCTCCCTTTCCCTAGCCTACAGGAATGCCAGGTTTCGCCTTCTGCTGCAGGTTTCGGTCACCGTTTGGCAGCAGTGCTGGGACAAGCTGGTTCCTGCTCTGTTCGTCAGAGCTCGGTGATATTTGCAGAACATTCAGTTTTGCAACTGTGGAACTCTGTGACTTGAAGGCAACTGCAAACTGCTGTGCTACATCTGTGCAGCATGCAAAAGATCATTTGTTGCATTTTCTAGAGTGCCATCAATGTGGAGTTTCCACGCCGTCTGGAGAAGGACAGTTAGTTGAGTCACTGTGGGGCAGCTAGTGAATCTCAATGCCAGCTACAGGGGAACAAAGCAAAGCAACAGCAGTTTTGTTTTAAACTGTCAGCATGACGTATGAGTGGATCGTCCCCCCTTTAACAACTGAGTTTTTCACAGCCGTCCCAACTGAGACACGCAGAGCCGATGCCCTGTAAAGGGTTGTTGAGGTCAAAACATGTGTTCTTCCATGGCAAGGATGTTATGTGTAATCATCCGGCAGCAATGTTTCCCATCTGTGCTTTGAATTGGGGGATAAAAAAACAGCCTTATTGTAATGATCCCACTTTAAAGGCCATTAAAAACACTTGGAAGTCGCACAGAAAGCATCTTATGCTCTTTTATGCCTTCATTCTTTAAATATGGCAATGCTTGCACACACGTTTGTAATCAGAGTTATGTCCTTTAATACATTCATCTGTTTGTGTCTGTAGCGCTTTGCTGATCACTGCTGCGTTTGACCGAAATGTCAACTGCCGCAGGGCTGCGTCTGTAAGTTCTCCAATCAACATTTTATGATTGCTTAACTAATCATATGCAGCTACATGAGAGAAGTTCACTTTATGCCTCTTTTTTTCATCCCAGGCTGCCTTCCAGGAGAATGTCGGCAGACAGGTTTGTGACCGATGTTTTCAGTACCTGAACATTATGAGTAACAGAATTGCCCTTGTTTGATGCTTATTTCTCGCCAGATTTCCAGTTCATGCTCAAACCTGCCTTTTTTTCCCTTTTTTTGTTTTAACTGGGAGCTTTTAAAGAAACTGGATTTCTGATTGTGGCTACAGAGCACCAGCAAACATTGGATTTGCCAGCAGACCTGAAAGCCTAAACTCTGAATCTGTTATTACTTGAGTTTGGATCCACATAATTTATTGACTTATAACTGAAAAAATGTTTGTGACTCAACAGGGGACCTTCCCTCATGGCATTGATATCTTAACAGCAGCAGACTACCACGCTGTAGGAAATCTCAACCATTGCTATCTGAATATTAGGTGAGAGATGGTTTATTTAGATAAGCAGCTCTCCAGGATTTTCTGTAATGTGCTCAGAAAATACTTACACCATTACACCTAATAGGCTTTATTAAGGGAGTGGGGTTTCAGATGTTCTAGCTTGTTAGCAATGACTCAAATTCAGCTTCCTACTAATAAAAGGAATATATCAGGGACCTGCTCTTTGGTGACATGACAGAAAAGTAGAAGAGCTCTACAATCTGTTAGGTTAAGCTATTTTATTTTATTACAAATAAAAACACAATTCAGTTTTGGTGTTAAAATCCATCTCAGCTCCTAAATACCTCCATGCAAAGAGTCACTGCATGTGTTTCCAAGTTACTGGCTAATGTTTTGCTGTTAAATTGGAGACCTGCAGCGCTACAAAAAAATGACCAAACAAATCCAGCATTAAAAAGAACTACATGTCACTTTTAAGAGAAATGTGGCAACACAAGAACATGCATTGAAACAGGGACAGTGAAGAAAGATACTAGCCTTGGGATATAGTTGAAAGGTAAACTGCACATAGCAGGAAATGAAGTGAAAACAGAATTGTTCCACTTTTGATTCAAAGATAGACATGTCAAACCTTTTTTAATTCATATAACTAAAAATGGTGTTGTTTCCAAGTGTTTACATCGCTGGATTCCCGGAGTACACCAAATCCATGATAGACCATTTAGTAGCCACAAGGCTCAACCACTGGGATGGGTAAGCATTGATCTATGTCATGTTATGCCATGTAACACTACCAGTTTATCAAATGAAGTTGCAAAAATTAGCTTCTTTTTTCTTTTGTGAAACATATTTTTCGTGATTGGCAGTGTGATCAGAGAACTCGCCACTAAAGCGCTTCACAACCTGACGCCTAAAGCACCCGATTACATGGCAACAACAGGTAAACAATGTCATCTTTCCCGTTTCCCCCGTCAGTATTTAGCTTTCAATGAAGTAGCACCTGAGAAATTCCTTTTTGAAACTGGGTGAACCAACTGACTAGGTGTAATTTGTAAACACACAGCATGTTTTTATTCCCTTGTTGGTTTCAGTCCTGCCACAGCTTTTGAGCATGGCAGTGGGAGCTGACCTCCTCGGTCGCCATGGAGCCATGCTGGCTTGTGGAGAGGTCACACATGCTCTGTACAAAGTGGGTCTTCAGACAAACAGGTAAACACAGAAGCATGGGCCAGACCGTCGCTTATACCGCTGACGTATTGACAGAACTTTGTTCCATGGACTTTTTTATGCAGATACGTTTTATGAGCAACATAATAGAAACTTTATAAATAGAACAGGAGAAATAAAAAATAATAAAGAGACGGCAGTGATAAGTATGTCTTAATTATTAGCTGAATTTGCTAATCTATTGACGTTTGCATGATTTATCCTGCAGGACTGTGGTGGACATAATTTCTCCAGAATGTGTAGACGCATTAAAGAACATTCACCATGTGGTACGTTTACTTTATGTTCCTACAAAAACGTGCTGCCTAAATTAAATGCTGCCAACCATCTGCTGCTAATTTTCACTTCTTTTTTTTTGTTGCTTTTTCAGCTAAACGAAAAAAAACAATACAAGTAAGTGGAGTGTAATGATTAACTGAGTGCTGTTGGTGCAGTTTTGGTAAAACACACTCTTCTGCGCAGGGGCTTTGGAGGATTGCTAATGAGACCGGCAAGTAAGTTTGAATGCAAATATAAAAATATGTTTAGTAGACATGATGAAGCAGGTAATGACTATTTTATTTTTCTCCCACAGTTTGTGGCCTGATAGAAAAGCTTTCTCTGTCCAAAATGCCTTTTAAGAACGACCCCATCATCAGTAAGTTTACTTTTAATATTTCTCTTTTGAGTGTGCTTAAATGCTTCACTCTGTGATGTGAAAGGAGGGTAAAGGTATCTGATGTGTTTCAGCTGGCTGGCAGTGGGTTATTGATGACACCATCGAGAGTCTTCATCTCTTCTCGAGTGGCGACAGAGACGGCATTATAGTGAGTTAAGCAGATACAGAAGCTGCACGTTAATTTGTAACTTTTCCAGTCTGTGAAATCTCAGACTGTTGTTGTTCAGACCGTGTTCATTGTCCTTTCTCCATTGTCTGCAGGTTGAAGTAGTATCAGCCTTATCTGCTTTGTGTGAAGAGTACTACCAGGACAGTTCAGGCCGGGCTGACCCACAGACGCAAGGTACAAGTCATTCTGCATGCACCTCAATACAAATCTGAAGATCTGAGTTCAAGCTCTGTGACTGTCTGCTTGTGTGCACATGCTCAGATGTCCTGGTATCTCAGTACATTGAAGGCCTGCAAAAGCATCAGATGTTCTCTCGTAGCGGATCTGCTCTCGCTCTCGGCTCTCTACCAAGAGCTATGATCCACGGCAAACTAAAGCAGGTTTGTTTTTATAAGAACTGGAGTATTTTTTAGCTTATCTTGTATCTCACTGCCTCAGTGTAGAGGTTTGAAGTGCTGTTTGTGTTAGATTCTTAAAGGCCTTCTGCAGATGTACGTTGTCAGCCAGGAGGCTGAGGTGAGAAGAGATGCAGTCAAATCGATCGCTCAGTGAGTTCTCCCATTCATATCAAATGACTTCTCATCTCTGCTTTTAAGCAATACATTTACTAAGTTAGTTAGGTGCAAACTTTAGTCACAAATGTCCCTTTGTGTTGTTCATATTATGTTTATTACCAGCTAACTTAAAATGTCAACTTGTAGACATTAATGCTTAAGTAAATAGTTCACTAACCAGACCTGCAGGACCTGAATGGCATGTCGCTCCATTTCGTCTGATTGTTTCTTTCCTTAAAAGCCTAAATTCATTTGATTTCTTTGCATTGTTTTGCATTTTATTCTTTTTTTGTTTTAACGCGTTTCTTCTCCCCTCTTCAGAGTGTGTGTGAAGGCAGGTGTTTGTGCCAACGGCTCCCCCGACCTTGTTGTTTGCTCAGAGAATATTGCTGAGGTGTATGATGTTTTGCTCAGTGGTCTCAGTGACTATCTAACAGACAGCAGAGGGGACGTCGGGGCCTGGTGAGTTCTGTACTGTCGCTCTTTAAACATATTTTAACCCCTTCAGACCTGAATTTTTTCTCTGGGCAAAAAATATTTTGTCCATTGCTGACAAGACTCAATCACAGTA
>JBAMHX010000023.1:14579873-14592745 GCA_037177515.1 Pseudomugil tenellus | reverse complement strand
AGTGTGTATGTACATATGCTTTACAGAGGAACACATCTTACTATAGACCTGAAAGTATTCAATATGTTGGAAACAAAACATTAAAAGAATCAGTTGTAGTGCTAAACTGTTGCACCTAATCATGTTTAAATTGAACTGATCTGCATCTTCTTTCTCTTTGTATAAACACTTTTTGTTTTGCCCCAGCTTTGTCTGCATTGAGAGGTGTTAGTCCTGTTGAGACGTCCTCTGAATGGCTTCAACACCTGACGTAAGAGCAACAACCCTTCTCCTGTCTGTGACTCAGCTTCATTAGGAAAGCTCAAGTCTTAATGTCCCTAAATTTATGGACAGGAGGGGCTGCAGAGCAGCTGTTACAATTACATTGACTTTGCAGTAGAGTCCTTTGCACCCTCCAGATGGACCTTTATACATGGCATGAACATATTTATACACAACATAAAGCAGAATTCAGGTTACTTTTGCCAATAATTCTTATTTTGTCATGTTTTGGGAAAAGAGGCTTTTATGGAAAGAATCTAAATAGACACTACATGTACTTGGTTGTGTCCTCCACCATAATTCAGCATTTGCAAGTAATTAGACAAGTGTTAAAAGCTGCAGTTGTTCTGAAAACAAGGTGCAAGAGAACTCCTTGCTGCAGTGCGGGAATTTCATGTAAGATCTTTTGCTTCACAAAAAAATGTGTAAGAAAGAGCAGAAACAGTTGAAATAATTCAAGATAATTATGTGACTGATAGAAATAGCAAATATACAATAATTATATGATTGATTGAAATAGCAGAAATGCTGTAATTATGAATATGACAGCTGATGCGGTCTCCCTCCAGGAAACCACAGTCTTTATAAGTTTCCAAAAAGCCATAATCAGCAGCACATCAGGCATGTGCTCACTGCTCAGGAAATTACCATGTTGTGTGGAATTATAGTCATTTGGGCACGGACGCAGCTGGATAAGTTTGGGAATGTGGGTTAATTGCTAAGCCTGGGTTCTTTTCTACACCAGAGGTTAATGGGCGTTGTGTTTTTATATAAACAAAGCTAACACATGCTGTAAGATTATTTGGCTAATTGAACAGAAAGGTGGTATTACTCATGTTTTCTGGAGCAGAGGGCAGCAGGATTGTGTTTGTCAGTGATTTGGCCATTCTTAGAGTGTCAGTCGTCTTTTTTTTATTTCCAAAAACTTGTTGCTTAGATTTGACAAAGTTTTTCTGCCTGGTGAGATTTGCTGTTGTCTTAAAACAGTAGCCTGTTTGTTTAGACTAAATTAAGCCTTTAAAACAGCATTGTTTCTGATTTGTTTTCAGTTATTTTTCTTTTCCAAACCATCTTGCTTCTTTATCTTGAATCTTTGGCGTAAAATCTTTCAGTCGTTTTTCCTGATTCGTTCATCACGCTTCACTCTGATTAACCTTGGCGTCTCTCATGACTGTGTTTATTAGTCTCTCCTCAGGGTTTGTCCCGCTGTTTCTGCTGCTGCTCTGTGTAAATCTACGCTTGAAGGGTGACTTCATGCAGACGACTCAGTCGTCAGGGGTCTGGCTCGCCTCGCGTTTGGACGAAAGCCAGAATGACCTCATCCATGACAGTGCATCCAGCTGCTTTGCTTGTTGGATTGCTGTCCTTTCTTGACCCCCTCACCCAGCTCAGGCTGGTGTGAGGAGTGCGATGCTGTTCCCAGAAGCTCCATCAGGGAATGACCACTGGCAATCCGCCGCCCCCTTGTCGCCTGCTAAGCATCGGGGCCTCAAGCCTCTACTGTTCCCTACGGAGAGGCCCAGTTTGTTCTGGACACACGCCAGTACCGAGCGGTGGGGGGCACGGCCAGGTCATCTCTCTGGGGTGGTCTCACAGTCCATGCGTGTGAATGTATCTGTAAAGTGTTTGGAGCCATGATGATTAGCTCGTGTTTTGTTTTTATGCAGTTTTGTTGTTTTTGCTTTAGCATTAAGCCTTCGGGATGTAAGATCTCTCCGTCTTTGTCAGGCTTCTAGTGTCTCCTGGGAATAGAGAGGGGGGGCGGCATGTAAATGATGGCCATTCAGCTCAGTAAAGTTTTTGTAAAGTACTCATAGGATGTTGGTACTGCTAGAAGGTTTTGTCAGCTTGGGGACACATCCATTTTGGCTATATAACCCAGGGTGCTGCATGCAGATCTCTGGAGCATATTAGGTATCAACAGCTTGGAAAGATAGAGATTGGAGGGGAAAAAGCTCCACCAGGCTTGTGTGCTGGACTCTGTCAGTCAGTCAGTCATCTCCTGGACTAACAAAGTCAATCTGGTCTCAATCTGTGGTAAAGCACAAGAGGGGGCAGGAGTGGTGGTGGGGAGGGGGTGGCAGCCAAAGGTTAAAACCTGAGAGGGAGTTATATCTTTCCGCTCCCCCTTCTTCCTCCTTTTCCTGATCTTACACCTCCTCTAACGCTTCACCCGCTCCTGCCTGAGTCAGCCATTCGGAATCTATTACCCAACCGGGTCGGAGTTTTCTGATAATTAGAACGAGATGTTCTCCACGTTCCCTGTCAGATCAACCAATTCTCTTTCAGCAATGATGCTTTTTTTTCTTTTGGGGCGGGGGGGGGGGTGGCAGACAAAGAAGGTAACAACAAATGCTATGAATGCATTTGCAAACGAGAACCAGTACCAGTCTGCACACATGCTCTCATTACATGAAATGAAACCTGAGACTGGTAGCGTACGTGGCTAACCAGTGTCTGAAATATTGGCAGATGCAGAACATGAGATGTGAAATTTAAAGGTTTGGGGTAAAAACACAGCCTTTCCTCAGTCGGTATCTAAACTTGCGTTGCATGGTCAGTCTTTCTCTGGATTTACTCTGCGATGTAAGTAAAGCTAAAAGCCTTTTATGTAAGATATATATATATATATATGACTTTTTGTCTTTTATTAAACCAGTTAGCATTATTTCAGAATTCTCATCTTCTATACTCTTTCAAATTTGAATGCAATCTTGTTTTTGACACTGAAAAGAGCTTAAAGCTGTTTTAAGACTCACTCAAGAATCTTTTCATTTAACCAAATTTAAGAATGATCTTATTACTGGGTGGATTTGACAGTGGATCGGTTTGTTCTGTGGTTTGCCAAAGAAATCCACTGGAAATATCTAACAGAGAGAGAGAGAGAGAGGAGGGGGGGGGGGGGGGGAAGGACACATTCGGGCGCGTCACCCGCCTCCACGTTCTCAACACTCCCCCCCCCCCCCCCCCCCCCCCCCCCCCCCCCCCCCCCTCCCCCCCCCCCCCCCCCCCCCCCAAATCCAATTCTTGGGCTCTACCTTCCTGCAAGTTGTAAATGCTACCTTCTCCAACACACCTGACTGAAAAAGCCTGTTCTGTATATCATCCAGCTCTGCAGAGGCCAGGCATCAAGCCGTTTATTTGATTCCGATGTGTTGGACAAATGTTACATCTAAAAGTTGCAGGAAGGTACATCTCGAGGACTGAACTTGGACACCTCTGATTGGGAACCTGATAAAATTGTCTGCAGAGGCGGAAGAGGAGGAGGATGCTGAAAGGCAACATACAGGTAGCTGCTAATTGCTCGTCTCATCAAAACGTCTCCCAGGCACTTCATGTTTATCCAACACCTCTGAAAATGACATTGGACAATTTTGACTTTCTTTATCATGAGGCTTTGGCTTAACTGGGGTATTTGTGTTTCATTTCTCTCCTCAGGTGATGTATATTATGTAATTATTCATGGAACTAAGAATAACTTATCTATGTAATTAATTCAAGATGTACTACACAGTTATTTAAAATGCATATTAACAGATGTTATTCCACAAAAATAATGTCAGTTCACAGGAAATGAATCTCTTATTAGTTTCATGTGATATGAGTCAGTTTCTGTATCCTCCATATATCTGTGTGCACATCTGCTTGACTCAGCCACGCGCTCTCAAATGACTGTTTTCTCTTTATGCCGCCAGACTCCATATAGAAAAAAGCATGCACTAACTTTTCCTGGCAAATTTGAAGATAACCCGTTAAGGAACGGAGCTGGAGCCGGATCATAGGCAGCCACTTGTTTTCTGTTTAGAGCATGTGATAAGTGGAACTATATCTAGTGACAGCACAAGCAGAGCTGGTTGCTCTGCGGCATCACACAAACCACAGTCGGTTGTGAACTTTTGACACACAACCTGACCAACGCTTCACAGCTGAGGGGTCCGGAGCTCGTCACAGGACTCTCACATCAGATGATATTGTGGTTGATAAAGTTGTGTTTGAGCTCCTTCGCAGTTATATTCTGCTGCCATGTGATGCAAGAAGCAGCTGTTTTGCTTTTATGGGCCTACAAGTTTTCAATTTGGGCTTTGTTTCATTCGCAGGCACATCCTGTGATTATTGTGTAAGTAAATGTTACAGTGATTTTTGTTTTCACGCGTTTGCAGCCGAGGTCAAAGCCGGCAGCTTTCTCCGAATAAGGGAAATATTTTTGGGAAGAATGGAGCAATATGGATTATTTCACATCTACATAGAGCAGATCCAATCCACATCTGCAACTGGTGCATCTAAAGCACCAGTCCATTAGAGGTAGCAACAATCTTTTTTTCTGGATATGTTTTATCTATTCAATCCTGTTTGTCTATGAAACAGGAGTTTAAACATCTGAAACGTGGTTGTTACTGCTGTCAAACCTCAGTGAGACATATCTGGGACTTGTGTTGAAAAGCTGCTTGTCTTTGTTATGTTAGAATCTGACTTATCAAAATACCAGATTTTCAGTGCTTTACGCTCCGCCTCTCTTTCGATTGTAGCCATCACCATTTCCTTTTGTAGAGGTCTAAATTACAGGGCTGGAAGCAGTGACTTTCAGCTGGTACGAGCACTAACTGCTTCTTTAAAGAAGTTTTAGTGGTTAATGCTTAATTTCCTTCTAGCCTTCAATGAACACATTGACCAGAGCTGTGACACTGTGCCAGACGTGTGTGTTATTAACATGATGAATATCACCCAGTTACAGAGCTGCCAGATGAACACATGCTCTTTATAAACCAGTACTTTGGGTCTGATGTTAAACTGATACCAACACATGACCCTTTTTTGTTGTTCGGGTTTGTGGTTGTATATCTCTAAAAAGATATATAGAGAGGGTTATGACTTAATGATGCACTTAAAACCAAGCACTGGTAATGCAATGCTAAAAGAGTGTTTTAGGAATGAAGAGGCGAGTGGTGCCATGAACTTCTCCCCCACATGGCAGGTCTATTGGTGTAGTCGCAGGCAGACATCAGTTTAATAACAAGCTGCTGCTCCAATCAGAGGAATTCAGATCTTCGCCCGGACCAGCAGCCTTCCTCTCTATTCCTCTATTTTAAGAGCCAGACTGAGGGGGTGAAATTACCCTCCAATACACTTAATCATTTCCATCAGTAATGTGGGATGCAGAGAAGCGGGGATGGAACACTCCTGCCGTTCAAGGCTTTTTCCACAGGGTACATTTGCTATCCACATTAATAGCCTCAAGAGTTTTTTTTTTCTTTAACAAAAAGCCTTTGAAACCGATAGTGATGTGCGTCACTTCTGCTTTGACCCGGCGAGAGCGGTGCAGCATGTGCAGAATAATTCTAGTACTGAGGAAGAGCTTTATGATGAATAGACGAGGAAGGAAAAGGACAGTTGATGTGGTTGCCGTGGTCTACCAGCAGCTGTCATCCTCAATGAGCGACTCCACTCCAGGAAGTGGTTTTTGACTTAGTTCAGAGTAAAGGAAGTTTGCAAAGTGCTCCATACTGATTAGCTCTTTATCTGCTTATATTCGCACATCTAACTGTTAGTGTCAAAGTGCTATTACCCCTTATTTTTCACGACCCCCGCGAGTGATGTTACACTTTTCTGAAGTTCCTCACACAGATAAAAAGATAAAATTGCAGGATGTGGGATTCCCCAATGAAATAATCACTCTCTTCCTGCTTGTCCTCTCATCTCTCTGGTTAAAGGGGGACAGAGGAAGGAAAAAGCAAGAGCGGTAGGACACACAAGTTCGGATTCTGTTGGGAGGATCATAAAAATTTTTGTTAGGTGGGGGGGCTGTGATGTAGCTGCATACACATGGTTGTGTCCCTGGGTCGCAGTACCGGAAATCCTTAGCCGTCTGCTGAATGACATGAAAAGTGTTGTGAAGACCGCCATGAACGTGCTCCTCTTAGTTCAGAAGATGCTTGACAGGGGTTTGGTATAAATGGAGGTGCATTAAAGGTTAAAACATAAGAGGAAACAGAGCCGTTCTCATTACAAGGTCACAATTTTAATGTCAGAAATGCTGGACAGGAGACACAAATTATGTTCTTCATACTCAATCAGTTTGACATGGTTGCACTCAGCAGTAGTTGTTGATAAAAGACAATTCTCTCCATGCAGGCTTACACAGTTACTGTAGCTGCAAGAAATATAATATATAAACATTAGTTCCTCTAATGTTTCATCACGAGAGTATCTTACAGAAGCAAGAAGCAGTTTGACCTCATTTGGTCCATGAAGGCGGGGGTTGCACAGAATGTGAACTATAGCATGCTAAATATGTGCAAATGGACGGAAATTACACCAACTTCTAAAATGAGAGTGTCAAAGTAAAAAGCATATGTCCTGCACAGTGTTACAGGAAAGAAATGGGATTTTTATTTTATTATTATTACTAATCCATGAAATTGAGAATTTACTCATATTGAACTTTTCGGAAACCCACTCTTGCCACCTAATAGTTTTAAACCCTGCACCTTTTAGCTGATGTAGGTTTGACAACAATTCAGTGTATTGAGAAGTATTGCATGGCTCAAATTTTAAAGGTTACCACGGTAACAAGTCCTACCATTTTCTAAAGAGTTGCAGGAATGAAAGAAGGCTCCATTTGAAAGGCGCTGCTCTGAAGGTCATGCTGGGTAAAACAGAATAAGAACAATAAAACAATTCATGACTACTTTACATTTGCCATTTAGGTGGGCTGTTTTGCCCTTTAATTATACCTCAGGGGGCATATCAGAAGGTGTGCAGAGTTGCAGTGGAACAATATCACCAGGTAATGTTAGAAAATCATTATTAAACATATTTTTAGAGGGAGGATGTTCAGAATGTGCAGGGAGAAAACGATTAATCATTTAGTCTTTTATGAGTAAAACTGCAGCCAAACACCTCATAAATGCTATACAGCGGGCCTCCTCTTTCCTGTTCTGGCTATGACGTGTTACAGTTTTTCTTAATATCTTTGGTGCATTTCTCACAACAGAATTAACATTTGCATGACACTTAGTGTGTTTCTCAGAACAATAAGGACAAACTGTGTGGAAAACCTGCAAAATGAGCTACTTACTAAAAGTACACTACAAAAACTGGCTTTAAAAAACAAGAAAAAAAACCTACAAAAGTTAGGTTAATTTTCCTTGAAATAAGACAAAAGTTCTTGTTTTGTTGGCAGATAATTTATTTTATTTTAATGAACATTAACCTGTCAAGAATTCCTAAAACAAGTAAAAAAATATTAAAAAACATACTAAGTAAGAATAATTATCTTGCATTTAAAAAAGTATGCTTGATTTGAGATGTTTGAGATGTTTAATCTTACTTAGATTTTAGTTTTTGCTGTACTAACAAGATACTCAAATGGTACTCTGAATGTCGATATTTAATTGATTTTAATCTGGCTCTACAGAAAAGCAACACTTCGTATAGTATGTTGTTTGTGGTCAGTCATTCCACTGCAACAGTAATGCTCATCTGCAGCTGAATGGATGAGTGAAGCGGAGAGGCTTTATGTCTGCTGAACAGCAGTAGCTACCTTATGGCTGCTCAACTTTGCTGTTTGCAATTCTGTGATGGCCTTTGACTTCTCCTCTCCTTAGCTGCACCCCCACCAAATCCAGTATTTATTAAACAACCCCACCACCTGTCAGCACAAGAGGAATGTGCGTGCTGTCAGGGCCCAACAACCGTGGCTACTTGCTGCCAGGTTCTGCCTCCATTTTTTTTGGGGGGGGGGGCAGAAGAAGGAGAGGCAGTGAAAGCTTAACCGCTGGACTGCTGTGGTTTTAGGCCTGCCTTACTGGACCTTGCAGCCTGCTGGTTCTCTCATTAGCCTCCCCCTTTTTCCTTCCAGAATCCTTCTTTCCCCCCTCATTGCGCTATGATGTGCCAGTAAGTTTTTGGAATACTGAAATAGCCCGTGCCTTGTTTTATTTGTCAGGCATTCAGTGAGAATTCCCCCTCTAACCCACAGCTGGCTCAGGAATGTCCTCCGACTCCCCTCTCAAGTCTCCACTCACATCGCTACGGCCCTATCCCCCCTTCACTCTTTACTTCTCTCTGTCTCTTTTTTCTCCTCACCTTACATTGCTTCACATTTGATCTTTTTCTCACATCGTGCCCTTCTCTCTGTTCAACTTTTCAAGAATCGCCGTTGGGAGGGGGGGTATAGGGAGAGGAGTCGCTCAGTGCCAAAGCTCACAATCTGCTCACTGCAAACACAAAGAGTTGCTGGGGAGATGGGATCACTTATGGCTAAACTGGATTTGTTCATTTGTCTCCCCCGCTCACTTTTATTATTTCTCTCTGGCTTTTGCTCCACGTGATGTAGCTTTTTCCAGTTTGGGTCCCATTTATTGATGTGGTTTTAATGTCTCAGGTGCCTGCTATATCTCACAGAGATGTCTTTGTTGGGATCCAAAACTTTTCATTATATCCAGCAGCCTGCTTTCAGCTCTGCTTCCTGAAATAATGAATGGAAACAACATAATGTGTCTTTTCTAATAAAAAAAATGTCTTCAAATAGTTTGTTGAAGAAAACTTAACATTTTGTGAAACTGTAGTGATATTGGATCTAATGATACTTGTTGGAATCATTTACAGCAAAAAGAAAGTCAATGAAGCAGAAAGGAAAAATAAAAAAGTCTCTTATTAGGTGGCAAGAGGGTTTGGTAGGGGACCAAAGCCACTGACTGGCCTCAAGGAATTTCATTTAGTTTAACACTTCATTCGCATTCACGGACCTTATTCATTTGTTGTTTGGATAAGCGTATATGTCCTCACATTTGTTTAGCTGTTCCTGGTTTAGATGCCATAAACCTCTTCATAAAGAAAAAGTATCACCAGGACTGTACTCATTTCAAATTGAAAACTAAGTTCGACCTAGTTCTACATCACAGAGGTTGTAAATGGAGGGAAAACATTTACCGTACTCCTTTAAATAACAATTATTTCTTACCAGGAAAGAATAACCTTGATTTGAGATTGATTTCTGTTTGGTTATATGTTTTTATCTTAAATCTTGGAGAAATAACGGTGTCTAATTGTCAACATCCAGGCAAAAGTTTGGTCTGCGTTCACAAGTTAACTTCTTTCATCAAATAAAATGTTTACGGATGTCTCTACAAGAAGAATTCCGCATTTTTTCCCCTCTTTGGCGCTTTTATGAAAGGAAATGTGTACTTTGTTTCACTTAACTGAAATTGCTGGTCATCTGATAAGGATAACACCAATACTTCTCCATTTAAAGCAGCTGTTTGGATTCGTCTTTGCTTTTGGAAACTTTGTGCACCGGTCACTGAGTTTTTGTGCACAATTAGCGGTATGCATTGCTTTTTATAAGTCCTATTTTTCTGCCCAGCGCTGTCAAAACTAATGCTACACAAGCCAAACTAAACACAGCTAAGCTGGAAAGATGTTTCAACGCTCTATGTAACTGATAATTTTGATACACAAATAGTGCTTGTAGTTATTAAGTATAGGTCTAAAAAAATGCTTAACACATACACAAACACTGGAATTTCACAGAAAGAGATGTATGGCAGCATGGCTCGCCCTGAAACCTCCACAGGGAACTATTTTGTGTGTTTAAATAAATACTTTCAATATGTCATGGGGTTGGGTGTGCGCTCCCTGCCAAGCTTCCTGCAGAAGAGCCGCAGCTATAGCGTGGAGGAGGCTGCTCATGAGGCTGATACTCAACAAGGACAGCTGCTATAACCTACATCTAAAACCTGTGACCTCGGCTGTTTCAGATGATTTACAGCATGGGACCTCCTTCATTTTCCACTCTACACGTGGGGAACAAAGGCGACGTTGTTCAGGGCGCAGAGACTGTAGTGGAAGCAGGTTTTATAAGGTTAGGTCAATGTTAAGGTGCTTCAGTGAATGTGCTCATTTCTTTTGAGGTTTGTTGGCGTTAAGTTGCAGATCTGTTTTTGATGCTGAGAGGTTGTGATCCAGCACATCAGGGCATGACGAGGAGTTTGATTACTTTTCAACACATGATGCACTGCCATAAAAAGCATTATCACACTACAATGTCTTCCAGAGTGCACATGTACACCCACTACTTCTTGTTCTTTCTCATCTCTCCTTCTGCTTCATCCTCCTCTAAAGCCTGAGTCATTTTTATGCAGAGAAATTCCACCTAATGATTAACATGAATTATTCCACAGAAAATCACTTAATACAATTATGAATGGACTCCTCCAGTGAATAAAGCCCTCTGCGGACTCTGTGTATTCTAATCCTCCACCAGGCCGCCATGAACCTATTGTTCAACTCTCTGTCTCCAAAACTAAACAGTAGTAGACCATCATGGATAATACAGCATCTAATGCCTCATGAAATATACATTAGTTTTTATGCTTTCAGCGCAATCTGCACATCATCCTACATGCTTCATGAGTGCTCTATTTTGTGAGTGCATGAGAAGGGAGGGCTTGCAGTTGCACTATGCCAGTGCAGGCACTTGTTGATGCTGCAGCTAAAGTGAACCAGATGTACTGGATGGGACGTGCTGCGTTGCTCTGCACTGAGGTCATTCCTGCATTTTGATTTGTGATGGTATATCATTTGCACGCTCACATTGGTTTAAACCTTAAAGACAGTTATGGAAGTGTTACAAACAGGTGGTACGAAACTGTTTTGCCTCTAAGTAATTATACTAATAGAGTAAAAATACAAAAGTATGGAAAGAAACTATACTGGCAGTCATAGTTCCAGTATAGAGTCTTTTGGCAGACTCACTGGCACATTTGAGGAATAATTCATGGTAAGAAGCCTCTCCTACCCTATCCCTGCCAATCACAAACACCACGCAGCACCATAAGCTAATTTGAGATGAAAGAACTGTAAAAAGATGTATAAATTACACATCTGAGATCTTAGATAATGCTTACAGATTTAGAATAAATAGTAATTGTGTGAAAAATTGAAAACGGGACTGAATCTGTGGTGGATTCCAGTGATCTTCCATTTTTCAAAGATAGATCAAGTTTATAGATGCATTTTACAATTTAAATATCTGAGATCCAGATTTTCCTGGAGGATAAAAACTACACTGATGCTCTGAGATAGGACCCCCTTTGTGCAGCAGCACTCATGTTTCCTAGGAATGAAAACAGATATACCTTGCATTTCTGCTACTGGGGCCAAAGCTGTTGAAAATTATGCATATACAACAAAGAATGTATGCAAAGCATGTAGGACTCACAACACAGACTGGAATTTCAAGATAAACAACATGTCTTACCTACAACTCAAAGTTTCCCTTTCCTTAAATGCAAATACTTTTTTAGATGAGCTGCTCAAAACTGAGTGAGATCAAAGAAAAAAGAAGGTGAGGAAAAAAATACTTGACTCACACCAGTGTCTTTAGGATTAAAGCTCAACCCCACTTCTTTAAAGTTCTTGCTGCTTGTCAGTAAGACCCACCAGTTCATGCTCCAATGTTTGCTTCTTGTGTCAAGTATTCCTTCTGATACATAACTGTATCAGAAACATAATGCAGTGGCATAACCTTTTACTGCTATCTGTGTTGGATTTAAGCCTTTAAAGACATCTAGAATAAAACAAACGTCATATTAAAATCACACTAAATGAATCAAAAGCTTCTCTCTTGAAAGAATTATTTGTATTGCTCTAAATAAAGACAAATTTCAGCTCTTCCACAAATCAAGTTCAGCACTGACAACGTGCAAGTCCATTTATACATACAGAAGCTGCAAAGCCCTGCTGTCCCGGTCCATTGTTGATGTGGAGTGGGGGGCTGCAGGCATGCTTGGGTGCATCGGCCGAGGATCACATTGCTTTTGTTGGACCAGTCCCAGGTCCACACTGCTCCTCATGACATCAAAAGGCCCTGTCAATGTGTGTTAGCAAAGATGAGAGGAGGTACAAGCACAACTCAGCCAAGTGTGATCAGCAGGGGCCGGGGTCCACCCTCAGGACAACACCGTGTTGTGTTAGCAGTCAGGGTAGTCACGCAGCACTGAAAAAGCACCCATATACAGAAGCTGAGCCAGCAAACAAAGGTGCAAAGGGCAAGAAACCTGTTGGACAAACAGGTGGCTGTTAGCATGGAAAGTTAAAATAGACAGGCAGAATCTTTCATGTGTTGGCAAAAATTAACGGAACATCAGGGAGTCAAACGGGCTAAGCAGTGGTCAGAACAAGCATGCTAATTCCAGACAGTGCTGGTGTTATCTCTCATACGTACCACATAGCTGAATGTACAACATTCAGCAGTTTGATAAGAGCTACAATAGAACAGAGGTCAGGCAGGTTGGGAGAGGATGGTGGGGGTCAGGAGTCACCACACAGGAGGCAAAACATCCTTTCCACTACACCCAAAAATCACATCCCCCAGTGTCGTTGCGGCCAGACCTGAACATCCTCTCCACGGTCCAAACACAGCAACTGTCTTCCCTGTACACCTAGTGTGGAACTAACAACACGGCATGAAAAATTCATCAGTCAGAATTTTTACACTGCTTTGTCTGAGAGAAACGCCCATTAAGCGCAACATCACGCAGTGTGCGGACATCTTGGCCATGTGCAAACATGAACGTATAAGTGGTGCAAAAAACAGAAACAGAGATCGG
>JBAMHX010000023.1:14566975-14578598 GCA_037177515.1 Pseudomugil tenellus | reverse complement strand
CAGAAACTAATTATGTCCTATGGAAAAGCTGTTAATAATAAATTATTTTGCTCACCTGGTTTAATCCTTTAGGTGACTTAGGTGCTTTTTCTTATGCTTGAATGACCAAAATAAAATATTGAAGTAATTGAGTTGTGCTTTGATATTCCAGGCTATCCACTTGGTCTCTATGTTTTGAACTTTAACTTTTATTCCCTTTAAGTACACATGCTGGCTAAGCTTTAAAACAAGATATATTATGTTTACAGCACATTCTGGCATGACAAAAATACATTTCTCTTTTTCTTTACAGTTTTAGCAGGAATAATCAGACATATTTATGTGCCAGACAGCAGATATCACTCACCAGGTTGCATCTACTGCGCACGTGTGTGTGTATGTGTTTAGTGTTTTGGGTAACAGTTCCTAGATGCAGAGAAAGAGATGTTTTATCTGCAGGTGTGACTCCTGACCCTTCTTCTGTCTGTCTGTCAACACATCTACATCTGAAGTCTCAGCTCGGGCATGGACAGACATGCCACATCACCACAGGCTTTGTCTGCTCACCTGCCCGCATGGATACAAGATCCACTCTGTTAAACTGCAGCAGCGCACACTTAAACCTGCTCCTCAATATCCAGCTCCCGTCTGCTTGCTGCAATCTTTCCAATGGAAAATAAGATGATTAAACCTGAAGAGGATATTCTGTGACAGCAAAATGATTCCACTTTCTGTGCAATAGATGGGACACCGTTCTCTGGTGAACCACCCTTCCATGACTAACGAAGAGGAGACTGATTGTAAACTGCTTGTTGATGTTCAGCAGGAATTTTTGCTCAACGCCGATGATGTCAAAGCCCAAACATCCACTGGCAACTCACCAGTGAGTTTCCTTGATTTATTTTTTGGACAGCAAGATTCATCTTTACACAGTGATAACATTCCAGGCAAAACTCTTAGAACACACACACACATACACACAGATACGGGTGCACACTTTGATTCAACCGGCAGATGTTTCCAGATGTTTCCTAAACGGATGAAAGACGGGAAAGCTCCTCGCAGACCTGCATTAGACTCAATGAAGAATTGGATGTGGACCAGCTAGAACCACCCAGACTTCCATGCTGTTTCCTTCACAATAGTCCCTCCCCACGCCCAGCCGAAGGCCTGTAGCTGTGATTTATAACCACAGGAAGTGTCAGGCTCGTGGTGGAGGAGGAGGGGACTGACATTCTTATCATTAAATATAAAATGGCCATGATAAGAGAAAAGATTAAATGAACAAACTAAATGTATAAAACTCAAAAGCAAAACATAATCTCAGAGAATCGAGATGTACTCTTGTCAGCACTCTGATTTATGCATCATTAGACTGGCCAGCTCGCGGCAATATTAGAGGAAATAGTATCTCTTCTGGGGCTGAGATTGGCAGCATGGAATTATTAAACTTTTCCAGTAGACTGATCTTTCTTTACAGATCACTGGTCTACCTTGTGGAAATATTAAGATGTTATTGTGTCTATCACTGCAGCTCTTTGGCGTTTCTGGTCTGGAGCTATAAGCTTCTTGGGGCATGATACAAGGAACTTATGAAAAAGCTGGATACGCCCCAGTCACTCATGCTTCTGCTCATCTCATCTCATTAATGCAGCATCGCTGAAAGCCACAAACCTCTCCAAATGTCACTTGGAATCAGAAGTGGGTGTGCCTTTCACCTGAATGGGAAGATTGTAACAATTATGGCGCTACCTCTGCTCATACAATGGAAGCATTGTGTGGAGTATTACTCCCCAGGCTGATGGTGGATCTGAGGCTTGGCAAGATGAGAGCAGGACAGGGTTGAGGTGTGGAGCGAGCACTGCCGCTGAATCACTGGCTTTGTTTGCAGACATATCCAGGGATTTTGGTCATACGGCTGGAATGGATGAGGCTCAAAGTGACCTAGCTTTACTTGTTGTTTGGGCTGCACATGGTGTCAGACACATGTGGAAACACATTTAATCTTCCTATGAATTACGCATTTCTTAAAAATCCAGTTTCTGACCCATAAAAAAAGTATTTTTTCTACAAGGATTGATATATCAGGATATAATAATTCTAAAAAAAAGAATCATATAGTCTTCAGAAGGTGTTATAAAGAAAGAAACAAACCAAAAAAAAAATCCAGATTAGATCAAGTTAAGATGTTTAGAAATTATGCATAAAACAAAACACAGGGTATCAGTCTAAGCATGGTGCTGGAGAGCTGGTCACTGGTTTGCAGCCAGGATGCCAGGAACTCTGCAGTCAATGAGCTGATCATTAACTCTTCTGGATACTTAACTATATGTGTTTATCTGTTTAGTAGCTAAAGCTTGACTGAAACTAGATCATGCAACTGAACAATGATCCCAAAGAGAGCAGCAAACATGTGAAAAATGGCTGGAAAGAATGTATCAATGACTGCCGTATGTCCCGAATTAAACCTGACTGAAAAGATGTGCTGTTACTTTAGGAGAGATGTGTATCAATTACCACCTACAAATCTCCCTGGGGTGAAACAATATTATGAATTAAAATGTGCAAAATTCCTCTGTGATGATGTGAGTACCTAATGTCACACAAAAACCATTACTTCAAGTTGCTGCTATAAGTAGTTGTAAAAGCTGATAGATTATGAAGTTCGTTTAGCTTTTTTTTTCTCATTTTTTCTGCCGTTTTTTTGGCTATATGACTGCATATATTGGTCTGTATCGGCCAATATGCCTCCTTTGTTTGCCTGTGAGTGTCATCTTTCATTTGTGGCTGAATCACCTGTTGCAGGTGGTTGTGATTCACCTGCACCAGACGCGTGTTTCATCTTGACAAAGTCTCCTGAATTTCAACAGGTGTCTGCTTCCACAATAACAACTCTTTTACATGAGACATTTAGCAGAAGAATTATGGTTGCTTGTTAACTTGACTCCAGAAAAAAAAAAAAAACGAGAACAGCTGATATTTCATCTGGCAGGAATATGACTTGTTTAAGCGTGTCTGCAAACCATATCATGTGACCTGGGGGAGTGTGTGTGGCGTGTGCCAGCCCTATGCATATGAGATTAGTGGTGTAGGTGTGTGCGTCACACTCACAAACCAGTCAGATGACTTGCTGATTCAGACCTGCACTTCTAAAGGTGTGTTTGGCTGTGTTGCACATGCTGAGCCACTAACCAGGGGAACACCAGGGGGTCAGAGAGTGTTGCAGAGGGCAGAAGACCACAAAACACAATAATAAGATCGCAAAGAAGGGCCGCCATTTTCAGTTTCCATGATCCCTCAGCTGATCCTGCAGCTGATCTGGCAGCACTGGCTTGTTGTTCCACTCAGTCAGCACATCAGCCACTTTCAACTTCATCCATGTTAAGACGGGGAGATTAATCCTCTCGCTACCACCTGCTTAAACCTCCAAAATTATTTTTTGACATGATTATGTCCTTTCAGCACAGATGAGTAATAATGTGGGTGCCCCTGCAAGACATTTTATCCCCACGTAGTTGCATTCCTGCAGAGGCTTTTAATTAAATCATTTATGCAACATGTGAATCTGTAAGTCAAAATAATGGCTTACTGGGAGGTCATTTCCAGCAAGTCCACCTGGATAAACCAGCAAGTCAAATAAGCTCCTTATTTCACCACAGTCTTTCTCGGCAGATAGCATGACAAAGAAATAGAGACCTAACAGGTTATAATTGTGGTGCCGTTTGCTTTTAATTGATGCCAAACATCATGTTGCAGCATGTCTGTATTGTTTAGTCATGTCACAAAACAGATAGCTGGGTTATTTAGCAATGACTTGGAGGATTGCTAAACTAAACTACTGCAATGTTTTCTCCCAAGTTCATCAACAGAAAGACGATCCCTTAACAGCACAGCAAGAAATAACACAATGTTGAAATGTGGTCATCTTATACCCTGAGACGTCCAGTATGGTCTCTACAGGAAAGGTGGAAAAATATGGAGAAGAGGCCTGAACAAATATCTTGCAGCATGTCTGCTAATTGTACATTGTGTTTGCACTCTCTTGGTTTTAGTTCAAGGAATTTCCTTTTAAAGTTTCTGTTTTGCATGGATAAAGTAGGAACATCTCTGTGCCATTAATCAGAAAGAAGAAGTGAAATGAGGCATTGAAACATAACCTGCTATTCTGCGTGGTTGTAATCTGCTCCGAGCTGACTGTATGGATACGTAGCATTCTGTGTGAACTCATAGAAAGCAAATCAACTCTCAGAGTTTGGTATATCATTGAGTTTAAGATTTTGTATTAAAATAGGCAAAATATGGGATTGTCTCATCTGGAGTCAACATACAATAGTTTTCAAAACAAACAAAAAGCTTTATAAAGAAAAGCACATGTTAAAAATGTTCCTAATCACATGTATTTAGAGCTCTTCTTGACCCTATGTGTAAGCAAACAATGTGGTCAACATTTCAGTGTTACCATTATTGTTCAAAAATGTCTACATTTCTTTTAAGGACATCACTACACTGTATTAGTACAATTAAAGTTTATTTAAAGAGAAGCCAGGTCGTTTTACTGCATAATTACATGCTGCTTGGGTTGTGAATTTGAAGTTCGTGACACATTAAATTGTATGTGTCTGCAAGCATTTAAAAAGACAAAGAGGTAAATGCATGTATTTGTCTGCTGACACCCACAAGTCTGAGACAACGATTAGCATTTTTTAATTCTCTCTGACTCATGTATGACTAGGACATAAAAACACATGTTTAATATTAGTAAGTAATGGTAAATTATACACATGCTTAGAACGTTAAGCGTGTGATCGCTCTGTCATGGTCACACGGCTTTACTGAGAGCAACGGGTTAAACCATATTAACATTTCTAACCGTGCATTGTGATACTGGTTTCACCTTCAGAGCTGATCGCACAAATGTTGGGGTTCTGTCTTCAAATTCAAGCTTTTACATGCAAAATGAGCTAAATTCAGAGAGGATGTGTTTCTGTGTCACTGCTTCAAGAACCAGAACACATGGGTGAATGTGTCTAAGCAAAGTCATAGTTTACACAGATTGGACTTATAAAAGACATTTCTTTCATCCATTATGGCCACTCTTAAATTATGTAAACAGAAATAAAATATCCATTATTATTATTAACTCATTTGAATATTAATGACTAAGTCTTTTTTTCTTTAATAATGTGTAACAAGATTAATTAAAGATACTTCCTGTTGTATTTGTGGTTTCAGAAGCGAGTTTTGCTCATTTATGACAGCCTAGATGTGTCTGAGTTCACGCAGCGATTTCCGCAAAGCAGTTGTTTTTAATGCAGTTCTGCCTGAGGGCTGGAGGATTATCACTTTTTAAAACTGGTTTTTCCGCTTGCCCCTTGCGTACATGGAGTTTCCGTGCACATTTGTTTGTTAGTTTTAAAAGCCATCCTGGTTTCGATGCTGTTTACATGGAACTCAGTCATTATTACACAATGTGAACGTAATATCCGGTTTCTGACTGTGAGTAAAACTCTGGTCTATTCTACATTCTTTGAACAGACACTTATCTCGAAAGCGACTTACATCTGGGACATGGGGTTGAGTGTCTTACCCAGGATGGAGTCAGGAGAAACCTGGAAGCAAACCACCAACTTTCATGTTGGCAGACGACTGCTCTTTCCTCCAGAGCTACAGCCTTTCCTACACCAGCTTTCAGATGTTCTTCAATGTTCAGTTATTTACATGCTGCAGTTTACTGGAGCCTGTTGAAGCACTCCCATCATGTTCTGGAATATTAAAACAAGGATGGAGCTTATTTCAGAGAGCCCTAACCTGTATGAGATCCTGTTTTATATCCAGTGATGCTGTTGCCAAGTAATAATACACTAATGAGATCTTGGATCATTGATCAACATTATGCACTCAGCTTTTTTTAGCCTTTTACTTCAGTCTCCCACATATTTAAAATCCAAATATGACTGTCCTTTATGTAACGGCATAAACTTTAACTGTACTAACTAGATAATATCTCAGCTATTTCAGAAAAAGACTTTGTTTTACTGATAATTTGCAATAACATATCCACTTGTAAATGTGGATCTGTTTAGCTATAGATGCCTTTCTCTTGGTTATACATGGTTTTACAAAATAGATCAACAAGTGAGTATACGGTTCGCCTTTATTTGTTCCCATTCTCCCCAAAACCACAACAGGAAAACCACGGGGTACCTTCTCAAAAATAAAAAGGCCAAAACCAGAAATATAACCTCATGACCTCAACCATCAATGTAAAAAAATCCCCTGCAAGTCTGAAGCCTGATTGGCTCTAAGGTTACTCCATCATGGACAACGTGCAACATAGCAAATCTGTAAAAATCAGTTTTTAGCTTTTTGTTGCAGTAAATCTGAAACTCAGATTGTAAAAAGAACAGCTGGTATGTGTGGAATTCATATTATTCTCTTCATCTAATATGTAAATATTCAAGAGCCTTTAATCTCAACCGCTGCTAGGAAAGATGCCAGAATCTGTGTGCAGACTGAAGAGCTGACGTTCTTGTGTGAGCCAAAGAACTTAGGATTTAACAAAGAAATGCACTCTCGCTTCTTCCCTCCCACCCCACAGTCTCTGAGTCTATCATGGCTGTCACCTAGCATCAGCAAGCGTAATGGCTGAAGCTTTTTGTCTACAGCATCCTGGACTGATCAAGCAAATCAAAGAGGGAGTGTACCCATCAAGGAAACGCTCATGTCACAGGGTGCATGAAGAAGAAGGAGGGATGTGGTCCAAAGGAAACCATGAGAATCAGATCACCGAGACTAATCTGGAGAGCGGAAATCGTCTTGTCTGTGGTGGAGGAAAAACTGCTTTAGACATACACAACAGCTTTCCTTGGAGTGAATAAGACTTGAATACTGCTGCTTGTGTTTCTGCTGCTGCTACGTTCTCGTCTTTAAGTTATGGCTGCTGATTTGCTAATCAACAGAAGCACCTGGAGATTTCATATCTAAGAACTCGGAGGGGTATAGTCACTTTTATCGTGCTGGCGCTTTCATAAAATTTTCCCACCTGCGAGAACAAGTGCCCAGTCAGAAAGACCCGAGACCCAAATTCCACATACAGAGACCTCAGCGCTTGCTGGAGCTCCTCAGGTTTCTCACATATCACATATAAAGGCGCTGATAGCACGGTCTTGACAGTGTCACAGAATGGAAGCCTTGACAATGTCTAATCGTATGTGTGGCCTTCGATAAACCACACAGAACAACATCTTCTTCTTGAGTGGCATGTTTTTCTCTACAAGCATCACACCAACATGAGACTTGAAACAAAAGAGACTCTTTGTTTGTGCTGGCTTGCAAAAACTTCAGGGAATTTGGAAAGCGATGCATAGTGGCTACATACTTCAAATATGCCACTTTCTTCCTACATGTTTTCACACTGACTGACTGAGACACAGAAGGGGACAATCTACATGTCTGACCATTTTCTCTAAGCAAGAGAAAGAGAAAAAAAGACAACAATATGTGAGGTGTTAGAAGCTATACAAAAACCATGTCTGTCGTCTGATATGATGTGTACTTCAAAATGACAGGGTCCCCTGGTTTGCTGTGAGGAATGTGATACAGGTTTGAGCTCAGCGGCATTTCTGGCAGTCTGGAAAGGAGCCAAAGAGGGATGATGACAGGCAGACGGCCTCTCGATGTTATCAGCGCCTTTAAATCTGCCTGTGCATACCACAAGATATCGGACATTGTTTGTGTGGCTGCACTTTACAGTTTAGAATCTGTCCAAGATGGCAGGCCTAAAGAAACAGGTTGTGACTAGCTCTGAAGAGGAGCAACAGTTTGTTCAACAAACTGGTTCTCTGAGCAGGAGGTTGAATGCTGACAGGATGGCTTGAGTGAACAATGAGTTTGACTTTTGTGAACACTGAGTGATATGTTTGCTTGCTGTGCAACAATTAATCATTTGACTAAAAAGTGTTTTCTTTGCTTGCTTTATCACAATGGAACAGTTAGGGGAAAAGTAAAAGTGTTGGGGAGGGGGGCGAGGACAATGAGGACAAACAATAGCAAGTAAACACATAAAAGCATAAACATGACAAAAAAAACTTTACGACTGCTTTTTCACCTGGAGGCCTGTTCCGGGCAAAACTCTCACTCAGCAAGAGTTTGGGACAATAAACCAAAAAAAAAAAAACAAAAAGAGCAATCCCCTCCCCCAAAATTTTAAGGGCTCCCCATCCCAAACTCCACTGGTTTTCTGCGTCACCACTTCAATAACACATTTAACCCATAAGAGCCCAGCGTGACGTATATGACACATATACTTTCTCAGACATTTTGCATCACTTTATGATGAAACATTTGCTCAAACTTCTGTTGAACGCAGTTAAATTTTTTGTTTCCTCCCCTTAATGGACACCAGAAATAAGGAGATTACGTGGCAATAAAATTAACATACCATTGTAATAAATGTGAAATATCCCCCCAAAATTTTATACTTCTTTTTTAATATTATTTAGTTTAAAAAGAAGGAAAAATAAAGATGTCATATTTAAAAAATGGTTATTTTCTTATCACTTTTTCATTGGTTGGGTGTTTGAGGGCTAATTGGGCTTAATGCAGTCTCTGGTGAACATCAACGTTTCTATTTACACTATATCATTTAACATTTAGAGCTCACTATATATGATGAACTTTCTGATTTTCACCCCCTTACTAGAGATCCTAAATAGATCCTCCCATCCCCCTGCCACCAGCAAGACCCCTAACAGGTGGGGAATAGATGTGATGAGAAAATAACAAAAACTGCCAACAAGTGATCCGACAACTGCAATAACAAGAGGATGGCTGTACGTTCCTTTGGGGAAAAAATAAATAAAGGGTAGACATCCCAGCTGCTTAGCATATAGCCACTCCAAGCAGGTTGGGAGGAAGATATGTAAGATAAACCTGGCACTGTACAGTTTACCCACAATGCATTTATTGGGAAATTAGGAATGAGAGGGAAGGGACAGAGGGGAAGAGTAGAGGGACTTCTGCTTGTGAAGTGCTGATTTCAGGTGTCACTGTGATGGATCCTTGCACAGCCTGTCTGGACACGTCTTGTGGTTTGTTACTTCATCAAGAAACTTCCCAGACAATCTGCAAAATATTGCAAAAACAACGCAGAAACCAGAGCAAACAAAAAGTAGCAAAACCTTCATTTCAGATTACACAAACAATAATTAATTAGTTGCTCAATATTGGGAAAAAACAACAGCTGTATGTTTGTTTGATTTTAATGCAGAGTAATTCATTCAAATACACTCTTGTGCATGCATCTAAAAGTTTGGGAGACAGGGGGAAGGGGGGGGGGGGGGGGTTGCATGTGTCCCAAGCCCGGACATGCACCCTGCTGGTTGGCTCAGAAACGTGGACACCAAGCAGCAAAAACCAATCTCAAATCCAAAGAAACTAAAGAGGAGAAGTAGCAGTTACAAACATCTCTGGTTTTCCTCGTCAGACAGGTTTTTTTTCTTCCATGTCAAATGCCAGCCACACATCTTGTTCCTAAGAAATTGGCGCTCAGGATTTCATGCCATGGGTGATGTTTGTGTTTACAGATGCAGCCTGTAGTAACGGACCTCGCTCTTCTACATGTCCCTGCAGCTCTTGCTTTTCTTAGAAACAGAGCAAGGTGGAAAAAAACACGCTCAGGTGGTTTTGATTCAAGCTTTGGTTGAGACACAGCCTGCTTCTGCTGCAAAATCATTACAGTCACTTGTCAAAATAAAGCGATAAAAAGTCATAAAATTACCATTTCACCTGAGAACTATCTTTTTTTTCCAGCATTCTGGTTTGGGGCCTCCAGGGTTCCACAAATCTGCAAACAGTATAATAAAAGCAAATGAAAACATACTTGTGAAATTATTTACTGACATAATGCCAGTGTCAGTTTTCATTTACCTGACCAGTACTTACAGTGGTGAATAATTTATTCCTTCTTGCTCCTTATGCAGATGTCTGTGGTCTTGTGAGTCACCACTGAGACTCAACTCTTTTTAGGTCTAAGAATATCATCACATACATATTTTACCTTCAACTAAACCTGAACTAAAATGTAGATGGGTTGTGATCAGTCCAATCTGGCTAATGTTGATGAGAGATGCTTGTCTTTTAGAGGGCATCATAACTGGCAGAAACAGCACATTTATTATTAACATATTCATAAATTAAAATATTTTAACTTGATTTATTGTTTCTAAATAATGTTTCTCTGAGAGAATGTTGCTTCCTTTGGTTGGGGGGGGGGGGGGGGGGCTGTAAGCTCTGAAATGAGCAATGTCTTCTATGTGAAAGCCTTCCTTTTGCTGATTAAATAAACCTTAATTCTAATGTTTTGGTTCAAGTACGATTGTCTCCCCTCAAAAACAGCCAGAGTAACTACGGAGCAGTTGCGCATTTCCATGAAACCTTTATGCTGCATTCAAGTACTATCGGTTTGATATGTGAAATAAGTTTAAAGAATAATTTCAATAAAATTGGAAAAATATTAAGCAAAAATAGAAGCAAAGAGTACATACATCACAATATCTGTTAGATGACAGAGTTTCAATCAATACTCTTACGATATAGGCTATGAATTATTTTACGCTATTATATAGTCTTAGAAGTAAATGCAAACCTTGTGCATACTGTTTGCACTTTGTACTGCAAATGTAACCCACTTAATTTTTGCATTTGAATTAATTTAGTTAAACTCTGGGCTCAACATGACTGAAAAAACAGCATGAACTTAGTAAATATATGAATTAATTGCACTTACGGCAAACTGCTCTTCCAACTATGTGATTATATTTATCAGCCTACATCTGGAAACTGAATATTTTATTTTAAAAAATGCATCTTTCGACACTTGTACCTAATGTTTAGTGTCTTTGATTATGTGTTATGAATTAAAAACATAGATTGTTTATTATTTGGTACTATTGTTATATTTCATTGTATTTGTACATGAAAACGTTGCTGATAGGGTTATTTCTACATGACTGGCCATTTTCAGTTGCTCAACGGCACTCAATAGCTGTACAAATGTAGCTTGTCTCTGTGAAGCTGGCATATCCGAGTCTGAGATGTGTCTTCGAATGCATCGGCCGTGCAATGGATGGGGTGTGACGTGCAGCCCAATCAGGGCTGCTGAAGCAGATCCTGAAACCGAGCTCAGTCCACATTTTACAGGCTACAGGCAGCTCCGTTTCCTCCGGCCGCGATTGAAAACGTGCTTCTACACTTCTCCATCTCCCGAGAAGAGAAACAAAGACCCCGAGGAAGTAACACGGACCGGACCGGGGCACATGGAAACGCTATGTGGCCGGAAAGACGGCGTCGGACTTCACCGTAGTTTCACCCGAGGAACGAGGCGAAGTGAGGCGAGATAAACATGCTCACTCCGATGCTGGCCTCATTGCTGCCTCTGCTCCTTCTCTGCCGGATTTCTTTCTGCCAGTACTCAAGCGACCAGTGCAGCTGGAAGGGCAGGTGAGGTTAACTTTTTTTTAGTTGTTTGTTTGCTTAAATGAATCACCCAGATGTGGTCTAATGATTAAAGCGGCAACTTAAAAAACTGACCGAAACTGAACACATCGCCGTGATATACAAAGGCCACACACTTTTATTATATATA
>JBAMHX010000023.1:14554904-14566790 GCA_037177515.1 Pseudomugil tenellus | reverse complement strand
TGTGATAACGAGTAAAAATTAGTGGACATGTCCGTTTTCTTAGTGGTGCCTTTAAATCTCTGTATTTTTGTATGTAATTTGTTGTCCACTTATCTTTTGTTTCACCAACCAGAAGAGATTATTCCCCCAAAAATATCAAAGCATAAACTTAAATTCATTCAAAGTTGTCTTTACAGTATTTTAATTTTTTTTTTATATCAGGTAATGGTGATTCACCTATTATTAAACATCTGCTGCAAACTGTGTACTTTTTCTTTCCATCCATCTAGCAGGACGTGCAGGCAATGCTTTGAGCTTTCAACCAATGATCTGGTGTTCATTAGTGAGACTTTTGACTAATCTCCTTTAATTGCATGCAGGAGTGATGAAGTTAGAAGGGACTTAATTAAAGGCATGCTGAGGACAGCCTGGTTATGGGGCTTCAGTTGCATATGCTCAACATGTGCCATGGGTTACTTTAGATCTAGGGCAAATTAGAATTTCAGCATCTCGTTTTTTAGGAAACTGGGCGTTTCTCCTCCAGAGTCAAACCGCGAGCTTGGCATGCTCATGCCGATGGCTTCCTGCCTTTGGCTTTGCCACAGAATGACTGACTGATACACAGGAGTTTTTCAAACCCTGACCAGGCATTAAGTTGTGGAGGGAGTCCTTTGGTCATACTGGCGCCAGAGTCCAAAGTGCTGCCCGGACAAGTCTCTTCCACTTTCTTTGGTGGCTTGAAAGCAAGGGGAGGTTCAGTGCGTGACCTGCATTTGCACTTGCATGCAGCAGGCCCAGCTACTGTTGCTGCTGTTGTCTGCCCAGAAGCCGCTGTGTCTGTCCATTCATCCATTTCTGCTTCCAAACTCTTCCCAAAGGCAGCCTGCCAGCGCTGCGTTTTGCCAAAGCTCTGGGCGGAACAATGTGGTATGGGGAGTGTGTTGGAGCTGAGGTCATTTTGGCTGCTCCGGCTCGTGACTGGTCATGCAGCCAGTCTTGTGCATGGCCTTAATGCTTTTTAGGAGGAATGTGCTTTAATGTCCTTACAGTCTACCACAGGTAACCACCTAGTTTACTTAAATCAGGCAGCAGATAATTTTCAATTGGGTTAATTTATCTCATTATGCTGCATTGGAGGGTGAAAAAAAATCACATTTATTTGAAGTCTTTCGCCTTTTCTTTGTTTCTAGCGGCCTGACCCACGAAGGCCACACCAGGGATGTGGAGCAGGTATATCTGCGTTGCTCGCAGGGATCTTTGGAGTGGCTTTATCCCACCGGAGCTATCATCGTCAACCTCCGACCCAACACGGTGTCTCCTGCCGCCGCTCGCCTCTCTGTCTGCATCAAACCCTCCACCCAGTCCAGTGGAACAAACATCTATCTGGACCGCAACGGCAAGCTGCGATTACTGCTGCGTGAGGAGGACCAGAAGCACGGGAAGGTCCACTGCTTCAGTATCAAGGAGGGGGCGCTTTTCATTGAGGCCGTCCCCCATATGGACATCAGCCGGAGGATTACGGCGTTCCAGTATGAACTGGTCAGCGACAGGATGAGACTAGAGGCCCAGTCACTCAGTGGTAAGATTCTATAATGTTTTTGTTCTAAGTTGCTGGTGTTTTGTATGAACTGCCTCTGGGCCCGAGTTCCTTTATCACTGTGTTGTTTTGGAAGCACTAAATGCAGCCATCTGCTGGTGGAAACTTTTATTAAGTTGGTCTTTTAATAAAACGAAATCCAGAATTCAGCAGCACACTTCTTCTTATTCAGGATTTTTGCTTATTTTTGTTCAGGAAAATTAGATGCCTTATTAGATTCACACTATTAATAAAACCAGACAATCTTAAGTCTTTCTCCACCTTTCATTGATTAGGATAAAGTGTAACTATCTACTTAATCTGAGGATGCTCTGCTGTGAGGGGCACAGGCAAACACAAAGCCTCGTATGAAAAACAGCCGTATATTTTCCCACCGCGTACCTGCCAGACCTGCACAGCTTCAAGCTGCGCAACTGTGCAAGCAACTGTTGTTTTTCTTCCCACCTAAAGCAAAAAAAAAATATGAGCAGTATCGCGCCCACATCTGTTTTTACGGCCCTCTGGCTTCGCATATCCGCATCCTGCGTCATTCTCTGGCCCGGCAGGCGGAGGGGACAGGGTTAAAAGCGGAGTCGTTCTGACCGCATGCGATCTGGTGCCGCGATGTGGCCTGAGATGGCAGGAGGATGATTCAGAAAGACGGTGCGCTCGTGTCTTGTGAGGCCCAGATGGGTGGATTGATCGCTCTTTCACTTCTCATCTCCTCTGCTCTCTTTCCGTCCTTCCTCTTCTCTCTGACCCGCTGTGCTGGGATTGAGTTGCTCACCATCACGCTGGAATGCATCTCCAACCAGATGTTGGGAGGAACTTCTAGGAGCATGTAGGCTTTCTTTTCTCACAGAGCCTCCCTTCCAGCTCACTTTATTCAGCCTTTCCTTGCCCTTGGTCTCACTATTTCCTACCTCTTGATATTTTTTCATGCCTATTTATCATTTTGGTGCTTTTGATCCCCCCCCCCCTTCATATGTCTTCCCTCTCCCATCCTGGTTGTTTTGAAGTGGGCTGTTTGTCTGTGCTGAGTGGAATTAGCAAGTTGCGCTCCATTACAGTGGAATTCATCTGGTCCCAGATGTTGCAGGGACGCTGTAATATGCTTCTACACTCCTCTGCTTCTTCCTCTTTATGCCCCTGTGAAGTGGTTCTGATCAGAGTGGTGCTGCATGGGCGCGAGCCAGACAGAGATGCTGACTCAGCTCCCAGCCCATTCCTGCGGTTCTGTTTCATGTTTGACGTGTGGGCCCTGGTTGGGTCTGCTCTGAAAGAAAGAAAACACTCCCCGGTTCTTGGTTTAGGCTTCGGCTCACAGCTCTGGCAGTTGTTGGGGGGGGGCGGGGGGAGTACTCGGACTCACTTCAAAGTGAGCATGCACTCTGCTCCAGGGTGAGGCTGTCCAGCTGTTCTTTAGCCATCCGGGCTTGTGGCTGTTTGACCCCCTGATCTCTCTGGTGATGTAGCAGCGCCTTGTGTTTCAACACTTGTTGACCTTTTAAATATGCTCACCACTCAACTCCTGCACCTTTAACTTTAGAAAAACCTGCTAAAAATAAGCCTAAACTCTCTAATAAAGATGACACTGGCTAGAAGAGTTGCTGCTCTTGATTTATTGGGATGCTGCACTTTCCCTCAGAAGGCATCATTTCTTAACAAGTCTGGTGGTTTCAAAATCCATCTGAATGAACCCTTTTTATTACTATCCTTTCTGAGCCACTCGTGCCCCACCCTCTGCCTACTGCTGGCAAGACAACCTTCTATATGCTCCCATTTCTCTTTCCACCTGTTCTTTGGAGCTGCTAAGGATAATAAAGGCATTTTGGCTCGGCCAGCCTCTGGACCACCTGAGTCAACTAATTATTACTCATTTAGTGGCCTTTCTCCTGCTATAAAACAGTCTGGAGGTGGGTCGCTGGAGCTGCTCTTTTGCTGCCACCAGTCAAAGGTGAAGCGCTGCCCGGGGCAGGCTTTTTGACTTTCTGGTTAAGCATTCGCCCTCTAGGAATGGAAGCTTTTCCAGTTGTGCATCTCTGTAACGTGAGATATGTATGAAATTTTGTCCTCGTTTTCTGCCTCCTCAAGTAATTTTCACTTTTAAGGTTGTTAAGAACTCGACTTGATGATCTTGTTAAGATCCAGTCCCAGCAGGCTGGCCGGATTGCAGACAGAGCCCAGCCTCTCCTCATGTTACAGCTCTCCTTATCCTTTTCATCTGGTCCGTGTTTGTCATGCAGTGTCAGGGGGTTCCTGTTGTGGCGTGGACGGTGACATAACAGCCCCCACGAGCATTAAATGCTCACACAGGCATTTGCATACACTCAGGAACGTTATTGATAAGCAACGCCTGACTCGCTTTTCCTGTCAGCGCTGTACGCTGCAGTTCTTGGACTAAAATCCATAGCTACTTGTAAGTCTTTAAATGCCATCTTTAATTAATTACCTGTAACTAATTAAATGAAATGCAGTAACTCCAGCTGCCTGAGTGCTTCTAGATAGAGGCCAAAGTGGAAATCTGTGGCCTTATCAGCAGTATTTTTTTTTTTTTTTTATCATGCTTTACAAATCGGTCTTGCACATGTTTTTCTATATGGAAAGTCCTGTTGATTCTTTAACTTTTCTACCCTCTTTGTCTTTTCCATTTAGCTCCCTGTCAGCCCTGCAGTGATGCTGAGATGCTTTTAGCCGTCTGCACAAGTGACTTTGGTAAGTTACAGTCTTGCTGCAGAGAATTATGGGCTTCCTGCTGCACTATGGTGGCAGAAACAGTCCAACAAAAACACCATTCTGTGTTGCATGTAATGTGGCTGGTACCTGTAAATCTTCTATGTTTTTCCAGTTGCACAGGGCAGCATTAAAAAGGTGGACCAGGAGGAGGATCACTCATCTGTCACCGTGGAGATTAGCCGTCTCTACAGACAGAAAATCCAGGTCTTTGTATCCGGGGGTGTGAGGGTACGGAGCTGGACAGGTCACATCAACATGCCCCTTCAGTGTGGGGTGAGGTCCGGAGAGGGAGAGTTTCTGTTCACCGGGACCGTGAGGTTTGGGGAGGCCTGGATGGGCTGTGCGCCTCGCTATAAAGACTTCCTGCGGTTGTACAATGAGGCGCTACTTCAGGGGAAAAACCCCTGCCAAGTGGACACGGACTGAGATTTACCTGCCTTCGTTTGGAAATGGCAATTCCTTAATGAGTTACGAGGAAAGAGCTGGGCAGTTTGTTCCGAGGCAGAGGAGCGACAGAGTGACCCAGCTGCAGAGCCTCGCTCCTCTTTTCGCTGTCCCATGAATCTTTCTGGAGACAAAAGATGGAGCTCCTGAATGTTGCTAAGCAGCATCCCAGCAGTGCTCTGTTGCAACGTGGAGTGTGTTCAGATTGACTTCTTGCAGGCAAAGAACTGCAAAAGGTTTAAATGTAGCAGAACCTCATCTGGTTTTTTCTTTATGTATAAATTGTGAATGAATATTGTACATTTTGGAGCTTTTTGTGCTTTGTAAAAAGCTTGATGTACAGATCTGGAGTTGTTTTGTAAGGCAAATGTATAAAGTAAAAGCTTCTTATTTTGTTTAAAAAAAAACTTATTTGCAATTTATTGCCTGAAATAATTTTTTCAGGCTTTATGATTGTAAAAGAAAAAACAAAAAAAATGTATTTTTGCCCTTCAATAAAAGCTTTTATTCCCTTGCATCATGTTCATCTGTTTTCATGCACAAAAGTATTTTTTTCAATTTGAGTTAAAATACAGTAACAAACAGAAAACAAATATTTTCAGCCTTCAGTAGCATAAAAATAGTTTTAATTCTGTTATATTGTACTTTGTAATATTATTTTGTAGGTAAATATAAATGGTAGTTTCTGGGGAGATTACTTCATGGAGCTTAATAGAAGTAAAAACACTGCGATATGATGTGCATTAGCTTCCTCGTGTTCTCCTGAGCTGGAACTGTCTGCTAGATGTACAGAAAGATTGATATTGGAGTCGGGGTAGATTCCTCTTCTGGTTCCTGTGGTGAAGGGGTGGCTGTGTGTCAAGGTCAGTGTTAAAGGCGTCTTTGTTCCACAGCAGCAGCCTCGTATGAGTGAGAGGTCTGAATACAGCCCCGTGACTGGGCACGCAGCATAAAGTACCCCTCTCCAAGCACACTCCTAATTTTGATTGGCATGTAAACTGCTGCTCAACCTTCCTGTTTAAATGGAGGCCTGTCATTTTCATGAGCTCAAACAAAACACAGCAAAACCAATCAGGTTGCAGAGGGTTTTAGTGCGGCTTGTTAAGATGACATCCAGTTCATGGCCGCTGCTCTTTTTGTCCGTCTTTTTACTTGAACGGAAACGCACCTAGAATGTCTTTCACTCCGTTGCCCCACGTAGACAATCGCTTTTCCAGACGGAACAGAGCATTGAATTGACTGTCTGAATTCCAGCTGACAGCCAGACGTCCTGGAATTACTGGGAAATGCAAACAGAGTTTCTATGGTAACAATGAGTCACTGTGAACCTTTTCATCCTCATCCTGGCTTTAAGATTGAGAGTTTCTGAGGTGGAGAAGTAGGGAAAAACAGGAGGGTCTGGGGGTTTTTCATTTCTCTGGTCCTCTCCACCTCTGACCAGTCATCAGTATGCTGCATCTCAGCTTCTAGTATATTACATAGAAAAATGACTCCCCAGAACAAATACTCTGACTACATTTTTCATAACATAAACTTTTGCTTCCTCAGCTGAGCATATCATGTGTCATAAGGTTTATTCAGTTCAATAAAGAATTAATTCTGGCCTTCCCAAAAAAGATTTAATAACTTTGTTTCTTTCTTTTTTTCCTGGTCATGATGTTCGCATCCGTCATCAGACTTCAGAAAAGAAGTTATTAAAAGTCCAACTCCAGAAAGGGCTGGACCAGGTCATTGTTCGGTCATCTTTGATTAAATTTCTTCCCCCCTGTAGCCGCCCGTGGCAAAGTGATGCTACATGTACGATCAAGTACAATAGCATCCAGAAGTCCTCTTTTTCTTTTGGTGATTAGTTTAACGGACACCACGCTCAGACCTCTGTGAAAAGCTTGTGCTTATTACAGTGTACGTTTTGGTGAAGTTATCTACAAATAAACACCACGGTGAAATATTAAAAAAACGAAAAAGGACAGCAGTAAAATATTTTCATTTTCCCATTTATGACACATAATTCTGCTTGTAGGTTGTTGTCATGGATACGGTATGTTTTGTAACTGAATAGCTCAGAGGGATGTGTTTCTTTGTCATTAGGGTGTGTATTCACTAAAGCTGTTTAACACTTGCAATCAGTTGAAACTTCATAGGTCAGGCCAGATTTTTTTCTTTTCTTTTTCTTTTTTTGCAAAACCAGATGAGAAAGCTCTTTGTAAGTCAGACATAAAAATGTACTCTTTGTGCTGCCTGTGTGATTCAGCCAGAAGTCACTGCATGGCCATCTCGTGGGGGGGAATTAAAGAGAAAACTGAAAGAGAGAGAGCAAAAGTAAAAAAACTACTGTAGAAAACTGCAGCCATGACAACATGTAGTTTCTTGGCAGATGGAGAGACAGAGTTAAGGAGACAGAACCCCAGCAGTGGGAGGAGGCCTCACAGCTCAGTGTAGTGGCTAATATTTCATGCCTCTTTGGGAAGTGCTGGAATGTGGGGAATGTGTTGACTTCACACACATGCATGTGCAGCCTGAACCCCCCCTCAAAACACCGCTGCCTTGATTAGCCGGAATCAATAGAGTCTCTGTGGTTTGTCTGTGTGTTAGTGTGTTTGCCTGTGCTGTGCGCGTGGCCCTAACCCCAGCACACATAAACACACTGCCCCAGCAGCCAATCAGCCGCCACCCACTCTGAGCCACAAGTCAGTGTGCAGCTGCAGTTCTGACACCTCCGATCAAGCCCAGTGCTCCCCTGCCGTTACTGGACTTACATTTTCCAGATAGTTTAAAAAACCTGACAGTATTTTCCTTCACAGCCGTAAGGCAAACCCCTTCTGATTGCAATTTTTTCATTTCATTTCCTGCTAAATTAATTATCTTTTAAGATCATGATCATTTCAGGTTAATGCTAAATTGTCAAACAGTGATTTGATATCATCCATTCAAAGTGGATCCATCAAAATCTTTTTTAAGATCTTTTGTTGCTCTGCTTTATGTTCCAAAAACACTCATATGGCACTTCATAGTCCTCAGCTCAGATTAAACAATTTCCCCCTGTGCTTAATGGACCATTAATGGTCACTCTGGTGGACCAGGTCACTCCAGTGGTCCAGACCAATTCATTTTTCTCTCATCTTACCAAAGAATGTGCTGCCATCAAGTGTAATCCTCATTGTTTCTAGAGCAATACTCAGACATCAATGAAAAGCTGAGACATCTCCACCGTAACTCTCATTAAAGTCAGTATGGTGACTTTGCTGCTGCTTATATTAAAGGTGTACAGTAGTGACAGCTGAATTTGCTGCCTTTTAGGGTTTGTTTTAATACTTTTTCAGGTAATTCGTTTTCTTACGGAGTTGCTTTGGACAACCAAGATCAACCAAGATTTTAGTCTTTTTTGTTGTTGTTTATTTTTTAACACAGGAACAAGAAATCAAATAACAACATTTGTATTACACATTCCTCCTCCCCACATGTGATTTTGCTCACAGTTTCAGACAGATAGAGATGTTAAGGTCAACAAGCCACTAAAAAGTCTCTCTGTATTCTCATGAATCTCCAGTGGGTAATGAATTCAGTCATGAAATACCGTACAGCCGCCTCAGTGGCCCCTCCACCCACAGCAAAGCGGCGTGCAGGATTTAGGGACTGCAGTATTGGATGTCTCTGCCAGTGCATTTGCAGGGTCACACAGTGAGCCTCCATGTCTCAATATCAGGTATCAAAGCGGGATTGGAGAGTTGTGCAACCCGACTGAGCAAATGTGTCGTGTGCGTGAAGCAAACCAGACGTGGTCTTCTTCAGATGTTTTGGAGATCAGAGTCAATTAGTTTTGGCTGGTGGTAGCCAGCTAAGACACTCTATCTTTAAGTTAGCAGAGACTTTTGGGATCACATCCAGTCAAAAATATACAGTAGCATTTGCCAAAGTGAAAAATAGAGTTCATGCTTGTGATTAAGAAAAAAAACAACTCCACACAGCTTTATCATGTAGATTCTTCTGTCGCTGTGATGTCTGTATTATCTCTAATTATTTCTGTTTGTGAATGGTGATTTGGTGCTGGAGTCTGCTTCCACACCACTGTCTCCTTTTCACTTTTGTCCTTTCCCGTCTTTTTCTCAATGAGTGAATGTGGGCCGCTGCTGTCTGCTCACATGGCCCCCGAGGCCTGCGCAGGGGTGCCCTATTCGCTCAGCAAACACACTAATGTCCTCCAGAGTGGGGGGTCCTGCTGCAAGAAGTTTCAGGGAGCCCTCTGATGATGAGCAGTCCAATAAAGGAGCAGACTTTGGCTCAGAGGGCACCAAGCAAACATGCAGCAAATGGCACTTTTATTTACTTGGCTTCACATCCCCTCCCCCCAACAACCTTCGTTTACTGGGATCTGCAGTGCCTTCTCCAGCAGCGCCATGGCAACAGTGGCCCTTGTCAACGAGGGTGAAACTTTCTCATGATGTCACCGTAAATATGAAGATCTAATATTTTATTTTTGTGTACTGATAACAACACTTTGGAATTTCAGCAGGAGGCCGAACCTCTAACTGGTTGGAAAGATCAGACTTTGGTATGTTGTTCATCATCATCATCATCATAAACTGGAACAATATGCTGTGGATGGATCATGAGGAATATTTCTAAATCTAAATAACAAAAGCTCAGTGTCCTTGCCCCTATCTTGGATTAGTCTTGGCACTGAATGAGCGTGTTGTTGTGCGCTCTATACAACCTGCCATTCATCAACACTTGCGTCCTGTCTGGTTGTGACAATGCAATCTGCACTGGGCCCGCTGCTCTCAGGCCTGTCAAGATGCATGATCAGAAAAGTAGATCTGCTGTTTGCACAGTCCATTGAGCACCAGTGGCATTGCCTTGCTGCTTGACTCCTCCTTGGCAACTGGGCCAACCCCCTTCAACCTCTGACCTGGGCTGTGGCCTTTGGATGAGAGGGGGAAAAAAAATCTTCCTGTCTAAATTCAGCCATTAGAGCTTAGAGTAGACAGGGCCATGCCCTCTAGTCTCCAAAGGAAGCACGCATCTCTGGGCAATGTTAGGTGAGGAAGATTATGAGCCAATGGCGGGGCGAGCTCAAAGCGTGAGAGATTGTGTAATTGAACATGTGACGTTTGATGGATGTCCAAATGGGGGAAATAATAGCTGCGTGACGGATAGGTAGGAAGTGAACACTTGGACTTTTACACAGCAGCGGATGTGAGCTGTTTGCTTTTAAGACAGAGAATGATTAATCGATTTGTGGAGGAGATTTGAGTTTAAAGGAGAACCGATGCATCCTTCCTTTTGCAAATGTTTATTATCACTTGGACGGTTTCAGAAAGAAATACAATTTCAAGTTATCTGCTGATAGTGTTGAAATTTACAAGGAATGAAGCAGGAACACAAAAACATATCTTAAACCATTTTATTATGTATTAGTTTAGGCGTTAAATCAGAAATCTTTATATTTTATATAGTAAATGAATACCACAAAACCGACTAAATGTTCATTTGAAATACTAAGAATACAGTTACATTTTTAGTTGTTCTTGTAAAAAACAGCAAAATAACAAAACAAATAAATATGCACAAGTCAAAATCACATGATTGCAGTTCTGCACATTCCCAACAATCAACTGTGGATTAAACCCCATTTTAATCCAACAAAATATTAGTTAAAAAAGTCAAAAACCTTCCCTGTATAAATCTTTACATCTGCACTATCTCTCCATCATGTCCAACAGGAGTAAGGGCATTTAATTAAAATCATTATTGCTTGTTAAACACTGTGCTGAGTTCTGAGCCATGGCAACAGTTATCAAGTGGACAAGTGTTGGCAACAGCTGAACTCTCAGCTGGGTAAAGAATGGCTGAGGCAAGGGAAAGTAGAGCTGCAGGGAGTCACGCACCCACATGCGCACATGCATGTCGCTGCTGCTTAGGCACAGGTGACAGCAAGTGACCCTTGAAGCAGAAGTAAGGAACCTGTTGGATTACTCATGACCTGCTTGTGTTGCGGAAAGTTAAAGCCGAACCTGATTAATTCACAGAACTACAGAACTAAAAGCCGAAATTAGCTTTACTTTTGTGTCTAAATCCGGTTTTAAAACTGTGATAATGTGCTGAGGCACTGTGTGTTTTCTAAATCTTTCAAGTAGTTTACTTGTTGCAGAGATGTTGGTGTTGCACCACAGTCCCACGTTTACCCAAAAGTGGGCTGAAGATCCATGTTTATCAGTGACATGGTGTGTATGGGAGGATTATCACTGCTCTGCAGAGGAATGCATAACATGTTTGAATGAAGGAACAAAACCTCTCAGTGTGCTGACAGAGAAATTTCCTTTCACCCAGCTGGACAATGTGAAGCTGAAGGACTTACATTACATTACATTTCAGTCATTTAGCAGACGCTTTTCTCCAAAGCAACTTAAACTCTTCTTATGATGATGCAACAGATGGATGTTGTTATAAAATCAGATTTTACAAAGAAAAATAAAGAAACCATTAAAATCAGTTCTTGTGACTTCTTGAGGCATCTTATCCATCGCTGGAAATAAAATGTGACCGAACAATCTTTTAATTACTAAACCTCTCCTTATACATTTTCAAAGAATCAAACGTTTTCTGGACAAATATTAAAAACTTAATATTTAATGTTCTTAATTTGGGTTTCTTAATGTTTTGTCTCTCTTTTTGAACATCTTTAGCATTTTTGGTCATGTCTTTTTACTTGTTATGTAATCCATAATCCACTAATTCATTCTAATTAAAACTGAATAAATGATGGACTTTTAGTATCATGATAAGGTTTATTAGTTAATATTATAATGAATTTTCCCCTCAAACCTCCACACAGTATGTTATAGAGAGCGTTGCAAACTGCAATATCACAGAAAGGCTCGGCGATTCTGCAGACTGCTTTGACAAAAAAGAAAAAAAAGTGTTTTTCTCTCTGACAGAAGTTTTTTTTCCACCATTCACTATAATGTCATTAGCTAAATTTAGTCTTGGTGAGTTTGCTTAAATATCTGAAGTCAGACTAAAACTGTGTCACACACACAAATAGCTTTTTGCACTGGGGAACGGTTGGGTCATTACTGTTGGGCTTGTGAGGATGAACGAAATGTGTCTTTTACCCATAAGAGCTCCACAGTTTATTAAAAAAAATATCTGCA
>JBAMHX010000023.1:14541212-14554804 GCA_037177515.1 Pseudomugil tenellus | reverse complement strand
AATATCTGAAGTCAGACTAAAACTGTGTCACACACACAAATAGCTTTTTGCACTGGGGAACGGTTGGGTCATTACTGATGGCAAATACTGATCATCTTATGTTGGGCTTGTGAGGATGAACGAAATGTGTCTTTTACCCATAAGAGCTCCACAGTTTATTAAAAAAAATATCTGCAAGGGTCAATGGGACTAAGTTTTAGGTGAAAATACCTGCTAACTTACAAGCACTTACTTTGTATATCTGCAAAACGATTCCATTCTGAAAAGAAACAATGGAAAAAATATGTGAAGCAATTTCAGTTTGGTCTTATTTATGGTTTACAAATAGTTATTTGTAGTGCATTTTCCTGTAGTGTTGCAAGTATTTACTGCTTCATCCATATATATCATCACAGTAAAATTATCTAGCAAGAGTCCGCTAGAAACTGCTGAGCGATCCAAGCTGTATGAAACTCAAATATCCCTTAAACTGGCTAAATAAAGACTGTCACAATGACAGAATACGTTTTAAAATGATCAGCATTTCAGATTACATTGTACTTTTGATATTTATGCTAAGTTGTTCGATGGGTAAAATCTTTGTAAAATTTTACACTCAGCATTCTTGTGCACTGGGGAACAACCTCCAAATAAACTTTAAAATGTGCAATTTAATTAAAGTTATTTAAAGAGCAGCAGAACATTCTGGACTCAGTATTTCTAGTTTGGCTAAAAATAATATTTTACATAGAAAAAATGATGATACAAATTTGGACACCCTATTTGCTAAAAACACTGACATAAAAAGGAAAAATAATAATTAAAACTCAACTTTAAAAATCTGCTCAGTATAAATGATTTGGGCGCTGCTGCCCCCTGCAGGATGTGCAGGTCTGCCTGAGATTTTTCTTTTTTTGTTTTTGTTCTGCAATTTTGCAGTGAATAATGTCTCTCTGTCAAGTCAGCAGTGATGAATTGAGTAACACATAGCATTAACCCACGAAGCCAGCCATAATAACAGTGTAGTGACCGTGCCGAAAGCAGGATTTTTGTTTTTCGTTTCCCTCCAATCCCAGAGAGACTGCTGATAATTTCAGCTGTGGTGAAAAGTAGATTTATGCTGCAGTCAAAACAAAGCCTGAACAAGACTGACGCTGCACAATTAAAGGGTTGGATGATCATTTGTTCTGCAGACAAGTTGTCCAAGTATTGATAAATCACTTGAATTTGTCCAAATATCTGTGTGCAGTATGTCCTATTACTATAAGACATTCATTTGAGGCTTATCCTGGCTTCACACAAGTAAATATACAAGGCAGAATGCTTCTGTCCAGCTGCAGGAAACTGAAAGAGACAGCTACTGAGGGTTCCCAAAGTCAATACTGACTGAGCAAAGCAAAGAAACCATACACTGCTTTCTGCTGAGACCGGTTCTTTGGAGTATTTCCATTAGGGTTTGATGATTTTCATACAACGTTTAGAAAGAAAACAGCTGAACAGATCAACTTAAGTTCATGATGTCTGAGAAGAAACCAAGTAATAAAAGAACAGCTGTTTGCCTCTGTGGTATCAGTTTTTAATGAGTCAGTGTTAATACATTACAGTGACACCAAAAAGGAACAATAAATCCTTAATAAACTGTTGAAAGGTAGAAAGAAGAGATCTTTACACATCATGAACATGTTTTCCTCAGTGGATGGTGCATCATATATGTGATATATTCATAGTTCAGCAGTAGGTTTAGTCAATAAGGATGCTTTTGTTTCTGGGAAAGTCTTATTCAGGTCTCCGATTGCCATCTGGTCAAAGGGAATCAAGTTCTGGATTTTGTCCAGCTGAATGAGAAAGAACAGAAGATCAGAATTTGGATAACAAACCTGACACACTTGATGGAAAAATCTCTCCAGAGTTTCCTGTTTTTACTTTATTAAAAACAAACACAAAAAGAGTAAACAATCTTCTACCAACACTGGTTCATTGCCAAGCACAATTCAAAATCCCATTTGTGTTTATTTCTATTAAGATGGGAAATTCTGTGTTCCCATTTGCCAATAAAGCATCATTTGCAGCATGACAGGCAATGCAAAAGGAGATATGAAGGCAATCTGGGAAAGACTTTTCCCACTTCAGAGTGAAACTAAAGTTCTGGTTATTATTATAAACAAATCATTCTACCATGGTTACAAGTAAAAACCTCTCATGGTACATCGAGCCTACAATGGGACGATAATTATAACTCACCTCTTTCTCACACTGGATGATTCGGGTTTTGGATGCTTCAGTGGAAACAGCAGCTCTTTTGTTCCTAAGAACACATACAAAGCAAACAAGTTTCTTCACACCACAATAATAAAAAAAACCTCATATATGCTTTCATTAAACAGACATTTAGTTCTGAAGCCACATATATTTCTTTCTCTTTTTGAGAAGATTGCATCTTCAAATGTATCAAACTGAGGCATACATCCATCTGGACCCAATATGTTGATAAAGAGAGTTGACACATTATGTTTAAGTGTCTGCTAGCTCAGGAACCTTCAGGATGCAGAACTAAAGAAACAAAGTTGATGCTTTAATAAAAAATAAAAATCCCCATTAACATCTCCCAAATGTTAATTTACCAGTCAGGAATTATTTGAGTAATAATGGTAATAAAAAAATAAAATTGCACGAAGTTCAAATAAATAAACAAACCAAACAAATAAAAATAGTTGGTGATGTGAGATTCATGATTTACTTGCATTCTTTCTAAATTTGTTACCATTTCAGCCGCCGTGGACCTGTAGTAGTTCCAGTTAATAGCTGCAGGTTTTGCAGGTAAAGAAGCAAGTCTGGGATTGCACATCAATAACCTGAGTTACGTGGGTTTGTAGTTTGTGACTCAGATAAATAAGTTTCAATAACTGCTCTCTCGGGCACACAGATGAAGACTGAAAAACGTTTTAATTAATATTATGCACCACTTCCACATAAATTCCAATCTTTGCTCAGACATCCATGGTTTTTACTGCTTTTAATAAAACAAGGAAAGGATAGAAACTCCTGACATTAAAATCTGAATTCCTCAAAATGTGCAACATGAAGATGCAAACGTAGAAGATGCAGAAGTAATAGGAGAAGAAATATTTTCAATGAAGGAGTATTTTTTTAAAAAAATATTCATTTTAAAGTGCAAACTGCAGTTCAATATGCCTCTACTGTAAATCACAGATATTTTGAAAGCTTCTCCTGTGCAGGAATACCCAGTTACTTATTTAGAAGTCAAATTTTAAATACTATAAGGCATATAAATTTAGCAGAAATTGCTGCTTAACATAGATTGGGTGGCATCCTCCCTGCAAAAGCCCAAATTGTTGCGGGGACAGTAGTCTGACAGGTTAACTGCAACCTCTTTTTATGCTTTAATGCCTAAACTTTCAGTTATTAAATTAGCAGATAATGCACTTTACACATTAGCAATGTCACACTAATCTACAACTGCATGACAGCAGTTGCTGAAAATGACGTCGACATGTAAGTGTGACAGTTATGTTACCTTAAATGTTTATTTTATTTGTAAGAATTAAATTATTAAGAGTTTTAAATTTATATATTTTTTAGCTAACGAACAACTAAAGTATTTGTGCTTTCATGACACAATTCATGTTACGTCTGGTTTTGGGCTGCTCTTGAAATAAAGATACCAAATGGAAAGTGATATGCTGCAGCGTAAAGGAGCAGGATTTAATGTTTCCTAAAGACTGAAAAATTCCCTTGCAAGGAGCATGCAGTTAATGAGGTTTTTTGTTTGTCTGTGTTTATTTCAATGAAAAATATTAAAATGTGTGTGTTATTTTAATGTCAAATCATGCTATACTCTTTTTTTCTAATATTTGTGCTCAGTTTCTCATGGTGGAATTGGCTTTATGTAGAGCCCCACTACTTCCCGAACTTAAGACAACTCCTTTGTTTCTTGTCTTTCACAACTGAATGGACTGATTAATCCAGGTGTGTCTGACCTTAGTTACCACTACAGCAATGGCCAGACACATCTGGATAAATCAATTCATCCAGTTGTGAAAGACAGGAAACAAGGAGTTGTCTTATACTCAGGAAGTAGTGGAGCTGTGCATAAAACCTTCTCTAGTTACAAGATAACCACTTGTGTCTGCTTGTCCTTACACAATTACACAACAGTTTCAAGCTACAATCACTTTTTGTAACTTTTCCTCAATTTCCTTAATTTAATTAACCAATTGTTAAAAACAAACCAAATCTTTGATAAACACCTAACCATAACATGTATATAAGACATACCTATGCATACAGTTAGCGTCACGCTCATAGAAAGTAAGATTGCTAGATAATGTCGCCATCTAGTGGTGGAAATCTGCATAGGTCGTTATTAGGGTGAAGATTTTTATTTCCACATCGTTTTCCAGTATTTTCCCACAACAAACTATCACTCAAGACGATTTTAATAAAATCATGCAAACCCAGATTAAAACAGAAATAACACATTTTTTTATTGATAGTCAAATAAAATGATTTGTTTAAATACTTTAAATCAGATGCAAATTAAGTTATAGGTTTGATACAGACACTGAACAAAGTTTAATGTGAAATTATGAAGTGTTTCTAATTGCAAATATTAAAAATATTTATGCGTATGGTGGTAGAAGAAAACTAAGCTAATCCAGTGAACAGAATTTCTGCCCAGTCAATTGAATTCATGATAAAAATGTATTTGTCCTTCTCCTTTTTGCTGTAACAATTTTGCTAAACTTTTGTTATTTGTTGAAGTTGAAAAACTATGAAATATAATGAAAAATTATTTATTCACCCAAAAGGGAAATTAAGGGGAAATTGATGTATGTTTAAAAACAAAACAATATTAGTAATTAAATACACGTAGATAGGCTACTTTGTTCCAGAGGGCAGTGGCTGTTAGCAGTTGTTTCTTCACTTTGTTGTCAGGAAGATGTGAAGAATCATCCCTTATCTTGTTCAGCAGTCGTTTAAATCCAGCGGCTACAGCAAAGAACAAGCCTTCTTAATCACTTTGTTCCGTCTCTTTAAGTCTTTGTCTGTTACTGCTGCCCCAATAATGGATTCAAAGCTGATTACACTTTGAACACCAGACTTATGCAACATCTTTAGAAAGCAGTGTTTACTTTGTCACTTCTTGCTGATGCTTCTGTTAATTAGTCATGCATTACACTTTGGGAGTTATGAGTTGTTTGAGTCCTCTACATTTATGCTAATTTCATGGACAAATGAAACATGTTTGGATGAAGATCCTATATTCTCTTTTTCTCTATTTCTCTTTTTTTATTTATCCCAATCATTCATTTCCAATAGAAGTATTTTTTTAGACAAGACATAATCAGTTAGTTATTATAAAACTAGGTTGTTTCAAATTATGGAAGTACCTGTAAGCTCATAATTATATCTAATAATGCATCATTTTTATGAAAAAAATCCTCTTTAAGATGCTACAATGTGACAGCAAATCATCTTATCTTCCAGATGGGGTGACTGAAAGTTAAACATTAGACAGGCTGTAATTAAATTTAACTAGCGTAAACCAGCTTTTTGTTGATAAGAACCAGAATCTTCTGGCTGTATATATTCTGACTGGACTGAAAAGCAGCTCAGAAAGTGGCCGTCTGAGACATGAAAGCAATGTCAGCGCTGGTTTCATCCTCACTGCTCAGGTCCTACACTCACAGATGTTTGGATGGGATCAAACGCTGCTGGGCTCAGAAGTCATGCAACGCAAGTCTGCTTCAGTGGTGCCGGTAAGTTTACAACTTACAATAACACACAATAAAATTGTTCTTTTAAAATGTCCATTTTGTGTAAAAACAAATCTAAAAAGCATGTAGGTCAAAAGCTTTCTTGACTTCCTAATTTTGTTGTCCATGTTAGGTCTATTCACGTGGAGAGTCCTCCTCACATACCCACACTGACCACTAGCTATGTGCATGGCACCTCGTCTGCCTCACTGCTCCCACTGACTGTGAGCCAGAGCCTCGACACCACGGTCCAACGCTTTCCTGACCGTGAAGCAGTGGTCTTTCTGCAGGATGGCATCCGGAGAACCTTTGCAGAGTTTCAAAAAGATGTGTGTTGTATTTAATCCCGCTCTCATGAGACTTTGTGCACATGCAAACCGGCTGCAGCTTATTTATGTGCTTTACTTTCATAAGATCAGAAAATATTTGCTTGTTTGAATGTTTTGTTTGCTTTTTCCCTCCCCACATTATTCAGGTTGACCAGGCAGCAGCAGGTTTGCTTGGTCTGGGCCTAAAGCGAGGGGATCGACTTGGAGTTTGGGGACCAAATTTGTACGAATGGATTCTTTTCCAGTTTGCTACGGCCAAAGCTGGAATCATACTGGTTTGTACTAAATCTGTCTACTTTTTTGTAAACATTATATTTCATGGAATGCTCTGTGTTATCAAACACTGTTATCAAGAGCAAGTGAGGACGTTGAACCTTTCAGGTGCCCAGGGGAACAGTTGTATAATTACACTGTTCTATGTTAACCCTGCAATCATTATTGTAATATTGATTTTTTTATGTTTAGTATGTTTGTTGTTATGTAGCCGCTGGATTGTTCATAATGGGGCAATATGTTATAAATACCACTAAAACATGAAGTGAACTTTAAACTGTTGCTATCCTCGCAGGTGCCGCTGAACCCAGCCTATCAAGTGAATGAAGTGGAGTTTACTCTGCAGAAGGTTATGGATCACATGATGCTGTTTACTCTCCCGCACTTTAAACTTATGAAACACAACAAAATGTAACATGGATGTAAAGGCATCCCATTCTAATACTAAAGTTCAATAAAAGTTGTTAGAATCTAACTTAATTTTTTTTGTGTGTGTGTGTACAGGTTCAGTGTAAAGCAGTGGTGTGTCCAACCCAGTTTAAAACCCAGAACTTTTCTGACATGCTCAGAGAGCTGTGCCCAGGCATCGACACTATGCCAGCAGGCATGCTCAGAAGTTCCAGGTTTATTTTCTCTCCATAATGTAAAGCTGTGTAATGAATTCCATTGTGGCTGCTACACAGTGAATTTGTCTTGGCTCTGTCAGGTTGCCAGACCTGCGCATGGTAATTGTTACTGACAGCAGACAGCCTGGGATGCTCCATGTAGAAGATGTGATGCAAGCAGGCGAGAGTCAGCACTACAAAGAGCTGATGGACCTGCAGAAGAAGCTGTCCTGTGATGATCCCATCAACATCCAGTTCACATCAGTAAACTGCAGTATTGTATCTTTTCATATATCTGCAAGTATTTACTTTTCATATAACAATATTTCCCAAATATCCCTCTTTGTTCGTTTGTTTCAGGGGACCACTGGGCAACCAAAAGGAGCCACTCTCTCCCACCATAATATTGTAAATAATGCATACTTCCTGGGTTTGCGCATGGGTTATCATTGGAGGGTAAGTTCCTGTTTGTCTGTACATTTAAAGAACATACAAATGTAAAACCTCGTTTCTCTGTCCCCAACCAGCCTCAGGTACGAGTGTGTTTGGCTGTGCCGTTGTACCACTGCTTTGGCTCGGTGGTGGGAGGGATGAACATGGCCGTTCATGGCATCACACTTGTTTTCCCCTCTACAAGCTACAGCAGTTCTGCCAATTTGGAAGCCATTCAGACTGAAAAGTAAAGTTCGCAACTCCTGAATGCCATCCAGTTAAACTCTTAGTGTGTCTAATTCTTCTTCATATCTTTTCTCTTATTCAAGATGCAATTTTGTGTACGGCACTCCTACCATGTACGCTGACATGCTCGGCCAGGACTTGAACAAGTATGACTTATCATCACTTGAAGCTGGTAAGAGATCTGAAGACACGATCAATGACTTTTGCAGAATTTGCCGTGATTGGCGGCATTTTGTTTAGGGCTCATGGCAGGTGCTCCATGCCCCCCCGAAGTTATAAGGAGGCTAAAAACAGAGATGAAAATGCCAGAGATAACGGTGAGCAGATATAAGTCGCCTCTTCAAACAGCTCATTAGGAGAAACCCTATGCAGAACTGTGTGTTTTTCCAGATTTGTTACGGAACCACTGAAAATAGTCCTGTTACATTTATGGGATTTCCACGAGACAACGAGGAGCTGAAGTTTAATACTGTTGGGTGCATAATGGATCACACTGAGGTGAGATTTCTTTTGCAGACAAGCATTTATCTCCTATATCACAGTAACACATTGCTTGTATGTCATAACTACAGGCCAAGGTGGTGGACCCTGCCACAGGGGAGATTGTTCCTTTGGGGGCTTCTGGAGAGCTCATGATCCGAGGCAACTGTGTGATGCAAGGTTACTGGGAAAATCCTGAGAAAACCAGCGAGGTCATCTCCTTAGATCGCTGGTACAGAACTGGGTGAGATGGCTTTTTTGCTTTGTTTCAGCAGGAAAATGCTTTTTACTAAACATTTTGCATCAATGCAGAGATACAGCGAGTCTGAACGGTCTGGGATACTGCTACATCGAGGGACGCATAAAGGACATGATCATCCGCGGAGGGGAAAACATTTACCCTGCAGAAATAGAAGAGTTTCTTTACAAGCATCCAAAGGTGCAGGAGGTGCAGGTGAGATGAGAAACCACTTGAGGGCACCAAAGAATTAAAAGAGCCACCTTCAAACTATTGCAGCCAGCAGTGAGTCATTCATTCACTTAGCTGTGAAGTCCTAGTCATGAGAGATGTGCTTTTCTGTTCTCAGGTGGTTGGAGTGAAAGATGAGAGGCTGGGTGAGCAGGTGTGTGCCTGCATCAGGCTCAGGGATGAGCAAACTGCTACTGCAGAGGAGATAAAAGCTTTCTGCAAAGGCAAGGTCCGAGCAGATGGATAAAAGTACAGAAAATAGCTTAAAACAGCTCACAGGCCAGCAGTTTGTGCACTGATGTTTATTTTTTTCCCTCCAGATTTCTCACTTCAAGATCCCACACTATGTGATGTTTGTAGAGAACTACCCGCTGACTGCCTCAGGAAAGGTAGGTGGCTGTTGTAATAACACTTGTAATAAGTGTCATGGTTGGTTAAACTGAAGTGTTTTTTCCCCTCCCTCTCCATTTCCTTAGATCAAGAAGAATATATTGAAGGAGCAAATGGAGAAGAAATTAGGGCTTTAGAGAGCAATGAAAAATGTAAAGATAAAACCGAACTATGCAACTGTCTTTGTTTTAATGTTCATATAAAAATTCTGTTTCCTAAAGTTTTGTTCCAACTTATTAAATCATCATCAAGCTCGATAATTTCTGGATGATTTCAAACAGTATCTAAAATGACAGCAGCACAAAGACAAACACTGCGTATTATTCTCAATCTTTATTTACTTTAACAATTCTGACAAACAATTCAATATAACCACTGTATGATCATAAAACTCATCTGAATACATGCCATACAGGATTTGAAATAAATAGGACTTTAATGCCAAATATCAATATGTACAGTGTTAGGCAGAAAAATCACGACCTATACAAATTATAATGTAGAAACTGTAGAACTCCCTTCAGTAACAGGCTCTTACGATGCATAAAGTGAAGTCTCATAAATAGAAATAATGCATACTAACCTCTAGATTGCACTTTCAGCTGCGAGAATGCTTACACTTATGATCTGACAAAAATATAAGGTCAGTAGAGGACGCTTAAATGGGAAAATGGATGCACACACACAAGTCAAAATGATACAAAGCAGATATTGAATCGCCTAAAGTCAAATAGCTGTGACATATTATGGGTTCCATCATACAACAGCTTGCACTTTTCTGCTTTGAGAGTCCAATCCAACCGAAATTTTAGAGCCAAATTTACATACTCGAGTTAATAATCAACAGTTTATAATTACCGACATGTCACAGTGAGGTATCGCAGTGAGCTCGCAACACGATAACATTTATGCATCAACTATAAAAACAAAAAGGCAAAAGTGTCATCTTGAAAATGCCAGTGGACAACCACAGGGGGGTGCAATCGACTGCAGCAAAACCAGGAGGAGCAGCTTGTTTTAGTGCAGAGGAGAAAACCAGCTGAGATTTCCACGTTTACTTCAGCCAGTAACAAAAACATACTGAACCATGGCTACATGGCTTTAAACAAACATTCGCTTTGGTCATTCTACCCGAACTTCCACCACACATGCAAACAGGAGAAATGGCATTTTAAAGCATACTGAGATAAATTAATACGGACATATCTTTAAATATCACACAGACTAAATGGAAATTAATTTAACCGTGCAATTTAAGAGAACATACGAGAGAGGGGGCTTAAATGAAGCTATGCTCTAATGAGAACCTTTTGTCAGGGAAAAATGTTTTAGGAGAATTGCCACTGTAACTTAAGTCAACTTTAAAGCTGAATTAAGAGATGAATTGCAATGACTATCATACACACACAGTAAAAATGCTTTAGGCACATGCAAGTGTGCAGTAGGAAGTACCCACAAAATGCTGTACACCTAATCGCATATGCACCGAGCGCCGCAGCCTGCAGGCAGGTTGATTGTTTTAGTCAAGCCTCTTTCACACATCAAACTCAGACAGACATGCACACCTCCACACAGGCGAGAATACATCACTCTTCCTCTCTCACACACACACACACACATATATATATATATACACAAACATACAGTAGCACAGGTGTCCTCTGCCGGCTTTTCAGCAGGGCTTTGCATTGCAGTTGGATTCCTCAAACACTTAAAGGCAGCATGCCTGGTGGAGACACAGCTTTGGATGGTCCCATGGAAGTCAGGGTGCTGGGGTCCAACCCGTTAACAGTCCTGTAGTCGACATCAAATACAGTGATTATTTCCTACACATCTGAGCAGAATAGCAGCAAAAAGACGGACCGCTTGAAAGACTTACGTGTTGTCGAAGTAAGTAGTATGTAGAGAGTGCGAGAACTTTGTGGCATTGCTGTTGATTAGTGTCCCCTTGTCTGTGGAATAATTTTTTCTTGCTGCCTGGTCTTTGGCAAAGTTCCTACAAGCAGCAAGTTTGGACTCTAAAGCCTGAAGAGAAAAATAGTTTATATTTAGCTCCAACAGAAGCGTATGAAACATAATTTCACACAAAAAAGGGAAAACACTCACCCCAACTTTTCTCAGGAGGTCACCAACTATATTAAGAGCTGAGATTCTTGCAGACGGAGTGAGGGCGGAGCCACCACAGCCATTGGTCAATGCTAGAATAAATGTGCAAGAATTAGTGCACAGACAGCTCATTTTCCAATCTAAAATAAATTTGTAGCGGTAGTATTCCTTACCTTTAGTGCTAACAAAGGGATGATCTACAATCTTTCCTACAGGTGTTGCTGGGAGGGATAGAGACGCCTGTACTGCAGAATCCATCTTGTCTATATCCAAAGTGGGTGAACTGGGTGCTGACATCCTGTCTGTTGTCCGTTCCCGTACTGCCAACTCTTGCCTCAGATCTGAAGTAAAGAGAAACCCAATCATCCACCATCTCTTACGCAGACAACCAATGGCTTCCAAGTGTGTCAAATAAGTGCTTCTTTACCTCGTGCTTCATCCTTCAGCCTTTGTACAGACACTAGGAGAGACTCCTTCTCATCCAACTCGCTCTCTAAGAAGGCATTTCTCTCTATCGCCTGGTTTAAACGGCTCTCGAAGTCTTCGAGAGACACTATTGTTGCCCTGCAAACAAAAAATAAAGGTGAAACTCATCATGAGCACTGCAGCTGTTTTAGGCAATACAACTATTAAGTGAATGCACTTTTTAATTAAGCTCCAAATGAAGTCATTCGGACCTTTTTGCCCTCTCCAGGTCATCATTTGCTTGTTCAAGTTCTCGAACATATTTGTGTAGCTGCTCCTTGATACTGCGTGTCTGCCCCAGGTCATCTTCTAACATGGAAATCTGCTTGTAACTCTGGGCATACTGCTGCTCCAGCTTCTCCTAAGATGGAAAAAATGAAGAAGGGAGAGGAGCCTGGGATGAGCCATTGCAGAGAATCAAGCAATGACAGCTTGCTAAGGCATGTAGTTTGAAAATGCAATCTTGTACACCAGACACAAACAACAGGACAGGAAAGGAGGTGAAGATAGTCTTCTGCATTATTTCACTATCAAAGTGCCTCTTTGTTCCTTTGAAGACCCACTCGCCCGTTTCTAAGAGACACTTTACATTGCATAATTAGTGGCGGGAATGCACATCTTTAATTTGACCACAGAGGCACAAAGACAGGAAAGCATCACTCATGGCGTCTCTGGTTCATTCATACAGTTCATGTTAAATATTCGTTGGGCCAAGTGTGGTCAGATGTGAAGCCATATGAAACATAGATGGGGAAATTCTTTCACTGTATGCACAACAAATGCAGTTTACACTGGAAATGATCAGGAACGCAGGTTTCACACCTATAGTGATTAAGAACCTGAATTATCCTTCCTATTTTCTTCCCCTTTATCCTGTCATCCAATTAAGGTGTGCTGCAGGATTACCTAAGAGCATGCCTCATCAAAACCTCCCTCAGAAAGAGACAGTGGACCTCGCACTAAGGATCCAACAGAAATCAGATAATCTCTTAAGGATACTACTTAAGGATGACTATATAATAGTCCTAATCCACAGACTATAAAAGGTGAAATGTGGTCCAAGTTTAGCAACAGGTAAAACAAGTTACCTTGAGGTTGGACACGTCGTTCTTCAGTCTCTCATTTTCAGCCTGAAAATCTCGAAGTCGGTGCTCTGCTTGAGTAAGCTGTGCTTCCAACTCCGCCTCCAGCTCCCGGCTATCCTCCTGGAACTCCTGAAGGTCTTTCTGGGCATCTTGACAACTGGATGGTGCACAGAGAGTCGCCGTTAAATATCACAAACCCTACATCACCACGCAGCTTTTTAGACCTCAACATGGGCTTTTATTCAGGGATGCAAGCCAAACTCTGGCATGTTCTGTAATGCCCAGAAAAAAACAAACAAAAATAAAAGTCAGATGTTTACAGGCTTTTAACCTTCAGCCCCCACTTTGCCCAACAGCATGGCTCGGCCTTGTCAAGTTAAGCATTCTAAATATACAGCTCGGACGAGACAGCTGGACTGAGAAAGTACTTAGTTCAGAAGTAGCTGAGAAAACCAGACGGGTTGTCATGTGTCTTCAGCTGTGGAGGGTGTTAAAAGGTCAGCAGTTAAGAGAAAATGAGAGGAAGAACAAACAGGACGAGGCAGAGGGGTAAAAGAACAGGATGTGTTCACACACTGGTCAGGACTGAATGAAAAAAGACAATATGTGTGGCAAATGGTCGTTTCAGGGAGCATTTCATTTGAAGATGGCTGTACTAAGAACTGGTAACCCTGGTCTTAGATCAGCTGATTTGTATTGGGATGGAATTCATGAATCACTTGTTGTGCAGGGTTCCACACATACCAACGTCGGACGTCATTAGCTGCTCGATCCGCACGCTGTGCGCTTTAATTTCCCTACAACAATCAGCTTGTTTCAGCACCTTTTACAAGATGTAAGAATGACACAGCATTTAAGAAAAAAACGTGAGAGATAGACTTAAATGAATGCATGCTGAACTTCACTTTAAACTGCTCATGCCTATTAAAAAAAATATATATAATTTATTGCAAATT